>OZ012718.1:8960083-9646352 GCA_963942605.1 Poecilus cupreus
TATAATAAAAAAATATATAATTTAATTTCTTACCATAATCACCATGTTATCAATATAATTGTACATTATGCGTAGAGCATCTGTATAAAATAAATAGTGCACTCAAAAATATAATTAAAGTTTATAGTATATCATCTTATATATTCTTCAAAGTAGTCTTTGTAGTTTTAGAGTTTTCGTCATCGATTTGAATCATTTGAATATTGTTTCGGACATGGCAAGTATTAATTAGCAATAAACAAAAATATTACAATTACAATCTCATGAAGTTGATGACTCAATCGGAGATTTATACTTGTGTACAGGTCACAGCACATGAAGAGGTGTAACAAAATACATACGCTTATACACTTTTATGCTTCACTTTTACACAAATGATAAAATTGAACGTATTAGTCTATCCCAGCAGCAACTGAAAACAACACTAACTGTCTCGGCTCTTGGAGTGACACCTGCGCGGCCACGGTAGCGGCCAGTCGTACTGTCGTGGCACAGGGCCCCCCACGTTTCTCTCGAAGTATTGAAAAAATGGGAACCACCATTCGCGCGCCACGTAGTTATTTGGACCAGATTTCTGCAACACAATCAGCGAATCAACATGAATCAGTACATACATTACTTCTTTTGTAAAATCATTTTCAAAATTTCTTTTTTAATTTTGTGTTCATAATGAAGTTATTACAAAACCCAATTGCATATTGAAACAGTCTTCATTTCGATATGAAATTTTTTGTTTTAGAAGGTTGGTGCTAGTACTAGTCAACATTTACTTAAATTTTTAAACGTTCATAAATCAGATTTGCCATGACCTTTCAAATAATGGAATAAATGTCAAGCCAATGTAACCAACTACAATATTACACATACAAATTTCCTTAAATCAACATAAAGCAGTTTTTAAAAATATTTTAATAATAAAACATAAAACTAGTTCAATATGTTCTGTAATTAATTTTGTTAATTTATTCATAGATCTTCCGAAGAAAAATTAACAAGTATATTGATGATATTCATCCTTTTTCCGTAGATCGGTTGGATGTTTTTTTTTTTTATAGGAAAAATGATTTATTAAACTATCCATAACTTAGATTAAAACATGTTACTCAGTGTTCTAAAATACAGTCATTTTTCCTTCCAAAAATTATCGAATAACCGTCAAGTAATCGAGGAGGAAAGTTCAAGAAAAATGATGCACATGAGCCAAAGCAATTCACAATTTGTTCTACTATGTAAGATACTAAAGAACTACTTTATAAATTCTGAAAGATATTTGAAATTTAAACTATTTTTTACTATCAATAAATACGGAAAATGTTATGATAGATATAACTTTTTAGTCATCTTAACGTTCGATTTGTAATTACCTTTAGTTGAGTATTGTTTGCTAACGTATGATATGCCCAAAATAACCTAGTTGTGACATAATACGCTATTACTACATCCACGGAATAATGTCCATGAGCCAACAAAACCATAACTATTCCCACGAGTGATACTGTCCATGATATCCAGTGCAATGGAAAAAATCTTTTTGGTGAATCTGGAAAGTTTACTTTCAGTTAATATTTAGTTGTGAAATAATTACACAATATGAACTTACACTCGGAAATAAGCAAATATGATAAAACTAAAATGACTGTGTGCCCACTGTAAATGTAATCCCCACAGTAGGTATGTTTCCCATTGACAGAAAGTCCGAAACCAGAAATTAACTGAAGGACTCTAGTCGTGATGACATACGCTGACGTTTGATTCGCTTTAGGCGAACAATAGTACGTTTTGCTGGCAACAGGCAGCACTGTTATATACATCGTAATTGCTCGCATCAAGTATAAAAGTGATAAGATTAAGAAAACTCTTCGGAAAACAATAAACCTGAAACAAAACACTACATTAGTATTGTGAAATTATACGGAGATTGAATATTTTACCTATGTTTATGGAATACCAGGACAAGTGCGGTGGCATTGACGGAGATCATGATGAGGTATTCGGACACGTCGAGCGCCCAGTCTAGCGCGGGGACAGTGTCCAGGAACTTGTCGGGCAATGGGCCGTACTTGTCTCTGTCAGGCACGCGTTCGTGGACTACTGCGAGAGACGCAGTAGTGAATATAAAATTTATTATCATTACAAATAAAGCTGCAACACAAAAAATCATATTTGTATATCACCCAGAGGAAGTAATATAAAGAAAAACGTAGTCCATTATTTCATTAAAGCAAACATTTAATGTTTGGAAGCGGATTTTTGCACTTCTATCGAGGGACATGAAAGTAGAAAATTTTTAAACGCTACTAGAAAATATTCTTGATAACTTTAATAGTAATATACAGGGCTGTAGAAATAAAATGAGGAATATAGGGATTTCAATACTATTTATTATTTAAATTGCTGTAAATTTGTACCTATTCACTTTAAAGCCAAAGTGTAAATACAGAAGTGGTTCAGAATACACTATTTCACGACACATCAATCAAATTAAAATTAATATTTATTAGAAGAAACAAAAATAAAAATATATGACATTTTATAAAACATTTCTAGATTTTATTAATTTTTAGGAAGCCGGTAAACGGACTAATTACTAATGATCATATGTCATTTAATGAATGTGTGAATACAAACGATCATGCTTTTCAGTGGGATTCGAACCCACGATTTCTGGCGTGCTAGGCTCGTGACATAGCCACTAGGCCACCAAAATCGGCATTTTTAGATTTATTTACATATTTACAGAAAGAAATGGAAAAATTCGCTTTTAAAGAATTACTAGCTTCTATGAAATTTCTACAGAAAATAATACTGTAACAAATAAATCTACACCTGTTTTCTGAAATGTCAAATACTTTTCGTTTAATTTTACATTGCCATGTTACAATTTATCTTATAAATATTTATTTTACTTTGATTTGTATATCGTGAAATACTAACATTTAGGTAACCAAATATTGTCTTATTGCATGTACTTTTAAATTCTGAACAACTTTTGTATTTACTATTTTGCTGTAAAGTGAATAGGTAACTATTTACAGCAATATAAAAAGTTCTACTCCCGGTACAAATACTAAATTTTGAATTGTTAAGTACTAACATCGAATATTCAATAATGAATATAAAATGATATTTTAATAGTATTTTAAATATAGGTAGTGAGGTAGAGGAATTTGGTTGAACAGAAAAGTGCACATAAATTCCTCACCTACAAAAGTTTTCCACTTCTCCTTAGGGAATTTTGGTTCTTCCCTAACGGGCGGGGGCATACTAATCTTAATCAGCCCATTGGAATTACTACTCAGCATTCCATTTCGAATCACCTCATCTCCTTCGTCGTCGTCCTCGTCGAAGTATTCCTTGGCAGCGGGGTGGTTCCCATGGCCCCATTTCTCGCTTTTCGTGGGCGTTGGCAGCAGTGGTTGTCGCTGGTACAGGTCTCCCTGGGTCATCTTCGAAGTGGCTGGGCCTTCCTCCTCGTCTGCAGTCGCCTCAGTTGTGGATAGATTCGATCGCGGGCTTAACAGGGCATGTGTTGAGTTACGTTGCGAATTTAGCGGCGCAATGTTTTGATCGGTTGAGTGAATACTGCCGTAATCATTGCGGTTTGAGAATTTTGGATCCAATACCATTCTGCAACAAGCATTATTCAACATTAATATATTAATAGTTATTTTTTTTTAGCTTAACAAATGGGAAATTTCGACGTATGCAATAAAAAAATTGACTTCATAGCTATAAAATATATATCTATATACGTTAGTCATAGTCATTCATAATAACCTGTTTTTAATCTAGAATTTTGTACAACAAATTATTTATTGTTTTATATCACATGGAAAATGCTATAGGTTTTTGTTGGTGATTACAGAAGAATTGTTTTCGAGATAATAAAATGAATTATAGCACTACAGTTTTATTTTCTTATTATCTTGTCAAACTTATCATAATATTTTGTTTATTGTAAAATATTTGTAATATATTACACGTACACAAAAAATTTATATATACTAGATAACTTTTTTTCTAGCTATCAATAAAATAAATACACATATCTTTGATATTTTCTAATCAATTATCATTGATGCTAGTTATTATTACTTACAAGGCTCACATTTTCATCAAATAACACTTACAATGATGTAACCATCACATAAAAGTAAGTAAATGAAATGTAAATAATACATGTAATGTCGTGCGTTGCTCTCATACACATTTTCTCGGTATTTCTCTTTGGGGGGCTGTAGAATGTGTGGACACAGCACATCATAAAGTTAAAAAAAAATATTGCTACAGGCACACCCGAAGGAAAATGAAGGGAGAAAATTTTATGGCGATTCTCATGTTACTGTTTTTCATTTATTTACAACGTTAAGCGAAGATGTATTGTTAAATATTTATGATACTTAAATTATGTCGTTGCAAGTGTAAAATTTCGGTAAAAGAATTTCTTTGTCATGATAAATTTGCTAGGGTAAAGTTCTGTATCAATCTTCATAAATTATTAAGCGTCAGACAAAATGGTTCTTCTTCATTCACAAATAATAAAATTAATCAGAATAAAATTATCAGCAAAAAATTACATTTCCCGCCGTTTAATCTCGGTTGAAGAGTTTTGGCGAGATAAACATTTATCCTTATTATCCGGAAATAAAGATTTCAATGTCAAAGCAGTGTTAGATAAAAAAGGATTCTGCCATTTGCGTCAGAAGAGTATTACAATGGGTATACAGCTAACATGTTATGTAAAATTAGGTCAATTGTCATCGATCATCTATATAAAAAGATGTTTAAAATACTTGTCACTGGAGTCGTGATTAGAAGCGACGATGATGCATGATTATACTGGTATCAATTTGGTTTCAAGACATATTTTTTTTGTAACTTGCAATAAATATGGTCGTAAAAGTTTATTACTCCCCTGGTAACTTTGACAATAGTTAATAATTAGAAATGAAAATAGCTAATACTTATTTCTGCTTGTAAGTTTGTAGAACATAGTAAATTTCTGCTCTAATTTTCTTCATAGCTACACGTAATATCAGTAATAATATGAAATATGCGCTTGCGGTAAAATGCAATATTAGATTCAACTTTAATTAGTGTCACTCTAATTATAAATTTAATAGTTGTGTCGTTATTTGATTGCATTGAACTACTCAAAAACATTAATTCACCTGTAATTAATTATACATGCAGGTTTATAGTATTATGATATTATATTTATTAAATAACGAGTAGATATTATAATTAGTCATATTTTTTTCGCAAGCTTCAAAGTTTTAGAAAATTAGTATTTTATACTATTTTAAATATTTTGCATCTGTTACGTACTAAAATATAAAATTACTGTTATATTAAATAAAGTTGATAACATTGGATTTACATTTATTCAATTAGATGAAAATTCATGTAAATTCTAAATTAAATTTTAAGTAAATATATCTATTACCTACCTAATAAAAAAGTTCTATCGATACGCAATTGGGTTTCTTAATAATTTCATTATATATGTAAAATATAAATAAATATTTATATTTAATAGTTTTCTTTATTTTTAAGTATTAACTTTAATAAGGAAAATGTATTAAAACAGAGTGAAATAATGTATGAGAACAATACTAATTTATAAAAAAGTAATGTTAAAATAACTCTAGAAAGTTTCTATTCTATTAAAAGACAGCAGAGTACAAAATATTTAATCATAATTTAATTAGAAGAAATCATAGAAATCTAGTTCTAGTGGTTTAAATCGATTATTCCGATGAATCATCACTTTTATATGATTTCCTTTCGAAAATCGACAATTCTAGTCTAAATAATACTATGAAATATATTAATAATATGTCTCACAGGTATCTTGCATGTGATATGTAATGTCAAATACCCTTGAACAGTGCGATTTGAAATAGCAAATGCGCAACAATCATTGGTCCAATGTCACTTAACTGTCATTCAGATATAACACGGCATTATTGGTTAAATAGTTAACCATTTACTTCACTAGTTCACACACTTGCGAAAGTTGTGATCCTGTACGTTTAACAAAAAGATGATGTTAGAAAACATATTTAAAGTAAAGTTTGAATGAGTTCATTACTTCTACTGCTATAGCATTTTCATGCCTTATCACTATCAGCATACTTTTTTCTACATTTTCTTGATAAGAAACAAAATGTTATAATTGTCTGAATTTGAAAATAAAATAGAAGTAACCCTGAAAGATAAGTTTTAGTGCTGCTATGCACGAGGATATGCACTATTTAACTTGATAATATAACTAAAATACTGTCAACTTTACTGGTCAATAACTGCCTTATGTTACTTACTTTTACAAAATTTAATTTTCTATCACAACAAAATTAATTCCTAAAACAATGGTTATTAAGTTTAGTTAGCAATAATATAAAACTTTGTTAACAATTAGCGCCATATCCTATTTTATAACATTAACGAAGATTGTTACTTTGACGTAAATCTGTTGCTAGGCAATTTAAATAATTATATTTATTTTTGCAAATTAGAGGTGAGCTGTAACTGCAGAAAATTTTTAATTGCTTCACGTAAATGGGTTCCACGTTAGAGATAATAAAATAACAAATGTTTTTCTAAATGACGTAGATAGTTTTGGTTTCTTGGCATTCAGACGATATAAACAAAATTAACAGTCAGTCAAAAATAGCAAGACAGAAAACTCGTATTTCCAACTAAAAAACATTCGATTTACTCCAAGCTTAATTCATTACCGGACAAGATAAAATTGTTTACTGGCGTTACTAAGTAACACTTTGTATGCGTTTTGTTTTACAAAGTGCACCTTTGGATAAAACAAAAGAAAAATATTGCGTGCTAATTTTAAATTGATCTTTAAATAACATCGTATGATGATGTACCTTACGAAATTATCTTTGTTACACCACTGGTTTAAATTTTACACACTGTAAATCACTCTACAAATAAATAAACATACATATTCAACATACGTAAAAATAATAAACTGTACAACGTAAATACCAGACTGATTCATCAAAGTTTATTAATTAAAATACCTGTGTTGACATTTCGGAAATTAATTAGAAACTGATATGCGACGATCAGAAACTGCAAATTCATGTATCACGTGATACTATTGTTATATTTGTTACCTGTACCAAATCAACAAAAATCTTAATACCGATAACATAACCTCACAATTACCTTTAAGACAACAGGAAATGTTAATAGATACAGTCACTAAACTGTTTCCTCTGCAACATGTTATTCGTCACTTGAAATAATTTACAAACAATTAAATTCACAACATACAAAGAAATTCCTAGACAACTGATCACTTTCCGCTACTTCAGACACAATCATTGTCCAAGAATGTATTTCCCACTACTGATTTAGTTGAATTTATCACGATCAACTCATCAACACAATTTGAACACGTTGCTAGTTGCTGTTGAATAGGAACTTTAATGTCCACTGAACCATAAACTAAATTTATTTTACTACACTACACTGGTTCACTGCTCTGTGTTTTAATATATTTTTTCGCGAGGTTTGTATTCGCAAACAAGCGGAATTCGCTTCAGCATGACTGTCTTCTCTGCCGGTTTTTGAGCAACAGTATGCCCAAGCAATTGTTGAACAAGGGGGCCGCGCGCTACAGTGACTGGATGTGGATGATGACGACTGCCCGAGTGCGTATGCACTGACGAAGAAATCAGCGACCGTAAAAATGTTGCAAGAAGTGTAATTATTACAGAAAAGTGGCAATGTATGATTCATCAAGAGCAGTCACTATATTAAGTGAGAGTGCGGAATCATGCTCGCTGCATTATTTATTCTTTTTGTAGCCGTGTATCTAATTACATATTTATGAACAACTGATCGTAAATGATAAATTATAATTTTGTTATCTTATTATTTACTTTGTCCATTGCGATAAACAACTATTTATCATTAACAAGTATTTAATTATTCAGATTTTCATTTATTTAGGGTGTTCATGTAGACTCTTTTAATAATTATATTTTAAATTTCTGTAAATATTTGTTGACATTTATATGCGCAATACAAATTGCAAATTACACAAGTCAGGTTGGCCGAGTGGTCTAAGGCGCCAGATTTAAGCTCTGGTTCCCAAACGGGAGCGTGGGTTCGAACCCCACACCTGACAAATCTTTTTTTTTATTAAACCGAGGAAAATATAATAATGTTACAATGTATATGAAATAAAATTGTTATTAATTTCCTGTACATAGTTAGTATAAGGTAATAAAGTAATAGTTTGCTATGACAACAAATAACTGCATTATCAATTTCAAATATCTGTAAGCGCACTGTTTGTGGTGCTTTTCATTCTTTAATGGTGGTATGAATGCTTTTTAAAATGACTGGTAATTGAAATAAAACCTCAAAATTGTAAGCTTTTGGTGTCGAAATATTGCTTTTAGTTACGAGTATTCTTTCCCTAGGTAATGGAACCAAAAACAAAAGAAATTTATTGCTGTGTTAGTTAACAATGTATTTTCATTTGTGAAGCGCTACCAATACAACTAATAAAAATACTAGGATATATTTTTGACAAGTCGTAAAGACAAAATTGTAAAATTACCTCAAGAGTTAATAGAAAAAAATATATAAAAAAACACGTTTCATAAAGCCTGTGTTATCGCACTCGTCCTTTGTAAAATTTTAACTTGTACCAACATTAACAGAGTGCTTTATGGTACTTGTTTTTTAATGTTTAAAATATAATTATTCAACAATAAAGTAGATAATTATATGTATATGAATCTACTTAATAGTAATTAACGTATCAAGGGCGTTATAAGGACAATAATGCGTGAGGTCAACAGTATGCTGACGAGGACCTCTGTCCCTAGGTGCGTACATTGACCGAAGGCATTATTGTCCGGTTACCGCCCGTGGTGTGTTCAACGTTTAATGTAATTATTTTATAAAAGATTGTTCTATCTTTGTGTTTTGTTAGAGAGATAAATCTATTTGCTTGCAAACACTGTAAGTACTAGTAGGTAACAATACCGATTTGTTTATATCAATATTTTCTCTCTGCCAATAGAAGTCAATGTTTTTATATTCTGTGCCCAATAACAACAACGTCAAATTTATAACGCCCTAGGGTGTTATTTGATACATAACTTAACTGCTTAGCTGTTTATGATAACAATAACGTAACCGTTGGACATTAATAAATTATCAGCATATTAAAAATTAAAATATCTTTTATAATAATTATATGATATAAGAGTGATTTTTAATGCAATAATTAATTGAGTTGCACAAAATCATTTTAATCAAATATAAAATAATAAATACTATTTTAAATTTATTGTATGTAACATATGTTACTTAAGTTTTAAATTGGTAATTATGGGTAATATCATATATTATTAAATAACAATTCAAACATTTATGTGGTTTTTTTCAGTCCAGATTACACACTGATGAACATTGAACGTATGATTCATAGATATTCTGTAAAAATGACGTAATATAAAATTCGAAAATACCCCTTACTCCAAATCATTATCAAAACGAGTTCCGGTAAAATTCAGAAATACGTACGTTTATCTAGAACTAGCATAATTATGATAAAATTTATTTAAATAATTCCGTCCACGTATTGTTTCTTTCCGAAGTATCACCTTCGATAGATCATAAATAATGATAAATATATTCCCAAATAGGTCATTGTCAGTTCCGCTGCTTACGAAACGATTGGGGACCGCTGACCGGTACTGTTATTCATCAGACTGTGGTGGGGCAGATCTCTAGTTCGCATGCACTCACCACAGCTGACTTGATGGTTGTTGGCGGCATTACAGCAAGAAATAAATAAGGCCATTCTAAGTTTGGGCTCAGGATTTACTTCCAGGTAGAGCAGCCTGGATTTTGATTAAAACAAGGGTAAAATGTGCCTAAATTCTCACGTTTTGAAGACGGATAATAGATAAGAAATAAGAAAGTGTGAGGCAAGAAAACTATACACCTGTGGGATTTGTGCGTAAATACTTGGAACTGAAGGTCGATTTTGGTCACGATCTAGAATGAAAGTACTTTTAAAATAGATGGCTTTTACTGTCGACAATTGTTACAGAATTTTATATCTACAATTTTAACAGATAATTAATGAGAAAAGAAAAAGAAGCCTAAAAATGATGCTGAATAATATAATATTTGTTAATTTTTACATGTAATATAAGAAAAAGCACCTGGACATTTTGTACTTTTCTTGTAATATGTCAGTGTAATAATTTTTGGAAATTTAATTTTCAGTTCCAACAAATAAAACGATTATTTTTATGACGGACATTAAAAGATAATGACACTCCAATTTTTAAAATACTGTACTTTATTATAGCTTCTGTAAACTTTATTAATAAATTAATCGAATTAATTTCTTCATTAAACTTGAACCATTCTTTTAATAAGAAGTGAAAACTATAGCAGCGTTAAAAGTATGTTAAAATTTACAAAATATTGCAATAATTACACGACCTGTCTCCAGATTAAATTTCGCGAACTCTCATTAGCTTTAACCATTAAGTAATTTGGCTCCAATGGGCAACCAAATAAGAATTTGGTCTGTCGGTGTGTCTGTACAGTTTGCCTTGACCCCGTTAGTGTATGGCAAAGAATGAGAGTTTTGTCTCATGAAGTTCGGTGTAAATGGCTACTACAACTACTACCTAAATTAAAAATGAATGGACAGTCAATAAGTATAAATAATAAGGTACGACAATATGAAGTAATGCGAATTTTAAAGTTTGGAATTTGTATATTGCTTTGATTATTTTTATATTTCCGACGATATAGATATGGATCCCTGTACTTAAAATAGCGTTTTTCCTCCACGCCTCTAGATACAAAATAAATGATGCTAACTTCAAATAGTTAGGCTTGTACATAATCAATTTTTACTTTATCACATTATACAATAAATTAACCATTATCTTATACTCTTATAATAATAATAATAAAAACTACATATAATATTAAAGTTATATGGTATTTTCAATTTGAAATTCAAATAAAGTGAGTCGCGCATTGACGTGACGTAGTTTTGGTGGAGCCAATCAAGGAGTCAATGATGCCATTGGTCTGAGCATATGTCCCTGTGTCCTTATTAAATTTCTCAAACTATATCAGTAATTGTACTAAGTAACTATTTGATTTTTTCTTCGTTAGTAAACATATTAAAAGTATGATGACAAATTCTTTTAACATTGACAACCTATGTTACATTTATTTTATTGGCTAGTATTATGTATAAAAATTCTAAATTTTGTTTCAGAACAGATTGTTATAAATTGCTTGAAAAATATTTGCAACCTCAAATACTACCTACTTCTTGTGTGATACAATAATTAACTTGTAACTTGAAATGTACAACATCGTATTTTGGTGAATTCAGATAATGCGTATTTCCCGCCAGGGACAGTTATGGGTTCGTCGTCTTACAGTACGAGAAATTATACATTTCCAACCAAGTTAATTATTGGTAACAAAAACAAAACAATTTTCTAATGCAGTACAAGTGCCAATATTACAAATATCTTATAAATATTACGTATATTTCTTGTAGTACTTAACATGAATGAAATAGAATTTAAGTGTAAGCATATTTTAAATTTTTAACGTATATTCTACAAAAGATAATAGAAACCTCAGACGATACAGCTCCTAGAGCTCGTACGAGACTATTTGAGCAATTCTGCGGTTTCTTTCTTCCGCATTTTAAAAAATAATCAATGTCAAGGACAATGTTGTTTAGGAAATCATGTGTACAACTACTTTTATCTATTACGTTATGGGACAGGTAGATAAAATTATCTATATCATTACTGAACATGACTCCCGTATAGCTAAAATGAGAATTTTTATAGGTCTTAAATATTCAGGGAGATGTTGAAAGGGTTGAAAATATGTAATTTGTACTTTATAATGCATACATAACACAGTACAGGATATTTAAAAATATTGTGTTTTATTTTTTGATTACATTATTGTAATCAATTTTTTTTAATTGTTGGAGATACGTTTATCTTTATGCCTATTTTATTTATATAACGGAAACAACCATCAACATCAACTATTCGTATCTCTTTTGCGAGATTGCTGTTATAAATGACAAAAATATAAATGACGTTAGTTATAATTACCAAGATGAGTCTAAGTCTTTTGACGTCATTACTTTGTTACGCGCTGTTTTATCTTTGTCATTATTTATTACGTTTTTTAGTTAAGTAAAACCAATTACTTTTTAACTTAAACACAAAAAAGTTAGAACAACAATCATATTTACATAAAATATAAATTCATGTCAGGTACAAAGTAGAATTGGCAAATAAATACTCATTGTTTACCACGAATTACAAAAAAGATATTGTGGTACTCAGTATAATTATTTTGTAAACATTAATGCAATATTTACCATTATAATGGTTTCTACAACAATTATTGCAAGAATATTTTAATATTTGAAGAAGCTATATGTTGCAATTAATTTTGCACTTTGGTAGAGACTAGAAATAGATCAAACCTTTAAGAATATCATCCGCGAAAGAATTATCAAACTTCACTTTTTGGTTAAATGCATATTTAAATATTTAATTGCATCGCAATGGAAAATTTATCTACGAGTAATATATTTATTAGATTAAGATTCAGTTTATTTACGAATAAGCATTATTTATTATTATATAAATCAAACTTTTAATGTTTATTTGTACAATACAAAAATAAATCTAGAACAAGTTCATTTTAATTTCAAATAATGCAACGGCTATTTTTACATACAAAGTTTAAACAATGTCAAATATGTTGACATTATTTGTGTTTAAACAATTATTTACAATTTTCATGTACATAAATTTGCTTTACAAGTAAATACAAAATCCGTACCAAGGATGACTTATCATCAATGTGTTGTATTGTATCAATGAATATATTATTTTTATTATCACTCTGACTAACATTTTAGTTTGATTTAGACCTTTAGACAACTGACAAGCAATTAATTTATCATCTACTAAGAAATCTAGAAAATATCAGCTACAACTTTAATATTTTTATACGCAAAATATGATAAAACATTTTGATGTTTGAATAAATATCAAAACCGGAAGTACTTAATAATCCTTCACGTTCCATATATTTCTGTTAATCATAATTAAAATATTTTGCAACGTAGAAAACTCATCAAGATTTTATAAGTTCATAGAGTTTATTTTATATAAAAAAATTAGAATCGAAAAATCAGGTGATGAAAAAAGTAAATTTATAGACGTGTCAGCCCAATGGAATCTGGTGACGTTTATAAAATGTATGTAGAAGGAGATGCAAATTAGTTGAAGGAGATATTTCACAGTTGAGAATAACGTTTATATATTAATAATATGTTTGTGCTCTTGCTATTTCAGTATGAAAAATTGCATAAATATAGACACTAAAATATAGTAATAGTGGAACCCTAACTTCTAGACTTTTAAGAAATCTAAAAATAACTAAAACGGGTCTGGAAAAGATAGATGTTGTAAGGTCATTCTTCTTTGTCCAACAGATAAATATTATTTAACAGTGTATTATTTAATTATCTGTAAATTCCATCAAAAGTCAAATTCATAATTATTAATTTGTATATTAAACATTTTATTCCAAAATTATTGAATATTAACATCTTTATATTTACTTTATAAGCGGATGTACAACAAAGACAGGTAGCCCAACAATTAGATGTTACTTTCAGAACACATTTTCAACGTCAGTTAGCGTTTTGTATTATTATATTTCAGTGACTACAGCAGTACAAGAGAAATTATGATTCGCATCATAAGTAAAAGCATAAAATGTGCAACGTGTAAATTTTATTTCACACTTCATTCGCACGTATTTAATTAACAAAATTAATTTCGTTTCACTGTGCTAGCGAAACTGACAGAAATACCGCGACCCTATAATTGGTTAAATATCAGCAGTTTTTAAAGCGACCAAAATGTCATTTTACAAAACTAATATCATAGAATTAATAATTTGCCTTGGTTGTAATGATTGCAAATGATCATTAGATTAAAATAATGATTATAATGTACACGTGAATTACTTACACGCTTGACTGCAAAACAACGGGAGTCGTAAATAATAAAATTAATTTCACAGTTAGAGAATCTTCAAGGACAATTTCAGCGAATATTGAAGAATGTCAATATTAATTTAGATGTACTTGCACACTATTACATCACTGGATTTATTGCAAAGCTATTTATTTCAGTAGATCTTTTGTAATTACGTTTTATTGGTTTACAATAAATCTTAATTGCTTTTGCTTGTTCCTTACGTTGCCTTCAAATACAAATAAAAGTATTATAGATTTTTTTATTGTACAGCTTTATAGTTTATTATGTAAACACTTCAGGTTAAATAAATCGATATCATACGAGTATATTTGAGGACTATATTTTATAATTGCTTATTTATGAAGCACTGAAAAATGGAGAAATTTCTAATAAATGTTATTATTGTTATTACCCAATAAAATGATAAAATAAATTTAAATACTCATACTCCAGTCGAGATTCAAACATAGAACCTAATAACGTTGTATCTAGCAGTATGTTTATCCACGTGTAATACACGTAATTATTTAGTGTATAATTATGAAATATATTCGACAAAAATTTACATTAAACATTATTTTGATCCATTACAAAGTTTCAGAGAGATTACGATTTTTAGTTAGTGAAAAAGTGATTTTTCGCACTGCATACGTTTACGAGAAATGAAGTATTAAAAATTATATAATATCCCTTTGTGACGTAGTTTTGGTACGAGAAGGATGGGTATATTTGGAGGGAAAGAGATTAATATATATATATACCATCTGTTGGAATTTTATGTATTGTATATTTAGAGATAGGTTGGTGTACTTTTCTATTATTATATTAATAATTATTAATTCTGGAAACTATAGTTTTGTCATTTGTACGTAAATATATTTTTTGCCGATTGACATTAAAGATGACACTTCACGCACTGCTAACAGTCTGTAAAGTGTCACTTTTATGTCTCGGCTGTAAAAATATTTTACATAACAACCGCTCACCAAACGCATAGCAACCGTCAATAAATACATAGCAACCGTTCAACACATGCATGACAACGAAATTTGACAGCAATAACCTTTATTTTATTTATTATTATTGTAGTACCAATCGAAAGATATCATTTTTCTGAATCAAACGATGTAAAATACACTACTATTTAGTAGTAATTTGGTTCCGTAAATTAATTTTTAAATTTTGAGAATTCTCCGGTTTATTCAATTTTTATCGTAAATAAATATAGTCACCTATGACTGTTTTGTTTTTATTTCTGTCAAGCTATTTATTTGACGTTTCTGACTTTTGGACTTGTTTAAGACAATTTGTAAAAATATGGCTAGTTATACTACTGAAGAGCGTATTTTTATAGTAAAACTATTTTTTGGAGGAAATAGTTAGCTCAGAGTGCGAAATCTATTTTCTATTAAGTTTATGAATCGACCGAATCCAAGTGCAACCACAAATGCCTGTATCCATGAAAAATACACGTGAGCTTAGTAATTGCAATTTAGCAATAGCAGAAGAGCGTGCTTTATTGAAAGAAAGGGTTTTAGGAATGATAAATGTAGATCCTTCGTATAGCACTAGATTTTTTTGGAAATGAATTGGGTGAACATCGTTCATATTTTGAAAAAAAATGGTCTTATTGTTCCTACAAAATGCACTGCAAACAAGAACTTTATCCATTTGATGAAGAAAGTGGAAGAGTATTTTGTGAAGATATACAAAACAGAGCTAATAAAAATGAAATTTTTTGTCATCGATTTAAAAAACTTAACATTTAAAGAAAACTGGTTTTTAGACTTTTATTTATTTAATAAAATCTTTACGCAAAAATTACAATAATACGCTTGTCATTACTGTAAATAACCATATTTTACAAATTGACAGACGTCAAATAAATAGCTTGACAAAAATCAAAACAAAACAGTCATAGGTGACTATATTTATTTACGATAAAAATTGAATAAACCGGAGAATTCTCAAAATTTAAAAATTAATTTACGGAACCAAATTACTACTAAATAGTAGTGTATTTTACATCGTTTGATTCAGAAAAATGATATCTTTCGATTGGTACCGCAATCATTGTTGTCCGATAGAACACCGAGCAACAGCATGCAAGAAACTGATTTCCCATGTTAATCTCCTATGTACACCTTTAAGACAGACACACGGTATATGAAATAATCACTAAATTAATATTAATTCCAAATCGGCAAAAAAATTATGTGTTCAACTCGGCATCAAACACATATTTATAGCTTCGGCAGCATTCATTGCCTCGGCTTCGCCTCGTCAATTAAACGGCAGCCTCTGCTGTAAATCTGGTATTTTGATGCTTAGTAAAACAAATAACTAATGTTTATAATTATATCATCCGACATCTGACAAACGTCATTTTAAAAGCACTTACCTATGACTCACCTAAATTTATGCTCTACAAATTTTACGTTACGTCAATGGTACGACAATAAAATTAAATGATAACTTGGTAACTACTTCGATTGAAATTTTAAATTTAGAAAATTTAAAGCATATTTAGAAAATTTAAAGCATATAATATTTCTTTAATACATTTTGAATTTATTGAGAGTTGAATAAAACGTTATACTTCACACGTGGACAAAGTGGAATTACCCACTCGATAAAATTATTACAAAATAATAGCGTGGGTAATTCTTTACTTTGCCCACTCGTAAAATAAATAACTATTATATGTTTCTTTAAATTCAACTATGATCATAGATCCTATTAATTAAATTTTCCAACAAAACACAAATGGGTGAAACAATTGACAGGGAAACTAAA
This sequence comes from Poecilus cupreus, assembly GCA_963942605.1. NCBI lineage: Eukaryota > Metazoa > Arthropoda > Insecta > Coleoptera > Carabidae > Poecilus > Poecilus cupreus. The sequence continues at coordinate 8,977,000 of OZ012718.1, forward strand.
TTTTATTTTCAGTGAAACAAAACAGTTTTTGCTGAACAAAACGTCAAAGCACTTGATAGAATTCCGCGATACCTATACACATTTCACCTACTTTAGTTGTGCAAAAAAACACATAAAAATGTTACGAGGCAATACCAACTGAACCAAATCTACTTGCAACAAACTTTCCTGTAGCATTACGTCCTAAGTGCAAATATTGGTTCGGTCCACTTTGCAGGGAGGTAAATAGGTCAAGGCAGGGATGTAAAAGTGAAGAATGTAGATTTGGACGCCCTGCTGTTTAATTTAGCTAATTGAGTGTACACAGCCACTCACGCAATAGCACAAGTACAATACCAGACATAAACCAGGGGGTAATGAACAACTAGGTCGTAATGAGCGCATGTCAACGACAGTTACTGAGAAAATTAGAATTGAAATAAAAATAAAACTGACATTCGCATGTGACATGAAACTCGTAGGGTGCGGGAAGTTTTTGTATGTACTATGTTAATTAACACACAGTTGTTTTTACTCTTATTATGGTGTACATTACCAATATAATAATTCTGAAAATGGGATTGAAATACATTATATGAACAAACAACAAATTAATTCGAAAATATACGTCATGCTATGTTGCTTAGTTAAAATATATAATATATGCAAACAACGCAAAAACAAATATCTATATACAAGGTGTTTGAAAAACAAGTATAAAAATCCACCACACTAGTTTCTTAATACGTACTGGGCGATTCACAAGGGGATCAAAATAATGTTTTCCTCCTTAATAAATTTTTGGGAAGAACCCAATAACCAAAAAAGATCATATGAATGAACGGCCATTTATTGAGTACCACTGAAATCACCTGTTCCTTAAGACCACAATTTTAACCTTACTTTTATATCTAAAAATTTAGTTAGGCCTTTAAGCTTTAGCAGGCAGATTCATCAAAAGAATTAGCGCTAATCCTATTTTTATTATTAGTCGTAACTTCAGTTACCATCCTCAAAACATATTTATGTTAACTAAGGTTGTAGTTACGATAGGTTAACATAAAATTTGACACATTTTGTTAATTTAATTAATTTAGAAATAAAGTTACAGAGGTTGAAAAAAATGGAATTAGCTTTAATTCTTTTCATGAATCTGCCAGTAAAGTAATAAGAAAATATTTAAATACATATTTCGAGATTCAATTTTGACCAATGACTTGGTTAACAAGTTGCCTAATCTTGATTTTATCCCTCTTGCATTTATTGGTGATGATATTGATAACTTAGTTATCGAAATATATATTTAGATTTTTTCATAATATTTTCAGGCTTAGGAGTTAGGTTTAATTTTATAGATTGTTGTTAGCCTAAGTATAAATACTTTTCAATATTTAATCTATTTTTCGAATGTATAGATAGTAAATATAATAAACCACAAATTGTGGATTGAAACGTTTAAATTAGTGATTGAAAATTGATTTTGACAGGTCAGCGGAGTCATTTGTCTAGGAATAATCAATATTTTCCCGTTTTCCTAGAATGCAACCAGAATCGCTATTATCCCGTTGTTATAGCAACCATCAACATTTGGTAGCCATACTATTTTTTCTAAACGTATGTACCGTGCAAATCCCCAATCCAACCACAACCATGGCTTGCATGCGTCTGCCCTCACCAGGTTTTATTACCCTTGCCAATAATATAAACTTATGCTCTCTACTTTATCTTCTTTCCTCCAAGTCCTTGAAACATATTTCAATAAAATTTGACAATTATTGCTACATTGAGTTTAAATTATACACCCAACAAAAATAGTGACAAAATCAGTAAATAGAAATCTTTTAATTAATGAAACTGATTTATTAAATACAATTGTTTGGAATTCATGAAAACAAAAATTACAAAGCAGTTAGCCATTAACTCTGACGTATAAATGAATTGATATTTAAATAAATTTCACTGGCAACTTGTTTTTTAGTTTTGTTTTTTTATTAAATGGCTCTCAACAATGCAACAGAATTTTTTGAGCAATAAATGATAAAATTAATAGCCGTAACGTTTGTTACGAAATATTTATATTTTTTTTAACTGGACATTTTTCAACTAACTCTCAATGTCCTACATTTTAATTTAAAACATGCAGTTTGTAACATTTGTTTGTTATTGAAATAAATTTAACAAATTGGTTTATTTAGTACCCAATAACTTCCACTTCAAACTTCAAGTTACATGTATAAGAAAGAAAAAATAACTTCCAAGTTAGTCGCGGTAATATACCTCAAAAAAATTGAAAAACAAGCTCCGCCAAATTTTAGATGATTATATAATATTTAGATTTGTTTATATTCGTTAAATTTAACGAGAAAATGTATGGTTTTTAGTTCTTGGCAAATTTATATGTTTTGTTTTAAAATAAAACACGTGGCCCTATCAACGTAAACATGTGAATATCAGCAGAGAATACATACAAGAATAGCTTCTGTTGGTCTACACTAAAGCTTTACAAAGCTTTGTGATTGAAATAATTAGTAAATTCAAATAATTGTGCTAGTTATTGAAGTTATTTTTATACATGACAGTGTTTAGTCATTCTACTTTAATGAATATGTATTATGATTCAAGTCTATTTTCTTATAACAGTGTTTACTTGGAAATATACTTAAGATGTGTTGCGACAGTAACTTGAATAACTGATAAAGCTAAAAATGTCTAATAATACTTTGAAAATATAAATAATCTGTAGTAACCATACGACTTATAATATAAATATTATTTGATTGTTAAATAATTAAACATAACATATGTCTCACATATAGAATAGATGTTTCAAATTGGGAACACATAAACTTTTCGAAAAAACATTTCTCGAATACACAAATGTCGAAAATTACGATGAGAGATTGTACATTTACCATTTTGTAATCATTGCTAAGGTGGAATATGACATTTGGTATTTTACGCTTTCTACAAATGTATTTTCGAGATTTGTAATATTCGAGAAATGTATTTTCGAGGTTTGTAATATTCAAGCTATTCGACAAATGATTTTCGAGTTTTATAACTTTCGACATGTGTATTTTTACAATATTCGACATTCGTCTTTTGTATTTTCGGTAAATGTAATATCTCCCATCGTAATTTTTGACATTTGTATATTCGAGAAATGTATTTTCGTAAAATGTTGTTTTCGAGAAAGGTGTTGTTAAGATTTACTCAAAATTGGAAGAAAAATGCTAACATCTTTTATTTGGAACTGTTTCTATATCATTTTATGCTAGTATATTAAATTCTTCCGAAAGTTTATCAAACAAAATTTATTTTAAACTAAAATGCCATATATCTGCAGTAGGTATAAGTTTTTCTATCGGATACTTAAAACATATTTTCTTTCTTTTGAAAACAGATGAAATTATTTTTAGTCCTAAAAGAAGCAGTACAAAAACTATTCATATTTTTACTAATAAATAATGACACACAGAAAGTATGCCAAAAATTACGTGTGAATATTTAAACAATTAGATTAGTTGTTGTCAGATCTTTAATGATTATTATTTGCTTCTTTCAATAAGTTTAACAACATTTCCTTGTTATATTTTATTTAGTTATAAATTTATTTATTGTTTTTAATTTCATGGCATACTTTATGTGTGATTCTTTAAAAAAATAATGTAAAGTTGTATATCATTGCGCAAAAACGAAACATTCTATAGAAAAACTTATATTGTAGATATGTGGACTTTGTTATTTAAAATAAACATTGTGTGAAAAAAAAAATTGGTATTATTTAAAATAATCAAGTGTCCGGTATTTGAAATAAACTGAATTTATTATTTTATCCAACACCTCTCAATAAATGCTATATTACTATGGCGATTTTAAACAAGCAAAGTAACAGATTATCCACTAGTGGGTATAATTTTGAGGAAAGCCACTAGTGAGTATTTTTTTATTTTTAACAATAGTAATAACACACAACACCTTGGTAACTACTTCGATTGACATTTTAATTTAAAAATTTAAAGCATATGTCACTGTCAAATAATATTTCTTTAATAAATTTTTCATTTATTAAGAAGTGTTGGATAAAACGTTATACTTCACACGTGGGCAAAATGGAATTACCCACTCGATAAAATTATCTCACTCAGCCTTCGGCTTCGTGAACTAAGATTTCTCTCGTGGGTAATTCCTTACTTTGCCCACTTGTAAAGTAAATAACTATTGTGTATCAAAATAAACTTCCACTTTCCGGTTATGCAATTCTGACCAAAATCTTGCTTTTGCGCATTATCATGCAACTAAAAATTATGAAGTTACGTTACTCTTTTTCATGCTCGACTTATTGAACATACAAACACACATCCATCCATCTATCCACATCGACGTCATTGGTTAAATATGTACATATTTCACAAAACTTTCCTTCTTGAATTTTCAGTATTTTTAAATAAACAAATTCTAGAATATTTCTTATCAAATTTATATAAGAAATGTGTACAGTGAACGTTTGATTTCCTGCTACAATTTGATTTATTGCTATTATTCATTCGACGAATGAAAAACAAATTTTATAGTATCAGTAATAAATTCGAATTGATTGATAAGTTGAGTATGTAAATATTTATAAGGATAAACTGTAGTTTCAATTTAATATCTTATTTTATATTATTCTAGAATTGTAAGTAATTAATTCGTAAAATAAATATAACAACAGGTCACTGGTCCGAAAATTGTTTCAAATTAAAAACCACTCATTTAGATCGCTTCTAAACTAATTACAAAAAACTTCCATTACGTTGTAACTATTTATCACACAACAAAAAATAAAAAAACTTACTTTCGCATCTGGCTAGGTTATCAAAAATCAAAACCAACTTTCGTTGCTGCAAAATCCCTACAATTCACACTTCACACTTCTAAAGAACCTTAAGTTTACATGCACTATAACGCCAAAATAATCGTTGTTGATGCATCACTCACCAGTTACAACTGATTTCTTGTAATGAGTCAATGCAAGAAGTTGATATTTTTTGAGAGGTGGCCTGAACTATGGGAATATTATTATCACTGGCGTATACGTTATCAGCTTTGAAATAATGACCGCGTGATCCGAGGCGGTAGGACGAAATGAAATGTTATTGACTGATTTTATGGTTTTAACTTTTGTTATTATGTTAAATATTGTTTTTTGTTTTCTATTGTGCGGGCCTTTGTGTATTTTGCGTTATGATTTGTGGGAGTAATATGACAGGCTGTAATAGTTAATAAAGTTTAAATTTAGTAAACACGCTTTTACAAAATATTTCTTATTGCAAAACATAATTTTATTACACCATTTTGTGTATACTGCATTATAAGAGCGCACAAAAAAAGCGACAATTAAAAAGCAACTACTTAGTTATAAATAAATAAACAAAATTGCTTATTTATTTAATGAATTCCATAAAATAATTCAAATTTCTTTTGTTAACTTTAATTATTTATAATTGGAAAAGCAATAATCGTAACATTGAAATAAAAAACAGCAATTATACACAAGGCATAATAAAACAATTATTGAAATCAAATATACGAAGGATGTTCATTTATTTGAAATAATCTTATTTTCTTCTTCTCATTACCAAATTCAAACTTAAACTTATCAAAACTACAACAAAGCAAAGAAGAGCTATCTTTGGTACATATTTCTATAATTGTGCGCTATTTTTAATAAGTTAGTTTCTTAAGGAATATATTTAATTGTACCACGGAAAACACAAGTTCCACAAATAAATACTGAAGCGAGTCAGACAATTACATGCAAGCACCCAAAGTCACATTTACTCCGAATAACACATGCTTTATTTTCATCAAACGTAGAAAATAAATCATTAAAAAATGTTGTTTTTGTTTATTTGTTTAATTTTTAACTGTCAAATTAATGAATTACAACCTAACTATTTTTCATAATATTTTACTTTGTCCGCCGCCGGAGTAGAAGTGTTGCCAAGGAGATACTTTTACGCCGGCGGCGACAATATTGAACTTCTGTTTGTTGAATACAGATACTTTTATGACGTTTGAAGAAAAATTTATTTTGAGACATGCGCAAGGTATATTCATGTTACGAATACAGCAGTACCAAAACAATGGATTACTTTATTTGTTTAACGTGGAATGTGGAACGTGGAAGCGAACTTATCTTCAGATAAGTCCTATAAATGAGTACTGTGACTGACTAGTGTGAGTTGAGTAGGCTTAGGGTATGTTTGCGAAAAGTGCGAGCGAAGCGAGCTTACTTGCAGGTAAATTTCACATAGACAAAATGTGTATATCAGTGTTTTAATACCGCTTAAAAACATACCTGTTTTAATATTTTTGTGTAACATGCCCGTGTCACAAATCAGTATTTTTTTTTGAGATATATTTTATGTAAGTATATTTGAATTACATTTCTGACATTTAGAATTTTTTGTTACAAATTGTCTTTTTCGTGTGACAGTGTACCGAGGACGTATTAGTTTATTGGTATAACATTTAATTATATGTCGTTTTTTAATAGATGCTATACTAAAGTTGGTCGTTTGATTTACTCAATTTGGTGCGAGTTTATAAAAGAATTGAGTATATTTAAAAATACAAATACAGTCTATAATTAGTGTTTTTAAGTCTAATTACAGAATTATCAAAAGTAAATTATCATTATTTCTGAATTCCTTGTCGATATTTTTAATAGCCGCTATTTATATCCACAGTTTAATATGACAATAAAATAAATATTCCTGAGGCTTATTATTATATTATAAATTTAGCATTTTGTGTAGACAATTGTGTCGATTAAATATATGGGTATAGTTCATTTTAAATAAGGTCTACGTCACTGATTTGCCTTTTAATTATTAGTATCTAAAAAAATAAAACTATTGTGTATAAAATGTCATATTTGTTTTGATGAAGTTATACTACATTTTTTTTGTCTCCAAAAAAAAGTAATGAAATCTAAAAATAATTTCTAATAAACTAATCTACATGTGCTCAATAATTAACGTGCAAATATCTCTCACAGCACTGGCGCCATCGTCAATATGAACATAAACTAAACGAGTCTACACTCTCGTTCTGAAAGATAATTATTTCGTCCTTAGTTGATTACACGCCATGTTTGTCATGTTCTTTTTTAGAGTGAAGAACGAAAATGTGTTAATTATTTAGATGTAAACAGTTAATAGCTTCAAAACATATTGCGTGTGTTTTCAGTGATGAGATAATAGGCGATAATTGAATATTTAACATGAGGTAGTTAAAAAGTTATTGTGTTGTTTTGCAATTAATTAATATACAGGATATAACGAAATTTCGAAGATTCAAGGATGACGGACACATAAACAGCCATTGTTTATACTGAACCAATATAAATATGTTAAAATATCTGACTATAGTAATTTATAAATATACGAGTAAATCAGTGTTTCAGAAATAGGTGCATGTTCTACAAGTGTATATGCAATACATATATGTCACTACAGTTGCTGTTACTTGGCAAATAATCGTACGTAAGTACAGATGTACTCAAGAATTTTAAGAGTACTCTATGCATGAATGGAACTATAAATATTATTATAAGTGTAAAACAGTCATTACTCGTAAAAATAGATCTACATCTAGACACTGACTTTTCAATTATGTACATTTATTAATACTCGTGAAAACATATTCTTAAAAAAAAAAACACACAAATAGAATAGACAGAATATTATTATAATAATTAAAAATATGTATATAATTTTTAAATATCTATTATTTAATTCAAACTTTTATCTTTTCCTTTATTTATTTCTTATTGATAGTTTATTATTAGTAGAAAAGTATTATTTTGCAAAGTATTTTGTAAAATAAGAAATAAAGTAGATCAAGTAATAGAAAAAAGGCAATTAAGATTCAAAAATGCGAGAAGAAAGAACAACAAAAAAGGTATACAAAGCAAAGATAACGCAGGAGAAAAATAGAGGAAGACCAAGAAAAACCTGGACTGAAGATGTGAAAGAATAATTAGAAAAGAGGGGCGTTAAATGGGGAGAAGCAAAATCTACAATCAAAATAAGAGAAAATGAAAAAATAGCCTAATCTTACACCCGTAAGGGTAAAAAGGTTTCAGGATTAAGTATTTTGTTGATATCTTTGATATTTCGTAACTTTCTTATAATATTTAAAAATATACTCGTAGTAATTCAAATAAATTTATTCCCTAACACATCGCTGTCAAATTCGTAATCATGGAATGAATATTCCTGTTTCACGTTAAAATAAACTTACAGTAATAATAAGCCTAACAAATTGAAGCCATGCTTGTTGTTAGTGGCATTTATTTTTAGATTAGCTGGCTTCAGGCTGGCTGGCTGATGATGTACTGTCATCATGACAAATATTTATTTCGTCACAGTTGAACTTAAAACGCAGGACTTGACAGTCTAACCATTCCAATATTCTTATTTACAACTACAAACTACTTAGCATAGTACCGCAAACAACATTTCTGTTTGCATCATTCCGCCAACTACTTCAATGTCTTCTTCTTACCTGAGCAAAGCACGGCGCCATTTCTCGCCGGTTTCCACAACAATGAGCTGAAGCTTCATATCTCTGCGCGGGATCCGAGAACAAGAAGAACTCGAAGCGGTTGCAGCTTTGGCACTGGAGGCTGGCTCTTGCACCGCGTCGTCGGACAAGTGGTACGCAATTGTGGAGGAGATTTATACAACGCTTGTGCACTATTGGCGATTGGTGGCGTTTTGGGGAGCTTACATATACGAAGATGGGTTGTTGTGGCTTAGATTTGACACTTGGTTTGGGTTGGAAGTGTACGGCTAAAGGGTTCATCGTGGTTAGAAATTACATACATTTATACATTGAAGTATAGTAATAATGGAACGCTAACTTGTAGGCTTTTATGAAAGCGAAAAACGAGCCTGATGTCGTTGTTTGTAGAACTGTTGCTATGAACATGAAATTGAACTCATTTCTATTAACGTACTATTTAATTTTCATATTAAACATTTCATTTCAAAATCTTTGAATGCTAATTTTCTTTCTAAGGGGACTGTAGAATAAAGACAGATGGCCCAACAACTGGGTGTCTCTCTCGGCTCACATTTTCAATGTCAGTTAGCGTTCCACTTTATTTATATTTCAGTGCATTTATAAAAGTATTACCGTGACCTTTTATTTTTGTTAGTTTTTGTTGTCGCTAACAAAAAACTCTACAAAACATATGATTTTTGTACTGATTATAACAATTTACTTAACAGGAGTAGTATTACCATAGTATTATAATATTTCTTTTTAGTTGTAATGTTTTCATATGTTGTAAATTATAGTGCACGAAAAAAAAATGGATTGTTACAATAGCAAAAATTTATCTTACTTACAGTTACAGCAATTTAGATATTTACAATAACAATATTTATATTTGTAATATGATATTATTTTCGATTACAACAATCTAAATAATATAAAAATATATTGCTATCGGTGTAAAAGATTCGATCTTGTAAGACTTCACAAAATCTCTTTTTACATTGCTTGTTAAAGTGTGTAATTAGGATAATAGTTGTACATTTTGACCAACATAAAAATTAATCTAATAAATTAGTTGCAAAATATATCGGTAATAATAAAAGTTCTTTTGCAACATTTCGCAAGTTTGCAACTCCAATTCCATCAAATGAAGTACCTCAAGCATCCAAAAGCCTAAAAACCAACTAAAACGACAACAGCCTCTAACAATATCGACTGTTGCGGCAACGGCGTCAGGCAGCGGCAGGCGAATCTTGACAAAGTGCAAAGCAATCTGTCTGGTTTCGAGGGCGAGGGCGTCAGCCCGACATCGGGCGTCGAGACGGCGGCTACGCCGAAACTAGGTCGAAGGACGAAGGGAGGATGATCCAGTGACATTTACGCAGCGGGAAGTGTGTAATGTGGCTTGGCAAAGCAGGCAGAATTTGGGTAACGGGATGACGAATACGTAATGATGTAGGGAGGTGATTTGACTTTCTAACGAGCGACAAGTTCCAAGATATTTTTTAAATATTTTATTTATAATACTCAGTTATAATATAACAAGAGTTTGAGAATAAAATGGAAAAATAATTTCACAGATTTTCGAAAACTTGTTTCCAGGATTTCAGGACAACATTTACGAAAGCTTGTGTGGCAGAGTGGCTATTACCAAACGGCAACAAGCTTGAGATAAAGAATTATTTTTCTAAATTATCGTACTGTCGAATTTAATATAATAAGATTATTTTTTGATCCACAAACACAATTAGGTGACGCACTTAACATTTGTTTTAATTCTCTGTCATGCTAACCTAACCTAACTCTCTGACATTTGTCTAGAACTGTATTTTCAGAGGTAATATAACAAGTAATATGATCATGGATGATATTTTCGAAAGGACGAGTGAAATGTGCTGCTTCGGTTTCAGAAGCATTATCTTTGATTATTAATTACATTGCGAGCTTATATTTAATCAGAGAATATAATATATGTCACGTGACTTATGAATTATATTCTCAGTAATAACAAGAGAGTGTGAATAAATTGAAAATAATTTGACAGGTCTTTCGAAAACTTGTTGCTAGACAATAGCCACGAAAGCCCGTAGGGCTTTAGTGGCTATTGCCAAACGGCAACAAGTTCGAGAAAGATACTAGAGAATTATTTTCTCATTTATCGAACTCTCGAGTTATATTTAATTAGATTATTTTTTATTTCATCATTAAGCACGCCACTAAACCTATTATTTTTGCTCATTTTTACTTGTGTTGATGATAACTATCTGACATGCGACATTTGTCAACAAAAACAAAAAAGCTACAGAGATTATTCAAGGGAATAATCACTAGGGCTTTATTCTCAGTAAAATAAAGAGAGGATTGGTTAAAACGCAGACAAGTGACATAAAATGAAGCATTTCATTGGTTTTAAGAAACGTCAAAAAATAATCACTATAATAACGACAGGATAGGGTAAATGCAGACTCGTGACAAATAATGATACATATCATGACGGCTCTCTGAAAGTATTTGATTAAAACGAAACCATGTCGGATATTTTCAAAATCAATATCAATGTGAAAGAAGTCATGCTGTCAATGTTGTAAAAAAATTGCGGAGAAAAGAGAAAAGATGAACTATACATGAAGTGTGCAAAAGGATCTTCTGAAATATATTCTCCACACTCAAGGTTTCTCTCTCGGCTTCCCGCTCAAGAAAAATCTTGGTGATGACAAGTGAAAATCCCCTCGCATTTCTTTAGTTAAATCACGGAGACTCAAAAATAAAACCCGAAATATATTACATTGTCACGTATTTTCTACATTTCCTTATCCTATATTTCTTGTTCAAAATAAATATAAGTGAATTGTTTATTACAATTCATATTCGGATAAACTTAAAATGCATTGGACATTCCACGGAAATAGAATCCTGTTAGCTCAAATAATATGTAACAGAATCACAGTTTTTGGTCAATGATTTTCTCACAAAATTATATCTCATTGCATTTTAATAGAAATAAAAATTTCAAGCCTGAATAAAAAATAAATGATGGTTAAGTTTTAAATAATAGCAAGTTTAATTTCAGTCACAATGGCTGGTACCACGAGCTCTGTTTTTGGGTGCTGCTGATAATTTATGATTAATTATTTGAATAACAAAATGTGCAAAATCAGAACTGCCAGAATCAGAATTGAAAATTATTAAATTTCACAATATTATAGTTACGTTTTCTTATCTACTTAATCTTATTAAAAACATAATGCATCATCTTAATCTCTTACGACATTAATAACATTGTAAACAAGTAACAAAAACATAATTCATAAACTTGCATCTCATTAAAATTTCTAGCTTCCTGTCTGCTTGCAGGATGCACCGTACCGTCGGTAGCAGTCCTGAATTACTGCCAGGACGTCGTGTTCCTCGCAAAATGCATTCCGTGCACATGACATGTTCACAATTGCATCGTTTCGTGACGAGCCCAGCCGGTAGGTAAATCATTACCATAGGTCGTGAATAGCACATTGTGAACGATCCACATATGCTGTACATTACAGACTTCGCAAAGCTTCGTGTCTCATAAATCTTGAATATTTTATTGTGAAAAAATTAGGTCAATGGAAAGTGGCATGCTGATGATGTTTTTATGAGCTTTTTGTGCAGTTGGTATTGGGTATAAATGCATGTAATTTTTAAATGGGGTTAGATTCTTTTTACATATTCGTGCAACAAGAAACTTCAATTCAATTTAGTTTCATGATGGATTCAGCGGGATTAGCCTTGAACTAAATGCAATTTGCAGAAACTCAAGGTGATATCATCATTGGGGATAACGACCAGCAGTTAATTTAGTTTTTTTTCTATTTTCTGGCGTATTGTCTGCCGAAAATTTCAGCACTTTATTTTATTGTATATTAAAACTGTTTTTGACATACCATGCATGTTTTTGCTACTTGGTAAATAATTTATTATTATTATACAAATAAAGTCAATAATCTGAATTTAACACATGTTTGACTTATAGAATAAATGTTTCAGTAGGTCGATTTTAATATACGTTGCCCTCTTTGAAGTTGGCTACATATAATAGTACGAATATAGCATTGGTTGATGAATAGACTAAAATTTTTTTGGGTCTGTTTATAAGGTTATTTTTTGGTAAATTTATTTGAATTTTGCAGAAACAAAATAATTCGAGATAAATCATGTAAAACAACGAATAGTTATTTACATAATAGTCCAATAAATAAGTTTTTATTGAAAGAATAAGATGATTCCGGATGAGGCGATGAATTTCAAAATGAGTACCGAGAAAAATTATTAATGAACGTATGATGTACAATGATTTATTTCATACCTATGTCGCATTTTGGACGAAAGCTAGCTTTTTTCTTTCTTAAATATAATCAAGTTATAGAAATTCTTTCAATAAATACGATTGTACTATAATTCATTTGTTTCTGATATTGTTTAGCATGCATAAAGTGGCTCTTTATGGGCTATTCCGATAATGTAAAAACAATAATCAACTTAGTAACTAAACAATAGAAAAGCACACTTCGAAATTTTCAAATTGTTTCATGTCCACATCACGAGTCAAATTTAATTGTCATTTTAAACTAAGAAAAATAGTCTACAATACAATCGATCACCAATTGTGTTTTGTTGACATTTCTAACAAATAAAAAAAAAGAGTGCGAAAATGATATTGTTGATGAAATCCCATTAAAATATTGCTTAGTAAGGATACAGTATCGTAAAAAACGATCTTGTAAAATCTCATTTACCGAACTGAATTCAGTCTGGTAAACTTGCAAATATGATACAGTATGGAAGGATTATTTCCACAGTACTTTCTCGTTGCTTTGCAGTCAACTTTAACTTTTTCGCATATTGTAAATAAATTGAAATTATTGGCTTGTGTGTCCACTATCCAATAAACTGCTACTTCCGGTTTTGTAATTCCAAAGTTACGTTACTCTAGTTTTTGTTTGTTTATGGGTTATTGCACATAGGGACAAACATTCATTCACACACACAGACATCCTTGTTAAAATAATCAAAACGAATTAAGGGAATCTCAAAATACTTTTTTCAGCGAACATCGTATGACTTTTGATTTATATACATACTATGTAAATTATTAATAATAAGTAACTCAAATCAAATTAAATAAACAGTAACCCCAATTGTGCAGCATTCGCAATAAAACTCTAAAAAAAAATATTGATTATTGATTAAATATTCCTGTACGGTGCATGCAAATTCAACAAAGCAAAATTTCTTTTCAATATTAAACAACACATCTCGAGCAAGTTTCCGTCATTACCGACAGTCTTCTCGAGATCTCGACACGTTCCTGTTGGCGTTCGTGAAATATAAATTTTTCAGCGTGACGTCAGCAGCAGAGCAGCAGGAGCCGAAGTTTCCCGCGGACGTGACAAGCAAACAAACGGCCAACCCAAGCAACGAGGCTTGAGACTTGAAAAAGTCGCCTGCTGGCTCCGGATTCTGCAATTCCGGTATTCCGGACGTTATGTGCTCGCTCCTAACGTCATTCCAGTCACAGAAATGGAGTGAATGGAGTTTGGAAGATAATGGAAAGATGGAGTTAAATTTAGAATGTAGGTAACTGATTTTGTGGCGCCAAAAATAGAATGTTTATAGATGTAACAATAAAAGACTGATATACCGGTTAATTGTTGCGTATTTATGTTTATTAACTTCTGTACATATGAGCCCAAATTCAAATGAGTTCGAAAATTTTGTTACGCACGAACTTATGTGAATTTAGGCTTGTAAGGGAAGTATTGGAATAAGTCAAAATTCTCGGTAGTGAGTTTTCAACAGATAAGCACGTTTTAGGGTTCCTAGAAAACGATCTCACTATTCTCAGGATGACGTCCACGATAACTCAAAATTCAATGACGATATCATCTTGAGATTTTATATTTAGAAATTGAATATTTAACCCTTTCCGGTTTCCTGATATAGGAGCTATACCATAATTTCACACTACATTTCTGTTGCGGATTTTTATATCGCATGTACCACATTTTCGTTAGTACCATAATTTCGCCAGCTATTGAGAAAAATATAATTTGCTACGTTTTTAAGCTTTATATTGGTAAAAACGAATTTAATAGTTATTTATGTAGGCACAAAGGCACTGAAGTTCAATTTTTTATCACGAATATGGAATTTAGTTGCCGAGGCCGAGGAAAATAAACCATGTGAGTGATAAAAACGAACTTCAGTGCCGAGGTAGATATTAAGTTTTATTTGAAATCTAAAATTCGAAAAAACTGTAAAAAAATTACAATATAGGTTAAGTTTATACATCTGTCAGTTGTCAATTGAAACCGACAGTCAGTGTTGCCAACCTCGAGAAGTGAAGTTATCGTAAATAACACTCAAAATTATGTGTTTTGTCCTCAATTTCGTCATCGGAATTAATTAGTTAATTCTTCTTGCAAATTTTGTGTCATGTTACGTCCAAAATTTCTATAGTACGTCAATATATCTGCCATTTATCCTAATTGTACAATAATTATTTAACGGTTGCCAACACTGGGTTGCTCAAAATTGTCGCGTAATGGGTTACTTTAGTGACGATTTCTGAGCTTTTAATAACGATTTTTGAGCACTTTAGTGCCGATTTCAAATAAAATGAGTTTAAATCCTAGATTTCACAAGTTCATTCTCCCTTGAAAAGGTTTACTTACAAGCTGATTAGGTTTTGGTATCAATCTATCAACTGAAAGTGGTGGTTTACTAAAAGACCTATTAACTTTTATAGACATTTTTTAGTACATAATTCAAAACGATGTAGAATTATATTAGCTACAATTCTTATTTAATACTTTTTTCCTTATATTGTATCGTTTAAAAGTAGCATAAACGGGAGTTTTTTTTTAAGATTAAATTGGACACACTAGCTGGTACCACTAGCTCTGTTTTTGAGTGTTTTAAGAGCAGTGTTTTAAGCTCGGTTTTAGCTCTGTACAATGATATAAAATTGTTTTATAAAATAATGCTTCAAATAAAAGTTATAGAGAAATGTATTATCTACCACTTTTATTTGATGTATTTTTTTATAAAATAATTTTCAAACATTGTACAGCGCTAAAACAGAGCTTAAAACACTGCTCTAAAACACCCAAAAACAGAGCTCGTGGTACCAGCCTGTTTCTTAATTTTCAATAACTCTTGCCATATTCTAGTTAAGAAACAAAGTCGCCAGCATTGTTTTGCAACAAAACACACTGGCACAAGAAATCGATAATCCATTTTCCATAATCCCCGGCAAGCAGTGTTTTCTCACTCCTGCTGGTTTAAGCTGTAAGCCTATTTCCGGTGGCTGGTTCATTACCCACAGCCCGGACTCTCCACAAAGGGTCTGGCCGCGTCGCGTGCTTGCAGGACGAATGCGTGGGCGGCTGTGCCAACGATGTGCAGCAACAAAACACGGTCTGAACGCGACGCCGGGCTAATGACAAAGGCAACATGTGACGTGACCGAGTTTACAGGTAGATGACCTATCGATTGTGATGTATTGTCTACTTTTAGAATTAGGTGGTGGTGTTGATGAGCGTATGAGGGTAGTGGACGATAATGCGATTTGATAAAAGAAGTTACAGAATGTGGACGAAGTGTTGCGAAAACTTTAATATGCTTTGTTTGCTCTATAAAGTTCTATTTGTATAGAATGGGGACAAATCATTCGCAAATCAAATAATGTTGGCGATACACGACCATCATAAAATGAGCCAATCATAGATTAAAGTATTGCGCGTGCTAATAGCTTGTTCGACTAAAACCTGATGATATTATACAATGTTGCACCAGCGGGATATCGCAAAATACAACCATAAAATTGAAAGATCTTACTTTAACCCTTAAATTCCGGATGGGAGTACAGTTCCTTTGTTACATTTGCGAAATAACATTTGCACCCTTTCTTTATATCAGTTAGTTACATATTGAGTTTATTTATAAGTTGATACAATTAGTTGAGTTTAATTGGTATTATTATTATTCAAGACAAAATTAAATAGATCATAGTGATCTTGAACTATTATTTGTAATTAGAGTTACACAACATTTTAAGTTTATAGTTTTTATAAATAATTAAAAAGCGGCAAAAATAAAAATAGGATACTGTTGCAGAGCATTTATTTTCTATTATAATTATAATATTTAAGTCCCGATATAGTTATTTATTATTTACATTTCTTGAACAATATATATATTAATATATTATAAATTAATCCAATATAATCCTGGAGTCCATTCTGGGCACCATTCGGAAACAACGTACATTTTAAAGCACACGTATTTAAGGGTTAAACAGGATTATCTATTTATAAAGTACACAAATTAAATGGGCGGGAAATACAAATACGAGAACTATTCAGATAATAACCAAGGTTCAATTTTTTTAATTTCATTAAAATTTTTACAAATTACTGGTCCTTGTCTTCTTAAAAGTTAATCCAAGAATATATGATTACAGAGGATGTTATGTGCAACGCAATGATGCCATTTATATAACAAGTACATAACTTAAGGTTTTATGGACGAGACAATTTAGGGGCCGAGCTAGCGCAGCGAAACAAGGCACATAAAAAAGGCGAGTCAATAAAACCTTATTATGTACGTATTGCATACAATATTTTCTTAGTTTAGAATGGCAAATATATTTGACAACATGACGTAGACATGAACAAATTTTATAATTTCAGAGTGTGCTCTTTTGTTGTTTGGTTACCAAGTTATTTATTGTTTTTACTTTTACAACTCTATAAAGAGCCACTTTATGGCCGGTAAACAATATCATAAACAAAACCAGTGATTATAATATAGTCTAAGATAAATGTATTTTTTCACGACCGGGAGGCAAACTCAGTTTCTATATCAAAATCATGACAGAAACAGCCAATTTCATATTTACGGGATATTTGTGCACTTTCTCTCTTGTTGTGAGGGAAAGTGCTCAAATAATGTGAAAAAATGAACAAAATTAAAGATAACTATCATAAATTATATTAAAATTAAAATAATTTTGAATAACGCAAAAACGATCATAAATATTGGGGTCGTGAAAAAATAGTATATTGCAGCAGAGAAGTGGCTCGTGCATCAATTTACTCCGCGGGAAAAAATCATACAAGTCTCTCCCTTAATGTATAATGCACTATTATTGCAAATACTGAAAGAATTTCTATATGCAATATATAATAAATAACAAATTATGATTCATTATTAATAATGCTTAATATAAAATGAAATAAATATATCATCACACCAATTTATTAATTCTGAGTGTGGCAATCTTTTGTCGCAGATCTTGGTAAGTAATATATTTTTGAGAGAAACACGAAATGGTTGATTAATTTATTATATATTATAAACAATTGTTTTCAACTAATTACCCAATTTTATAATAAAAATGAAGCTTGAAATTGAAACTGTATCTGACGTTAACTGATTCTCAGCATTCGTGTTTATTGGGTTGCTGGATATACGGAGTGATATCAATAGCTAGGTATCATAATTTTAGAAAATAAATATTTATTCCAGACTTATTGGAAATTATAAAATAGAATAAATGATAAGTTATCGAGAAGATAAATGATTTATCATGTACACAAATAAATATTTTAGATGTTACATGCTATTTACTTAATAAGATAATACTTTCTCTATTTTCAGAAAAATCAATATTTCTTTTCTTGGTCATCTTCGACAAATATCTCAAAATAACTCGTTTTAAACAATGGTTCCGCGAAATTACTATAAATACAAGTGTCGCATGAATATTACATTGCAGGTGACCTTCAAAATAATGATTTGTAAAATATATAACGCGTAAAGGGTAGGTACTACATGTTAAGATATTTTTAGTAAACTATGACGTCATATGTGACGAGTTGTATCCGCAGACTCTCATCTTTACGTCACTATTTGTCATAAATATGCGCCAAGATTTTACTGTCCATTGAATTGTTTTTTAAAATTCTGTTGTTTATTTGAATGCTTGAGGCAGTAATAATAATTAATATTAAACATGTCATTATGGAAATAATGGGTATAAAATTTTATTGAGCTTTATGCATATGCCAAGCTATTATCCTTTAAATTGCTAAAACAAAAAGTGCAGAAAAATGTCACTTTATAAAACCATTATAAATTGACAATACATTAAAAAGGTCACGGTAAATACGCAAGCTGTTCAGAATTCAGAGTGCATTTGACATTTCCATCAGTGACAATGAACTAAATTTCCGTCAACCGAAGAAATGTCAAACCAATCGCAAAATAAAGAAATCAACACTTAAAATGGCGGTGAATTTAAAAACAAATTACCTTACAGACGAAAGAACTACACTAAGTATTTCATGAACACAAGATTTGACACTGAAATATTGTCACAGATTTCTACAACTAGTTTGAGGTTATGATATAGCTCAGTGCATTTCAACACACTGCCCTTCCCAACGAACACTGGCGAGTGACGTTCCGTGTCACGTCACCGGCGCCGAAACAGGTTCACGCCTGCGCATTAAGAAATCTGCTGAAAGAATCTCTTCCTGCGACGAACTGAAACAATTCCTGCGATGTTTCAGCCTTGCGGATGATTCTCTGAGGCTTGGAGAGTATTTTGATGTTTGATGTATGGGGAATCATTGCGTTTGGGTTGATTTAGCGGGTATGAATGAATGAATGAAAGACGCCCACGTTGCTTTCGCATTGATTTTTGCGCGGTAAAGTGCGCGTGTGGGGACTGCGCTGGAAACGGAAGTAAGAAGTAGCTCCTGATTTAATCTCGGCGGAGCCTCGTGGGATCAACAGGCATAGCATAAGTGCACATTAATTTTTGTTGTAATTTTTATATGAGCTCCAAAAAATACAAATCAAAATGATTAAGTTATCTGTTCCAATGTTTCTTTTGTACTTATTGTTGTCTTTGATTGACTATCACGATATTGTTCTTAACTAATAGCCGAAGAAATAAAATTTGTATACAAATTACAAGCATTCACAAATTGTTTTTCGAAAGATGTTGTGATAAACGAGAGCTGACATAAACGCAGTAGAGAACAAAATTAAAAGTAATTGTTCATTCCATTCTATCATTACAAACATGCGATGCTTGGTAGATATTTGTATTTACGTGTTCTTTGTTCGTTGACGTAGCGTATTTAATACTGCGCGTTTCATACCTGTCATATTTTAATTAAATAACATTGTTTTGATGTTTTGAACAGTGCACTGTTCATTTAAAAATTCAAATAATTACATTTAAATACGCAACAATATTACAAACAACAAAATGGAACTACATATTTTATTTATATTGAGATAATTTATAATAGATATTTATGTAACAGGTACATAATATACGATTTTATGGACGAAACAGTAACAAGTTAATAAAACCCTATTTTGTAAGTGTTACACAATATTTTATGTTTGACTGTATTACAGATTATTTTTTTTAGCTTAGAATGGCATTTATATTTGACACATGACGATGGCATGAGAAAATTTGATAGTTTCGAAGTACGTTTTTTGTTCTTAATTTTGTTTAAAAAGTTCATTATTGTTTATTATTATTATTTGTTTATTTGTTTTGAAAACTTTGCGCACGCTGTCATTTCACATCTCAATCATTCTGTCTGATCTATTATTATAGAAGAAATCATTCAAAAAGCACAAAAATAATACTTATATTTGTGTAATTTTTATTAAGATTACTAAAAATTATGTTCCTATTTAATTAGGTACATAATAAATTATTCAAATTTATTTCATCGTTTATTTTGATAATAGGCCATTATATTTTATCTGACTAGTCTATAAAGAACACTTTATGGCAGAAAACAATATCATAAACAAGTGATTAATACCGTCGAACATATAATGTATTGTAACAAGATGATTAAAGTGGGATATATTTTTGAGAGTTACCAGCCGTTGAGTAACGCTGTGCAAAGATGATAGTGGAAGAGGAACAAAATATGTAAGGTTAAAATGGTAACAGTCGACTGTGGGTACGAACTGAAGATCTCGCAATTCACAATTCGATGTGTTTTCATTGATTATATATTTGACATTGTAATTCCAGGCTAAGCTGGGTTGTGCCATTAAACTTAAGTACTGTTTTATAATTTTTAGTTGACCCTTGAAAAAAATTTCCATTTTGCACCTATCCTTGTGTAAGTTAGTTGGGTGCTTTTGGCCAGTGCAGAATATGGTGGTTATTTAGAATTTATAGAGACAAGACATCTGTGTGTTATAAAATGTAGCAAGCTAATAGCATTTTGTAACTTTAACTGTACCAAGTATGAATATACGTCGTCGTTTATTGTAATTTATATAAATTGTTTTTGTCATTCTTACCACTAATAATATTTTATTAAATTATGTCATCATCAACGATTTTCCTTTTGTTCACATCGGTCTGTTTGGGGTCGTCGTGTCGCAGTCTGTATTTAGTATATGCGCGTCGGGTTTTATATTATGCTCGTAAACAATGTTTTTTACAAAAAACTAAGTCATAATTTTACGTTAATGTGCATCAGATGCAGACATTAAAAAGAACATTTTTACAAAGATTGTTATTGTTATCTCTGACAGCGAATGATTTATATTCTTTCACTAAAAGAGATTTTCGATAATGTAACAAGTGTAACGTACGTATGATCTGATATTACCTGGAATAATAAAATATTAATATTTGATTCCACTGGGAATACAAATTGGATAACTGATTTCAATTCATTTCTAGTAATCAAGTATTTGTTCATTGGAAATATTTCAGCTTTAAAAGTAATATAAATCAGTTCTATTATTATTGAGCATGGCATATTTACAATTAGAATTTAATTATTGCTTGCTATACCAGTAAATTCTTTTTGTTGGAAAATGCCTGAAGACTTTCAAGCTCCTCCACCATTTAATGCATTTATCTATTATGTTAAGTAGATAAAATATATAATAATTTACTCTTTTGACGAAATTATGAAAGAAAATTTATAAAATGAATCTACTTTGTAACTTGATTTATAAATAAAAATAAAGAAATACAAGTGAACAAAGAAGTGGAACAGTATATTGTACAACATGCGTTAAATGAAAATTCCAAGCGAGTTGTACACTATACTTTTTCTAGGACCACGATATTAATTCCTAATTAATTTATATTTTAATAATATGTTCTCATTTCACTACTTGAGTGTAACAATGAGTATTCTAGCAAGTAGCTAAAAAACAAAAAATTTGAAGTTTGACGTTTTCAATAGTTATTCATTAAATAAGTAATATTTTTTGTATAATTTCCGAAGTCTTGTTATAGAAAGTATAGTATACAACATGTAACGGAATGGCATATCCCACACTTTTTGCTCATTTGGAATATATGCCATTCCATTACTTGTTGTAGAATATACTATTACAATGTACTATGTATCCGTAGCAGAAACAAACAACAACAAAAAATATCTTAATGGTTGTAAAGAAAAAAGAGTACTGCAACGCAATAATTTTTCTTTAGCATGATTCATCAAAATGAAACAATTACAGCAGTCATCACATACATCACTTCATCTCACTGACAAGAGCTGCTTGACGAATCACCCACAAAGCAGTGTCACCAACTGAAGAGGAGTAAAACTGCAGGCTTTACGATTCTACGACTATAGAACGAGTGTCAGAGAGTGGTAATCTCATATATTGCTAGGTGCACACGTTGCAATATTCACTCATACGAGAAACATAAGTGCTGAACAGAATTGTGGAGTGTTGAAGACAGCTCTTGAGAATTTAATTCTCTGCAGCAAGAAATTTAGTGTGAAGGTGACAGGGCTTTGGTGATATTAAAGATAAGAGAGGCTAGATTACTAGTTTTTTCATTTTAAAGTTTACTTTGTATTTTATATTGATGCTTCACATTATCTGGAACAACACAATATGGCTCAATTGTTTATACGAGGATTGTGGTTATAATTTGAAAAATGTTTATAATATCTGTACAAGTAAGAAAATTTAATACAAGTTCATTTACCATTGACAACAAATACATGTTAAGAAAGTACTACACAATTTCAGATTTCACGAAATATCACTAAAAATTGGCATATACTTTTATTGTATTTCTATATAATATAAACCCTAAGAAACTCAATGCTGTAGAGCGCATCGTCATATCTCTTAAATTTAAAGAGATATGTCAATTTTCGATGTTTTTCGAAACGCAACTTTGAGTGGCTGCAACTCAAAATCTATTAAAGATATTGAAAAATAGACCCAGTTCTGTGCGTTTCATGCATTTTATTACAAATTAGCAAATTTTGAAAATTTTGAAATTTTTCGATTTTTCCCCCCCCAAATTTCGACAGGCGATAACTCGAAAAATATAAAAGATACAGACTCGCAGACGGGACCATTCGATTTAGCTCCTCAAAATACATAAGTATGTATAATTTCATTAAAATAGCTTTACGCGTTATAGAGTTAGAGCAAAAAGTGTAAAAATGATGTTTTTGGCGAACAACGTCAAAGGGTACCCCTTGACGTTTGGCCTGAAAAAGGCCATTTTCAGATTTTTTGCTCTAAAATTTTAACCCACCATCCGAATGTTCTGAAATTTTTAGGGTTTATGTATTTCGATGAGCTGAATCCAATGGTTTAGTCTGCAAGTTCGTATGTCGTTTATTATTTGAGATATTTTCAATTTAAAAAAAAATTGTTATTTTGCTATAATATACACGAATAACACAAAACTGAAGAGTATTTTTCGGTATCTTGCGTAATTTTTGAGTTGTAGTTTCTCAAAGTTGCACTTCGAAAAACATCAAAAACCGCCATATCTCGAAAAATTTAAGAGATATGATGATGCGCTCTGCACCAGTGAGTTTTTTAGGGTTTATATTACATAGAAATGCAATAAAAATATATGCCAATTTTTAGTGATATTTCGTGAAGTACATATGTATGAACTGTGTTTAAATGAGTAAGAAGAATGTTTTACGGAAATAAGAAATATAATAAATTTACAAGTGAATACGTTAAATATTATTCATATTTTAATTGTTTTGTAATATATTAGACAAATTAATTTGTGTGTTTATATTTATAGTGCAACTTTGACAAGTATCAAAAGAACTCTTTGAAGAACTTCATTTCTTTGTATGTTTTGTTTTTAGTTCTATACTATTCGTACAAAAAATATTGTACAAACCTCTTGCGTGAACTCGGTTCCCGCATTTGGTATCTAAATAACTATTTCGACAGGCTTGAAAATATGAGGGTTAGAAAAATACTCAGAAATGCAGTCAAGTTGTATATTATTTTTTATTAAATAATATACAACTTGACTGCATTCCTGAGTATTTTTCTACCTTTCAGAATAATCAATATCGTCCTTTATTTTTGGAATAGAAAAATTCATAAAATTTTAAACTGATGACAGTCATTAACAAAACATTTATTTTATACTGTATCACATTTTCATGTTTATCGGACTGATTTCAGTTCGGTAAATGGTAAATTTTTATATAGTAGGTAGTGTATACTATTTTAATATGAATTTATCTATACAATATCGTTTTCATCATTGATTTTTGAAAAATGTTTTTAATAATGACAACAAAACAAAATTGGTTGCTCTATTATCATTTTTTATTTTTGTTAAGACGATCTGATTGTATTTATGAAAGTCAAAAAAGAAGAAATAAAACTAACTTTCGTCGAAAAATGCGACACAAAATATGAAATAAACGGTTGTACACCATACATCCGTTAATGATTTTCACGGTACTTATTTCCAAATTCCAGAAACATTTTATTCGTACCGTAAAAAATAATTTACCGGACTCACAACGTAAATAACTATTTTAATTATTTTTTTACAAACGGTATGCTAATTATTATTGCATGTCATTCAATTACACAAATTTTTATATTTTCTTCTTAAAAAGTTACATTTTTGCAATTGTAAGTACTTCGTACAAAAAGTGCAAATTTGCAATCCTCATATGATTATTTTAGTCCTAAATATCCTCAATTTAATCTGTTCTAACTACAGAATAACTAAGCTTATTGTCATACAAGAGCATCGATTTGAATTGACATATTTCAGTTTCATTGGAACGTGCCCTATTTTGAATTATCCCTTTGGTAGAACATGCATAACTATACGTGATGTTTGTGTCACTTCTATGTAACTAACTGACATATCTACTAAATGTGAACCATTCAAGTTTACCACATATTGACTGGTATGCGCATCAGTATTTGAATAGAGACTCATTATTTTCTATATTTATCCACGGTAGAATTCTACATTTTCCAGTTTAATTGTATGAATTCAGGGCGTTAATTTTAAATCATGCTTTCACGTGAACGCGATTAAAATCAGTAATAAAAATTCTTTTTTACAATTGGCGCAAGCATTAAAATATAAACATAAGTCTGATTGCGGTATTTAGGTTAATAATTAAGTATTTTACCGGTCTATCAGGGTACAATCTGACCTTGAAAACTTCTATAATATGGAGTAGTTTAGATGTGAGGTGCTGAGGTGGTTGTAATGTGAATGTCAAGGTCGGTAGTATTATGGAGATTGGCCGATGTATCATCAGTGTTAAATAACATGCTTGTTGTTTCTCCTATTACTTTAAATATTTATATGTTGCAAACATATTTGCCTTTCAATATACATACATTATTTCTTCCTCGGTATAATATACAAATAAGAATATATGTATAATATATGCTTATTTATTTATAAATAGAATTTTATAAATTAGAATGTAGTTTCTCAGGTTTAACTAGTATAATTAATGTAGCAGATTGAATAGTACAGAAATGAGGTTTCTAAAGAAAACAGTCATGCATATTATAAGAAATGAAAATGTCAAAAAAGTATTACAATTACAAGTTATAAGTTACGTAATAGAGAAAGAGCAAATTAGGATCCAAAGAATGGGAGAAGAAAGAACAACAAGAAAAGTATATGGCGCAAGGATAATGAAGAAGAAGTAAACAGGATGACCAAGAAAAGCCTGGACAGAAGATGTGAAGTAACACATTAGAGAAGTATGGCATTAATTAGGAAGAAGCAAAACTAAAATAAGAACAAATGGCAGAAAATATGAAATAGAAATCTTAAAGAATAACTCTGCCTTATACCCGTAAGTACATATAATTAATGTAATGTTGAATGATAAAGTTTATATTATTATATGCGTAGCTAAACAAGTTCATTTGAATAGATTTGATAATATTATTTATGTTTCGCTGTAATTTCCACTTTACTTATTCCTTAACTAGTAAAAAAAAAATGAAATAATGTACCTACACTTTCTGATACTCTATACCAGCCGTATTCAAACTGTGTTTCACGTAACCTTTTCAAGGGTTCTACTAATTGTTATTTATATTGTTTTGTATTTCTATCATTTGTCGAGTATGAGAAAATTCATTTCAGAAACTATAACTTCTAGTATTAAAACCAAGAAGTACCCTAGCCTGGAATATTTGTAATATTTAATGTTTTTACCAGGAAAAATGTCTTAAAATAATTTAACTCATAAAGATTCCATGAACAACAAAAAATAATGACCTATAAATTTAACTTGATTTAACTTTTAAAATAAAATGTAAAAATCAAATATATTATAGAGAGAGGGAGTAAATTGCAGCTAATTTGCATGTTGGGCCCCTTTTTCATGACTGAGGAACATTGTGAAGCCGAACTTGACCGTTAACAAAGAATAATTACATAGTTTCGTTTTAAAGCGGTATAAAGTTTTACCTAACAAGTTAAAATTGATTTTAGTTTCTTCAGAATATTAATAAGCAAGCACAATGTTAAATAGGTATATAGGTATACTGGTGTTCGGTATTTTATCGCTATAAATTTGATTTACTAAGCTAGCGGTATACCTCGCTACCTAATGCTTAGGATTGAAAGAAATTAAAATTAGCAAATCTCTTTATACATTATATGTATTAGCATATGTAATGAATTCGCAAAATCAATTTACATCTTTGACTAGTATTATAAATTAGAGAAATATAAAATTAGTGTTCACATTTAATACGTCCATAAATCAAGTCCCTAACAAAAGCCCTACTGAGAAGGGCCTAACACTAAGGTGTATAGTTCAACTACAGAATGAAAGTTGACGTTTTAATTATTTTATGCCCTGAAGTTTCTTTTTGTAGTCTTGCTCTATAATAAATGTTTTAAAGTAATATGACCTTTATGTATTTTGCTAGGTATAATATAGATACCCAATCAAGAACTGGGTATTTATATTAGAGAGTAAAGAGAATTAATAATATATAAATATGTACGATTCAATTTTACACCTTAAATATTATTTTACGTTTCTTATTGACAACAAAATCGCGAGGAGAAGCGAATAATTTATTCTTTACAATTTAAAATTACAATAGCAAAATTATTGCTCTTCTAGGTACTCGTATTTAACTTTAGGTTATTAATTCTGATATCTTGTATATCTTGTTTAATATCTGTATTATATTGCACACGTATTTGTTTAAGCAATTATATTATTCATATCCAAGTTCTTTCGGTAGTGACTCGTTCCATTATGAATATTAAAAGATAACAGATAAGTTTGTACTCACCCATGTTGATCCTGATCATGTTGAAGCCAAATATTACTGAAAACTCTTGGGAAGAGAGCTGCCTCGGTGTCGGAGAGACTATCGGAGTCGCTGGAGCTGCTACTACGGGCCCGATTGATGGCACTACGGACGCGGTTTCTGCGTAGGACCCGTCGTTGTCTTCGCGGCAATTGACTTGGACCTGGTGCCTCGGACGCGCCTGCCTGCTGCTCGACGCTGCCTTCTGCCTCCTGCAAGGACTGCTCGTCGTCGCTGGCGTAGTCACTGCTGTAAATAAAAGTTAATTGTTAGTTAGCACCTCCACCAAAAAAAAAAAACATAAAGTCAAAAACAGTACATGCATACTCTCTTCTCTCGTTCATGCAGTATTAATCCCGCAATTTGCTATATGAGTATATTTCATAGCTAAAAATATTAATATTTAATTAAGAATGCAAAAAAAACAAGAAGATATAATATTTAGAAAGTTGATAAAACACTTGCTGTTATTTCACAAAAATAAAAGTTGATTCTTTATTGAAATTTCAGCTGTTGGGCCATAATCAGAAAATTACATAATGTACAAAAGATACGGCAAATTTATATAAAAACAATCAGTACAAGAGAGCTACAATAAATCTATTTAGTTTGGAATTTCTGGGTTTTTTCTATGAATGGTTCTACAATTAATCCTTCTACTTGGACGTTTTTGGGATTAACATGTAATTTTGTGATTTCTTGATTTCGAAGGCTTCAAAGAATGTTAGACTTCACATTCTTTTCATAATATAAATTTTTTAAATCTTCTTTCTCCGAACTATGGTTATTTTTTTATTAAATTTTATTTTTGTGTTTGACCATGTGTTTGTCAAATATAATATTAAAGTTGCGCCATGTTTTATCTATATATTTAAAACTTCAATCTTTACAATTGATTTGATAAATTCCTGACTTTTTGAGGGGAACTGTACGAACAATTTTATTATACTACAATATATTCAGGCGCTGTACAAGAAATATCTCAGAAAAGTAGCAGGAGCATCAGAATGAATGTTGGGCAGAATAAATCCTGTTTTACATTATACTTTTATTGGCTAGAAACATGAACTAGATTTTAAAACTTTTTTTGACTAGAATCACATCTACCTTTTGTAATAGTTACAAAATGATACAAGTAAACCTAGTATGAAAGTTTTTAGCCAAAATCAAATAAAAGAGTCCTTAGAATAGTTGACTTCATAGAAATAAGACAATTAGCATAGTGGATCCATATGAGAAGAAAGAACGAATCGAGACCGATGCGGCAAATTATTAACAAGACTCTGAAGAAGAAGAACGTTACACTACAAGATGTACGAAGAATGGCGATTAATAAAAAACAATTTGTGCATGATTAAGAGACATTCTATACCCTACACCTAAAGATAGAAGTAGATTCTTGACTATACTACATAATAAATATTTCAGGAATAAAAGTATTCAATCAAAAGTGAAGAACAATTTGAAAAACTGTAATTAAAATTCATTAAAATGAAACAAAGCTCGTAATATTTTATAAAATGAATATTTTATGCGTTTCGTTAAATGGGCCGCGATAAAATTAAAATTTTTCTTCCCCACATTTAATGATGAAAATACATGAATATTAAATTATTAAAATGCTTTCCCTATACAGCAGAAGGGTAAACTTTTGTCATGAATAATACCACCCCTTCTTTGTTTTTAAATTATGAACGAGAATTAAAGTAATTGTTGCGATAAATTTGTTATCGAGATAAAGGAAAAGTAATTAATTTTCATTAATTTATTTTCATTGCACGTTATTAGTGGAGAATTTATAACGAACGAAGTCATTATTCGGGAATTATATGAACAAGAAAAGCCCTTATTAGATGAGGCAATATTTAACGTAAAAATATGGTTAAAATGGCATGCATACATATATCAGCGCAAATTGGAGAGTAATTAGTAAAATTGAACATGGGATTTATAAAATTTTTGGCGTTAAACTTTTCAAATATAATTATGATTAGCATTAGAAGAGATTGTAATATAGAATAGTATTCATTTGCATTTACAGCAATTATCATTATAGTATTTAGTTCAGTTAATTGTAAATATTTTAGACACTCAAGCTTTTCAAATCGAATACACATAATTTAAACTCAGCAGAAATCAATATAAATTAAACCAGTGCCATCTTAATTCTAGTTCAAATACAATTTTTTGTAAATATACTTTGTTTTCATGTCAAACTTTATTCAAGCTTAAATGTTTAGTCTTTTTGGATTGAATCAATTCATTTTAGAGTCTCTTAAATTGAACAATGATAAATATATAGAAATACAAAGATAGCTAGTTTTATTTAGCTTACTACAGCTGAAACTGTCATCCATCAATGATTGATTATACTTTATTTTATAGTTTTCCTAACACAGTTAATATTTTATACCGGGAGTATTTTTTTCAGTATACATAGGGATGTGTCATTACCATAGTTCCAGTCAAAATGATTGACAGCAATGTATTAAAGAGGTTTTTTATGATTATTTCACTCATTACAAATTTGACCAATCAGAAGGTCTGATTCACCATTGTTGTACAATTTAGATAAGTGATTTGCTGTTTAATCGCGATTAAATTGAAGCTAGCTTTTGTGTGCTTTTTGAAGGCATATTTAGCCGGATAATTAGCTGCAGAAGCAAGATATTTACATATTTTTTTTTACTTTTACTGGTATTCTATATCTTTAAACATGCTGAATTATTCAATTCATGTTATTTTTATTTATTAATTCTTGATATTTATTTGACAAGTAAAAAGAAAAATAAACAACTTGCTATAGTTACAACAACAAAATTTCATGGTGCTTTTTGTTTATGTGTGCACCAATTTATTTATGTGAAAATGTGTCAAAATCTATTTTTTAGTACAATTTCCTCGCCAAATA
This sequence comes from Poecilus cupreus, assembly GCA_963942605.1. Classification (NCBI taxonomy): domain Eukaryota; kingdom Metazoa; phylum Arthropoda; class Insecta; order Coleoptera; family Carabidae; genus Poecilus; species Poecilus cupreus. The sequence goes on from OZ012718.1 coordinate 9,007,109, forward strand.
TTAAAGTTTATACTATGAATTCATGAAATAATCTTGACATATTCCCCTCGTGCTTAAGAATTGAATCAATTAAATTTGAAGTCTAGCTTATTTATAAAATTTTGCTTTTAAAAAAGTGTTATCGTATATAATAATTTAAGATAAAATCAAACACAAGCAAAATTTATTGCATAATGCATAAGCTAGACATGTTAAATTAAATCGATTATATTCTTAGCACTCGTGATATAACTATTGAGTAAACATAGGGATAACTTACAGTATATAAAAATAATAATTCTTATCAATTTAATGTAATTTATTAAGTACTAATATCCTTGACTGCCAAACCATGTGTAACAAAATATTGATTCCTTATTTTATTTTTGTTTACAATTTGTTAAAAATTGTTATTATTATAGGTGTTAGTTTATTTGAATAATAGTCTAATAAGTATGTTTCGCGTCCACTATTTTGCAGATAAAATTTGTTATCAAGATTGTTGCTTTTAGGTAACATTCCTCGACAAATGTAATGACAAAATTCCTCGCTTTCGCTTTTGTTCAAATGTGCATCACTAGGAGTAGATGGTACCATTGCATAGGGTTCGGTCTTTCAAGCCAGTGAAAATACAGGATCGACTTTAGTTAGTACATCGGATTTCATAAAACTCATGGAGAAAATAAAACTGGAGCTACTAGCAAAACGAAGTCCATAAATACGGCTTTACATTTAACAACATTTTAATATAATTTTTAGAATCTTATTTTATGGAAGAAGTCTTAGTATTAATACTCATGTAGGTGCTCAAATTGGAAATAGTTATAGCTTTATAGATTATAATATAAAATGTACTAACGCTAACCCGTTTTATGCTATCCTTCACGATATCTCATCTGGAGCACTCGATTACCGAGCTTTCGAGATTTATTGATACATAATTTTTTAACTATATTGTATATCGATGAGCAGGGCATTAGAGGGTAATAAGTATGTCGGTTCACCGTTCTCGAAAGTATTTTCCCGGCTGGGTAGTTTGAACCACTACCGTCACTCCCACATGAATAAATTACCATAAAGTTGGTGGATAATGTAATATGTTTAAGAAGCTACAAGGTACAAAATTAAATAGTTATGTTGTCGTTTTACGCAACGTTGAAAGTATCTGCTCCGTTAAAGTTGATAGCTTTATGTTCCTCGTCGTTTATAAACATATAAAGGGAGCTCTTATCTAAATTGTGCGGACATTTTTTAGGCTGGTTTCGCAGAGCTCTGCAAATAAGGTGAAGATTATCAGCTTGAAATAGACGCGTTCTAAAAGAAGATAAGATTTGTGTTTGTATTGTTTGAGTGCGGCTGTACTTAAACCATTCGACGATAGAAATAACGTATGTTTCCTGCATTTTGCGCGGATCTAAAATAGAAAGAAATATCGAAATTAAATATTTCCATCGATCCAAAGGCAAATTTACATGGATACTTTTGTAAGTATGATTCTCCTAAATTCAAAGATGATATGGAAATTTAAAAAAGGAATTGACCCCGACGTGATTTGAACACGCAACCTTCTGATCTGGAGTCAGACGTGCTACCGTTGCGCCACGGAGTCGTTACATTATTCGATCTAATAATCGAACTCGGCAACAACAAAGTACAAAGTTATTAACGTTATGCTTTGATGTAAATTTAGATTACAGCCTTTCACTTAACACTATAGTATTACATGTAAAACAACCTTCAATGTTACATGTACGCCATCAAATTGTGTTGCAGTGTATCTATTGCTAGTTAAATAAATTATACTACGTTCGAAATTGTATGCGTCTGTGAATGATACATGTGAGATTGTTAAGAAGTGCAGGGTGTTAAAAGTTTCTTAATTATATAGAAATTATGATCATTTGTTTCTTATTCGTCGCCACCCTTCGTGCATCCTGCAGTATAACGTTCCTCTTCTTCAGAGTTTTTGAAGATGGTATCTCATGTGTCATTTGGTCTTGCACGATTTTTATATTCCTTCACGTTTCTCATCCAAATTTGTAGCACCCATTCCGATTCATTCATTCTTATCATATAACCCTATTCTCAAAATATTCTGCGATTTATATAATTCCACTTTCTAGCATTATGTCATTGCCATTTCCCCCACATAACCTCAAATTCCATCCCAACATACTCATCTCACAAATCTTGAGCCACCGGTAAATGACAACTCCAACTTGAGCTCGACAGCAGAACAATAATCTCGCAGTGTCAACAAACTCTCATTCGCAGGAACTGAACTTTGTAGAGCGGATTATAAATTGCTTATAATATTAACACATAAACATGTCCTAATCCCAGTTATTTCGAATTATAAACCCTTCATCTCTCGCTGATGCTCCGGGAGAATTGAGAGCACTTCCTTTGAGAGTGAGAGAGTGCACATTACCCGGTAGCGTTGCTGATCTGCATTCTAACGAATAACGATCTTCCAGGGCAAGTTTTCAGATTTGCATCTTATGAATTATTCCCCAATCTGGTCAAGTTCAATCGTAATCCTTCGATCATTATTTTTAATACCTATTATTTTAAATGTAAGAAAATTTATCTTTCTTTGTTTTTTACAAAATTACTTTTTGCTGTTATCTTAATTTGTGGTCGTAGAAAAAGTATAACATGTCACTCGTTTGATAAACTATTTAGATACTCGTACTTTACCTCCCGCCACATCATGTAAGAGAGGTATAGTAATAATGTTAATTTGGTAATGAGTTTTCAGTGGATGAGCACGTTTTAGAGTCTATTGAATACAATTTGAATTTTTGTCTGTTTCTCTATCTGTCTGTCTGTCTGTGTGTGTCTTGTGGATTTCTGGAGTTTCGGTTACTTAAAAAACACTAAACTGAATATTTTTACATGTATATATCGATTGTATTCCCTGATTAGTTTTTGGTGAAATCCAATAATCGGAACCGAAAGTGGTAGTTTACTTGTAAACCTATCAAGTTATTTTGAAATATCTCAGCAAATTTTAGTTTAATAACAATTTTTGTTTTAGAATAATTATTAAAATATAATTATCTACCATTGTTAATAGAAACATTTTTCTCTTATTACCACCATTTCTGATTTACAACACATTAAAGAAAAATTATATTTTGACATTTTCGTTTAAAACTAGTAATCAGTGTATTTTGAAAAAACAAAACAAAGTTTTAAAATATAATTTTTTGACGAATCATAATTGAAAGCAAATTTTTGAAGGGATGGTCGTTCTTGATTATGGTGGTCCGTGTTCTTGCATTGTTTGATAAGAAATTTATGATGGGAGGTATACCACAGTTTATAATAAGATACACTAGCTTCTCTGGTTCTTATAAAACTTGTGACAAAATAGATGTTTATAAAACTTGTTACATAATATAGTATTATGATTCTTGATGAATCACCACATGTTACTTGTTTCTAAAATTATTACCTACACATAATTTAACGATCGAAAAGAAAACTTTACAAATTTCAAACTACGCACTAGAATTGAATAATGTCACCTAGGAATTATCTGGCAGCGTAGATAATTTCTTGTAGTGCACGCGAAACCCGTTTTTCATTAATGAATAATGAGGTAAACGATAGAACAGGGTCACAACTTGATACATTCCCTCATGAAAGTCGGCAGATGTCAGCTGTAAGCTATTAGCTGTCGTTATTTGTTATTCGTTACTTCTTTGCGACGCTTCTTTAATAAATAACTAGAAGACTGCAGCGGAATAATTATTTGTAAGGTCACGAGAAAACAAAAGTCTATAATTTAACTTTAAAGTAATATTTTTATAGGTTGACAAAGGCCTATCTAACCTTGAAAGATATAGAGATAGCTAGTGATCTCGTTATCCACAATCCAGTGATCTGTCAAAAAATAAGAATTTTTAGATGCGAATATACGCATAAATAAATACTGCAAAATAGTTCACTTCATTAGGTACTTAATTTCTCATGCCTGTAACTCATTACATTAAGTAGATAGATATATCTGTCACCACAGGCCTGATAAAAATCATAATTTTGCGGTTGAACGAATTATTGTGCTGTTAATTTATTACTTTACGTACAAACTTACTTAACAATGTTTTAATTTAGATAATTGTCATGATAAAGATAAGATACTCAGATCAACAAGTAATCGAATCGTATTAATTTTTTGCTTAATAAACTTTTGACAAGATGGTACTACTCAATAAGCAAAAAGTTACAACAAAATAATAATAATTTTTTCGTTTCTATAAAAATATATTACTTTATACATCCATTTTAATTTTAAAGTATGCACCTAACAAAAAATAATCGCAAAAGCAGTGAATAGTAGAAATTTTTAAAATTAATAAACCATAATTATGTCTATCTATTCCTCCTTACAGAAAGTATTAACAATTTTGTACTTAACTATATTTTATTATATTTTGACGTTTAAAGTATTGACAACTAGTTTGCCAGTTTTTGTTTTTTAGTGTCTTTCAACCATGTGAACAGCAATTTTTAAACAATAAAATAAACATTTATATTAATACAATACAATTTTTCAACTAAACATTGTTCAACAATTTTTAAAGTATTCCCAGTTTCTATATAAAACATAATTAAGTGACACAATTTATAACAAGAGCTCATTAATTGATTGAACTTTAATGTGCTGTAACTTTTTTTATATTAAGTTTTTGCCAAAAATTTATTAAGGAAAAGACATTATTTTGGGCTTCCTTAGATCACTTTATACCTTTTCCATACGTTATGAATCACCCTATATATAAATACCAATAAAATTTCATTTTTATTTAGATGAAATGCTAAGTAAAATATTTGTATAACCCAAGAAAAACGCAAAATAATATTATTACAATTATCAAAGCGAGAAAACCACAAAGCACACAATGCGCACTGTTGAATTACGGCAATGAAAATATGAACAACTTTAATTAGTCTGTTTGTTTTGACATTTTGTACACATACAATTTTAAAGGTTTTTGTTTATTTGATCCAATGTAAAACTCACAGGGTATAATTTATTAATTTATGTGTTGTTTGCATGTTTATACATCTGAATAATTAATCGGGTCATGGAAATTATTTTCTCATATTAAAATTAAACCGGTAGATCTGTATGACATTTTGTGGGATTTTAAATAGGGATGAAATTGTATTATGAATATTTACGTACAGTGTTTAACAATTAACGCGCGAATGGCGAAACACTATTTTGAAACTTTGGAACAAAGAGATGTGGATATTCAGCAACATAAAACAGATAAATCCAACTACAATAAAAGACAGACTAAAAGGTGGCAATACAGGGATTTTAAAGAAGACCACCTCTTGTCATAATAATAATAATAACAATAAAAAACACAAATTAATACAAATGCTATCATATTTTAAATAACAATACAATGGAAGAAGATGTTGATTGTACGAAAAAGGAGAAGAAACAATACACCATTTAAGAACGTTATGTAAAGAAGTTATACAAGAACTAAGAAAAGAAAAATGAGCTAGTAGATGACAAGGGCATCGAAAAAGAAGACTAGACGATGTCATTGAAGGAAGGAAAAATGAAAAACTATGTTAATATTATTATGTAGATTGTACAAGAATGAGAACAAATAAATAATAAAAATACATAAAGTTTTATCACGTTAAAATATGCAATTAAAATCATATAATAGAAAACGCTTCTTTAACTTTTTAAACTAAGATCTTTAAAACCTTGATGACTGGTAACCACATTTCGCACATAAAATATATCACTTATCGATATTTACGAAAGCAGAGTGCCACACCAAAATGAGTAAATTCCATAAACATATATTTATTTAATGCCTTATTTACAAGACTCAATTTATTGCTAAATAAATTGGCCATGTTTTCCTGTCAGGTTAGATAAAATTTCCAGAAACGTAAATATTGTCGTTTGTTTTATAAATATCAAGTTTTCTGTCAATTTATTGTGACAATTTCAGTATACTTTTGGTTCAAGCTATACGTACAGAAATGACAAACTAAAACTAACCAAAACGAAAACAAGTTTGAATGGTTGGCAATGACTAAAATCCTCTAGAGTTTCCTAAAAAATTGTTTTAATTCTTCAATAAATTGACCAATTTATTGGAGACGAAAGAAATGTCACAAAGTGTATTACACACAACCATAAATTTGCCAAATTTATTGACAAATAAATTGCGTCGTGTAAAAGAGGCATTAGATTTTAAATACCATAAGTTTCTACTAAGAGTCTACTTCGGAAACTATTTCAATTGGAAATTATAAAGTTAATATTAAAACGCAAATATTCCAAATAAGAATGTGAGTAATAAATTGTTTGACGCTCAAGAAAGTAGCACTACTTCAGTTCCAGTTGTTTCGAATTTTCGAACTAAATCGTGCGAATTTAAGATGAGAAGTCGGCTAAAAACTTTCAGGAAGTTTGTAATTACATTAACGAATTTATCTTCACGAAATTAATACTAATTAAAAGTTTTGTATTTCCTTATTTGCTCTGCAATGAGCAGTTTAGAGTTATTTACATTTTGTATTTCCTCACTTGCAAATAAATAAAACAATACAAAGTATCTAAAACAAATAAATAAAGTACATTTTACCTTTATTTTACTGTTTCACGTTGGTATCATGTGAAAGAAAAAGAAGCTCTCGTAAAACGTTTCCACAGAAGTACAGTAAAAGAATAACTATTTTTTTTATTGCTTTGCATTTTAAAGGATTTTCATAGCAACATTTATTATCATAATACAAACAATTCATCTATTTGTAATACCACTTAATATAATTGTTGTTGTAGATATTCCGTGTACATTCCTATTACTAGAAATGAAGCTATTTCATTATTATTATAGAAATACTTTTTACGTGTGTGCACCTTTCCCGTTAAATATAAAAAAAAATAATACTTCGGTATAACTTTTATCATCAAATATTTATGCTAACATGATACAGAAACTTTCAAACATGATTATATGTATCTCGTTCGTTTAATAACACCATAATGAAATAATGACAGTAATAATAATGTAGCCGTGGTGTATAATAAAATACAATACTTTCGTTTTATTATGATATATTTTTCTTTTGGAAAATAAATAATTTATCTCCGGAGTTTTCAAACTCAAATGTCTATCAACCTATTTAAATATAAATAATATATAGTTATCCTTTTCATATAACTTTTTTATGTCGCAAATTTATTGCACCCATATCTAAGGAGAGTTTAGAATCATGGATTGTTAAGGTCAAACATACGCGTCGAAGAACGAATCCTTAATTTAAAAAAACAGCAAATACTGTATTCTTCATGTTCTTTATGGTCCAACAACCTCCATCCGTCAAAAATTCTTCGATTTTTTACAGTGACTTGTACATTGCAATGTCAGATGAAGTACATATTTTCGTTGAGTTCGTTCACTCCCATGAATTTTGTTTAGCAAATTCAAATTAGAATAAATTATTTCTTACAATCATTCTTATCGAAAAACAAAACAATTATTAGTGTGAAGTCTTTGAACATTCTAGTATTTATATATGTGGATGAAAAGGATAGCTATAACATTAAATTATAAAACAATATTAGTTGAAGTCTAGTTGGTCAAAAATTCTGAACTTTGATACTGTGTCTCTAATTCACATGAACGACTACAGTAATACAAATAATTCGTATATTTATAAATATGATCGTCTATATAACATGCTAAGATTATTTTCCATTTGAATTTACATTTTATGAGAAACAAATAAAAAAATACCAAAAAACACACGTTTTGTGTTCTGTGACATAAATTTTACGACTTTGAAAATTATGTTTATGAATAATTTCTAAACAAAATAAGCTTTTTAAAATTTATTACTAAACTTTGGACTTTTATCTACAAATCTAGGTGTAAAACATTATATGTTTCATTTATGATAATAATGATATATTGTTTCAAAAAAGTCTTGGTTATGTTGAACTATCTTCAGCCCGAATGGTTGACCTTAATCGTTTGTCTACCAAGTATCATAGTGAGTCATTATAATAAAAATGGTTTACACAAAAAAATGGATTATTACAATAGCAAAAATGTATCTTATGTATAGTGACAGCAATTTAAATATTTACAATAATTAATATTTATATTTGTAGGTAATATGATATTATTTTCGATAGCTGCTACAACAAACTAAATAATATCTTATTACTAATATATATATATATATATATATATATATATTGTTATTGTAAATATCTAAGTTGCTGCCACTACACGTAAGATAAATTTTTGCATTTTACAATCCATTTTTATTGTGTAATGTTTTCAATTTCAATCGGTATTGAATGGGTACCAGGAGAAAAACCTATGACACCCAATATAATATTTTTAACAGTATAAAGTAAAGTATTATGATACTGAAAGTATTAAAATATTTTTCAAAGCAAACTAGAAGTTAAAATTTTACGAAGCTTGTCGTCGAGTGGCGCAACGGTAGCGCGTCTGACTCCAGATCAGAAGGTTGCGTGTTCAAATCACGTCGGGGTCAATCGAATTTTTAAAATTTTCAAAATATAGTTACTGTATGACTGTTTCCCAAAGCTAGGTTAAATATTAATTTATAAGTAAATGGTTCCATAGTGTAGCGGTTATCACGTCTGCTTTACACGCAGAAGGTCTCCGGTTCGATCCCGGATGGAACCAAGTGGATTTCTTTTAATTAAATTACAATTTAATATATTATTTCTTAGTATTTTAGGTAATGTCGCTAATTTCACGGCAACTGTTAAAAACATTTTAATAATATAATTTAAGGGTAGCAGCAAATATTTTGAGATAATTCCAGTTTGGATCATTGGTCCTGTGGCGCAACGGATAACGCGTCTGACTACGGATCAGAAGATTCCAGGTTCGAATCCTGGCAGGATCGAAATTTTGTTCAAATATAATTAAAATGGACAATTTATAAAAACGAGACTGAAAAACAACTATTATAAAGGAGACTTTAGGAAATTTAATGAACCTGATTATTGGTTCCTATTTTTATTATCTTTTTAATGTTGATATTTAATTTAACACAAAATATAAGAATAGTTGATGAAACATAATAATACCTCGATATGAATATTATACGAGCATATATATCTGCCGTTATTCTAGCAATCTAAAAGCTCAGTTAAATATGAAAGAACTGTTTTCAGTTTTATTGTTCATGAATGACAATTGTTCTACATGAAAAATATTACTATACAAATAGACAAAAAAACTGAAATAAATTGAAACATGAAATAATGCTAAAAGCTGTATAATACAATCATTTATTAAAATACTGTAGCAATGGAATAAAAGGTATAGATTAAGTTTATACAATGGAAAACAGTTTTATAAATATACATATGAATTTATATCTTTAAAATATATAACTGTACAGTGTTATTTATTAAAATATTTAATTTATAATATTTTTTTCTACTCCCGTAAGTCGTAATTAAAATGCCACTTAACGTACTCGATTCCATGGGGCTAAATAACATCTTAATCACACCTTGATAAGCTGTGTTTTGAACGTTTTATGCCCGGTTGCACCAACGTTAGTTAAATTTTAAACTTTTTAAATATATAAAAGCGTATCTAATTTTTTACACAATGTCCATTACTCCATATGACATATAACTTCGATTTGCTTTTATTTATTTAAACCAAATTTAAAATTTAACTAACGTTGGTGCAACTGGGCATTAGTTACTTTATAAAATTATTATCTATCTAATTTAATAATTGTTAAATTTTTTCCTATTTAACTATTAACACACATCTGTATAAGTAGAACTTTCTAACTAGGTACATGCATTATAAGTTAATTACTATTAATATTCAAATAATTAATAAAATATTACATATTTCTGTTATGCAGTCGTGCTGTATCTCTGTGTTATAAGCATTAACCTAAGAAATATGTATTAGTTAAAAATTCTGTTATCTTAATTTGCTGTCGTAGAAAAAGTTTTTAACTTTTAACCACTTGCTAATATTTTTGACAAATAGAAACAAATGTTACAAGTGACAGTTTGATTTTTTCCTGTGTGTTAATAATTTTCATTGGATTAAAATTTAGCAAGTGGTTAAAAAAAGACAACTGAGTTAGAGAATTGGGCCGATTATATAAACATTTTAGACACTCTCTTTGCTCTTTCCTAAGAAACTCGTGTTTAAAGAGATGTTTATAAAACTTGTTGCATAGTACACTTTTAAATAGATGTTTGTAATTTAGAAACACGTAATAAACTAACCACAGTTTTTACCACTAGACATTCACGAGTCCATGATAAAGGGTCAAATGGTCAAAGTGTAAACAAGCTTAACGACTTTCTTCCAGCCTACATTGCCTTCACTGCTGCTGTATTAAATTAATACCAAGCAGAGGCCAAGCGACCACCCTGAAGTGGGATCATCGAGTCAACGATTAATTCGGATTTAATTAACAACCCCTAGGAGAACATTATCACCAACCCTCATCTCAGCAGCAGTATCTAGCGCAAAAACATTAACAGTTAACACACTATGCGAGAAAGAGTATCGTCAACATATTGCGCAGTTAGGTTGCTCCTGGCTGAGAATGTCGAATTTTTTTTTATCTAATCCCGTTTTGTAAAGTTGAATTTTACCTAACCAAATGCCGTTATGAAGTGTCACTTTTTACATAATTGCTATGAAATGAGTTTTGTAAAAATCTTTTTACACAACAAATATTCAATTAAATCAAATGCCGTGTAGATGCCTACTTTAATAATAAATAAAATAATTTATTGCTTGTCAAATATTGACAATTAATAATTTGGAAGGTAGAGGAATGAAATTACGGAATTAGATAAAATATGTACGTAATTCGTTATGAAAAGTGATATTGTTTAACTCGCGTAATTTGCAAATCTCGCTATGTTTGTTTTGGCAAATTTACAGCTCGTTAAACAATATCGCTCTTTTCATAACTAATGTTTACTACTCAATTATCAATTACGATTAGCAAATAAAATTAACAGTTGCGCTTCGTTTTGACTGTTACTCCCGTCAACTCCCTAATAATTTTATTTTACCAACAGTACAAATACGTCCCCTTCCTTGCTGTATAAGTCTGTATATTTATGTTTCTCTAAAGTTATTAGTTAGCATGCAAAACTGATTGGTTGCTTTAAAAAAAAACTCATCCTGTATATAGATTTATACTGACAAACAATGAGAAGCAAAAATTCAGGCGCTATAAATGAAATGTCTAAGAAAAGTACAAGGAGTAACAAAATTGGAAAGAATAAGAAACGAGATAATAACAGAACAACTGCAATGCAAGCCTATTGGGCTTCCAAATTATCAAGAGATGGCGTTGATTACAATTCCCAAAAGGTACATGTCAAATTCATTTTGTATGATATCTTATGATGGCGAATGCTTGCAATAGTATTGGTAGTTTGCTTTTATTGGCAGGAGAACTGTTGCCATACACACTACAAATTTTCCTGTTTTTATAGGTTTTTTTGGAGAAAATTCAATCTTAACCTATAAACTACTAATACAATGAACCTTTCATTTTTACAACTTATTTAAATAATACGGCTTAAACAAATGTTATATTTACATTGGAATACTCTTAAAATAACTACTATTGTTATTAATTAAAAAAAAACAATTAATTTCAAAATACAATGAAATTTATGTACCTAATAGTTAGTTTAGCTTTCTATCACTAGTTAGCGTATTTTAATTTTGGAAGCCCAAAAGTAATAGTACACTTCATAGAAATAAGACAACTAGCATGGCATCACCACTACAGGATATACGAAGGATGGCGATGATTAGAAACAATAGGCGTAATTTATACACGATTAAGAAACTCTTTACTACCTTTAACTACATAACACGAAATTATTTCAATAGATTTCACTAATTCCGCAAGTGATATTTCTAAGTACATATTTTAAATATGCAGTTTTTAGGAGCTTTTACCGATTGCTAATTATAATTGGTAATTGTTGTTATTGATAATTAAGTCGCTATGAACGCAGCAGTAGCTGTGGCAATTTTCATGTCATAAATAGTCGGAAGGTCGAGTGCAAACTAAATAGAAATTTTTATTTTTAATTCTTCTAAAAAGCTGAGATTAACTTTGCTTTCAATATCAAGTTTAGTTCCGCAAATTGATTGCCAATTAATTAAAACTAATTATGGTGCTGTAATGACCACCAGCTCACGCTACACAAACCTGATTTATAGATTAATTAGGAGATGCCATTTTGCTTAATTTGTCTCATAAGCAAGTAAAAATATTGAATTATTTTATTACAAAGAGAATAATAAGAACTAAATCTTGGTAAACCAATATACGCTCGAGGAAGGAATGTACGATTTTATTGTACCTTCGTCAGTACAAAATTCAAAAAAGAAATATTGGTCGAAAAAACTTTCAGAATTCATAGTAAAGTAAGTAATAGTTTTTTGCATAAAATATCTTTTATTCCACATCTCAAATTACAACATATGTAGAAGACTGCGAAGGATATTATTCCGCGACAGTCCTCTGGAATTTACAAAATTCCATGTCAACGTGGAAAATGTTATATTGGACAACCAACAGAAGGGAAACAACAAGAATTACAAAACATAAACAATTGCTAGTCATTGTAATTTTGCTCAAAATAAATTTTAAAGGAAAAAAAATTATAACATGATCAAAATGTGTCAATGGCAGACTCATAAGAGAAGCTATATAAATTATAAGCAGAATAATACTGTTTTATGAATCATCATTTATTGTTAATGATGACGAATTACGTACAGTACTTCGAAAAGTTGTATTTCAATAGTTATATTTAAGTTATTAGTTCGGTAAATGAGTTTTTACGGTACGAATGAGATGTTTGCTATTTTTCTTTCCAAAAAAAAAAAAACAATCAGATCATTTTCGTCTTAATAAAATACTTGTTTATGTTATACATTTGTATTCCTGATGAAAAAAAGCATGTTTTTATGCAATAATTTAACTTTGGCCAGTGTCTTAAATTGGTTTGTCATAGAGTTTAAAAGCAGTAATGATTACACCAGAGGGGCTTCTGGAAAATCGCGCCAGATCGAAACCTTTTCCATAATTGCGCAATTCACTTCATCAAGAAAATGACTACGTATACGACTTCGGTCTTCCGAGTGAAATAATGAAACCAGAGAGTGGCTCACTGTTCGTTCTTGTTAACGCTAATTGAGTTGGAATCGATGATGCGAGACGAGACAATCCGGGGTCGTTTGCCCTGGTGTTTGTCGTCATCTCTGGGAATTGTGCATAGGGCGACGCGACTAATTACAGGGTGGCATGTGCATGTGTGTTTGTCTGTTTGTTTGTGAATGTAATGAAGGGATAATGCGAGTGTTGACTTTACCGTGCTAGAGCTGATGCCATGTTAATTGTTTTGTGAGATAGATAAACAGAAATAAGGAGCGTAATGTAATGCTACAATGTTTGGAATTGTAATTAGAAAGGCTGTTTTGTTGTTACGCTTTAATGGACTTATCGTAAGTTTGTGCAAGTAGTTTTACAATTTACTTTTAAAGTAATTTATTTCAAAAATTTTTAAACTAACTAACTGGAATCAATATGGATAGTAGAAATAAAATGTAATTTATTTAAAAAAGTTTTTAAACTACATAAAATAATAACTTCCTAGAAAACTATAAAACAAAACTAGTTTAATTAGTGCACAATATAGACAAATATATAGTGTTATATTAACAATTTGAACAAATATGACAATTTGTCAAATTAAAATTTTGTCAATTCTGATTTTTTAACAAGAAAAATTGTTGTTTATTTTTTTGCTGAATTAAAAGTAAATTTAGCTAACTTATCAATTTAAAATTGTTAAAGAAAGTATGTATCTTTTGTAAAAACTTAATTTGTTATAATAACTAAGATGTATTTTTCTGCTTCATTATAGTTATTAAAATATTTAGTCAAAAGCATATAAAGATAAATGTTTATAATTACTATATTCACAAATATATTTAGTTACGAAATACACAAATATAATTTGTTACTTGCTAACAAATTTGAAACTTGTTAAATTAACAAAATTAACGGTGGATCGTCTAGGACTAAAAATTTTGTTAAAATTTTGTCAATTTTGACTATAAATTGTATACTATGTAGCAAATTCCATTTATTTTTGTAACGGTAACTGCAACTTAAGTAATATAATGTTAATATGTTGCTGTCTTCATTTGTTTATTTGTTTTTCTATTTTTACCCTATTAAATTATATTCAGTTTGTATCAGCATCACAGTTTTCAGTTAAATTGTATGTTTTTTCTCCATCTTTACGTATCTTTCGTTCGGTTATGTTGTCTTTGTGTACTGTGTAGTCAAGATCGAGGGAATACACTTCTGTCTTCTTTATATTCTTTGAAAACCTCTAGAAAAATCAATCCAAAGCCAAGTGACTTGAAATATAATTAATTAATAGAAACGTAAAATTAAAAATAGCAACAATAAATTTCCATTTATGTTTTTATTTTAAATAATCGGATTATGCGAATAAGGCAGTACCTATCATAAGTGTCTAGACTCTCTGAACAGAAATATGTCACGAAACATAAAATGCAAAAGGTTAAAGTTCAATAACTCCTGCACAACACGTGTATTCGTCGCTGATAATCGCACGCAAATCACCTTCCCAATCACACAGACTCTAATCAAATAATAAACGAACTGCCAAACCGTTTAATTACGCTAACATCCGCCGATACCAGCGCCATGAACATTAGCGGCATTGAAAGACAACTCGAAATGTCGAAATGTCAGTGTGATGTATAATAGCTGAAGGGAGTTCAACCGAAGGTGGCTGAATCTGTAGTGCTGAATATTCTGTGGGTGGGGGTGGATCATAAGCATTCAGCAGCGCGGTTTGAGATAATTAATGTTTGATTTTGGTTTCGGAATTGTGTGCGATGGATTTCGCAGCTATTGGTGTTGGATGGGTCGGGGTATACATACAAAGGAGTTTGCGGAATACCAATGCACGTAATTACAGGAAATTTGCTAATGATAGTGTGTGATTAATTACAACTGCTGCTCTCTACATATACATAACTAAAATACTTCTAAATGTACGCAGAACTTGTAGCATTTCAGCTATTCCTAAAATGATTGACAAAAAGTAAAATTATTATTTCACTATTTGGAAAGTTAACAATACCTTTTCAAATATTTCTTTATTAGTAGTTTTTGGTTAAAAATGAATTCAATTATGAAATGTTCATCTATTCATTTACCTACAAAAAGTCATTAATGAAATGGTCACACGGATATAAGTTTTTAGCGTAAATTACGTCAGTTTTTGCTACGTTTCTTTATAAGAAACTCGTTGCTGAAGAGCGCGTCTCCATATCTCTTATATGTATTTATTGTGATATGCCGATTTTTTTATTTTTTTCGAAGTGTAAATTTGAGCGCCTGTAACTAAAAAAATATACAATAAATCGAAAAATAATCTTTATATTTGTATTTATTGGGCAATTTATAACAAATTAGCACTTTTTAAAAACTGCTAATTTTCGTTTTTTTTTTTTTTTAATTTCAATCGTTGATAACTCGAATAATATGAAAGATACAGACTTGCGGAGTCGACCAATCGATTCAGCACATCAAAAATCGGATAACTAGTTGTGACGTAGAGCAAAAAATTTGAAAATGTCTTATTTTCCGAGGTTTGGGCCGAAAATAGCCATTTTCAGACTTTTTGCTCTAACAAATCAACCCGTTGTTCGAATTTTCTGAAATGATCTACACTCTTATATTTCCATGATCTGAATCGATTGGCGAATATCGAAAATGTGTATCTTTTATATTTTTCGAGATACCGCCAATCATAATTTTGAAAAAAAAAATTCAAATTTTGAAAATTTGTAAAAAAAACTTGTAATAAAATACACGGGAAACTCAAATTTGAGGACAATTTTTCTATATCTTGCATAATTTTTGAGTTACAGATTTTTAAAAGTGCATTCTGAAAAATGACGGAAATCGGCATATCTCAGAAAATATAAGAGATAGGACGAAGCGCTCAACGGGTACGAGTTTCTTAGGGTCCAAATTATTTAGAAAAGCACTAAACAAAAATTGAAATTTTTAGTTAGGTATATTTGGTGGAAAGCCACCTAGCATTTCTTACAAACATGAATCTGTATTTTAAACTTTAATAGATATTACACTCGTTATTTGTTTGATATATAGAATAAATGTTGCAGTTGTTAGCAACTATAGTTGTGAAATTTTCAAAATTGGATAACGATACAAGAAAGTTGTAAATTAGCTATTTATGTAACCAGTTAGGAAATGCATCATTTTGTGTAACAAGTGGGATGTTTGCGGGACGAGCGAAGCGAGTTCCCGCAAAATCACACGAATTACACAAAATCGTATTTCCTATCGTGTTTCATACAAGATTTTTTCTATTTTTGATTATAACAGTTTTTTTTAATTATTAAATTATTAATTTCATAACTTTTATTGACATCAAGTAGCTACGCATATTTCGCTTGTTTGTTTGAAATTTTGTTTATGCTTCATTCATTTCATCACCAGGGCCCTGTTTCACGAAAGTTGCAAGTTACATATTCACCAGTAAATTTTCACCAATATGGGAAAAACAGGAGATACAAGTGTTTCACATACCAAAGTTACAACACTTGTAATAACTAGTGAATTTTCACAAATTCACAGGTAACATTTTTACAATTCTACACTTGTAATAATATGCGTTTTCACAAGTTACAAGTTTACACTGGTGAAAATAAACAATAATTTTCACCCGTCTCACGAGGTATGTAATTTTCTTATTCTGTCAAATTAATTTACAATTTCGTGTAAACTTGTGTTGTTTATTAATAAAACTTGGTATGTGGGACTCTTCCTCTGACGATGAATTATACATACGACATTTAAGATAAGAACAAATTTATATTTTGTTACTATTTACGAATTCAATGAGAGATTTCGAATGCCATCTGTGAATATGGAATTACTACTTAGAGACATAGAGCACAGACTTCGACGTGCAACAAGAAGTGAGGCACTTTCAGAAAGAGTTAAATTATTTGTGTGCAGCTCCCCACTGGATAGTCAGTGGAGTGGAGGTCAGTACCATGGTGTCGCTGATTTGTAGGAATATCAAAAGCAAGTGTCTGTAGTGCATTAAATGATATTAAATTTCCCCATATTTTCGACTGCCCAAAGTACGGATGCCGTTGGTCATCGGGTGTGTGGATGGAACACTAATTAAAACTAAAATGGAGATAACTGCCTAAACGTTATAGGTGTCTGTGGACCTGACTGCAAGTTCTACTTTTTACTTTATTCTCTTGTCTGAGAGAGCCACAAACAAGATATTAAATCATCTTCCCTTCCTTCTTTCGTGACATACACTCTTACAAATACAATCTTTAACTGACAATACAAATTTATATGTACCCTACCCTAACTTGTATACTTGTAACTTTTTACAGTTGTAACTATTTTTTACAGACGTTAAAATTTTTCATGAAACACCTATACTTGTGAACTTGTTATTACAAGTACCTGTAAATGTGAAATTGTGACTTTGTAAATTGTAACTTTCGTGAAACAGGGCCCAGTTGTGAAATATTTTTCTTTTCATCACTAGTTACGAAAAATATGACGTTTCGTAACGTCAATCAATTTTGAAAAGTGACACTTTATATGTCAAAATTAGAAAAAATATTTTACTGCTAAAGTCTGTCATTTGAAGCTGTGTTCAGCAATTGATCCCATTTAAACCACTATTATGTGGTCCTGTGGCGCAACGGATAACGCGTCTGACTACGGATCAGAAGATTCCAGGTTCGAATCCTGGCAGGATCGAAATTTTGTTATATTATTTTTAAAATACTTCAAGATACAATAATCGTTTTGAAATATCCGAAATGAATGTATTATATCTGTTCTATATATACTATAAGAATGTTAAATAGTTGTCCATCCCTCGTTCTAAACACAAAAGGACAAAGAAAACCGTTTGGAATTTAAACAGCACTGACCACTCCTACTAACATCGAATTCTAGAGCTCGCTACCATACAACAGAGTAGACAACCCTTGAATAATTCACATATTCCAAGAACGTTTGTATTTCGTGCTTGGTTCGGCGAGCAGCCCTACCCAAGTACCGATAGTACCACAGGGTGCTATTGATTCTAGGGGTAGTTTTACAACAGTACAATAAGCCTCCTAGCAACAAAATATGCGTGAATTATTGTGAAACTCATTTGTAAATAAAACGATATTTAGAAATAGATAATAGTGCAATTTCATCGCGTTTTAAAAATGTAATTGGCCCATGAGGGGATCGAACCCGCGACCTTCGCGTTATTAGCACGACGCTCTAACCAACTGAGCTAATGGGCCGATGTCCCAAGCAGTTTCAGTAATTTTTGATAGATTTCAGGTATGATGAAAAGTATATGCTTGCTGGTACCATATAAAATTATAGTTGGCCCATGGGGGGATCGAACCCGCGACCTTCGCGTTATTAGCACGACGCTCTAACCAACTGAGCTAATGGGCCGATGCCCCAAGCATTTTCAGTACTTTTTGATAGATTTCAGGTATGATGGAATGTATTGGCTTGGTATTATCATATAAAATTACAGTTGGCCCATGGGGGGATCGAACCCGCGACCTTCGCGTTATTAGCACGACGCTCTAACCAACTGAGCTAATGGGCCGATGTCCCAAGCATTTTCAGTACTTTTTGATAGATTTCAGGTATGATGAAATGTATTGGCTTGGTATTATCATATAAAATTACAGTTGGCCCATGGGGGGATCGAACCTGCGACCTTCGCGTTATTAGCACGACGCTCTAACCAACTGAGCTAATGGGCCGATGTCCCAAGCAGTTTCAATATCTTTTGATAGTTTTCAGGTATAGTGAAAGGTACATGCTTGGTTTTATCATATAAAATTACAGTTGGCCCATGGGGGGATCGAACCCGCGACCTTCGCGTTATTAGCACGACGCTCTAACCAACTGAGCTAATGGGCCGATGCCCCAAGCAGTTTCAATAACTTTTGATAGATTTCAGGTATGATGAAAGGTATATGCTTGGTTTTATCATATAAAATTACAGTTGGCCCATGAGGGGATCGAACCCGCGACCTTCGCGTTATTAGCACGACGCTCTAACCAACTGAGCTAATGGGCCGATATCCCAAGCAGTTTCAATACCTTTTGATAGTTTTCAGGTATGATGAAAGGTATATGCTTCGTATTAACATACAAAATTACAGTTGGCCCATGAGGGGATCGAACCCGCGACCTTCGCGTTATTAGCACGACGCTCTAACCAACTGAGCTAATGGGCCGATGTCCCAAGCAGTTTCAGTACTTTTTGATAGATTTCAGGTATGATGAAATGTATATGTTTGGTATTATCATATAAAATTACAGTTGGCCCATGGGGGGATCGAACCCGCGACCTTCGCGTTATTAGCACGACGCTCTAACCAACTGAGCTAATGGGCCGCTATCCCAAGCAGTTTCAATACCTTTTGACAGTTTTCAGGTATGATGAAAGGTATATGCTTGGTATTACCATACAAAATTACAGTTGGCCCATGAGGGGATCGAACCCGCGACCTTCGCGTTATTAGCACGACGCTCTAACCAACTGAGCTAATGGGCCGATATCCCAAGCAGTTTCAATACGTTTTGATAGTTTTCAGGTATGATGAAAGGTATATGCTTGGTATTATCATATAAAATTACAGTTGGCCCATGAGGGGATCGAACCCGCGACCTTCGCGTTATTAGCACGACGCTCTAACCAACTGAGCTAATGGGCCGATATCCCAAGCAGTTTCAATACGTTTTGATAGTTTTCAGGTATGATGAAAGGTATATGCTTGGTATTATCATATAAAATTACAGTTGGCCCATGAGGGGATCGAACCCGCGACCTTCGCGTTATTAGCACGACGCTCTAACCAACTGAGCTAATGGGCCGATGTTACAGTATACATAGTACGGACGTGAAGCATGATTTTACAATTAAATTTTAATTTCCTATCCACATAGAATAGAAAAGTCCCATCGCGAACTTAAAGTGCCGGTAGTCACGCCACTTGGATTGCGGTCGACACACCATCGTCGTCACCACGTTGTTATGAAATTAAATTGCGTCCGCTACCGGCGTCGCAGCCGTTGTGCCGTTACCATCGCGGCTGATAATGTAATGGGCTGCTATTGATTCCGAATACGAAGTGTTTGAAGAGCCGTGTGCCATGTGTTTGTGTTTGGCTGTAGGGCGCTAGAAGTTATTGGGAAAATGTATAATAAGAGGTGACGTGGCTGAAAACTGATACGATAGTTCTGGCAATGCGTAGACTTTACTTTGTTGATTGAATTGAGGATACGAAATATTTTAAAATGACAAATAGCAAATGCCCAGTACACATCTCTGCTTTTATAATTATTTAATTATTATACTAGACAAATATTGAAAGAAGCTTCTAGAACTCATAATACAAATAACAATAACTGGGCTTAGTTCTGTATAATATTGTTTTCATATTTAACCTAAAAGGAGGCAGCGCTTTGCTACCGAAACGTTATTTAATAAATATTACCTATACAGAACTAAACCCAGTTATTGTTACTTATAATTATACTAGATCTTATCTTATAAGAATTTATTTATTTTTCGAAAATTACATGTCAATTTATGTAAACAGTAGTTATTTCTTTTATTTGTTTGCTACTCACCTGTAAACACTATTTACTTAAGCCCTCTATTACCTTTGAAAATGAATCTTTACAAGTTACTAATTGACAGCTGCATTGTAAAATTTTGACAAGACAGTAAACAAGGTAAACAATGCACGTTGACAGTAATGTTTACAACAAGGCTTATGCGAATTCATTTCAAATAATTTTTCACCGAACAGTTGTGTAACTGACAGGATTTGGTTATATTTGGTAAAATGTACAATACACGCAAGGTAACTTTTTCGGCCATTTCCTCCATTCAGCAGTAAAAATAGCTGTAATTGTAATGTAAATAACTATAAATAAGCATCAAAATACCAGATTTAAAGCAGATGGTATCGTTTCATTGTCGAGACGAAACCGAGGCAATGAATGGATTTGGAAGTAGTATTAATTTTTCTATGTCTGTTTTCATTCTTCCAGTAAATTAACAGTTTCGACTATTGTATTGCTGCCCAATTCTAATAAACTTGAACATCAAGATTCTAAATATGAAATTTAAATCTATCAATCTTCTGAATTGTTATCCCTTCTAATGCCTCCTGTATATGTAAAACGGAAGGAAAAAAGAAGTTTACATAACATCCATGTACACTCTATTTAAAAGTACAGCAATTTATTCGTAAAAAAGTAAATAATACAGTAACGTAACTGCATAGTTTCAGTAGCCACGTGTGTATTTAATCGATGGGGTTTTGTTGATTCAACAAAGTGTATGTCACCCACTGTCACTGTACGACTCATACAGCACAAGAAGAAGAATTCAATATTAATGAACTTACTACATATTTGATAAGCGATTGATGATAAGATAAAACTTTTCTATATCATTGGATATATGCATTAATATCAATAAAATGAACAAATTAAATTGATGCGACCTTATGTAAAAAAAATAAAATATTTAGAATTTAAACAATTATACAAAACAATAACAATTACATAAATTATATGAAACAACAAATATTTAAATAACAAATATACATGTTATTCGAATGAATAATTCAATAAATAATGATAGCATAATTAACAACAGTACCTATATAAATTCTGATGATATAAAATGAATTTCATTAATTACTTGAAATAATAATGTAATTAATGCTATCAATAAGGTAATTATGTTTAATTATATCTATAATATAATTATTTTTAGGTTTGAAACTTATATTAAATAATTAATTATCTTCAGTGTTTGTGTAAAACATTATTTCACTAATAAGTACAATATTTGAAACTGAAATCACCTTAACAATTATTAATATGTTAATTAAATAATAGATAAATCACTTCTACGATACTTACAGAAAGTCAAAATGTGTTGTATGTAAAAATTACGAAAATTTTCCAAATTAAATCGAGTGAAACATTTACCGCACAGTTTTTGCAGGCACCAAAAGTTTCAATGTCTAAATCTGCAAAGTTTTCAGTACTGCGTCACAAGGTAAACTTTATACAAAACTTTGTCAGAAGATGTTTGGTCCGTCATAAACAAAATAGAAGAAATTGCACAATCACAAAACCACTGAACTGCTAATAAATGTCAAAACCACAAAATATTGGTACCAGTAACAAATCTGTTACTGAAATTTACTGAACACGGTTCAAGTGAGAAGATAAAAAATTGATGATAAGGTAAAATTTTATCTTTCGTTGATAAATATTTTAGATTATATTATTTGGTTAGTGAATATAAGTATGTAAATTGAAAGTTTCTAAAAACATTTGAAAAGAGACGGTTGCGTTTCAGTACATCATGAGTCACGAATACCTAAATTTTGTACAAAATTTATCAGTTTTGTTTTCTCGTTAGTATTATTCTAAAATTTTAATATACTATGGTTACTGGATTATCATCAAAAACTAATCAGCTCTTCCAAAGGGAATACAATTGGTATAAACAAAATATCAAAATTTTCAGTTTAGCAGTTGTTGAGAAACCGTAACTCCAGAGATCCACACAGACTGACAGACTGACAGACAGACAGACACACACACAGACATCATCGCGAAACTATTAAAATCGTATTCTAGGGACCCTAAAACGTGCTCATCCACTGAAAACTCACTACCCAATTTTTAGCATGATTCCTATACCTTACAGGATGTGGCGGGAGATAAAAAGTTACAACCGAGCATGAGTAATTTACATCGATTTGTGAAACAGCTTCAATGTAGCATTATTATTTGTAAAGCAAACAGAAGTATCAATTTTATGATTCATTCTTTTAAAAAAATTTATTCCTTCAGTCATAAAATATAATTACAATAGTCCAAGTATTAAGTATCACAATTTGTTCATATTTTACACAATTCTTCTACTAGTTTAGATTTAAAGTTCTCGTGAAAGAATTTAGCTTGTAAAAGAAAGTGTATTGATGTTCAACGACAGTGGTAGTACACAGCGAACAAACAATTATAAATCATCTTTTAACGTCCTTGTTTTCCCGATACTCGTTTTGTCATTCGTTTTATAGGTACAAAGACTGCAATTTGTTGAATGTGTTGTGCTTTTTATATGGCCATTAATTTGTTTTACGTTTTTGTTCTATAAGTTAAAATGAGTAGATGACTCTTGAACGTTGAACGACTTCTAAGTTACGACGAAAACGGATATACTCAAAATTATTTTGGAGAAGACGCACGTCATCAACTTGAAAAAAAACTCTATAAAGTGAAAAATAACTTGTACAGTTTGTTGAGGTATGCTAATGTTTAAAATAAAACGACGTAAAAAATACTAGCATTAAGAAATGTATTTATTAATGCAATTTACAGTGATTTTATAGTTAATTTTATTCCTTTAATGGCATTTTAAATTATTAAAAATAATTCTAGTTCATTTTTTGTTCGCTATGTTGTTGCTATTGGTAAATGATCACGTTTACATACAAAATTCATGTCGAACTGTCACTTTACTGTCAGATTTTACTGTGTTGTTAAAATTTGTGCTCCTCGTAATCCAGAGTTTTATAATATGTATGTACAAATATATTGCGTTTATTGCAACAAACCACGTCTAAAAATGGCGGCACGTGTGATGCAACACGCATTGAATTTTTATTTCAATAAAAATTAGTATCCCATATAAACGTTGTTGCATAGTGACGTCATTATCTAGTAATATTTTTGATGACGTGCGTCTTCTCCAAAATCATTTTGAGTATAATGCATTTTTGAAGTAACTGTATTTCAATTTTAACTGGAAATCAAATCTAATTGAAGATTTGTTATTTACTTATTATTAACTCTTAAATTATTTAGTGTAGAGTATCAATGAGTAAAATTTCGATCCTGCCAGGATTCGAAAATGGAATCTTCTGATCCGTAGTCAGACGCGTTATCCGTTGCGCCACAGGACCGCTTAATAATAGGATTACGATAATCTGGGTCGTTAAGAAATTGACAACAAATATATCTTTCGCTAATAAATAAATTTCCTATTATTTTTTTTTTTTTCGATTTGTTCTATTTGACAATGTAAATAAATTTTAAATAAATAAAAATTTCCACGTGGTTCCATCCGGGATCGAACCGGAGACCTTCTGCGTGTAAAGCAGACGTGATAACCGCTACACTATGGAACCATTAAGTATAATAGTACGTCATACTCTTTTTGCTTGACTGACACCTTATACATAGCAAGTAAATGTAATTTGAAATTTTGTAAAAATGTAATTGACCCCGACGTGATTTGAACACGCAACCTTCTGATCTGGAGTCAGACGCGCTACCGTTGCGCCACGGAGTCGATGAAATACTTGGTAATTAATCTCGAGGACAACCTTAACCAAAAATACTAATTAATAGTTATCAATACAACCATAAATAGTTTGATAACAAAAAAAGTATTAATGGATTTAACGGCATTTAAGGAGTGAATTAAAAGATCAAAATAGTCATTTTATTTTTTCAATATTTCACATCAATTTGGTTGATTCGTCAGGAAGAAAGTAGGTTTAACTAAAAATTGTTTTTAATATACGGACAAAATAAAGAAATTGAAATTTTACATTGATTAGACCAGATTTTTTTGTTGTACATTGATATAGTTCTACGAACTGAAATCTTTAATGTTTTAGGGTTTTGCAACAATGAAAAACCTCAACAAAACAAAATTAATTATCTAGTAAAAAGTTTGAATGAGTCATCTGGTATATTCTTAGGCTTGGTAAAGTTTCATGAACGACAGGCAATACCAACAAAGCATCGTCACAGTTCTCATTGTTTACGTCGCTTGGCAACTTCGATGAAGAAGCGAACAGCGAGCTTTGTCTTTCCAAATAGATAAACAGACGTATAGGATACAGGAAACACAAAGGCGCTACGAAATAACAAAGAAGAGAAATATATTAGAAACTTGCAATAAGACTCAAATATCTAACAACTGTTGCATGCAGTTATTTGAAGTATTTGTTGTGAGTTCCAGTTTTTCTAGCATAGCTGAAGAATTCTTCAACTCTGATTTTAAGAATATAATAATAATAGAGTTAGAGAACTTTTATATTGGTATTTGAAGTTTTCTGTGCATTGATATACAAGACATGCCATTTATTTTACACGATACGTATATGCTTAGACTTGACAATGAAGCTTTCAAGAAACAACTTTTAATTAACCATTATGATGCGATATTATTGCTGTTATATAGTTAAAGCATTTTAGTCCGAATTGTAAACATAGGTATTTATTTACAATTTTTGTGAAATTATGGAGGAAACTTTATATTACTTACTATAAAACCTGAATTTTTAAATACTGGGTAACTGATATCAATGATATTTATAAATTCATGTAAATCTATTGACATTCTAAACTAAACTAGATGAAAATCAGTAGCCAGAAAGTGATCGGAACAAATATGTATTCACTTTGAGACAGGCTTCCCAATTCTGAGAACAACTCACTAGTTTTACTTTCTTATACAAAGTACGTGTTCAGTTGGTTTTATTTGTATAAGAAAGTAGTGCGGTGCCAACACCAGATTTTGTTTGCTTCTTTTCACAAAACTGAATTATATGTTTAATAAACTAATTTTAGTTGCTATGGGAACAAACAAATAACAGAAACTGTAATTATTAATCATTCAATACAGATTCACATACCGATAGAAAAATTTGAAACTCACGGAATATCCTCACTTAAAATTGTAATATTTTTTTATTACATTTCTTTATAAAATAAGCGCTAACAAACCCATTGTAGCAGAGCGCATCGTCAGATCTCTAATATTTTTCGAGATACGTCTATTTTTGGTATTTTTCGTAGTGCAACTTTAAGGGCCTGTAATTCAAAAACTACACTAGATATCTAAAAATTATCTTCAGTTTAGCGTTTCTGGTGCCTTATATAACAAATTAGCAAATTTTAAAAATTTTGAATTTTTTTTGTATTTTTGTTCAAAATTTCGATCGGCGATAACTCGACAAATATTAAAGATACAGATTTGCAGTGTTCACCATTCGATTCAGCTCGTCGAAATACATAAGTATGCAAAGTTTCATAAAAATCGCTTTACGGGATGGAAAGTTAGAGCAAAAAGCCTGAAAATGGCGTTTTTCGTCCCAAAAGTCAAGTACTACCCCTTGACGTTTGACCTGAATTTGGCCATTTTCAGACTTTTTGCTCTAACATTTCAACCGGTTGCCCGAATTTTCTGAAATTTTCAGGGTTTATGTATTTCGTCGAGTTGAATCGATTGGTGAACACTGCAAGTCTGTATCTTTCATATTTGTCGAGATATCTCTAATCGAAATTTTGAAAAAAAATTCAAAAAAATTTCAAAATTTTCAAAATTTACTAGTTTATTATAAATGGCACGAAAAACACAAAACTGGAGATATTTTTCGATATCTTGTATAGTTTCCGAATTACAGCCCCTCAAAGTTGTTCTTTGGAAAATATAAAAAATCGTCATATCTCGAAAAATATTAGAGATATGACGATGCGCTCTGCTGCAATTGATTTCCTGGCGCGAATATTATAAAGAAATGCAATAAAAAAAATTTACAATTTTGAGTCATATTTGGGGAAATTTCCGTTTTTTGAAATATATTACAAATCGCCATATTTCGATAAATATAAGACATATTACGATGCGTACTACAGCAATGAGTTTATTCATGTTTAAATACATATGTAATAAATTTCAAGTTAAGTTTGGAGAAGTATTTAATTTATTTTCTAGTAAACAATTTATTTGTATAAGAAAGTAGTGTGGTGCCCACACCAGATTTTTTGTAATAATCTTGATGCCAGTTTTACACGTCGCAATTTATTGGTCAATAAATTGGACAAGTTTTCTTGGCAAATTATTGCCAAAAACTAAAATATTGTCATTCGGTTACAAACATTTCGTTAGATCATTTCTGTAAGTATACTAAACATTTGTACCCGAAGAAAAATAAACCTTCCACGTCAACTTTCAACTCACAAGTATAAGAACACCAGGTCGTATTTCCTCATCGCAGAAACAAACAAACAACACCGTAGCTAGAACAAACGACTAGGGCTTCTTGTGTCAGATATACGAGACGGGACAACGCGAGATTCCCCATTACTTCCTCTTATATCCTCTACTACCCTATATACCACGTGCCGTGTATACTTCAAGATACGATGCGATGTAATAAAGAAGTTTAGATGTGTAGATTGCACATCGGCTGGATTGCGGTAGTGGCGTAGCCGCGTTTATTAGTTTATAAAGTTACGAGTTAGGAGTGGTTTTCGCTGGATTAAACAAGATTCGGGTTGTTGAGGAGGAATTAGGGTAGAATTTAAGTTCCGGTGGGGTTTTTAGATTTGAGTGGTAAACATGATGAAGAGAGCTGCTTCTAAAATCGGGCTAGTTTCCAACACATGTTGCCGTCTAGTTTACAGATTAACATACATTGTTATACGAGTATAGTCTAGCTAGCTCTAGATTCTAGAACCCTTCAACGGTAAGGTCTTTCACAATTAAAAAAAAATATTTATCAAACTTGATCTAAAATGAAGACTATCTACACTTTTAAAAAGTCTTAATTGTTGTTCATTAAGCCACAATGATTTTTTTTTAATGTTGTGACGTCATTGTAGAGGTGTTGCTGGATTTTAAACAGTACAGATTGTAAATAATTGTAGTCATATATTTTTTTACTTATTTTATTATTATTATTATTACAATAAAATAGAACATTTATGTGACAAAAATTATTTAAATCTCTACTGTTTGAGAACCACCAACAACTATACAATGACGTCACAACCTTTTTAAAAAATCATTGTGGCTTAATGGATAACAATTAAGACTTTTTAAAAGTGTAGATAGTCTTCAATTTAGATAGTTTCATACAAAAAATTTTAAAAAAAATGGTGAAAGAGCCCATTGTGTATACATTTTGCCCATTGTTTCTTATTCGTCGCCATCATTTATGCATCCTTCAGTTTAACATTCCTCTTCTTCAGAGTTTTGTTAGTGATGGTATACTACAGAGTTCTCGGTTAACCACGATTCCATCCAATCCAAAATTTAATGATTGTTTAGCATCTCTCTTCGGATACTCTCGGTTATCTTTGGTTATGGAAAAGTTACTAAGCGACTTATAGAATTGATGACAAATGATAAAAAAAAAATAACTATGGTAGTTTATTTGAATAGCATCGACGTTTTGTAGCCTATTGCTACTTCTTCAGGATAGTCAATTCAATTTGTAAAAAGAATATTAGAATCTAAAAGATACATAAAAAATAAAACATTATTTGAAATATGCTATACCTTAACGACACGTGAGATATAGCTTACGTAACAAAGTAACTTCAACACTTGAATGGACTCTATTTTAATTTGAAGAGTGGTGGCTACTCAAAATATATTTCTTGCGGGGTTTTGCGGTGTGGGCAGAGGTTGCAATAGGCTACGAAATATTGATGCTTGTCTAATAAAATACCACTTATACTAACTGTAGTCCTCTGTATTTCATTTCTTATCTTTGGTTATGTTTATTAACTCAGCAAGCACCCCTGTATTACAGCATGTGCCATAATAATCATAATAACTAGATATAATCGTATAATTATATCATGTTGCCAATTTGAAATTTAATGCAAGTCGTGTCACAGGTGACGTCAGGATGGCCTAACATAAATTGACAGATGATAGATAACACCATAACACCTATGTATTAATTTGTGATTTTGATTAAAATATTGTGTTGTCGTTTATTGTTTGTCTATCATTACTAATTATTTTACATGGTTATATTGTTAATTAAAATATATTTGTAACTTCGAAAAAAGGACGTCTTTTATATTTTGAGTATTCAGGTATTTATTTTTTCTATAATGATGTAGAAGTATGTATAAAATTTGGTCACAGACTTCAATATTGGCTCTGTGTGTAGAACAATGACAAACAGTGTCCATCAAACGGAACTTAAAAACTAAACCAGAAGATAATGCAATTATTGTATATTTTTATTTATTGGGCATTAATATTAATAATTAACTTATTGTAACTTTAGTAACTTTATTAAATAGAGCAACAATAGAAGTATCATTTCTATTAAAGTTCAACTGTAATTCAACTATTTACTTACACGTACTAAAGTTGTGTCATTTATGTTGTAAAGATAAAAGATAAATTTATAAAGATATGACAATCCAGCAATCTTTAAATAAATATGAGAAATAATCCCAGGTTGAATACATATTTTCGCGAAAGTGGCATTTGTTACTTTTTCATATTTCTATTTACATAAAAGCCTATAAATTTGTAGATATTCCCTCAAGTGAGAGTTATAGATCACACGTAAAACTGAGTATTTTATTTATTGTCCGAGCGACGAAGATTTATTATTCTCGGATTCTTAACACCACCAACTGGATAAGTTAATAACGCTCAAAAAGCTTTTTTGGCATACAATAAAATACCAAAAAGAAATATGATAAATTGGAATGCAATTGGGTATTGTTGCTTTTGTAGGATTAAGGGAAAATAAATGATTGAATGTTTTATTTATAGAATTCTATTGAATTTATGTTAAATAATTGCAACTGTAGAATTGGTTGAAACGTATTTCATTAATTATAAATTGAATGAAACATATTTCAATTTACAAGCTGTCAAATCTATTCAAATATTAAAATAATAATTACACGGTCTTAATCCTTAATAAAGTCTGAAATTGTTTCTGTTAAAGTTATTAGCTAAACATCCTTATTTATTTTGAAGTCTACGCATTTTCCCTCTAATACAATTTCTGAAATTTCCTGCTGTAAATTTCAATTCCACAAAAAAGATTTGCACGGTAAGTTCCTCTAAAACCTCATTAGAAATTTATTCCACTTTGTTTCGTGAATATGGCTGATAAATGTTTTAGTACCCATTACACTTAGAGTGAAATAGCGCAGCTCCGATATTTCACTGCGAATTTAGAATCTACAATCTACATTTCATTTTGGGCTTCGTATTCGTAGATAAAAACACGTCAATCCTTCTTTCGTTGGCAGGCGCACTTCCAAGTGCACCCCAGAGGAGAATAAAGGCGCACAAAACGGAAGAAGTGCACAGAGGCGGATTGTGATAACTTTCAGAAGGTAATGTTGTTTTGGAAGGAAATAGTGTTGTAAGGTCGTTAAAAATAATGATATGTAAAGTTTATTTTATTGTGGGAACAAGTTAAGTGTTTCACAGGTGTGTAGTGTGTCTTGGAAACTAAAACGAGGGTGTAAAGAACGAATAAATTCCTTAGGATAAAGTTTTTTTAGGGTATTAACATGATAGTTATTACAAAATTATGCCAAGAACCGGAAGAATAAAAAAATCCGTATGTTCAATAACTAAAATATAGCTACACGGAAAAATTGGATTGATACAATAGCAAAAGCTTATCTTACGTATAGTGACAGCAATTATTTGGATATTTACAATAACAATATTTATATTGGTAATATGATATTATTTTCGATTGCTGCTGCAACAATCTAAATAAAATCATATTACTAACAAAAATATAAATATTTTTATTGTAAATATCTAAATTGCAGTAACTATATGTAAAATAAACTTTTGCTACTATAAAAGAAAGAGTAATGAAAATTTATTATTATAACTAGAGAGCGGATTATATGCAAAGTGCATCTATTTTAAATTTTGTATATCTTTAAATAAAATCAATTTTCTGGACGAATTACAATGATTATAATTAATTTACTAAATGCATATATTGCATATTTGGGCATTCTTATGCATATTTTTAAGAAAGTTGCATATAATTACATATATCAAGATTTTTAAGACTTTGTTTAGTGGGAAACAATGAAATTTCTGGTAATGCACATTGATATTCCCCAAATATTGGAGGAGGTCGCAATAAATAGAAGAATACAACGGAAAAAGCAATAAACAATAAAATATTCAAATACATAAGCTAAAATTTCTAGGAAAATCCCTGTAACGGTAACGGTAGATATTCATTATATACACGAAAACTGGGAAAAGTGGGTACAATGAACATAAGACCGAGAATTCTCAGCTGGATTTTCTTTTAGAAAATTTTATTATTGTAATTATGTAAAACTGTCATAATCTCATAATATTATGTTCAAATTTCTAGACTTAGTTTATTATATTAGTAGTATATTTTTTTAATATTGAAAAAAGCTTTCAGAACTCATGATATATAAATAACAATAACTGGGTATAAGTTCTGTAAAAGAGTTCTGTGAATCAGGATTAAGATTGTTTTGTGCAATCAAATTATTAATGCATTCATTTATACTTTTTGTCTAATAATTTAAGATTTTTTGCATATTTTCCTGCATATATTATTATAGGGAGTGCATATTTTCCAAAAATCACTGCATATATACGTAAGTGCATATAATTCAGTTTTTTGTGCATATAATCCGCTCTCTAATTATAATTTTCATGCTAGTGCGATGAACCAAATTGATTTTAGTCAAAATTATAAAACCAGAAATAGAAGGTTACTATAGTCAAAGAACTGAAATTGAAAGTGAAGTATTAAGTATATATTAGTTACATTACAACAAGCAACATAGTACATTTTTAGATCAAAGTAAAATATAGTTTTGCAGCCGCCGAGTCTGATTGTTAGACCAAATCCTGCAACGACTCCGTGGCGCAACGGTAGCGCGTCTGACTCCAGATCAGAAGGTTGCGTGTTCAAATCACGTCGGGGTCAACTATATTTTTAAAATTATCCAAATATATGTACTACATGGGCATCTTCAGAAGTTAGGTTAAATCTATATAAGTAAATGGTTCCATAGTGTAGCGGTTATCACGTCTGCTTTACACGCAGAAGGTCTCCGGTTCGATCCCGGATGGAACCAGTGGAATATATTTTACTTACTATTTATAAACAACAACATATCACTGAAACGATTTGTTGGGAATATCGAGGAGAATACATCGTGATATTCAAATAAAATGTCATTATTTTAAAATATAAAATGCAAAATCTGTCTCGGACAAACTCCCCAAATGCCCTACTGACCCTACAGCACGACGGCGTTGACCCTATAAACTCTAACTGGATTTAGTTGACGCGTGCAGTGTGCCCGCGCATCCGGAACTGTTCCGGCAGCGTTCTGGAGCTGCTCCGAGTGCTCCGGGACCGGGACAGAGTTCGAATCATCGTCGGCTCTTTTACAGCCTTTGTTCCGGGCAATGTGGGATACTTTTGTATTTTCACGATCGTGGACCGTGGTTGGGACCGATACACCTCTTCCGTTTCTTTATCACGCCATCACACTGGTTTGTCAGTCAAGAAGTGCTGACTTCGATTCTTATTGCTCAGACTGCTGACTGCGATCGTATTACGTAGTGCAAAATTGTACGCATATGACGCATTTCTGCATCTTTATGTTTGATATAATTCATCATCAAAATGATGTCAAATATTTATTAATTTTCTCAAATAACAGCTCAGTAGATTAATTCATTGCATTGTGCAACATCAACATACTATGATAACTCAAAACTTAATGAACCTATTAATATTAAATTTCAAATCTAATGATTTTGGAGCAATTCATCAACCGAAAGTGGTAGTTTTTTGGGTATATCTCAAAAAATAAAAAAGTTAGATGTTAGACAGTTAAGAGTAAATTTTATTGTTAGTATTCGAAAAAATTACAAGTTTTTTTTTTCTATATTTTGTGCCGTTGTAAATTATTATAATTTTGGGGAAGTTGTGTGGTTGACACATCAGATTTGCATTCTTATTTAGAATTTAGGTGCTCAAATTACAAGCTGATTAGATTTTTGTACTAATCTATCAAGCGAAATTACAGATGTATGAGTCAATTTTATTATAACAAAAAGTAAAATAAAGAAAAAAATGTTTCCTACAATTTTTATTTGAAACCTTTTTTACCTCCCGCCTACCTCTAGGTAAGGGAGGTATTGTTTTTGGTCAAAAAATTGGGTAGTGAGTTTTCAATGAATAAGCACGTTTTAGGGTCCCTACAATACGATTTTACTATTTTCGCGATGATGTCTGTATGTATGTATGTATGTATGTATGTATGTATGTATGTATGTATGTATGTATGTATGTGTGTGTGTGTGTAGTCTGTGGTAATTTTTTCGTCTCGCATAACTCAAATACTATAATACCAAAAAATACAATTTTGTGAATTATTGATTCTTATATTTAAATGAAGAGCTGATTAGATTTTGGATAAAATTGGTCAACCGGAAGTAGCAGTTTACTTGAAGCCCTTAACAGTTTTTCGTGGAAATCACGGTTAAATTTCCTTTTTCAATAATTTATGTTATTTTGAAAGTTGAAGAATATTTAATTTTACATCTGTTTTGATTACACTAATTTTATTAATTTTCATTAGATTTAGAGATAATAAAATATAAAGAAATTAGATTTCACAAATCTGGCATTCCTAGTACACTATGAAAATATTGAAAATTTTTCAATTTTTTACGAAATGTGACACATGTCATTGTGATTGTGAAGCTGTTTTCTTAGTGAAATATGTCAAAAAATTAAATAAATATACGAAAGAAAATTAAAATTCTCAGATATAGATAAATAGAAAATAAACAAATAAGAAGGTATGTTTTTGTATCATCAAATACTATTTTGTACCGTTTAAGAGTAGTATTGGGCGGGAGGTTATGTGCTGGACACATCAGATTTTTTATATTTTATCCCGTTCAAAAATTGTTTAGGCGGGAGTTTACGTGTTATCATATCAGTTAAAAATTATATCTCTAAAAATATTTTACCAATTTAGATTCAGAATGTAAATAACAAATCAACAGCTGTTCGTGCTGCTGTCACTTGCATTAATAAATGTAACAAGTATAACCTAAATGAAAAAATATATATCCGTTACGATATATTCGTTACACATATTTGTCTGTAGGTAAAAACAGTGTAAAATAAAAATTCTTACCGTTTATCTACTGCAGTTTGGGTTACCCGTAGTGGTAGGTTCAAAGTTGACTCACATTGCTATTACAGTGTTCAATATAGTCGACATTAATTGTAAGGAAAAGTAAACAAAAAACGCGAATGAATATAAAGTAATTGTTGTAACATCTTAACCCACTAGTCAACAAAGTACTGCACTTATTTCACTACAATTCATTTGATTTATTAAAAATTAACACCACAAG
The DNA here is from genome assembly GCA_963942605.1 of Poecilus cupreus. Taxonomy (NCBI): domain Eukaryota; kingdom Metazoa; phylum Arthropoda; class Insecta; order Coleoptera; family Carabidae; genus Poecilus; species Poecilus cupreus. Next base: position 9,041,568 of record OZ012718.1, read on the forward strand.
AATCAAGTATCCATTTCACTTAAACGTCCAAACATAAACAAGCGACTGTCTATCACAGCGCAGCGCGGCACTATGATGTCAAAACAAGTCGAATCGGTTTCTTGTTAATGCTGGAAATATCCTATAAGTAGGTACACAACAATTTAAAAACAAATTTCTTATGAATACAGTAAAATTCTGATATGATTAGCATATCACCCATAAATAAATATTTTTGATTACATACATAAAGCTATAACTTTTCTTTTTGAGATAAACGAAAACGGCTCTTTAAATTTGAAATATCAAAATAAATACCTTAAAAATTGAACCATTTAACTCAAGGTATTTTCTACTTCATTAAATTTTTATTATTTTAAAAAAATATTAATTTAATACAAGCAAGTAATTTCACAAAATAGCAATACAAAGAAATACTAATGTCATAAACTTTTCAAACTCGTTTTGGTTTTCTATATTAAACCGGGTTACGATCGAAAAAATATAAAATTTTTATAAATTATTAATATACCATTGCTTTGGGAACAAAAATACTAGAGCAGATGTTTATATTACTGAATCTTTAAAAATGTTATTAGACTGTCTATGTATTTGTAAACTTTTTGTAACGCATAATGTATGATCGGTTTGAATAATTCCCGAAGCAAAATTCTCTTTTTAATCAATGTTTAAAGATAAATAATTACATCTAATAACATGCTACACAACATACTATCCAGGTGTTATTACAGCAACTAACTAAAAGTATTTAAAAATGTATCGCAGACAGTAAACTACGCCCCTTATTCTTTCTGCCAAAAGCATAAATAAATAATAACCCTCAATTCGAAGGCAAGACAGAAAATTATAGGATAAAATATCCCTTACTGCGCAACAACAAATAAAATTGCAAATTAAATATTCAACAATAGTCTTATATGAGGGTTACATATATTAATAAAGTTTGTAATTGATAGTTCAGGATACATTTTTAATAGGAACCCAAGGACTCAAGGACGAGAAGACACGATCGGTATTGTCTTTATAGGACAAGAATTTATTCTCACAGGACAAATTACAACTGTCATAAAATTTTATAAAATATTGCATTAAAAATAATCACAAGGATCGCGTTCATATTTCTATATTGTCGACATTTTTTTTGGATTAATAAAATTTTTTTCTTTGAATTTAATAATCTTTAACATAATCTATCGAAATCTTGATCGAAATATGATCACATATTTAATAAATATATTATTTCATTGATCAATAGATAACAACAAAAAATGAAGATAACATTACAAAAAAGTAAAACGAATTGTTTCATTGTTAACAAAAATATTTTAATTACTAATTTTTAGAAATTGATGATGAATCAATTTATTGTTCTCCCGTCAGAAAGATACCGAAACATATTTTGATGTGTACATTGTACTCTGTTTCTTTTATAAAACATTGTTAACAACAAATCAGGTAAATTGAATAAAAGAGAAATGTGCAGCTGAAACTGTCAGCTGGTGTTTTGCAAAATACTCAAAAGTATTGTTGTTTTATAGGAATTCGTTCACATGTAAAAGTTGAATTGAATAAAGCTAATAATAAAATAATTGTGTACTTCCAGCCATTAATTAAATATAAAAATATAATTTATGTATAATTAGAATAAATATTGAACAAAAATATACTTCCAATTATCGTCTAGGTATCTAGAAAATACACAAGGTATTTTTAACTACCTATTAATACCATTTAGTCACTATTATATTGTCTATATTACCCTAAAATTTATACGACGCGTAAATAGCAAAACTACGACGATAAAAATAAAAAGATTGTTACATTTTTATCGCTGGATGCGCTAGTCATGTAACATAATAATAACTCGTATTACAATAGTTTCTATATTTGGAATAAGTAATTAACATATAAGAGAAGTAACAAAACACACGCTAAACGTCAGAGGTTATGGTATGAGGTACCTAACCTAACATATGGACATCTACAAACATACTGTATAGTGTACACATTTTTAAAGGTCAGAGCAATCAGCAAACGGATTTTAACGTCATTTCTATAGAATTACATCTATTCCAACATAGATAATATGTAATATACTGAATTATAAATGTGTTTGCTAGGATAACATAGTAGAAATTTTAGTATTTGATTTACTTATTGTATTGTTTTTTTTTTTAGAATTTTAACATTATGCTTTTTTATGATTGATTTATGCAATACAAAATGTAAGAGTTTGAGAACAAATTATTAATGCAATAAAAATACTTTTTATATCTGTTAATAAGATCAATTTTTATTTTTGAGGAGTGTGATTTGAAGGCTGGTAACACAGCATTTCACGCATAAAAATATATTATAAACCGAGATCAGCTGTAAGCAGAGTGCCACACCCACAAATGAGAAAATGACGTGATGATGTTTACTTATATTTCTATATAAAGATTTTCAGAGTTGCGTTCAGAGCTATCTAATTATTAATTACGATAAGTAATAACTAATAATTATTAGAATTAACAGTTGAGCTTTCACTTATGGGAACTAACATTAGCTATATTAACTGATTAAGAAGCTTGTAAATTTGGAATTTTCCACTTATAAAGTAAAAAATTTATAGTCAAAACTGAACAAATTTTAACAAAATTTTTAGTCCCAGACGATCCACCGTTGATTTTGATTAATTTAACAAGTTTAAAATTTGTTTGCAAGTAACAAATTATTTTTGTTTATTTCGTAACTAAATATATTCGTGAATATAGTAATTATTAACATTTATTTTTATGTGCTTTTGACTAAATATTTTAGTAAATATATATATCTCAAAAGACAAAGTTTCTTTAACAATTTCGAATTTATAAAATAGTTAAATTTACTTGTTATTATTGACGAGTCTATTTGTTAATTTTTTTAAATCCAACAAATAAATAAAAACAAACAATTTTTGTTGTTAAAAATTCAGAATTGACAAACTTGACTTCTAGTAACCGCTCTTCATGCACAATAATATATTGTGATGATGATATTACTTATAACCATACTTTTATCAAAATAGAAAATGAAATTTTTCTAAATAATTTTTACCTACAAATTATGTAGTTGATACAACAAATACTATCTACTTTATTTTTCACTGTACAATTAAATTATTGAAATAGTTTTTGATTACTGATTCAATAAATGTCACTTCAACTAATGGTAATCTAAAGGAAAATTAATATTTTAAATCGGTTATTTTAAATTCTGTAACAGATAATTAATTCTAAGTTGTAACAACTGATAATTGAGTCAATTTGAACGCAGCTAAGTGTCATATTGAATTATGATTGGGGGATAATCAATAAGAAGGTCAACGTCATCATTAACTTATCACTATGTATACAAAAAGTAAATAACTTAAACAATAAGTTTTTGTAAGATTTTCTTTCCCAAACTTTTTATGTTAAAAGAAAATTACGTTTACAAAAAATATAAATAAGCCGTCTTTTTTATTAAACATGAATTACTGGCTAACTCTATTTTCAGAACATCAACTCGCAATTTAGTTCCAAAACAAGATTCACAAATTCTGTTTTATTTTTCAAATTGAATATAGCTATAAATAGAACTTATATTGAGTTGCAAGTAGAAAACGACAGAAAAACGATTGGCGAGTTAGGCACGTGCACATGTATAGGCAAATGAAATATGTATATGAACACTGGGTTGCGGGAAATCTAAAACGTCTGGATTTTTTGTTGCGAAGCTGGAGGAAGAACAACGAATAAATCGATTTTGAAATAAATATTTTATTAAAGATACTTATCAATTGTTGTGCAGTTATTTTTATAACTCCAGTCGTTAAGTATATTATTCCAGTTTATTTTCCACAGTAATGCATGTAATTAAATATATTATTTAGATTGGAATCTAAAATATATAATTGTAATTAACATTATTGGGATATTGATTGAAACTGAATAATGTTTCCAAAACGTAATAAGATTCTTCTTTTTATATTGCTATTTATGTATCTAAAACTGATCCAATGAGCAATGAACCTTGAATTAGTTTAGGTTGAAACTTGTTTTTTGTCTTTCATGTATCTCCCAATAAAATTATTTCACCGAAATGTTCTCCAATTATTTGCACGTAATTTTGTAAAGCAACGCGTATATTTTCCTTTGAAATATACCTGTCACAATTGGTGTTGTCAAGTATATGTAGGTACAGATTGTATGTGTATATGTTTGACTGGTACCGGCAACACAATTATTTGTTGATAAATATTAAATACGTCCTGTCAAACAAACCTTGTTCCGTTTGGAATTTAAATACCTGCGAGACATTTACTCACGCGATAAATACCACATTACATTACACACTGATTCAAAATTTTATCGTATTTCAAATTCAAGTTATTGTTTTTTATTTTTATCTCAATTACTTTTACTCGGCAGAATAGTACGTTTTGGGGCCCATAGAATACGTTTTTTACTATTTTCAGGATTATGTCTGCAATGTGACGATTTCTTCGCCCCCGATAACTCAAAATCTAACGGCTATATATTTTTTACATTTCACATTTAAAATTGTATGTTTGTTTAAAATACCAGCATTATGCATTTGTAAAACGTCAGCTAGCTGTTGCGACGGAAATGGCTGTTATAACAAAAGTACTGTCAAAGTTTCAATTTTGGTTACAATTTTTCATTATTTTTTATATATTCTTAGGCGTGTTCTGCATTAAATCCGATAAATTATTATCAAAGGTAAATAATAAGTAAATTCACCAATAGTATTATAGAATAAATTGTTTGTTATTTTAGGTTTGTAATTCAAGTTGGCATACGACTCTGTGAAATAAAATTTTGACATAAGAGTCTGTAAAGTTTAACTTTAGCTACTATTTTGGCTAAAAAAAGTCGAAAAAACGACCAACTGATTGTTGATTATTTTACCAAACACCGTGTACACATTTTTATGTTGTGAACTAACGTTCAAAACATTTAACGTTTTAAGCATGAGATAAAAGATTGTATTTAATTCTTGTGAAAAACCTAATTTAATACCTATCTCAACAGATTAGCGAATAAAAATGAGCAGTAAAGTTTCAAAAGTTTTGATAATTCTTTAGAAAACTTCTAAATTTCATGTTTTGTATTGAATAACGTAATTTTGTTATTAATTAGTTTTTGTAGAGGACTCCGCTCCTTTATTTTGCAATTTTAATTGAAAATATTTTTCATTTCATAAAGTTAAGTAACTTTCTGAATACCTGTTTCTCTTTGTCTTGTCTCAACAAACATCCAATTAAAAATACCTTAAAAAGTTAACAGAAATTCATAATTTAATTTAATATCTCTACAAAGTATAAAATAGGATAATTGCTGGCTCTGCATCACAAAACTTTTTATACCAGAGCCAGTAGGTAAAAGAAAATTTGTCTGCGAATTTATAATTAGAATATACTTATAAAGATTGAAAAGTTATCATGTAGGAAAGTTTAATTTTATATGTAATTTTCTTTTGATACACAGCGCATATTTCTTGTTCAATGAATATATTAAACAAAATAATATTTTCTTTGATAATCTTTTATTTTACCTTTTATATTCTTTTATGGTATAGGAAAACTGAACTTCTAACATAAAAGTTTCGTGTACATATTAAAATCTATGAACTGAAAAAATACACCTAAGCAATGTTATTTTCCTGATGCATAAATCGTTGTCAGCAAATCACGTTATTAACCAAAGAAAAAATAGCTGAATTATAATAAATTTCAATATTTTGTCTGTCTGCTGTATGCATTTTTAACTGTCCCGAATAAAACAATAAATTTCAATATAAGAAAATTATCTATTACTTTTACCATCCTTCCCTACCCGTATCATAAATTCATTCATTACCTTTAGTCTTCCCTTTTCGAAAAGATATAACCTACAGAGTATTATAGAACAGAAGAATCTAGTTGGAAAGAAGGTAGAATCGTCGATTAAGCCATAATAGCACACAATAAAGTATTGTCTGGCAAAAGTCTGTAATGTTTTGTTCAGATTTCGTTGAAACAACAAAACCATTTAGAAAACAACGCAAAAGTAAAGGTAAATGTATTACGAGCATTACAGTCAGTCGGTTGAAAGAAACTTCCTAATGAAAATTGATTTGACTTGGCCTCTAAGTTAATTTTAGATGTTTTAACTCAAATGTGATTTATTGCTTTAAAAAACAACAAAATTATAACGTAGGTACTTTGACTTTTATATTAAATATTAACTCGAATTGAGATGATTTGGACCAAAAAATACATTGAATTAATTTTAATTTTTCTTAGATAAATGTATTAAATTCAAATTATTTATAGACTGACGAATAAGTGTATGTTTCTACTTGAGCAATACTTAAATTCTTTGCAAATTGGTGCCCAGAAAGACCATTTTTATAAAAATTTCCCGTGAAATATTTTAACAATCGTACTAATTTGATATATCAATAATTTTTTATTTATTTCTTCACACATATTCGATAAGATATTAGTACAAAAAAATAACGGAAGGTGTTTTGATCAAGATTTAAACATTTATTCTGCGTTCAAATTAATAGTCCAATTGAAATATTTTTTTTATAATTATTGTAATTGACATATGCATAACATATTATAGATAGCTTTTTTTTTTAACTATAGCGTATACCGGGAGTTTTTTTTATCAGTATACATAGGGATGTGTCATTACCATAGTTACAGTTAAAGTGATTGACAGCAATGTATTACCGCGTTTTTTTTAAGAGTGAACATTGATTATTAATAATAGTTAATCATGTTGAAACAAACAATGCAAGTTTAAACAAATAAGAAATTTGTTTTAATTGCTTTAGTACTTAATAAATTACATTGAATTGATAGGAATTATTATTTTTAATTACTGTAAATTATCCCTATGTGCACTCATAAAAAAAACGCTTTAATACATTGCTGTCAATCATTTTGACTGTAACTATGGTAATGACGCATCCCTATGTATACTGATAAAAAAAACTCCCTGTATAATACACTCTCTCATTCTAAAATTAATTTATTTTTACTAAATTTTAATTCAATTATAGATATGAATTTTAGTTAGAGTAGGGTTTGTGTAATAATCAGTAATAATATAATGAGAGAGTGAGAATAAATTAAAAATAATTTGACAGATGTTTCGAAAACTTGTTGCCAGGCAATAGCCACAAAAGTACGTAGGGCTTGAGTGGCTTTTACCAAATGGCAACAATTTTGAGAAAGATACTGGAGAATTATTTTCTAATTTATCGAACTCTCGAGTTACATTTAATTAGATTATTTTTTTATTTTATCATCAGGCACGCCACTAAATCTATCTTTTTCCTCATTTTTTACTTGTGTTGATAAAACTATCTGACATCTGACATTTGTCAACAAAAACAAAAAAGCTACAGAGACTATTTCCGAGAATAATCACTAGAGCTTTATTCTCAGTATAGTAATGACAGGATTGGTTAAAACGCAGACACGTGACATACAATTAAGCATTTATTTGGCTTTAAGAAATATAAAAAAATAATCAGATTTATTTTTATGCACTTGTTATTGAATTCACTATTGTTCAAATCAAATTACCACCTACAGCTTTTTAAAAACGTTTATAGTATGATAGTATTACAATATAAAATCTCAAAGAAAAGAATATTGTTTCTGTGAATTAGTATTTCTTAGCACAATACAAAATTTCATATAAAAATATATGTATGCTGACGTTGACGAGATGTAGACAGATTGACAAATACAAAATCACCTGTTGTGTGTCAAGCTGAATTAATTGAATTTTCAGTGTGATAAACATACGTTATTCTATCGTAAAACACAGTAATTTTACTATTATGTTTCATTCTACAAAATAATTAATCATGATATGGCAACAACAGTTTATCGTGTTCAATATCAGGAATAATAGCAGGAAAACAAGTAGTCAAATCAATGCAATGAGTCAAAACCTAAATAATTTATACATTTACTTTTATCAATATATGTAGTAGAAAATTAGTTATATTTGTAATATTGTAGTAGGTAATAGGTTATCTACCCATATTTCCTGCATATAATTTAATGGGTAATTTAAAAATACTTTCAGGAAACTTTCGTTGACCTATTCGGTTTGTTTTGATAACAAACGGATAGCAAGAAGTAAAATGGCATGCAATATTCCCTACCTAATATAACAGCGATCGTTGTCCTGCTTGCGGTTTCTAAATGTCACCAAACACCTACGAAGTTTGTAAACATTGGCTCCAATCAAAACACGAAACACAACAACAATGTAAACACATGAAAAGTTCGAGCGTTGTTGATTACACTAAACGTCATTGTTGTAATCAGAGCAAATCAAACTAAAATTCGAATGTTTCTAGTCGAATATTGAAATAAAACTTGGTAAAAACCTTGCATCCGAGTTGTGTCGGGGCGTCTGGCCGTCACCTGCAGCACCACGCTGGTTGAACTGGTCTGAATCGGGGGTGGTAGATCGGTTGTCCTGGCCCGCCGCACGCATTATTTCGCTCTAGGCATGCGCGACTCCTTCCGCTCTCTTCCCGCGGCCTGGAACGCAGGAGTGTTCAGGTGACACGGCAGGATGTGATAGTGACTGATATTTTATCATATCGCGATTTTTGCTAATTAAATTTATTAATTTGTTAATGTGGGTGTTGATAGTGGATTTTTTTAGTTGTGTTCCGATTATCTCATTAACTTTATTTTTGTTTTGATGTACTGTAATCCTGCAAGCTGTCTCTGTTTTGTTTATTGTGATCAGCTGATTCCGTTTGATGGAGAAATTCGGTGGCTGTTGCTCTCAGGCGGTAAGTTCCATATTTGGATTAACTTTATCTCTTTTTGTTGGCATAATGCCTGTAAATTTTAAACTTATATATAGCTGTAAATAATTTAATAATGCAAGCTTATATAGTTTAAAATCACAACTTTATTTTAAATAAATACTTATTGTAATTAATAGTGACATTGATATCTATTATAACCTATTTCCCAATTGGTATAGTTGTTAGAAAGATAAAATAAGGTATTATTGTTATAATATTTGTTAATATCAATAATAATCTGATGACAACATCACATGGGAATATAAATTACACAAAAAAATATTTATTTCTTACCTTAAATTGAATGTAGCATGATAAATAACTCCTTCTAATTTTGACCGAAACACTTTAAAATTTGACATATGTCGAAACTGTCATTTGGGTATCAAAAATATACTAATAAAAAATAAAACCCCAAAATAATTATTGTTCGCATCACAAATTTATTTTTAGTTTTACTTCTTTATTCTTCGTTTTTATTGTCGCGTTTTGTCTAACAAAGTAAGTAAATGAATCAGCTGCAATTTCTGTAAATTATAGATGACACGTAAGTTTGTCACAATTACCCCTAATGCGTTCTGATTTGATTATGGCCATGCAAAGCAAATTACTTCAGGACCCAAAGTGATATTTCCAGAAGTTATTTCGCTGTTATTTAGGTTCGGGGAATAAGGGTAGGGCCCTTGGAAACCTGCGTGTCTTTCACGTTTTGCAAACATTTATCACTGAAAGTGGCATCTTTGTTTGGGAACCGCCCTAGAATCACGCAAATCTTTTAACTCTCTTTCGAATATGGGTCACACTCACTTTTGATATTGGATTGGAAAAAATATTACTGTGGAACTATTAGCGAAGGTATGATCGAGGTTATGCCAATAATTTAATTTGGATCTAGTATATAAATAATAAACTACAAGTTTAAATATTAATGGTAAAAATGAAAAAGAGTGCATCGGCCGGGAATCGAACCCGGGCCGCCCGCGTGGCAGGCGAGCATTCTACCACTGAACCACCGATGCCTACATTAAATACAGATATGAAACATGAACATAGCGCCGAAAATTTTAAATAATTATATATTTAATATTTGCGTATATGTACAAAAATAATACTTCTAATTCATATTATATCTACAACAAACACAAAATATAATTTTTAGATTTACATTTATGTTTCATGCAGTCTTAATTTTACAATTATGTAAAATTGCTTCCAATAAATAATACATACCTACTTAATATTTTTGTGTCGCATTTCATTATCGACAATAGGAAACATAACTTAATTATAAATAAATTTTACACTACTCTAATCAAGAAACTGAAAAAATTATAAACATCCTATTTCTCAATCCTCAATAATTTCAACTTTACTCTTTCTGGATTTGAAGGGTCCTGATAGCGATACTTGCTATTTTTAGTTCAGGCCAGGTGATAAGTTAAGGTGCCGGTGTAGGTGATATCAGAAATCTATATCCCAACCAGAGAACTCGTCGGCAGGTATGTCGATATCCTTGGAGTAGCAGTCGAAATTAGAACTGTCCTGTGGTGAGCGAACAGCTTGGACGATTGGCGCTGGAAGGGTGCGGGATTTCAACCCGTCCCAGTCGAAGCCTTGGAACCATCTAAGAAGAAACCATAAAGAATTGTACCACTTACCAGTTCATATGTTATTTAATGAGTTTTTGTTTATTTATATTCTTTAGATTAAAGAAATTTTTATATTTTGCAATCAAAACGAAACCAAATTCCATTTAGAAGTTTCCGACAGTGAGTGTCACCATTGTGTGTATTCTTATACTGCGATCCCGACAATAAATTTTTTAACGATTCCTATTTCTTTTGGCTGAGGTTTCTTTCTTTAATTTGCTGTAATATTATGCTTCATTTAATTAATATTGTTTCGGTAGTAATCAAATTAGTAATTACGATAAAAATTAGTGTCATGTACCCTTGGTGGGACTCGAACCCACAATCCTCGGCTTAGGAGGCCGATGCCTTATCCATTAGGCCACAAGGGCTGATATTTACATGGCCAGAACTTTTTTCATATTATTATTCATCAGTTGAGGGTTGAGTGGGTTTTTGGCGTTCATCCAAACTGCTTTGTGTTCTGCTATTAGTTGTACCGGTAAACATAGCGGAAGTGCCAGTTCCAGCGCTTGCATCAAAGTTTAATTGCTTTTTGTTCGTACTTTATGTGCAAAATGAACAAATATTACATGGTCCGAAAATGTAAATAATCAAGTAGAAACTATATTAAATATAATTCGTTATAAATAATAAATTTATCATCTCAGACGAATCATGTATTGTTATTTATTAAAATATGCTTCATCACAATGGCAACAATAAATAATGCACATTAGTTGAAAAATTTTCAGAACTTATAGTAAATTACCTGAAGAAGAAATTTCTATAGAACTTAAACCAAAAGTCTTTTACAGGCAGATTCATCAAAGGGATTAGCGTTAACTCCATTTTTTCAATCATCTGTAACTTCGTTTCTAAATTAATTATATTATCAAAATGTGTCAAGTTTTGTGCTAACCAATCTTGATTATAACCTTAGTTAAAATAATTATGTTCTGAGATTGGAGAATGAAGTTACGAGTAATAATAAAAATGGAGTTAGCGCTAATCCCTTTGATGAATCTGCCTGTTAAATTTTAACATATTATTTCAGCTTTCTGGTATTTGCTTGGCGAGTTTGGCTCCATCCATGTGGGCTTTGCTAATATTTTGGGCAGCGAACAATTTTCCTTTTCATTTCCTCATTCCATCCCCAACTTAAAATCAATATGCGTGCAATCGTGGCGGTTTACTCACTTATGTTTTTTAATATCCTGGATGCCTCCTCGCTGGTAGCCCAGCCGTTCGGAGGGCAGGTCCCTGCACAGTCGTTTGATCAGACTCTGCGCAGCCCGGGTGATATGTCGAGGAAAGTCCACCATGTCAATGCCCTTCAGAATGATGTTGTAGGTTTTGATCGGGTCTGCCGTCGCCGTGAAGGGCGGACTATGTCAGAAAAAAGATGTTACATATTTAATACGGAGGACGATATTAATCTTATAATCTCTGATGTCTGAAATAGTGTTATTCTATGGTACTACGATATGCTCAAAATAAAAATACCTTATCCAAGGAAACTACCACTTCCGGTTTATGGTTAGCCACCAAAATATAATCAGCTCTTAATTTATATATCCAAGGTCTAAATATTAAGTTTAAAAATAACCACAGAACTTCTTCAAATATTTTAATGTCAGAACGGTGCAAAATATTATAAAAGTTTCAAATAAAAATTGTAGCCATATGACAAAATTTACTGTAACTCAATTATTGACTAAGATATACCAAAGAACCTGTCAAGTCTTACATCTACCTATGTGCGGGAGGTAAAAAGATGTGTCGTGGTTGTCATTATATTGTACATTGACCTAAAATATATATTATTTTATCTTCTCATATTTTCTTGGAAAATGTCGATATGTCAGTTTATTTGTCTATCTACAAAGTTTACTTATATTCACGAATGATTATTTTTAATTTTGTTGTCAAAAATGAAAAAGAGTGCATCGGCCGGGAATCGAACCCGGGCCGCCCGCGTGGCAGGCGAGCATTCTACCACTGAACCACCGATGCTTATATATGTTAAGGAATGCCTGCTAGTTTCAAAGCAGTACAAAGAAGTTCGCAGAGAAGGTGACTCAGTTACATTACCTTCCAGTGAGAAGTTCATGCATTAGAATACCCAATCCCCAGTAGTCCACAGCTCGATCATGGCCTTTATTCAAAATGGTTTCTGGTGACATATACTCAGGCGTACCACAGAACGTCCAAGTTTTGCTACTATATCCTAACCGTTTGGAGAAACCAAAATCTACCTAAAACATGCAAACACAACTAAATTATTACCGGTTCATTATGTTTTGCATAGTTTTTACGAACCAATTTAACATATCCTTGTGCGTCCAACAACAGATTTTCAGGTTTCAGGTCTCGATATATTATGCCTCGTGTGTGAAGGTAACTGAAAGCCTCAATTACACAGGCCGTAATAAATCGGGTGGTGTGATCATCGAAACAACCCCTGTCTCGGAGAATGGTCCACACTTCACCCCCGAGACATGCTTCTAGTAACATGTATACGTACTTCGAATCTCTGTATGTCCGATACATTCTAAACACCAAATAGTATTACAGCATAATTAGTACACATTGCTATTAAACTAATTTTAACGTAAGATTAATTGGTTTTGTTTGTCCGGATCTCAAATAACTATAAAAGTTTACAAATTATCTAAACAAATTGCAGAGTGATAAAAGAAACAATGAAAAACAAAATTAGATATATAAAAAAGAATGACTGTTTCAGCTAAAATGTAACATTTACATTTCTGTCATTAATTTATTAATGTTACTGTTCCAGATAAAATGTATCATAAATTGTCAATGTTACATGTACTTGTCAACATATTTAAAGAGTTTACTAATTTAAAAAAATGGAATAAGTAACTGTGTACAATTCTGGTTGTAATTGTTGCATTTTATCTTATAACTGATGTCCACAGTATTACATTAATGATAGATTAGCAAATAATGCAAGAATAATTATATTGTTGCTATGGTGAAATAACAAGAATTCTATTTTATGTAATAAATTGATTAGGAAAATTCACAAATCAACATAATTGAATTTGATGAAAATATACATAACAAATTTAGCAACTGTTCAACAAATGCATATTAACATAATTTAATAATATCATAATCACTAAATTAATATAAAATTCAAATAGGCAAACAAATGATGTGTTCAACATTACACCAAATACAGAATAACTACTTTGGCAATCTCTGCTGTAAATCTGGTGTTTTGGTGCCTAATTAAACAAATAATTGTTATTATTTGCATACCTGCATATGAATGGACTTCTGCAGCTTAACATGATGTTCCTTTCACTAAAAACATGTTCCTGCTGTTGTGTATCAACTATATGTTGCTTTTTTAAACATTTAAGTGCGAATGTCTGGGTATGATCATAAGCATACTGCACTAATTCAACTCTTCCGAATCCTCCGATTCCTAACGTTGCTACCACTTCAAGATCATCTAACCTTATATAATCATATTCCGCTGAAATACATATTAAAGTATTGGTAAGGAAAAAACGCAAAAATTATTTTTGTATTAATAAATACGACGATTATTCTTTCCAAAAAGAAAACAGTAATTCCACCTTACCTTGAGCGTCAAGACAAACGCTAACTGAGCTATTTGGTCGGGACAAAACTCGATGTTCATCTCCATAATCTTTTTCTTGAAGTTCGCTCAAGTCTCCGATGAGTTGTATGAAGGAATCACGGTCCAGTGTTAGACATTCAACACCTGGGTGAAGAGCTATAATAGAAGCTGTTCGAGAATCTTCTTTCAGTAAGGCTTGTTCTCCGAAATATTCGCCTCTGCTTAGTGTTCGGATATCTTCTTCTTCCAATCGTCCTGACACATTCAGAAAACACGACTTTTTATATTTGCCAGTGTAAAACATTACAACGAAATCATAAGTGTAGGAAAACGAGACGTGATCGTATCCGGAATGGTTAGTGTGAGATTAAAAAGAATGTTATTAAGAAAGTGGGAGTGAGCCAGTTGAGATGGTTTGGGCATCTTTAGCGAATTTTGAATGAAAGGTTGGTGAAACTAATATATTTGGATGAGATTGACTGTGAAAGATTGCGTGGGCGTCCGAGGAATAAGTGGTTAAGGTATGATTGATGGTTTGTTGCGTGAACGAAGTGTGAAGAATAGACGAGCATGTATGAATCGCACTATGAATATGGAAAGTGGTATGTCAGGATAGGAATGTTTGGAGGAGATTGATTGTTGGTTGACTGTGTTTCTGGGTTCGTGCTACCTCACTGAGAGGGATACAGCGTGACGTTAAAAAACTGTTGATGCTTACCTGGTATTCGTTGAGTAACTTTAACACTTCCACTGCTAATAATAAAGAACGTATCTCCGCTAGCTCCTTGTCGAATAATGTAAGCACCCGCTGGATAAAATTCCTACAAAATCCACTTGTTTAAGTATAGCTACTATAATTTTAATTAGTAGTTCTACTTACAACTTCTAAAACATCAGCAATTTTCGCTAAAACATCGTTGTTCAAATTGTGCAAGAGTGGCACTGATCTCAAGAAGTTAATGTTGTCTTGTAGTCGTTGTAATCCAGTTCGCATCATGATTTGCTGGAAGACTTTTCTGTCGAGTACCCAGACTCGACATTCGGACACAGCTGAGGATTATAGAAAAACTTTTAATTGGTGAATGAGAGATGCTATTATTCTTAAAGATTTTTAATTGTATTTTCATGTAATTGTTATGATTATTATCAGTATGTATACATGATTTACGTAATAGTTTCATCAGAATTTATTTAAAAAATAATTATATGAATGATAAAATAAACGTA
Source organism: Poecilus cupreus (assembly GCA_963942605.1). NCBI lineage: Eukaryota > Metazoa > Arthropoda > Insecta > Coleoptera > Carabidae > Poecilus > Poecilus cupreus. The sequence continues at coordinate 9,056,904 of OZ012718.1, forward strand.
CAGGAAATGTTTAGGGTAGATAACGTCAAATATGTAGATTAATTTATCAGATTTTCCGAGGTACTCGTGTATAAAAGTGTTATTCTCTCTATCAATATTGTGACCAGCTAAATAATCCATACAATTACTAAAATTAGATATAATTATAATTGAGAGAAACACTCAATAAGTTAATGCATCCTCATGACAAAATATGTACATATAAAAGTTTAACAGCGTTCTAATTGTACTTTCGAGGAAAAAGTGATTTGATTATTTAATAAATTTTTGACAAAAACTCAATATCCATTAAATTACAGCAAATTAAAGTTCTTTTAAATTAACACCTTCCTGTTGAATAGGTACTACTCAAAATAATTAGGTGGAATCATAATTTTTTTTGTTTCCATAGAAATGTTTCTTTCAAATCTGATAATTTGCTGTTATTTTTATTTTAAATTATGCACCCAACAAAAAATAATGGCAAAAGCAGTGAATTGTAGAAATCATTTTAAATAATGAAATTATTCCATTAATCTACATAGTCCTCGTTGCTGAAAGTATTAACAATTTTGCACTTAACTATATTTTATATACCTTGACGTTTAGTTTAATGAATTGACATTTAAATGAATTTCAACTGCAACATGCTTTCCAGTTGTGTTTTTGTTTTTAAGTGGCTCTTAACCATTTTTGAATAATAATAAAAAAGATATGTATAGCTGTAACTAGGGCTGTTCGATATCTTGTTTTGAATATCGATATTCGATATTAGAAAAATATCGATAATATCGATGTATCGATGTATCGATATATTGATATATCGATGTATCGATATATTGATATATCGATGTATCGATATATTGATATATCGATGTATCGATATATTGATATATCGATATATCGATATATTGATGTATCGATATATTGATATATCGATATATCGATGTATCGATATATTGATATATCGATATATCGATATATCGATATATCGATGTATCGATATATCGATATAACGATATAATGATGTATCGATATATTGATGTATCGATATATTGATATATTGATATATCGAGATATTGATGTAACGATGTATCGATCTAATATAGTTAGATTTTATTGGTAATTAAACAATGATTCGGGATGTCGATCTGTATTATATAAATAGTAAACAATCTAATGCAGATAGATTTTATGGAAGGATTATAGCTTGTACAAATTTTCGTGGCGATTGATTCCATTAGTGTTTCTCAGCAGGTATTCCAAAAGAGGATTAAAGAAATTTATGAGGGACTACTTTACAGGGTTGTACTGGATAATATTTTCAAATGAGTTTTACACAAACAGACACAAGTAATATCAAAATATGAAAAATTTTAATAAAATGAATTTTAAATGTCGTTTTCTGAAGGTATATTTGTATAAAATTATCTTACTTAACAGTTTTCGGGGAAACAATTGAAAAGATAATCGTATTAAAAATTTCGGAGATTGAAGCATCTAAGCCAAAAATTATAATAATCCACTCCTGAACATCAGACAAACTTGCACCCCGCTGGCTAGGGCTGGCTTATCCCATTAGCAAGTCAAGTCAATCGCCACGGAAATTTGTACAAGCTAAACAATGGTTCAGAATGTCGGCAATTCTATTGTGAAGAGAAGTAACGGGTGTTTCAAAGGCGAAAAATTTTAACATCTGGGGTGTTTGTGTACTTGCTTTATGATGCTGGGCGCCAGCATTATAAAACAAACGGGAATCTACTTAAAATATTTGAAATTGTACTATGCCATGACTGGAAGGTAGTTTTATGAGAACTTCTGCTGGAAATTGTACCTATACATCGTCCCAATTATTAATTCTCCCCTTAATCCCGACTCCAGAATGAAAGTAAAAATAAATATCAGTATGCAATGCTATCAATAAATCGAGCACAACCCCTTTCATTAGATGGCATTATAGCTAAATTTTAGTTCTTTTTTTATACATCAATACATCGATACATCAATACATCGATACATCGATATATCAATACATCGATATATCAATACATCGATATATTGATACATCGATATATTGATACATCGATATATCGATATATCGATACATCGATATATCGATACATCGATATATCGATATATTGATATATCGATACATCGATATATCGATATATCGATATATTGATATATCGATATTTTTTCTACTGAATATCGTTATTCGATATATCGATATATCGATATAATATCGATATATCGATGTAAACGCACAGCCCTAGCTGTAACTTTTATGATAATAGATTACTATTAATTTTTTCAACTAAACATTGTTCACTTAACTTTAGAGTATTTCAAATTTCAATTTAAAACATAATTCACTTCCGCAGTTTGTAACGACTGTTCATTAACTAATTCAAATTCAATTTGCTGTAACTTTTTTACTGAGTTTTTGCCATAAGTTTATTAACAAAAAGATATTATTTTGGACCCCCTATGCACACTTTGAATCTTTCCGTATATTATGAATCATTCTGTATTTACGTTTTATAATCCCTTGGTTTCCTACTTTTTTACATTTTGTCAAGTAAATCCTCTCCTACCTCGTATGGACGCAGTCCTCGTGCAATTATACAGTATCGCCAGTTCTCCGAAAGCTTTTCCGGGTCCCATTTTTCCGAGCACTTTTCCATCCTTGATGATTTCGTAGTCGCCCTCGGCCGAAACAAACAAATGTGCACCGGCCTCACCCTCTCGGATTACGTACGCACCCTTTTCAAACTCTTTAAAATACATCGAATCTACAATCTCACGCACTTGTGACGAATCCAGATTTTTTAGGAAATCGTTATCCATTATCGCGTCTTTTATTAGTTGTTTCGATCTGAGAATAGAAAATGTTATAAGTATTTAACTTGTAAAATTGGTTAGCTAGAAATGGAGCTAAATAAAAATGTTATAATATGGTGATTAAATTATTAATTCTTCGGAACTACAGTAAAGGTTTATTTCTAAAAATCTGAAATTTTGGATATAAGAATGATATTCCTCAGAGGAAATTTAGAGTCGTAAAATTAGACAACATATAAAAGATATAAACTTTTGCAAAACAGTACGTCATGTATAAATAAAAAAATTATTTAAAAAACATTTTACAACAATGTTATTAATTATGCGAAATTTTTAATCAAACAAGAACTCAAAAAAAATTATTAAAAAATTTAAAAAATTAAATTAGAGATGCAGGGAGGGCCCGCATAAAAATTGTGTGGTACGCCACTGCACATATTAGCATGCGTGATTTTATCTCGTATGCAATATATGTGTATAGAGAACATAGCAACATTTTGTTTTGATTGGTATGAGAAAAAAATATGTATTGCTAATTGTACATTTATGCAAATATATAATTAAGGAAATCGTATAACTACTATTATTAATTAATTATGTAAAATATATTGAGTGAAAAAAATAAAAGAAATATTGTACCCTTGGTGGGACTCGAACCCACAATCCTCGGCTTAGGAGGCCGATGCCTTATCCATTAGGCCACAAGGGCTATTGAGAACAAGCATATTTTAGGTCTTATTTATAGCTTGGCTAATTAATACTGTTAATATTTATCAATTTTTTATTTATTACCTGAAATCTTTATCGTGTCTGGTAATTTGTATATCACTAGCTTGTCCTGTAAATTCGCTAGATTCAGCTGAAACTCCTTGCTTTTTACTTGCAGAACTGTTACTAAGTGATTGTTGCAAAGTTCTGTTTGCCATTCCATGTTGCTCTTGTAAACTTGCTAAGATATCACTATCTTGGTATAAACTAGTTGCTTGCTGCAGTACGCTCTATAAAAAATATAACTGTCAATTAAATTTTGATATTTGCTTATAGGTAATTGCACCTAAAATTTGTTAACTATTTAAATTTAACAATTTTACGGACAAAATATTTTAATCAATTATACATGTGCTGTACACGCATGCATGTTATCGGAAAATATTAAATTTAGGCGTACTTTGATCATGTTAATGAGCAAATGTACTTTTCATGTTCTGTATTAGTCTTTATATTATGCATATAATTTGCGTCGCATTTTAAAATTTTTACAGTGCAGGTATGGCTTTCATTTCCATAATCAGTCTTCGTCAAGTAAAAGCCGTGGAAATTAGATTATAAAAGGGTGATAGTTAGTTAAATTATAAGCATTTTCGTTGGTTTCAACGAACATAATTTTGGAGTTCAAGATAATCTAAAAGTGATTTAATCTGCATTCGCGTGTAAATTTAGGGTCAAGCACTTGCTATCGCACCGTCGCATCTGTTAACAGGCGAACCTAATTTTGAGGGTCAATGGAATCTGTTGTTTTGTTTGTATTTTGTAGGAAATGTCTACGTGACAACAAAGCAGAAAATGCTGCATTTTTAACTAAAGTAATTGTTATCGTTTTGCGGTAAATTACTACATTTCTATAATCATAACATTGTGGGTTTTGATAAAATGTCAGTAAAAAATAACTGGTTATTTTATATAAAGAAAATATAATATTAAATCCAAATGTGTAAAACTCTAAATTATTTATTTGTTATAATGTTTACCATTCAATCAATACTGCATGAATCTATTTCTAAAGTTTGCTTGCATTGCTCATTGCACGCAAACGTACTAGCAGGAAGCACTTTAAAATAAAACAAACAAAAAATGTAATAATATCAATACGTTCCTGAGAATAAATTCAACGAGCAAATATTGATTTACACACATTCAAATCTTTAAGTAATTATCGCGTGCAAACCAGCCATTTATTCCGCGTGTCTACTTCTCTACTTTTGGTTTCCGATTAACTCAAAACGTAACATTAAAACGTACCTTGAGTTTGTGTACTTCTCTTTGTAGTTTGAGCACCTCTGACTCCTTCGCCCGAAGTTCTTTCTTTGCTTGAATCAAATCTTTCTCCAAAGTTCCGACTTTGATTTCATTATCCGATAATTCCTTTTTCAGCTGTGTCATAACTGTTTTGAGATATTCATAATCTCCGGAATTCCTTCTTTTTATTTCTCCACACATTGTTTTCGATACCTTTCGAATCTGTTCTATCGAATCATTTTCATTCAACCCAGAATTCCGCCTAATTGTAGTGACTCCGTTACCCATTGGACCAAAGATGCCGGACTCTTTAAAATATTTTTGAGCAGGATCATCAATTTCTTGAAATTTATTCACACCGTTTAGTTTCGGATCATAATTAGTGAAATGGAAATTTTCTGAATAGTCTGAAATATACCTCGATTGGTTCGATTCAAAATACTTTGGCACACTTTTCGATTGAGCATTTAGTCTATCACATAAATAACTTGGCTGCAGATTACTTCTTCTGGGAATTGGAATCGGGTGAGGTATCTCAGGATGGTAGAGGTAGAGATTTTGAGCGGACCTGCTTGATTTCTTGCAAGGTAGCCCCGAATCTTGTTTGGAAATTTCGGGATTTGAAAGTCGCTTGGCTATTGAAGGGACAGCGCACTGAGGAACGGATGTTTTCTTGACGTTTTCTGTGGGATGTGAGAAGATCTGCAACAGCGAACCTCTTTCTTCGCTTTGGTCATTGTAGCAACTACACTTAGCAAATAGACTTCCGCAAGTGTGCGACTTTTTAAAGAGCACGCGGGATAAATTAGCCCTGGAGGGGGTGTCAGAGCTTTTGCGCTCCACGTGCGTATGGCTAGTGACTTCGTATGGCGCATGCGCAGCGCTCGATATTGGCGGTGCGTAATCTTTCATCGGTAACTTTTTGATATTTCTGTTGTTTGTTTGGATTGGATCAAAGTTTGTTTTTGAGGCAGTTAAGTCCAGTTGGTCCATGGTGTTAATTATCTGATGATGAGTTTCTCTGCAAATATAAAATCAGTTTATTGGTTTTAGATATTCGAACAATCTTAATACTCATAAACTTATTAGTATATTTATTTGAAGAATCATTAGATAGGAAGTTGAAGATGTCTAGTCACTTGTGTTGACCAGAACGCTTTTACAAATATTTTGCAATTTCCAATTATATTGTACTACAATACTAAATTATAATGTGTGAAAATTTATTGGTTCGCTCTGCGCATGTTACATATAATAAAATGTTGATAACCATTTCCGTTCAGACGAGGACATGTTGTAAATTACGGAAATAAAATATTGATTTTCCATATTGGTTAAAGAAAAAAAGTTTTGCTTTAAATATGCAAGTAAACGTCATTGGCAAAATAAACACAGATTTTTATTTTCTAAAAATAGAACAAGACTGTATTTGCAAATATAATAAATTCAGTGTTTTTATCGCATTTCTTAAAACAAATAGAAATGTGGTTAGTAGAAGAAGTAAGTTAATTACTAACTTTATACCATTGGCATATATTTCAGTCTTTTTTCATCCTACGAATGATAGTTGTTAGTTTCAGAACTCATATTTGTAAAATTAGAAAGATGATATTTGTAACTTAATTTTTAAATAAGTTTTCAACTAAATGAGATATCAAAATTAATTCAAATGTATTTTTTAGTTATATACATACATACATACATACATAACGTCACGCTATATTCCACTTAGTAGGGTAGCACGAACCCAGAAACATAGTCAACCAACAATTAATCTCCAAACATTCCAATCCTGATCCTGACACATCACTTTCGCTTCGTCCGATTCTTATATACATACTCGTCTATTCTTCACTCTCCGAATCTTTCGTTCACGTAAAAAACATCAATCATACTTAACCACTTATTCCTCGGACGCCCACACAATCGTTCACCCTCAATCTTACCCTTATATATTAGTTTCACCAACCTTTATTCGACATTCGTTCAAGATCCATCTCAACAGCTGACTCACTCCCACTTTCTTAACTACTTTTTTCCCAATTTCACACACACCATACACCGATGTATTATATTGCAGCACCTATAAAACAGCAAGGCTTGAACATATGATTAGACCCGTCACACGTTGTGCTACTACTATATCATTTTATATTCTCTAATTCTAATCCAAATGCATAAACAGGATATTTCAAGTTGTAACATACTTGAAGACGATTAACGCCGAGTTGAACGTAGTGTACGTGTCTTTATTTAATTTTGTATTATTCAATATCCAGAGCTACATTCAAATTTGATATAAGTAGCTACATGCCAGTGGAGAAAAAATAAAAATTGCGTTCGTTCTGAAACGATTCCATAGATTTCTTTATATTCCGACAAATTATTCCACGAGTAAACAGAAGACCTTCACAGAAAATTCATATTTTCATGTGAGAGATTGAAAAGATCAGTATTTACAATACTTATTCAACACACACACATATTTACCAATGTAGGTAACCAGTTAACAAACAACAATAGGGATACCTTGTACATACGTTTTGTCTGAAAATAAAAATATTTGCATATTGTCGAAGTCAATACAAGGCGACACCATTCAACAATGATATTCTAGTTATTTTTAAATGGCACATCAATATGTCGAACGCAAAAAGTTAAATGGTTTTTTTAAATAGTGTGGTGTATTTTTCTCTAAAGGAAAACACACGTGAACATGAATAATATTTTGCTATGAATCTATTTTCAGCTTATCAGTTACTATGGCCATATGTTATTTATGTGAAATATTATATCAGGAGAAATTTGGAATTACCTGATTATTTATATCGCCATAAATATTTTGTTCATTCTTTATTAAAATTATGACATGGTTACACTTGTTACATATTACATGTGCCTATTTTTAGTTAATTTTAGTTTATTCTGAGATAAGTAATTTTCCTCCTTCACAGTGGTATATCAATATTCGAATCCCATATATACAACAGTTCCCATTTTAACTTTACCCCTGTGGTTCCCACTCCACTAACATCTCTGGAGGTCGGGACTTGACTTTTAGTAACCGCCCTTCATGTGCCAAAATTAAAAATATAAGATTTATCGAGATTTGTGAATACAGAACGCCGAGCAAGTGGCGTGATGACATATTTATTTTATTTTACTTATTTCTCTATCTGCAACTCAAATTGTTTTGATATTTTTATTTATTATTTTTGCTTATTATAATCGATATTTATATTTTTTTTATAATAAATTTATCGTACTTAAATGGTCGTTGTAATGAGAAAAATACAAAAATATTCCGGTACCGGGAATCGAACCCGAGCCTCCTGGGTGAGAGCCAGGTATCCTAGCCACTAGACCATACCGGATGATGAATAATTTTGTTGCAAAATTATAATTTAAAGTAAAGTATAATCAACATAAATATTTTCATTATTAATTAAGTTTATGTCTATTAGTATCAACACTGTATTACTGTAGTTAAATTATCAAGAAAAAATTATTTACTCTGAGATTACCTATGTAAACAGACATGTCTACGAGAATACTGTGCGACTATGCAACTAATTATTTACTGATTACTTAACGATGAAACATTACTTAATTACTCTATCTGCTAGAACTAGCTATAAGTTACACATACTCAATTACAATACAATTATTGTTCTAAATTTAACACTAAATTTCATTCTTAAGACACTTATTAAATATAAACGTCAATGATATTTGCAATATTAATTATTTAACGTATTTTCACCATCCGTTTAACGCACCGTTATGATTTAAAACACAGTTTAATTTTATGAAATAAAATTGCCTTTTAAACACTTTCTCAGTTAAGATATTTATTTTTGTGGCATTGTTACTTGTTTATAATAAATTCAAAAAGATAGGACACGATATTGCAGTTGCTACCTACTAATGTATTTCGTGCCATGGAAAGAACAGCGTGAAAACAATTGTAGAATTTTAAAACACGTGTTTCTATTAAATTTAAGGTCATCTAACGAAATAAAAACTGCGAATTTTAGCTCATCATTGAATATAATTGTTCTACAAATAGAATGCAACAATAACAATGAAGTTTTAAATTGTACTATAAATAAACTTTTGAAAATAAAACTTATTAATAATGAAAGTATTATTTTAGATTTGTTGGAGTGATATTTTTTCATGAATCCGCAAAATAGAGGTTAGAAATTACATCTTTAAGCGGAAAAACAATCTCAGTTTACGGAAGCTACAAATGATAACCAACAACAATTTTGTCGCACGTTCATATATTACAGAACAAGACATAATTTCGTATGCGTATGCAGCCATAATTTATATTTTCATTTGGTAATAATATGCAATTAAAATGATAAATTAACTTATTTTTAGAGAATTCGAATTATGTAACTTACATATATAAATTTCAAGTAAAATTTTCCACAAATTAGTGTCAAAATACATTTACCATTTTTGAAAATTATATTTCAAAAATCATATAAATATAATCAGAATATATTTTAAGGAGTAAATATGTGTTATTTAATAATTATTGATATAATAGTCTAAAATATTTAAAACTTAAATGTAATATAAAAACTACTTACAACAATAGTTATTTATTTCCAACAATCATTTACACAATTCACACTTGTTAACAAAAGTAATTGAAATAACTTTGAACTAACAAGTACACAATAACTAATACGCACACAAACACTTACAAAATATGTGTTAGAAGATTTGCACTTTTATTTGTGGTGTCCGCACTACCGCGTTATGGAAATGAACACTGCACACTGATAATAACACAGGTGTCGTTTGAATTTAATGCCTGCAATTGTTATCAGTGAAGTCAACAATTCCGGGGATCACGTTGCTGGAACAGTTTCGAAGGCACTGGTTTTAACCTTGTGCTTGCTGGTTGTGCACATCAGATTGTTTCATTTGTGTATCTTCATAATCTTATCTGTTTGTGATAGAATTATAGATACAACTATGTAAATTTGTTGATTCATAAATTATTTTTATATTTATTCCTAGAAAAAATTCATTATTTAATTTTTATTTGTAGTTTTTTCTTTAGACTTGTATAGTTAAAATTTTGAAATGCAATAAAAGTAAACATTTTTTTGTAAACTAAACACGAATCAAAATGTTGTGTTGGAAAAATAAAAATTTCCGGTACCGGGAATCGAACCCGAGCCTCCTGGGTGAAAGCCAGGTATCCTAGCCACTAGACCATACCGGATTATAAAATATTATGTTGATACTTCAATATTATTCTAAAAGTAAGATTTTGTAAATTTATTTTATTTTAATTATTATAAATTTGTATACATGTATCACCAATAAATCACATGCTTAATTTTCGTTCATTTTCTTAGAAGTAAAATATTTAAGATATCATACTAATATTTGCCAAGATATTTTTATACTATTATAATGTTACAAACAAAATTTAAACGAAACTAAAGAATATATTGTTATGATTTGGAACAAATAAAATTTTAATGTATTAAATTGAAAATTTTTTAATTATTTCTGGTAAAATTCAAATAATTTGAATAATTTCTTTTAAATAAACAGTTGATATACTAGATTCATTGATATTATATTTTGTGTTTGTTGTAGATATAATATGAATTAGGAGTATTATTTTTGTACATATACGCAAATATTAAATAAATAAATATTTAAAATTTCCGGCGCTATCTTCATGTTTCATATCTGTTTGCTATATAGGCATCGGTGGTTCAGTGGTAGAATGCTCGCCTGCCACGCGGGCGGCCCGGGTTCGATTCCCGGCCGATGCACTCTTTTACTTTTTACTATTATACTATATCTTACTATTATTTAATTTATATAATGTATTCTTACTATCAGCAAAATAAACTCATTCGAGCGTTAGCCTTTTAAATAAATGATAACTGTAATGAATGCTTAAGATTTTCGGAACGCAAATCGGAAAGATATATCTTGCGAATCATCCAATAAATCAGTGAACCGCGATAGATTTACGTTTTATTACATTCTAAATATAAATTGTCTGACATGAGCCCTTCGGTTCGGTTGTTTTTGAATCTGATGAGAGTTCGGATACGTTCGGTAATGTTCGGATGGACGCCGGTCACCGCCACCTAAGACGACGCTTCTCCACGTTAGTCAGCAGGAAACCATCTGAAAACTTTGCACAACATCGTCGCGTGTGTGTCTCTGCGAATTTATTTGTAATAACTGGTGAGTGAATTTGGCTAATTATTTTTAATTATTTGACTTGTAAATAGTAAAAATATTGGTTACAATTTTCATTCTTATTTTTAACTAACCTTTGTGCAAATTAAAACTAAAAATGTAGAGTGTAGAACATAGAACAATAATTTATATTATGTACAACTTCATTTGAAATTGTGCTTGTTCAATGTTTTTCAATGTTCAATATTATAATATAATACGAGTATTGTTTGTATAAATATAGCATTTAAAATATCTAATTTTTTTGTAAATTTTATTTACTATTTAAAGGTATAGACATTATTCTAATATTAAATTATTGGTTGGTACATAAATGCGAGTAAATAAGAAATACGATAGTTCGTACACAAGATATTCAAAAAAATTTAATAATTCTTCTACATTACAATTTACAAACGATATATTTTGGTTCAGAATTTGTCCTATTAACATAGGTGCAATTCTTCCAATTCTTAAAATTTTAATTGGAACGATTTATTGTCCATTTGCCCCGCCTGTTAGCAATTATAATAGTTTCAATTTGGCAAACGATACTACTCTCGTTGTTCTTGAAGTTTACAAATATTGACTTTTAATTCTAATTTGAGTAGGGAATTTCTTATCAACTCTGCCAAGAATTTTTATGCTTAACTGTCCGATCAATTTCCTACTTACTATCGTTCGTTTAAAAGCAATTTATTTTCCATGCTCAATATTTTTAGGGAACAGTTTTACTTTAAAGTATTAACTTGGAGCTATATTGAAAATGTATCACTAACAACATAATTATCCAAAACATCTTCAGGAGCTGAAGATCAATCTAAAAAAGAAGCACTAGATAATAATAAATAAATGTAGGATCTGAATAATTAAATCTTTTGAGTTAGAAATTTTATAGCAGTTTTAATAAAAAACACGAATAATGTATAATAATTTAGCTTAAATACAAAAACAAATTACTTAACACTGAAACTGAAACAAATAAATTCTAAACAATTAGATGTTTAAAGATATTTTAGCCTCAACAAAATAATGTTTTGGGGATGTAACTTTATTCGTGATTTATGAATTGTAATAAACAAATTAAACCAGAAATATCTACTCATAAAAGTACTCATAAATAAGCAGTTGTAATTTCATTGTCTTTCAAGCGAATTCAGATGTACTGTAGAATATTTTTAGATTTATGAGTAACAAAGATGATTTTATTATTTCTGACAACTCGTCCAAAACTTCACTATGAATAATACTTAAATATGTGGGAGTGCAGTGTTTGATGATCACTTTAAAGCTGAGAGATTTACTGATAAAAATATTTTTATTTAAAATTAGGTCAAAATTTTCTCGAATATCTCGATAAAAATAGCAGCGCAGCGTTTTTCTTTGATCAAAATGTTTGCATGCACCCAAAATATAACCTAGAATACCAGTTTTATTTACATTCGATTAATGCAGAAATTCCTCTGCATTTGTACGTCACTAATTGACGAAAAAATATATTTATAGCAACAACCAATCTTTAGCAGAAATTTAAATTTAACTTGTGGTTCATACATCATATTTTTATTTTTGTTGGTGTTTAAAGTGTTTTACATTTCTCATGTTTTCATTTCAAACTGCTTTAATTCGCCCAGTTCACATCAAAACCATTTTGATTCAATCTTATTTAATTGGGATCTTGTGCAATCACAATAAAGTCAACTAAAATTTATGAATTATGAATATTCTGAATAAGATTCGATTAAAAATGTGTTATCTACTAGTTCGCTCTCTTTTGTGCTGCCCACTCTTCGCAATCCGCAGAAACAGACGGCAAAAGAAGCAACAAAACATTCTTGGCAGGCGTCGATGGCGGGATTGCGGGACATTGGACGGTTCACGGTGTTGTTCTCTTCTGCCGCTGAGCTCCGCGAATGCGTTTAGAAATAGACCGCGATCCGTGTTCCGTCGTTGGGATGCGAGTCTCGCCCGGACGCCGTCAGCTGTGCTGGGACGCCGGGACGCTTGTGGTCAGCACAGTGGCGTAACGTAGAGCTGGATTATGTGGGAGGGAACAATGCAGTTAATTGCCAATGCTTTTGAAATAAGTAAATAAGTTGACAGCTTGAAATCTAGCACGAAGGCGAACTAGAAGTTTTAGTAAAATTCAATCAAAATATAAACTATTGTAAAATAGTACATCATACTATAAAAAAAAACTATTTAAAAACAATAATAATACGATATATTTTAATTAAACAAGAACAACTGAAGACTGACGTACTATTTTACAGTAATAATATCATCACGCCCCTTTTACACATTATGGGTGTGGCACTCTGCTTACGCAAATCTCGGTAGGTGCGGTTACCAGCCGTTAAGTCATAGCCCCCAAAGCTGTTAGTGGACGAGGAACCACAGGGGTAAATTTAAATTGGCAACTGTCTGCTGTGGGATTCGAACTCAGGATCTCACGATCCGCAGTCCGATGCGTTACCTCTGAGCTATTTACCCCATATATTATTTACAGTAATTTATATTTTTATATTAATCTGTGTAATTTTACGATTCCAAATTTCTCCTGTGGGTGGTTATTGTTATGTTTGAAACGTCGGATTTTTAGAAGAAAAAAAAACTTTTTGACTACAGTTTCCAAGAATTATTTAATTAAAATATGTAGGATTAGAATTGACTACTACTGGCTTAGTTAACAAGATGTGTAATCATGATTGATGTCCTAGTATTTAATAAACAGGAGAAAACTACTAGCTACCATTTGAATTTAATGAATGTATGAACAATACGAATTGAGCTACAATACGTGTGATCTTTTAACAAAATTATTAATTAGAGGTAGGTAATAATTTATTATCCTCACCTACTCTAATATCGATAAGAAAATTACAGAGAAAAGTACATTATGTAGTTTAAACTTGCCAGAATTATATAAACTGTATACAAGAATATTTTAATTTAAGTTTTAACTCTCATTAAAGCTATGCCAATAGGAAACATTTTTTTCTTTCTCGTATATTTGATATATCGTATAATTGTCTGCCTTTGAAAAAATTCAAAACCTATATTGCAATTAAATTGTGTTGAATAAAGGAAAACATTAGAATCTATATAGTCTAGCCTCTAGCATATTTTTAGAGCCACTGGATATTTTTACGCAAAACGTAATTTTAGTTAGGACGGAAAATATTTCACTTGTGAGTACTCAATGCAAGCAAACATAAATTATACATATTTTATTCATGTTTATTTAGTATGCAACTGCTTGTTATACGTCCAACTTAATATAACAGTTTATTAAAATAAAATCATTAAAAACGAATGTGAAAATTGGCTGGTACTACGAGCTCTGTTTTTGGGTGTTTTAAGAGAAGTGTTTTAGCCTCGGTTTCAGCGCTGTATAATATTTTTAAATCATATTTAAAAAAATTTTTCAAATAGAAGTTACAGAAAAATATATTATCTACCACTTTTATTTGAAGTATTTTTTTATAAAATAAAGTTAGAACATTCTACAGCGCTAAATCACTTCTCTTAAAACACCCAAAAACAGAGCTCGTGATACCAGTCATTCTCTTCATATGCGATATACCTTCTTTATAAAAATAGGATCGTAATTAAGTTATGTAAAAATACACAAAGATAAACGTCTTTCTACGGAGTAAGATACCAAATTTTTCGTTGAGCTCATTACGATTTTCGTCGTTGTTATGTGCCTAAAGAGAATATTTTATTTTTTAGAAACATTAGAACTCTCTTAATTTATATTCCTAACATACACATAAGTCAAGAGGATTATCTATTTGTGCTATGTATTCAAAAAGTATAAATAAATATAATACATTTCTTTTATAATGAAATATGTATTGAAATACAGATGAACCCTTATAGATTGTTCGCATATTCAGTGGTAAATTAATGGGTAATCTTCGTCTTCAGAGTGTCAAGTTGATATTCCCCCAAGTAATACGTTCATTACTTGCGTGTTACTTGCTGATTACTGGTACTATTGTGCGAATGCAATTTTGGCAAAACACTTATTTACATGTAAAGTGAACTTGAAATTAATGCTGCGGTGGTGAAAACAAGAAGACAATGCCACTGATATTTTCCACCTCTTAGAATATATCGATAAATGTCATGGTTTTGGAAATGACACAATAGTCCTTGTCCCACAAAAATTGGCCCTTTTCCATGAGATTCTAGAAAGATTTTTGGCGCAATCATTATTTCTGGTAAATAACTATGTTTATATTTCCGAAAGATTGTTTTATGTGTAGTATCATATTTTAAAAATCTCTAGATTTTTTTATCTATTTTGTAAATGTACATTTTTTTTAAAATTTGCATTTGGTGCCAATTGAAATGCTGCAGTAAATAATGAAAGTTTTATATCATTTCTTGTTTTCGTTTATTCTATCGTCCTTGGACAAACAATCGTAAATTATATTTTAAAGAAGAAATTTTTGGCAATGATTTCATGTGCTTTATAGAACAGCAGCGTCGTTACAAACTGGAAATCCCAAGCTAGCGTTTTTCTTGAAACTGTTGTTTTCGTTTCTGCAACATTGGAAAATTAAATATATTGCTATAAATGACAATGGCATGCCGTTTATAGCTGCAACTGTTTTGGAAAAAATACCAATTCGTTTCAGTTCACTTCAGATAACTTTTGAAACCGGGGTTCATTTCACTATATCATCCTTGGAGGAAAGAAGATATTCATTCCTCCAAGATATCATAAGATACAGAGGAACTAAACACAGTTTTTGGTTGTACACGTATTGCAAAATTGTTACACTCCCAACCAGGTCTTTAAAAAAAAAATGAATTCAGTGGTTATTTAAATGCTTTATAAAGTAAATTTTTGGCCAAAAATTGTCTTATTAGTTCTTGTCTCGTCCAAATGTGAGTAGATATTTTTCTATTCCTAGAAATTGTCAATAATTAGTGAATAGTGAATTTTGGCTTGTGATGCTAGAGCCATCTGTCAAATCTGGTTGGAATTATATTTTATATTTGTTTATAAAATATTAACTTAGGCTGCGACTTATTTCAAATCACATTTGTCATAATTTTTCTAGAAAGACATTTTTGTGATTTTGTTTTAAAAAGTCGATGTTAAAATTTAAATAGCCCTTGATTTTCTAACACATTCGGCCCAATTCTCTAATGAAGTTGTTATCGTAGCAACTTGCTAAAGGGAACAAAATTGCATCGAAACTTAATGTTTAATGGAGAATATTTCATTAGCTGTCAAGAAACAATTCATTTTGGTCACAATTAGTAAGATGTTATAGTAGCAACTTTTTTTAGAGAATAGGTCCGAATATGAACACATATTTGACAAGTATCGAAACAACATCGTCGATAAACGATAAAGTAGTTCGTTATTTAACTTTCGCAAATAACTGACTAAGCCAACACAATTTAGCGTACTATATTTAAGTGATTTTTATCTCGGAAACTATTAAAGATAAAATTTGAACTTCCTTGTAAATTGTGTTCTGTTTCTAGTCAGTTTATAGCCTCATACATTTTACAAATACCCACAACTTTTCGTGGTTTCCGTGTTTGTTTCCACAACTATACATCCGAGTTGCTGAAAGCGTTAAATGGGACATGGCGTTTATTTTGTCTTTTTAGTTTCCGTGTTTCTGTTTCGGCGCCCATGTGTTTGTATATTTCGAGGAATCATATACGTATAGCATACAGTATTTTCACTTATAGACGCCGTATACATGTGAATCGATGGTCGAATTGAAATAGACGTAATATACCGCCGCGACAAACTTTTAGATTCAGTGTGTGCTGACTCTTCTGTGGATGCGGTGATGAGTTGTTAACTTCTTGAGTTCTTTCTGGTGTTGTGGGGTAGAGTTGATGCCGGATTGTTTTTAATAAGTATAAATAATTATTCTTTTATGATTTGTATACCTTAATTTTTCTTCTAAATATTTTTTGTGTTTTGTCCCATTTTGTGTTTTATTTTCTTTTGTATTTTTGTTTAATTTTTTGTTGGTTTTGAAATGATAGTGAGGAAACATGGCAGGTGACTTGAGAGAATTGTTCAAAATTATTTGGTTGTTTTTCTTAAGTTTATTTTTAGGGTAAGTTTATAAATGGGTTTTTGCTTAGTAGTGACCACACATAAACACATTGTACATAATACAAGATAGTTGGCATTCGGTTATATAGTTTTTGACAAGGAATAATTTATTTCGACTTGTTTTCGGCAATAATTTCATATAGGTATGTACCATTCATCATATTTCATGCTTCGTACATCTGTTTAACTTATTTTATTCATTAGAATAACCAATTTTCTAATAGATAATAGATATTTTGCATGAGTTGTTAAGAAATAAAATATGATCTCAATATTTTGACTATTAATTGTTGTTACTATACACGAAAACATCGCTATAAATTAAGCTTATAACAAGAACACTAATAAATATTTTCATGATTTTATTTGTAACATATGCTTCATGTACGCATGTACCATATTATTTATAAATTTTATGAAAATAGCATGTGTTTGCAAAAATTCAAGAAATTATGGATGTTATTTCGGAATTTAGATCAAGTTTGGAATGCAAAACGAATTGTAAGATTCCTACAAAGACTCTTTCACAAAAAACAGAGACTCAAGACCTTATGAATGGAATGCTTTCAAAATTAGTTGAATGTGTTGAATACCGTCGTTTTTTATGTTTATTAATTACCCAACTGCAAGCTTATTTTAAATTATCTTCTGACATAAATCTATAGTTGTTTAAATCTCGAAATCTCGCCATTTCAAAATATCTGTGAAATAGTGTACTTGATAATTTACCACCTGTTAAATCAGGACACACAAATTTTAAAACTGAGAAAAAGAGTAAATCTTATTTTTATTTTACTTTTTTATACAGTATAATATGAGTTTTGTTCAATAGGCGTAAGACGCAGAAGTGAGTTGATTTTGATCATAATTATAAAACTTTAAAACCCTTAGTGGAAATTTATTAGAACTTAAATCAATAATAGTACATTAAAGAATGAATAATAAAACAGGTTTTATGTCTTCCATGCACTAAAATATTTTTTTAAGAACTGCTATATTAGGTAGAGAAATTCGAAAGAGTAATACCAATTGGATTGAAATTTTATTTGAAATTCGTTGTAATTCTGAACTGAAATATAGTAATAATGGAATGCTAACTGACGTTGAAAATGCGAGCCGAGTCAAGAGAGACCACTAGTTGTTGGGCCATCTGCCTTTGTTGTACCATGTTTTTATATAGCAACCGATCTGTAAACAAGAGTCGCCTTACAACAATTCTCTGTCTCAGACTCATTTTTCGCTTTCATAAAAGCCATCAAGTTGGCGTTCCAGTATTATTATATTTCAGTGCAATTATAATTTATGAATATAATTTTCAGAGAACAATTTAAGTAAATGACATTTAGTACTAATAGTCCAATACTAAAAGTAGGCTCTTTCGATACGCAATTGGGTTTCGTAATGACTTCATTGTAAACGCAAAATATAAAAATTCAATTTATGTCAAATATAGAAAGAGCTACGAATAACATTTAGAATAAAAAAATTATTACGAATTTTCTTGTTTCCATTTTAGAGAAAAGATGAAGTATATGATTATCTATATTTTTAATAATCATAGTTGCTATAAAAAATTCTATTCTATAAGTCAAACATTTGTTAATTCTTAATTGTAATTATTACACACATCTATTCACGTTTATATGTATAAGAAAATCCCACCATATATCTTTCTATTTACATTCTATTATCTGAGAGTATCTGCCACACAAAAATAATGTAGGTGTATGCGGAAACAGTTTTTAGTAAAAATAAAAGCGCATTGTCTGCTATGACACGTACAAGCGAGTATAGTAGCAAAGTTTATTCCCCGATACAGGAAGTACTCCAACCCACATTCCATCATCTCCCAAACTTAAATATAACTTTGAAGATTAACGTTAATAAATTTTTAAATGTCAGTAACACCACGCAGACGTAAACAAACCCAAACCCATCGGTTTGTGAGTTTTTCAGTCGCATGGCGATCATGTGTGAGTTCCAAGTTCCAAGCTGCTGATCTGTCAGCAAGGGGAACTCGTGTAAATCACAGTCGTCGTGGTTTTGTCTCTTGTGTCGGATCGAGATCGATGTTTGGATGTTTGGATGTTGGATGTTGGAAGTTGGCTGGCGGTGTGGTGTGGTGGGCTGAAATTAACTGGCGGCTAGTGGTTATTTGTGAATCCGGAAATATCCTGGGCTAGTGGCTAGTGCTAGTACTGGTGCTGACCCGGTACTAATGGCTGCCTTCTTTATTTATTCCGTTGCCGGGGCGACGGGATTGCCGCATGGTCGTAGAATACAGAATTTCAACATTATCTCAACAAATTATAGCGCAGTTGATAGAAGAAATCGAAACTCGTTTTAATAGAGAAACCAAATCTTGGAAGATAACAAAATTAAAATAAATAATTTTTTTTTTTGACTTATTATTACATTTACCCACGTGTGAAGTATAACGTTTTATCCAACATCGTTTAATAAGTGCAAAATTTATTAAAGAAATATTATTTGACTCTCACATATGCTTAAAATTTTCTAAATTAAAATGTCAATCGAGGTAGTTACCAAGGTGTGTGTTATTATTACTCACAAGTGACTTTTCTCAAAATTATATCCACTAGTGAGTAATCTGTTAATTTCCTTGTTTAAAATCGCCATAGTTATAGAGCATTTATTGAGAGATGTTGGATAAAATATATGTCCTTAAAATATTATAAGAAGTTAATTTCGGCAGTCAGGTTATTTTTAGGAATTTTGCTATTTGGTTGTAAATGTTCAGTATGTTGTCTTTGATTGGTGTCGTGTAGAATGGACATTTTGTGATAAAGTGTTGTATAGTTAGTCTTGCACAGAGGAAATATTTAGAATTAAACGAGAAATTCAATAACCGAAAAGTACTTCCCTACATTTCATTACAGTTTACAACTTACGTTGCAAGCATTTTAAAAATACAAAATCTTTTGGCTTACTCTTCCAGTTTTAGATCATGTTCAAGAAGAAATATACGAAGAAAAATTACATATTTTGTTAGGCTCTTAAAGGAGTAATGAATGTTGATGATTGATGTTACCATTTTGTAGAAGACGACAACTTTTCATTTGGCAACTAACTTAATATTGAAATTTATTAGAAATGCATCGTCTTTTGGATAAAAATAAATGATGAAAAATTATTATTTTTAATATATTCTTCAAGATTAATGAATGTTGATGATGGATATAAATGTAGACATTTTGAATGGGTCTATAATTTGACTGCGTACATATTTCTAAAACGAGCACAATAAAGTAACATACATCAAAACCTTTTGATATATTCTTAAATATTAATGTATTTATTTTCTTTTTAATACTCTACTGGAAATTAATACCGGGGCGTGTTTCATATACAAATTAATGTATGGAATAGTTAGGCAGGAAGCAACCTTCAATTTAAGTTTGTTCATTTTAATGAGCAATATCAGAACAGGGGTAAAGTTTGAATTACCATTACCGTTCTTGCTATTAATTAATTAGTACGTGTTTCGAGTTTATCTATTGAATTAACTCTGGTGAAAACCGCATAGAAAGTAATACACAATGAAATAAAAATAGATAAATAATAGTTATTTACGATACAAGTACGTAGCGAATGTTTTAAGACCTCTGAGTGACTAAAAATGCTTTACGTATATGTATCGTATAATACTTCATCTATGATATAATGAAAAAATCCAATAAATATTTTAAAAAGTAGGGACTCACCCTTCGTGTTCGTGGCCAAACTTTTCTTTTTTGACTAATATGTCACATTCTACACTAGTACAATAAATGTTAATTAAATTTATCGCTGAATTTATTAGCTAATTTAAAATTGAGAGACCTCGTACCCCATGAAAACAAAGCATTACAATTTAATCTGCTTAATGTTCTCAAGGAAGGCCGCAAGTCCTTTGCAAAGTTGAATGTCGCATTTCATATGTTTAATCGTACAAACAACAAAACAGCTGTGATTTCAGCCTCCTGTTCGATGCTCGTTCTTTTCACGGACGGCTCTGAAATGTAACAGCAGACAAACGGACACTTTTTCCGATTCTCTTTTCATTTCGCTGGCTGTTGACGGCTGGCTTTGATCCAAAAACATTTGTTTTTCACCGTTGTTCTCTGCTGTGGAATGGACTAACAAGTCCTGTTTGTTATGATAGTCTACGAATCGTCACATGACTGTATCCCAGACAGAGAGTTTATTTGTTAATTATGAGACATGAGTATCATCTGGATTCTGGATGATTATGAAGTTACTGGTACTTATGCCAAGACATAAATATTAAGTAGTTGAGTAATTTCGTTCAGGAAAACTTAATGGGGCAATTAATTTAGGAATGCAGCTATTTCCACAATAATTCATTTATTAGTTCAAGTGTAAAAATAGTTAATTCTCTGGTCATGAACAAAACACATTATTTGTTAATGTGAGTTATTTATAAATAACAACAAAATAATTACTACATTTTTGTTGTTGTACTACTTATATGGATTACTATTTATAGATCTTCGTTGAATCGTTTACCAAAGACTATTATTATGCTTATTGTTAGAATATTTATATCACAAATACTTCTGATTCTGCTTTAAATTCACTTTATACCGGGTGATTCATTGGTCTGTATTTTTCATTTATGCGATTATTTTAAGTACTCGTATTACACTTTTTTCCAAACGAAGTTTATTTTAAATTAAAGTTCTTATTCATTAAAATGATCAGTAGAGAAACTATTCATATTTTTATTAACCCTGAACAGTCACATTGCTTTCACAGTTACACAAACGTCACACTGGGGTCTGGGAAACCTAAGAAAAGAAAAACTACTTTCCCGTAACCACATGTAATATATCTAGGGATTTTTACCTATGGAATATTTGTTTAGGATGGAATTTATGCCTGAATTGTGTGTGAAAGTTTTAACTATTAGATTAATTGCTGTCAGATCTTTAATTATTATTATTTATTTTTCAATTCGTTCATCCAATTTTTGTTATTATATTTTTGTTTGTTTGTTGTAATCATGTTGAAGAGTAGACATTCGAACATTTTTATAAATTTATTTATTGTTCTTAATTTCATGGCATACTATTAAAAACATAGTTTCTGAAGTGATCATTTTAGGGATACGAGTATAATGAATAAGCTCTTTAAAATTGTAGAAAATTATATTGGATGTTTAATTAAAAAAATATAAAGTGCATATCACTGCGCAAAAATGAAACACCCAGTAAAGGTACTTACACTATAGATACATGGACATTTTAATTTAAAATAAACATTGTTTAATTTTTTTTCGGTTGTATTTAAAATAATCAAGCAAAATAAAAAAACAGACTAACGTACTACCCGGTATATGACATTGTTCTTGTTTTCATTATTGTATTGTTAGTTACTAAACCTTATACATATGATTTATGTCAAACATATAAAAAAAAACTAATTTGTAGTTGTAATATAGTTGTAATGTATGCCATTCTAAAGTATTATTAAACAGATTAAGTTTTATGTGACCTGCAGCGATAAATTTGTTTTTATAAGGAAAAGTTCCTGAGGAAAATCGTAATTCAGTTCATATCCGTTCGAATGAGTCGTTCCTTATAATCAAGTAGTAATATCTTGTCTATTTACAGAAAGAAACACCAACAAATCAACAGAACAATGGAGTTGGCCCCAGCAGGAAACACCCAAGTGCAGAAAGAACATTCTGCCACATCAGAAAGCAAACAAATGGAAGTACGTATATCTAACGCTAGCTAATTCCCAACTGTGAGCCTTGCACCATGCGGTATATTTAACTTTACTATTCACCACTCGTGCCAAACAACGATACCCTACGCTACAATGTCAAATAATTCGTACTTTTTTCAGCTGAATGTTTTCCAGATTTACTTGTTTGATTTGAATGTTTGGTGCATGTGTCACGATGCGTAAATTTGTGCGTGAGATTAGATTGAGAGTGCTACTTGTTGTGGGTGTCAAGAAACGATTTGGCACGATGATTGCAAAGAGTGGCCTAGATGTGACCCGAGGAATGATAAATGATATTTGCAAAAATAACAGACACTACATTTTGAAATTTGCAGGGTTTGTTGTAAAATATCAATTAATGCAATAGGTATACGTCTACAAACCGAAATGCATCCTTGGGAGTTATGGTTGTTAGTGACATCTGTAAATTTTAAACGATTTAAAAACAGTTCTTTTACTTTTAATACGTATTATAACAATCATGAAATAAAAAATGGTTGCGAGATGTCCACGGGAATATATATTTTGAAGTCCCCTGATTCCGTTTTGACAATTTTCTAATTATATCTGGGTGGATAGATGGATGAATATTTGTTTGTACGTTCTACTCGTATAACTCACAAACGAGAGAAAATAGAGTTACAAAATAATTGCAAAACCGGAATCCCGGTTGTCATTTTACTCGTAAATTTACCCCTATGGTTCTTCCTCTACTAACATCTTTGGGGGTTATTAGTTGACGCCCAGTAACCACACTTCATACGCAAATATATCACTTACCGAGATATATTTATTTATTTTATATTTAAAATTACACGTAATAAATACTAATCAAACCCTATCAAGTTTAGTATCAAATAAAAAGTCTCAGGCAGAAGACTTGATCTCAAATGTCATAAATGAATTTTTGACGCTCGTCAATTGTTTTTTATATTATTATTTGTATTTTATATAAATGCCATAAATTAATTTTGAACAGTCGTCATTTATTTGTATTGTCGAGATTGGTGTCACATTAAAGGTCTCTCAGGGGACTGCTGCACTAAAATATCAAAATTATTTTTATACGATTGTTAAAGTGATATTGTTTGAAGGAAGAATTTATATTGTCAACTTACTTTTCGAGACATGTATGTATATAATTTTTTGGGGTAGTGTCGTTTCTGTGTCTATTTGTATAATAATAATCATAATCATAGTTGTTTTGAGAATAAATATAATTGAAACATATATTCTATTTGTTATACTACATTTGTTATATTTCTAAGTAAATTATTTTTTTTTATTTGATATGTACTTGGGTGAGCATATTCCTACCAGGAACGCATATAGGTTTGTCGACATTTGCTATTTTCTAAAGTTAATCGGACCTATTCCTAAAAAAGTTCTACGTAACAACTTGCTAATTGTGAATTGTTTTTTGACAGGTAAATGAAATATTCACTGAAATTAAATTTATCCCCAAAGCCTTAAAATCATTTTAGAATTTTCTTAGCCTTAAAATTTTACATTTTGAAATAGTCTCCTTTAAATATTCGTAGGGATTTTGTCACCATTAGCAAGTTGCTACGATAATAATTTCGTTAGAGAATTGGGCCGAATAAATCAAGTAGACTACCTTTCTTCGTTTCTTTTTATTTCCTCGTTTAAAATTATATTCACAGATTCTGGATAATGTATCTACGTTTAAATCTAAACTGATGCCTTCCTAAACTATAATAGAATTCATAAGTTTAATATACTCAGGTTTTATAAATATCCCGGTTTTCTTGCAGGTAGTAAAAGACCTCGGCCACACAAAATCTCTGGAAAAGTCCTCCAGCCTTCAGAGCGAGGAACACAGCATGGTTGTCGAGGAATCCACCACACAGAGCTTGGAGAGCAGCAGCACGATGACTGCGTCTGTCACCCAGTCTGTATCCAGTGAGAAACGCGTCACCCAGGCCACTTTCTCCTCGTCCTCGTCCTTCGAGGCCTCCGAGGTAACGGAATACTCCGCCGAGATTGAGTTCTAGAACATGTAGATCCTACACGATGTTATGTTGGGATTGATTTTTCTTATACGCTGTTTTGGTGCATGGAGGTACTGTAATAATAGAATGCTCCTTCGGGAATTTTTACAGCAAATTTGAAAGTATCTATTTATCTTTTAGAATCTTATTATAGTTCATAATTAATAAATTCTATCATAACGCGATTATCATCTATTGCCCCATGGCAACAGGTTGCAGGTTGGTCAATTATTACAATTACATGTTTGAAATTATTACTACAATTTTGGTATTTCATAGAATATTTATTTAATATGTTGCAAACAGGAAATTAATTCCAACAACTATTTTTAGGCTACAATTATTTCTTGGAAAGAATATTAGAATGTCTTGACTTGATGAAACAATATTAAATATTTAATACAATCTTTCTTGTGCTTTAAATACCTAAGTTTAATTTTAACATTTTGATAGTTTTATGGTTGCACTGTGTAAATTATAAATGACATGCTTACATTCTTGGGTGGTCTAGTGTATAAAGCACGAGCAATATACCTCATATATTTCTTTATGAAAATTCATATCCCTGCGACGGCATATTAAAACAATATTATTATACCGTTGTTTGTTTTGGACCGCAATCAGATGTTCATATGTTTGAAGAACCTACATTTACAAATACAGACCTTAATAACCAGGCAAATATTATTAGAATCATATTCATTTCTATGATCTGCAGTACTCTCATTCATTGAAACAGCATATAACTATTAAATGATTAATTATTTATTTAGTAAATATCTCCACAATTTATTTTTATTTTAGTTTCTTTGCATTTCCACTTTTTGCACAATATTAGTGAATTTGTTTAATTTTAAATTATTATTATTATTTAACAATTTAAGTGATTTGGAACCAAATACATTCTTAAGCTAATTGACATGAATGTGATAAATAAAGAAAGACATGGAATATTGATAGAATTTTTGCAAGTAGTGTTCTCCACAGAAAATTACACATTTTTGATTTTTTTTTGTAATCGGACTACTTTAAGAAACACTCATTAAGAGTTATATAGAACTGATGCTTTCTCGTACTTGTTTTGTTTTGTATTTCACTCGACTAGCTTCTGTTTGTTTATCACTTTCTCTTTTGTTTTCTTTTTGCATGTAATGCCATAGAAAATAAAGGTTATGATTGAATACATCGCTGTTTTTAATTATTTCTTAACCTTATTTCCAGCAATATGGGGCTTCTCTATTATGCATTATTATAGCGCTCAGTTCTATATAGCTTTTAGATCATACACACCTTAAAGCTAAAATGGTTTTCGCGCATATTATAATAATGTGTAATGTTGAAGCTTCTTATTTTTGTTGGTGTTCCTTATTTTAGTTTCCTTTCTTTTCCTACTTTTATTACTACTATAGTAGTTGTAGGAAACTGTAAAACCAGTACAGATGTTTCACTGTGCTTAATGAAGCATATGATTTGTTTACTTGAAGAGAAATATTCGCTGAAAACCGACAAGAAACTCGGTGTGTAGATCTTGATGTTCTTTCAATGTTGAAAAGAAATTGTAGTTACTTTGTTGCATAATTAGTGAACTGAATTCATTTGGGAAACAATCTAAAGTCTAAGCATACATCTATGTCAAAGAGCCCCGATTATATGATTGCTTATTATATGAGATAAATTTTAATATAAAAATTCGAACAACGCAATATTATTCATCGAATCATGTTTATACCCAGGCGTTGTTCCAATTTGAATATCAAATTTCAAATAACAGAAAAATAGGTAGTTTTAACTTCAAGATATTTGTATGATTATTTGAACAATAAAATTTGAGTTACACAAAATTCACTTGAAATCCATTTATAAATTAACACAGAAAACATAAAATTGAAACTTATAAACCAGCTACAAAATAATAAAAACCCTGAAATACAAATAAAAAGCTTCAACATACACTAAATAACCTTGAAATATAAACAAACCACAAATAACATCCCAAAATCTAAACCAACTCAATTTTCCACCACAGGCAAACGGTAACTTATCAGAACCAAAGAGAGAAATAAACATACCCACTGATACAAACCCGACTACTGCAGAGTTAGACCCCGGTCCGAAGGAACCTTTACCGTTACCGGTGTTTGAACCTTTTCCATCCACAGTTGAGTCATATGAACCGGTAAAAGCAAAGAGTCCACCGAAACAGACTGAGGAAATTGAGGAAGGAAAGATAAAAAATACTCTGAAAGAAATCATCTCTGAAATTGATCATTATGTTGAGAAAGATGATGCGATAAAGGAGAGTAAAACGGAAAGGAAGGAAACAAGCGTCGAAACTGGACCTGGCTATGAAAATATTTCCAAATTTTCGAGCACTGATTACTCATCAGAAGCATTAAAGGTTTGGTATTTGTTAGAGTATTTATTTTAATGTTTATTGTTGCCAAGCAAGGATGTTTCATATTTGTAAATAATGTCCCATTTTCTTCAAACTTAAAAGCTGCGTTAACTTTTTTAAAAATAGTAAATATTACTTTGAAAGAAAACAGTTTAAATTAATAGATTTACTGCAAAATATTGGACATGATTTAAACATATTTCTACTGTTGTTTTTATATATTTGTTATTTTATCTTTTGCAATACTATTAAGATTTCTTCTAACACAGCATATTTATTTACTATTATTTTATCCATGTACATATTCATAATTATTATAATTGTTGGCCTCTTATTTTATAACTTTACAAACACAAAACAACTTTTCTGGAAAACATGTCATATACTACTACAAGTAACATACTTTATATTTTTCACATAGTTTCAAATTATACCAATTTTTCAATAGTAGCTACGAAAAATTAGAATGAGCTAATAAAAAATTGTACAATTTTGTTTTTGCTGGGTCACTATTGCTGTATTTGATTCACGTTAGCTAGAGAATATGATAAGAAGCAGAGTCAAGTCATGTTTATCGACTTGGTTAGTCGTTTCGTTAGATAGCGCAATGGTGGGTTTAATTGAAGTTAAAATATGGAATAAATTAGTAAAAGCACAATTTTTGTAAATATACTTGTAGTCTTTTTATACTTGTAGTCTTTTTACCTTCCGCGTATATATGTAAGGGAGGTATTGTGACGGATCAAAATTTTCGGTAGTAAATTGTCAACAGATGAGAACGTTTTGGGGTCCATAGAATACGATTTCACTATTTTCACAACAACACGTGTATATGTGTGACGATTTTTTCGTTTAAAATTTGTTTTGGCGAAAGGTCAAGACAATAACACCACATCATATTTTTTAAATACCGCTTTTATAATAAAACAATTTTAATTTTCATGTGCTGTATGATCAAAATATAAAATGTTGTGTATTATAATAAATTTCCAAATTCTCTCGCTAACTTGAATGGACTAAACTTCTAATTATGCGTGCTACGAATTTTGTAAAAAGTATTTGAATCAATTTTCGCAATACATGTGCAAAATGGAATATTACGCACATCAAAAATCCAATTTAAGCGAACTTGTAGCTCTTATTCAAAGAAGACTTCTTTAGTTTTGAATAACGTCCTACTGAAAATAGGGAGGTTTTTATGCATCCTGTAGAAGTAGCAATAGCGACCCATCGTAACCCAGATTGACTGAACATTGAATACACAGATCTCTAATATACCTGTGGATAGGACTTCGCATTTGAAAAAGTGAGGCCGATACCAACACGGTGGCGGCCATGTTGCGGAGGTCTGAATCTAGTCGATTATTGCGCCATCAAATGTTGACGTACATGACGAATCTGATTTTAAAGTTTTGAAGTATAATACAAAATCAAATTTTAAAATATTTCTACTTTATTTATAGATTTAGACTTCCGTAAAATGGTCGTCACCTCGTTAGAATAAGCTTCACTTTTTTATACGCTAAGTCCTATATAAAGATCAGTAATTGAAAATCATTTACCTTTTTAAAGTTCACAATGGTGTAAAATGTTATGCTTAATAAGATCAATTTTCGCGTACCTCCAAGTTGTTTAGTGTTGCTGCGACTTACTTAAGAGAGTTTGTTGTCGCCTTACCCACTTCGCTGTTGTTTGCATGAGCCCTGTTTGTGTTGTGTAGCCTGAGTTGCGTACACACCAGGACATGTTGGTGGCGCGACTGCCATCCTGTTTGATCTCCCCGTCCCCAAAAGGCGACCGACCCCTCAGCCTGCCCCCTGAAAATCTGATGCAGCTGCTCAAAGACGTACAGGTACTACACTTTACATACACTACAGCTAAGACACTATAGCTTGTTGTTGTTGGTCTACTTGTTGTTATCATCTCCTAAACTAAGTTGTTAACTTTGTTTACCTCAATTACGTTTCAGAACTAAAGGCTTATTAATTACAAGAACCCAAGAAGTACACGATTATATTGTCCATACTTCTTCGGAAAATAATATCCATTAGATGTCGCAACATAAACAGAACTAGTATTATTTATCTACGATCCCACTAATTTCAGACACAGCACTAATGCGTTTATTTTTTATTTCCGCACTGTTTATTACATATCAATTTAACTATATTAAAAAATTCCGAACGATCGTAGATAAAATTTTGTGCGCAATACGTAATACGTGGGATACTACATGATTATCGAACATATATTCATATATACGGTCTCGTTGAACAACAATTGTGTAAAAAACTATTTGTTATCGTAATGCAAAATTTATGATTTAATTTTATTGTTTAATAATTACGTATCTATCTCTAGTTCTGAAACGTACAAGAAACCAAAAAAGTTAAAGGTTAACTTTATAAAATTCAAATTATTATGAAACTTGTACGGATTATTAATCTTTATTTCCAGATCGCTCAAGAACTAAACGACGTTTTAAGACCAGGAGATTCCGAGCAGAGAGAAGATGTAAGCTCAAAATTAAAAATGGTTGCAATTTACCTAACAGTCTAATCTACTAACTAAATATAACGGTATGTATTTTTGCTGATTAAAACTTTAATTAATTATTTCTAAAATTAATGAGCATGCATTGTATTATTGTTCATTTCTACTTTATGTTTGTGACAAACTTATTTACCTACAATTACTATTTACAAACTGGTGTATAAAAATAGAATTCGTTTTGGTCCGGATAACAATTAATACGTTTTGTTTTGTTAGAGGCTTCAAGATATTTATAGTTTCTTTTTTGTTCTATTTGTAAATAGTTTAGTGGTGTGTCATACAGAAAATACCAGGTATCTAATTGAAGGTATTTACAAGTTTTCGACAAGAAAAGATATTTATTTACGCAGTTGTTTTACTTCGGTTTATTGTTAACCTAGCTGATTTTAAAAATAAACGTCAAATAAAATAAGAATTATACGGCACACAGCTGTTCGTTACAAATCAAATAATTATTATTTAGCTAACCTAAAAAATCGTGCAATTTCACTCGACAGTAATCAATTTATTAACGGTTTTACACCGCGTTTAATATTCATTTAACGCATAAACTAATCTCAAGATCAAAAACTCTAGCACATTTTCCTGTTTACATGTCCCGTACTTTCATCGCAGTAAGAAACTCATCGATAAAATTTATTTCTGTGCTTGATTTATGATTTAAAATGATGGAGAATTATAAATGTTCAAGGCTGTTGGCATACACTTGCAACGAATTTCCCACACAAGAACGTATGCGCGTACGTATGTTTTGGTGGTGAGGGCTATTTTTAATGTTTCATTGCAAAACTGGTACAACGTCGAAACTGAGTGAAAACATATGGGTGATGCTTATGTAATGGAAAGTTATGAGGAGAAGAAAGTGCAAGTTTGAAGCTATGGGCACTACCACGGACAATACACTACTTTGACTTTTAGTACCTCATTTATAATATTTTGAAATATGTGTACGTTTATTTAGAAATGACAAGTTAGTTTACCTTTTTGCCGTACGAGTACGATACCCTTGTTCGCGCTTTATTTTATTTGATTGCGATTTATAAAAACGATATAACCTATAAATATACGTATTGCAAGTTATTTTCTATTTAAATATCATTTTAAAAAAATAGTATATTGGACAACTAGTGTTACAATGCCCTATTTTGTAAAACGAGTATTACAATTAGGCATTGTAATACGTGTTTTCCATACTACTTTTCCTACTTCACGTTCTCAAAGTCAATTAAAATACAAATAAATAAGTACCTATCCCTGTAATATTAATAAAACAAATTGCTTTACAGATTGACTATATGTGTTATTACTTCAATAAAAAACTAATTTCAATAATTTTACGTGAGCAATGACAGCTTCAAGTTTGGCAGACTGACAATTTTACAAATAATAAATTCCCAAAAACAGTTGCACAAAATTAAATTTTCTAGCATTATTTTTGAGAAAAACAGTGTCACAAAATTCACTTTGTGTGTGTGAAATAGGAAAATAATTTGTACATATATTTTTCTTTAAATTATTGGCTTTTAAGGGTTTTGGTATACGAAAATTTAAAATTTTGTTATTTTTAAGATTATTTTGCTGTGGAATGCCCCGAGAAGGACAGTTTTTTTTTTGTATATTTTGCCGCACGAATGCGCCAACTGTAAGTTCCTGGTCGCAATAGCGTGCGTCAAATGTTGTTTCCAAATATATGAGTGCAAAGAATTTGTTTTAAAATAGTTTCACAGTGGTATCAAATGAAAATGTATGTTGATCTGAAACAGATACGATTTATATTGCCAAAAATTCGTGACGTCACAATTGATCAATGAAAAGTATCAATGTTAAAAAGAAAATGCATTTTGGCAAGAACAATCTGAATGAAATAATATCAATTTATCTATTGTAATAAAGTAATAATACGCGCTACTCTTTATCAAAACAAAAACAAATATCAATTTCCTGAAGTCCGACCTTTTCCAAATCTTAAAAATAACTGTTATTACATCTTAACTAAAACAAAGTAAAAAATCACAGTATACGAACAGCGATCCTTTACAATCAAGCTACGACAACCAGAATCTATTGCCATCACCTTCGCACAAACCCACGACCTTTGCATACACGTGCATCCGTTATAAAACACCCGCAAACATTACTGGATCGATGCCAGGATCACGCCAAATCCGCTACTTCTCGCCTGGCGGACTATTTCCAGCCTAGTCTCATATCTTGCGGAATATTTCACGGCACAGAGTTCACCTTATCAGTTCCCGATACGATATAATCGGAAGTGAATGTGTATTCCGGCCCCACGGCCAACAGGCCGGATCTCAACGGGTTCCGGATGCGCCTGTTACGCAACTGTGATATTTTTGTAGTGTTTAATAATAATTAGCACCAAGCGAAAACAAACAAAATCAGTGAAATTACTCAACACACAAATCGCCATATAGTGAAAATAATTCATACTAAAAACATGTTAATTTGACTGTAAATAAGTGAGGTTATATCTACGACAAATCAGTGATTTTTGAGGTTAAAGAAATTGATTACAACAATGAATAAGTTTATGACAAAAAGTTCATCCAGTATGTACTCGATGAAGAAATCTACGAACTCGAGTATGTACTCAATAAATAGAAGTGTAAGTTCGCAACATGTGGGGCCCACTTCCCCTGCGCCGGGGTTCTGGCCTCGTTCAACCCCCGATTATTCACTCAAGAAGTCCTTAAGCGCAAATAGTGTCGTTGAAACAGGGCGCGGATTCAAACCTTCCGATATTCGAGATCCCAGCAAACGGGAGTTTTTGACGAATTTAACGCATAGAATTTGGAAAGTTGGGGTAAGTGGAAGCTTGGAAAAAGGTTTTTAGAAGTTTTTGTTGAAGAAATTTATGCAATACTCCCGAAATTCTTTTAATACTAATAAATCTTGAATTGCACGATTTTTATATTGTATTTCGGTAGATTCGTCTACTCTAAATATAAATTTATTTGTTAAATATTTATTTCGCTGGGAAACAGAAATAGTAGTAATAAATTAAGATAATAGAATAACATGTTTTGCAGCATTCAGATTTTCAAATATATTTCAGAACAAGTGCCTCAAGAAATAATTATATATTTTATAATTAACCTGTTTGTATCAAATTTCGCAAATTTATTTATAAGAATCGCATTATGAATGTGGACGAGGTGAAAATGCCTCAAGAAATAATTATTTATTTTATAATTAACCTGTTTGTATCAAATTTCGCAAATTTATTTATATGAATCGCATTATGAATGTGGAGAGGTGAAAATGGTGTTCCAGGGTAGGAATGTTTGGAGGAGATTGATTGTGTTTCAGTGATTGTGCTACCCCACTGTGTGAGATATACAGGATATAGAATTGATATGTGGCGAATAGGGGTTTCAACGCTATTGTTTTTAATATTACTGTTTTTTTTTTATATATATATTCACTTTATAACAAAAATGTAAATATAAAAGTTGTTTATAATTTAATAATGCATGCATTAATGACAATTTGGATATTGGTAAATATTAACGTTTCACGATATCAATTAAATTTAAAACAGTATTAAAATTTAAACAAAAACGAAAAATATTTAACATTTTATAATCTTAATTTAGATTTATCTATTTAACAGAAAGAAATGAATTCTCAATTTCGCCATTTTATCATTACATTAATAATAATAATAATAATATATATATATATATATATCATCACGCCTTCTACCCTTTATGTAAATTTGCATTGGCAACTGTCGACTGTGGGATTCGAACTGAGGATCTCACGATCCACAGTCCTATGCGTTACTACGAAGCTATTTATCCCAATAATATAATATAATAATACAACATTGTAATAAATAAATCTAAATCTTTATTCTGAAATATTTTTCGTTTTTATAAATATGAATTTTAATTTGATTGATACATCATGAAATATTAATATTTTAATAACCAAAGGACCTTATTTCATGCAATTTTAAATTCTGAACAACTTTTGTTTTTACACTTTTGTTTTATAATGAATAGATAAAGATACAGCAATGTAAAAGAAAAATAGCATAATAATCCCTATACGCCACATTTCATTCCCACACCCGGTATATGTAATATAGAATATAGATAACCTTCCACAAATTATTCTTTACCTACAACCAGTTCAACAGATGTGCGAAAATGGAGTCAATATTTTAATTGCCGAGATAAGTTAAATATTAATGTCAACATGTCAATCTGTACATAGATCAACATACTCTAATGTTTGTTATCCTAGTTACAAATAGAACCAATTTCTGTAATTAAAATGTCTTTTTAATAAATAGGCTAAATACGCCGCAGAGCTAAACGATTTCTAAGAAACCCAGTCTGCCTTCAATATAGGCCAGACATATTTAGACATGTGTATAAACCATTCCATAATATTTGTTTTTCCAGTAAATTTTTTAAATCTTCCAGAAATAAACTGCGATGTTCGTTCAAACAAAAAACATATTGTTTTGTTGTCAAACTTTAACAGCTGACAAGCACAATATTTTTGAGCAGGAATGCACGTAAAATTTGACATTATGTGATCAAATTGTTGTGTTGCTATTTGGCTATTAGTATGGTCATGAACCGAAACAAATTACAATCAATACTGCTTTTCGAAAGCATTTTGGCGGGAATCCAAATTGTGGGCGCCGTAAGACACCCATCGATAATAATTCTTTTGTGCCAAATCCAAATTTAGAAATCTATTAATATATCAGAAGATATGTTTGATATTTACAGCGTAATTAATCCGTTAATTCAGTATAATTCGTATTTAATTTGAACTGAAATGAAACAAATTAAATAAAAAATAATAGTAAAGACAATAAAACTTTTCAGTTTTAGTATTTATATTTTAAACTTTTCAAGATCAGGTATCATGGCAACTTTTGGAAGACTAATATTTATTTAATTTACTGAAAAATTTTAAAAATAAATCATACGTAAGTAGAGTATGGTTGCCAAACGATTGCAATCTACGACCATGTCATTTCAATTTGTTTTCATGTTAACTTTTCACTTAAATTTTTGTGTGGGTTTTAAGCCAGATATTTATTATTCAATATATTTATAAATGATTAATGCTTCGAATACAACATTGTATGTCTTCTTTGACGTTATTTATACATGCAGAATTTTTCAATCTAGACGTTAGGAATAAATATTAAAATTACTTGTTGAAAGTTTAAACCAAATATCAAGTTAAAATGAATTTGTGTACAAGAATCTTGTAATTGTGAAGTTTAGTCGGAAGGTGGGCAAGGATGAAGCAGAAACAACTGAAGACCGCTAACGTTTCGATTTATTTAAAATCATCATCAGAGCTGTAAAATAATTCCTTTTATCATCATAGCTCTGATGATGATTTTAAATAAATCAAAACGTTAGCGGTCTTCAGTTGTTTCTGCTTCATCCTTGTCCACATTCCGACTAAACTTCACAACTATATTGTAATTATTTTTGATATTTACAAAATGCTGTGTAGGAGTAAAAAAAAAAGATAGAACACAATTTATTTTTAATAATATTAACAGAATAGATGCAAGACTCATTACTTTTTCTATTATTACAACTAAATTCTGACGTTATTGATCTTTAATTGAACATTTATTTTAAAACGTCGTCGGATCCACTGAAATATAACAATACTGGAACGCTAACTAACGTTGAATATTGTTGTACAATTCACAGTTGATAAGAAACTATAAAGAAATTAATATATTTTTTTTTAATAAGCGATCTCAACTGCTGTGCTTATATGCCGCCTCGATACCTCGTTTTCGGTGGTGTGACAATGGCACGCAGTGTTCACTGGTACGGGTTTTTGCGAAGCGGTCACCCATCTAACTACTGACAGCGGGCAGTGGTGCTTAACTTGCGTTATCGCGTGAAACCGGCTTCAATGCTATCTGCCATGGCCGTTGCCAACAATTAACATTTAATAATTTTGAAATAAAATATTTAATATAAAAATTAAATAATACGTTAATACAAGATGTTTTTACATAGCAACCGTTCAACAAACAAATGTTAGATAAAGAAGGGTGGCCTTACAACATCTATCTTTCTTAGGCTCGTTTTTCGCTTTCATAAAAGCCTACAAGCTAGGCGTTTCAGTATTACTATATGTCAGTGGCGGATCATCAAATTTTTAAATTAATGGCACTATGGTCACATGCTCACAAAATTTGGCATAGATGTCGCGTATTTTCCAGTCAAGTTCACTAAACCGTCGGCAGGCATATTTTTAACGCGCTGTCGATAAATGTAAACAGTTTGATGTCCACTGGTCGGCGTGGAGCGAACAGAGATTCGCAGCTTTATGTGCGTCTTAATTCAGACGTGTAAAGTTTAAGCATAAAGTATATTTCAGTTCGAATTCATTTCGTCTGAGCGAGAACCAACTGTGCCAGTTTTAATCCGACATTCCACGCTTCCGCAACGCCGCAAAAATTCATTTCCGTCTCCGATTCAAAAGCTTCTCTACTTTACATGTTTTAATTAGTTTGTGGAAATAAACTTACCTGCGAAAATATAGAGCAACAGGTGCTACTGTGTTTCGGTTAAAAATAACAAATGACGAGTGAAATTCTGTAAACGAGGAAACGAAAGTTAAAATTTGTGTTTTGTCGTTATGCGCAGTTTTATATAATTGTTATTGTTTAATTCCGTGTGTTGCATTTAATTTTATAATTTTATATAGTTGATTTAACGTAACGAAATGTTTTTGGGAGGGACGATTTATACGATTAAAGAATCGAACGAAGAAAGTGAAGAAATTAATCAAACAGTTTCGAAATTCGAAAGGACTAAACTAAATAAAACTGAAAAACATGTACATTTTGAAGTATGCTTTAATTTGTATATATATGTTTGCATGTGCATGACTATCTTTCGTGTTTAGTTCGTACATATAATATTTTTGTAGGATGAAAACGGACCAAGCAAACCATTGGACCTGGAAAAAATTTTCACACCAGCCAATGATGGACAAATCACTCCTAAATCTGCCAGTAAGTACCTACCTACTGTTACCTCTAGTTAAAATCATTTTAAAATAAAAATATCATCACGCCTTTTACCCATTATGAACGTAGCACATAATTATAGATACATTGACTTGTACCACAAGCCCTGTTTTTGGGTGTTTCAAGAGAAGTGTTTTAGCCTTGTTTTTAGCGCTGTACAATGTTCTAAAATCATTTTATAAAAAAATACTTTGAATAGAAGATATACATAGATATATTATCTATCACTTTTATTTGAAGTATTTTTTATAAAATAATTTTAGGACATTGTAATCTTAAAACATCCAAAAACAGAATTCGTTGTATGTACCATTAATTTTTAAATAAACAAACATTTATTTGTATTATTTCTTCTATAAAGAATTAATTTGACGAGCGTATCCTTGAACGATTTAGTAAAATAAATACGTATTAATATTTTTGATAAAATTAAATGATTATTTTACAATAATTGTTATTGTAATTTGAAATATTGTACGAATTTCAGTTTTATGTTAAGTATAAAAAATACATATTACCAAACTGAGATTGAGCTAATTATTGATCTAACTATAATTTTTTTATTATCCTTTTCAAAAATACTCATAATAAAATCTGCTGCAGTTATATTCTTAACTAATTTTACCTCATTAAAGTTTATGGACGCGCTTGTTAGAATCTAATTGAACCCATCTAAAAAAAATTATTTATGCACAATGACAACGAAATAAAAAAAATTTAAGTGGTACTACATATATAAATAAACATCGTTAAACGTTACATACCAACATAATTCATGTTATAAAAGCTTATCAAAATTCAAATAGCATAAATGACAGTTGACAGTTAATAAAAACAAAATCTATCAACATTTTACTGTGCTTAAGTTACCTTATAATTTATTCAACTCTCATTCTTGATTTCCACGTGGTTTTCTATAACGTCATTCATTGTTGTCTTTAGGAAAGATGTACGCTTCGTCGTCATTCTACTCGGCGGGGCTACACCCCACGGTGGAAGACCAGGTGGAGTTGGCACGGCGGATATCCAGCTCCCTCAGCGACATCTCCAACCAGAAGAGCAAGGGTCAGTCCATGTACGTCAACCGCAAGAAGCGGTCCGTCAAGTGGGTCCACGAAGGAGAAGGTAAGATTCTGTATTTAATTATTATTTTCTATAACTTTCCGATAAGTTTAAAAGAATCTAGTCAAAATTTAGTGTTGAGTAAGATGATACCAAAATTTTAACCAATTACAGCAGATAATATTCAAGTCACGTTTACAACGGCGAAATATTTGGAAGCTTGCAAAATATTTATTTTTACTTGAATCCCTATTTATGTATTGTATATATTTTAATAATAATGCGTTTACGATTATCTTATAAAAATAGGCTATAGTAGGGAACTGAAATATAATAACACTAGAACACTAACTGACGTTGAAAATGCGAGCCGAGAGAGACAGCTAGTTGTTGGGCCATCTGTATTTCTCATACAGTTTTTACATAGCAACCGTTCCACAAACA
Organism: Poecilus cupreus; assembly: GCA_963942605.1. NCBI lineage: Eukaryota > Metazoa > Arthropoda > Insecta > Coleoptera > Carabidae > Poecilus > Poecilus cupreus. Next base: position 9,095,351 of record OZ012718.1, read on the forward strand.
AGTGTTAGACAAAGAAGGATAGCCTTACAACACCTATCTGTCTCGGGCTCGTTTTTCACATTCATAAAGCCTACAAGTTACCATTCTAGTGTTACTATATTTTAGTAATAAAGGTTATAATTTTAAAGATATTAATTAAATAGATAATATAAATATTTCTAAAATTATAAATTAAGATTTTCTGGTTATAAGCAAATAATATATAAAGATGATCCAATCAATACGTATTGCTTTGAATCTTTCGGCCTTGATTACCCCTATTTATAGTTTATTAGTAAACACTATGAATCACTGTTAGGTACCCCCGTGACATTAAGTAACAGCTAATAGGTATAATGTTTTATACTCTTTGATCTTTTAGAACATTCTTTTAATTTAAATTAATAGTCTACACATTTTGAAACACAATTACAGAGAAACATCGTAGTCAATAACAATAATAACATCTTAATAAACAACATACTAAAATTCAGTTCAGGGTTAGATACAATGTAGTGCGATTTTGTATTAAAGTTACATACATAACATCAGGCTATATCCCACTAAGTGGAATACACACATTTAACCAGAAATTAGTCTGCTTTAAACATTCCTAGCCACTGAAATATAGTAATACTGGAACGCTCACTGGTTGACATTTATAATAATAATAATAATAATAATAATATTTATTTTAGTTAGCATAAGCTAGTTAAAATACAAAAAAGCGAAAAATGAGTTGGAGACAGATAGATGTCGTAGGGCCACCATTCTTTGTCTAACACTTGTTTGTAGAACGGTTGCTATGTGTTGGTGCGCATTGTTACCAAAACTGCAGGATGCACAGTTTATAAATAAACAAATAATATTTAATATTGTTCAATTATTGAAACATTCTTTTAAATTTACATTCATAATAGTTAATTGATCTCATTTCTTTGAATGTATTATTTTACTATTATTATTATTAAATTTTATATTTTAAATCATTAAATGTTAATTTTTTTTCTAAGCGAAGTACAACAAAGACAAGTAGCTTAACGATCGGTTGTCTCTTTTAGCTCGCATTTTTAACGTCAGTTGGCGTTCCAGAATTATGTTTCAGTGTTTCCAGCCTGGTACATCACTTTCGCCTTCTCCAAATTCTTACAGGAGCATCTTGGAATCCTCTTATTCCTCTCACTCTCATATATTTGCTTCACCAAACTTTCGTTCGATATCCACTTGACATATCCACCTCAGCTGATTCGCTCCCAATATTTTAACAACATTCTCCTTAATCTCCCACACATTCTACACCAACGTATTCCGAAAATTATCACGTCTTATGCACCCACACACTTCTCTCAAATACCACATTTCTACAGCAGCTTCTTCTTCCATGCCCAGTTTCCACCAATATAGTATCACTTCATTTTATACAGAATGTTCAAAAAATAGAGGTTAATAAATTTAGGGTGGGCAGTACGTTTCAAAACAATAGAAAAGTTCTATCATTACAAAAAAATATTATTTAATTTTAACAAATAAATAAATCTGTTGTGGACACCACAATACCTCCCGTCATAGATTCCATATCAAACAAGAACACGGACCACTATCAAGAAACGCTCAACCCTTAAAAAAAATCAATCTTCAATTATGACACATGTCAAAAAATGACATTTCTCCAACCGTTGTTTTGTTTTGTTTTTCAAAAAGCACAGATTACCAGATTTAAACGAAAATGTGAAAATATAATTTTTCTTTACACTGTTGTAATTCGTAAATGGAGACAGTAAGAGAAAAATGTTTGAAACAATAATAATAGATAATAATATTTGAAATATTATTCTAATAACAATAATTGTCATTTACCATAATTTACAGAGATAGATAAGTAAACTACCACTTCCGCTTATTAGATTATCAGCAAAAACTCTCTCTTCCAAAGAGGATACAAATTATCAAAATTTTCAGTTTAGTAGTTTTTGAGAAACCGTAACTCCAGAGATCCGCACAGACTGACAGACAGACACACAGACATCATCGCGAAATTATTAAAATCATATTCTAGGTACCCTAAAACTTGCCCATCCACTGAAAACTCACTATCGAATTTTTAGCATTATTCCTACCCCCCTTACAGGATGTGGCTGGTGGTAAAAAACACCCTTTATAAACTGTATCGAATATGTATTTGAAATTGATCTTAATGAGCGCTGCAACCAATAGCGCATCAATATTTTTAGCTGCTCTAATTCAACCAGTTTAACGCCCTTATGTCTATATCTACACCGAATCCTTTTCACTACAAGAGTCATTTATCACTCGTCGGGTTGGAGTTTATATTTCAAATTTGCCGCGTGTTTAACGTTTATTGTAACAAGTTGGCATGAACCGCGAAGCTTGGGGCTCGACATCCAACGTAAATAAATCACGCGATGATGACAGCTCCTGCTTTAAAGCCGGGTATTTTCACGCCGTAATGGCTTTTAACGCAGCAAATTAAAGCTAAACATGAGTTCGATCGCTACTGATACGTTGCGTGAAGCGTTACGTATTTGTATGAGTCTTATTGCAACCATCAATCACTCAACGACTGGAATAAGTTTTTAAACTTTCATGTCACTAATTTGTGCATGGATCAAGTTGCAACATTTGTAGGAAATATTTCACTAAACTAAATTAGTAGTTATCGTTGGGTGGTCATGGTTAGTAGTTTCCTTGCAGTACAGTTCCTTGCAGTACAGTATCGCTGCTAAGTAATATTTTAATAGATTTGACCCACAATATTGATAGAAATTTCTGCAAAACAAAATTGGTTACTATTATTAATTTCCTGGATTTTTATAAAGACCAAGAAAGAAAACAAACTTTCGTCAAAAATGCTACAGTGGTATGAAATAAATCTTTTTCTACTCCTATATAAATATATCCACATTATTTCAATTATTTCGATATGATATGATTCATAATTTACTCTTCTCGACCAATCACAGAGCCAGAAATCCATAATTCACGGTTATTTTAAAGACGTGATGTGAATCACCTATCAACGGCCGTCTGACGGTTGATATGTAGTCAGTTGACATTGTGTATTTTTATATTGACGTTTTTCAACAAATTTCCATCATTTTTAGTAGAAAAAGTACAGTATTATATTCGGGATTATGGTCATTATTCAATCGGATGATTTGCATCAATCGCCTACGACACGTGACGCCTTCACTTCATCTTTGTGAATAATGACTTATCATAATCTCTCATATAATAATATACTATTATACTTCATACTCATTTAGAAATTCCTGACTCGGGTTTTTCGTCAACTCGTCCAGAAACATCTTATTCGAACCGTAAAAATCATTTACTGGACTTACAACGTAAATAGCTATTACTGTACGGTATTTTTCAGTATGCCTTCTAGTATTTTTTACAAATAAGAGTGAAAAATGCTGTGCAACACATTTTACTAATTTTCTTGGTTGTCGTAACAAGTTTGGCTACCCACCAAATTTTAAGCAGTAGTTTCCAACCTTTGGCATGTTATCCAGCGCTATTATTAATAATTTACATAATTTTAAAATTTATCTGTTCCAGTTGTATCAATAAATAATATATATTAATCCCGGAAATAGTTTATTTTATTTATTCATGTAGTACAAATCTCACTATTATTAACAATTTTACGGCAACTAGTGAACTGAATTTCTTAGCTGCAAAATGTTCTTTATATAAGTATTGTAGAATAAAATTCAGTCAATGCAAATGCTTTGTATGAAGTAGGGTAGAATAATGTGCGAATATTTATTACAATTTGAAAAATGCTAGGAGGTGTAGGTTTCTTTGCTGCGTTCAACTTTCATTTGGTAGCTCGTGGCTACTGATCTGGATTGACGCCAGAAGACGGAACCGGGAACATATTGCGCAATAATATGATACGGATGCGTCAAGATGAACACACGAGCGTGAAGATCTGCGATGTGTGTGTGTGTGTGTGTGTGCAGTCAGTAAAGCTTTATTGATATTGCCAGTCTGCCTCGCTGGAATCAAACACCGCCGGCATTCGAAACTGAAAACGAAAATGTTATTACAAACCTTGTATATTGTAATAAAATATGTTAGGTTTCTACCTCTGGAAAGCCTGTTTATTTCACAAACATAAAACAAGCGTAATAATACATTTTATATACGAATGTAAATATTTAAAAACTATCCACCTACTTCAGACTCTCCACCAAACGAGTGATGTATATACGTAAACGGAACAATCAACACACTGGACTTTTGTTTTAACCATTCATTTAACTTTGAATGAAGTAAACAAAATATTTATTTAACGTACTTATACCCGGAAATAATGCTTCGTTTCCTGTTGGAGAGATACGAAACAGAACCAGCCGGTTCATATTCGCATTACAAATAGTAACACAGAAAGCTTATTTCAACATACTCGTATATTTATTTAATTCACAGTGCAAATAACATACTGTACATGTGATTAATTTATGTTTTGGCTGGTGATGAAATAATGAAATTCTACAATTATTATTAGAATTATTAAAGAATTATACATAAAATATGAATAGTCCCATTAATTTCAGCATTCAGCTTTGAAATTCATTTTGAACGTAATGCTATATCTATATTATATTTAGCCGGGAAACATCAGCAATAAAAGATTTTATTATAGCAGTTAAATCCTTTAATCTTACTATTTATATTGACAGCTTCTAAAATGATATATACATACAATTTGTAAATATTCTGTTGCTTACAAGAATTTCATTTTGCGTATTTGAAACAATAGTTATTTAGCCAAGTTATCATTGTGTATTTTTATGTTGACGTTTTTCAATGTGTGTTTTCAACGAATTTCCATCATTTTCAAAATTGATTTCCCAATTTACAGGAGTAGAAAAAATATAGTATTGTATTCGGGATTATGATCATTATTGACTCGGATGATTTGCATCACTCGCCTACGGGTCATGGCGCAAATTTCCTCTTTGTGAATTATGACTATCATAATCCCTTATATAATAATATATTATTTATTATTATCTACGCCCGTTATTAAAATGGATCTTATAACGGTTGCTTAGCTAGTTAAAAGTGTCAATCTCTGACACTAGTGTTAATTCACATATTAACATGTTTAAAGTGATTTTATTTTTACTTTTATCACGTTGCTAACGATGTGTATTAATAAATCAACAAATATAACCCTTACTCATAAAATGTCCCTTTTGAAACTTATATCATAAATAACTATTATGAAGTACATATAAATATGATTTAGTTTTGATAAAGAAAAAAATATGTGTTTCTCCGATTAGGTATTAACATGCAATTATTTCATTGATTCTTTTACTGTGCATCAGGAAAAGCACCCCTGAATGGTACATCCGGTGCGAACGCTGAAGATGCAGCGGATGAGAACAAACCGATGCTGAAGTTAATCATGGACCCTCGTGGCCAAGTACAGGATATCAGCACACTTCGTCGTCAAGGTTACAATGTCGAGCCTGCAGCGCTGTCGCCCAATGTGTGCCTGCAAATCGTGCATGATCTTAACTCACCCAAAGGAAAAGGTCAGTCAAACGTAGATTTATCCTTACAATATTTATTTTTAATAAGATTATGAAAAGAACTACAGTAACAAAGAAGTAGCATCAATTTTTGTTTTTATTGTTGCCACTTGTCACTTGTATTCGATCTTTCAAATGGTGTAGTTAAAAATCTAAAATTATTTCATATTAAAACATTAAATCTTTTATTCATTTACTATAATAATGTGGACATCACCTTTATAATTTCGTTTAAATGTATTTAATGCAACACAATGTGACACAAATTTTTGACAGATGTTCAACATAAATTTATGTACGGTTGTCTTTGTAAATGTGTAATGATTATATGTGGCGGTAAAGGTGCGGAACTCTTCGCGAAGCGTAGAAAGAAGTCCGAGAAATGGGTAGTCGGAGAAAACAACACGCAGAAGACGACGTTGAACGACATCTCCAGCACCCAGGCTACATATATACCGGTAGCGGCACCTAGCCCTAGCACCAATCTGCCGCCCATCAGCTACCTCGAGGGCGCTCAACAACGCGTTCAACATACCCAGAAACTCAACGAAATACAAGTAAACATGTCAATACAATTCAATTATAATATTTTTTATTAAATATCTGGATGTTTATTTGACTGTGTTTATTGTAAGGTGACGTTTCGGTTTACACTTAAACCTTCTTCAGGGTTATAAGATCTTACAGTGAACTATCATGTAATAAATACATTTGTAAACTATCATTCAGTTTTATTATGTTGTCAGTATTGAGATGCTTGATATTGCTTTTGTACGTACGAAGTTTTTAACAATATGTATGATAGTTTAAGAATGTATTTGTTACATGATAGTTTGCTGTAAGATCTTACTAACCCTGAAGAAGGTTTTTAGTGTGAACCGAAACGTCGGTTATGTAAGAAGAATAAATGTTGTGTGACTGAGAATTCGAGTATTTTTTTATTAATATTAATTTATCTTCAGGAGCGTTTCTCTCGTCCACGCGTCAAATTAATCAAATCCCCATGGGAAGCCGCTCTGGAGACAGGCTCCGTGGACTCCGCTTTCCAGGACGTTGCACCACCTGTCTGGCCAACTCGAGGCAACCTGGTGCAACCAACTGTCGACTCCTATGAGGCCGCGCTGCAGAACGATTCTCTGCCAACGTGGAAACCATCTCCAGCGCCTATGCATTACAATGGTGTCTCTGCACCAGCACCTAAAATCGCAGCGCCTAACCCAAGTTACAACAGCAGCAGCGTTAACAGAATGGTGGATAATTTCCAGAAGGGTGCCACTGGTGTTGATGTTTATAAACCTAAGTTGCCTCAGTCGTGGAATTCGGCGCCTGTGCAGCAGTCGCAATATAGTAAGTTAGATGCTTGAATATTGTATTGATATATTTACTAATCCACACTTACAGTAAAACAGTTTATCATTAATCAAATTTATTAAATTCTTAAGTTTTTACAAAATACAAAACAAAATTAAAAGTTGAAATCGATTTATATATGTAATTGTGTTCTAAGAGAAGTAGTGCTGTACAATGTTCTAAAATTATTTTATTAATATACTGTTATGAGCACCACAATACCTCCCACCATAGATTTCTTATCAAACAATGCAAGAATACGGACCACCACTATCAAGAAATACTCATCTCTTAAGGAAATGTAGTTTTCAATTATAACACATTTCAAAAAATGCCATTTTTCAAGCGTTTTGGTTTTTTCAAAAGATCTTTAACGTGTTGTAATTCGTAAATGGTGACAGTAAGAGAAAAATTATTCAAACAACAATTGTAGTTAATAATATTTGAAACATTTAAACCATAATTTACACTAATATACTTTAGCACAACACTTGCAGTCTCGCCTCAGAGTAACACAAAACTCCACAATAACTAACTTCTAATTGACTTTATATAATGCAGGTAGCATCCAAGCAACTAATCCGTCTGCATCTGCTTCTGCTACTCCCACTCCAGTTGATAACCCTAAAAAAAACCCTTCTGGAGATCGTGCTGCTTCCCCTTTCCCTGAAATCCCAGATGTTAGTAGTTTAGATCCTGTGGAGATCATTAAAACCGAGCGAGATCCAAGAATTAGTCGTCCTGTTACTCCCATTCGATCGGTCTCGCCGTACCCTACAATTCTCGATGTTACCTTAAACCCTGAACTTGCTACAAAAGTTGATAAACCAAGGCAAAGTCCACCAAGGGAAAGGTCTCCGTCACCGTTTCCAACTATTCCGGATGTTTCTGAATTAAAACCAGATGAAGTTATGAAAGTTGAACGGGATTTGAGGATAAATAGACCTGTTTCTCCTCTGCCACAAGAAACAGCAAAACTTGTAGAGAATCTTTCTAAAATGGATCTGAATAAAGAGACAATAATAAGTAATGAATCTAAAGTATTAGCGGAACATACAGAAAATAAATATAATAATTTTAACACAGTTCCTTGTCCATTTTCATCAATGAGGTTAAATTTTGGAATAACTAAACCGACCAATATTAAAACGGCTTTAAGCTTTAGTGCTGAAGAACAGTTAAAACAAAGTATGGAAATAAAAACCGATCCAGTTTCGGATTTCAAAAAGATAGAACCTCCTGCACCAATTAAGTTTCCTAGTAGACCGATGTCTCCTTATCCTGTCTATATCCCAATTTCAAGAACAGCCACTCCAATCCCAGACAAACAGGAAGTGTCCGCAGTGTCAGACACATCGAATATCAAACAAGTATCGAACCAGGAAGAGATTCAAGTTAAAAATACCGCAGTGGAGCTAAAAGAAACAGAAACTGTTACGTCAGAGGAGATTAGCCAGAAAGAGAATGTTAAGCCTGCGTGCCAAAAGAATGTCATCGACGATTCGTCAGAAATAAAATGTAGCAAGCCCCCTGAAGCTGTCATTGGCGCAAGACCAATATTTGGACAGACAGATATTAACAATGAGCTAAGAAAAGCTTTTGGTTTAGTAAAGCAGACACAAATAAAAGATCCAAAGAAACGTCAAACAATTCAAACCACTGAAAATAAATCAATTGCTACTAATCAGGAAGCGCTACAAATAAACCAGGCGGTTTCCGATCAAGTTACAGATGCTAAATTAGACTCACTTATTACGCGAAAATCAATTGATAACGCCGCTGAGCAGTTCGAGGAAATTTATAAAGTTCTTGATGAACCGAAACTTGCTGATAAATTAGATGAGATAATTGAAGCTGAAGGGGATTATCAACCATTGCCTATTAAATCTTTAATCAAAACTTTCGAGGAAAATACCATGCCAGTTATGAAATATAAACAAATTATTGAACCTTCAGCAGAACTCATGATGAATTTACAAGTGAAAACTAACGGTACTAGTAAATCTCAAAGTTCTACATCCATAAATAAAACTATCGAAACTAACTCTGAAAGCAACACTGAAAAATCATTTTCAGAAACAAAAACTGAGAAAGTAATTAGTAATACATTTAATAATATTCCTGAAAAAAATAGTAATCCTGAAAATATTATGTTTTACGTAGCAAGCGCAAGTGTCAAAACGCGTACATTTTTACCAACAGAATCAATAAGCGTACAGCAAAGTTCAGAATCGTTTTCAGAACAAAAGAGTGAATCAACAGTTCTGAAAACAAGTGAAGAATACATCCAGTCCTCTTCCTCTCAGATTTCCTCCTGCGAAAAATCCTCCTCCATTAAAGTTCAACAGTCAGGTGGGCAGCAGTTACTAGAAGGCAAGATCGACGTTTTTGGATTTGCGTTTTGATTGTCCTGTCGTATTTTGTCGTTTTCAGTTTTATTTTTTGAATAAATGACCCCATAATTCGACAATGAATCGATGAGTTTGGTAACTTATATGTATTATTTGTTTAGGACAGAAGTGATTACGTTATTTTCGTTTATTTATTGTATTTTTTCGTTGTTTTACTATAGGTACTTAAACGTTATTGCCATATGAAATGTGCATCAATTTTATGTTTAAACAAATCACACTTCATGTTAAAAATTACTACAATAAACAATATCTGTATAATTAAATTATTTTTATAGTTTGTAAAACGTGCATTACACGATGAAGTTTTTATTTGCAAGTGACATTACAGTGTACAATGACGTAAGTGTAAGAGATATAGATAAATCGACAAAAAGAATATGCGGTACTTTTTCTTAAATTTCCTTAAAGTATTAGCCGTACACTTGCTCATTGCTGTTTTACCACATTACCATCTATCCCCATGTTTTGCAATAGGTGAATTAGTTATCAAATGTCATTTTTAAATCACTTGAAAAGAAAAACTTCATCGTGTAATGTCCGCTTAAGATTAGAGCTTACTGATAAAATTCGAAATAACCTTTTGAAATATTTTGAATTTCAGCAATAAACATGACTATATTAATGACTGCTTATACTAGTACCTATTTCTATTTGAAAATTCATGATGCTTTCACTCAAAATAAAACTCAACATATGTTTCCAGGCTCGCCGTATTCATCTCTTCCACGTCCGTCGCCACAACCGAGCATTACACCATCTACAGCTTCTTATGACAACTCTTCGATCCCCCAATCCAGCTGCTATATTCCCACTCCGCAAGCAAGTCCATACATCCCCACACCACAGAGCAGCTCTTACGTGCCCACACCACAACCAAGTCCACGTTTTATGGATTATTCGAACCTGAACAACTACAATACAGCACCCAGAGGATGGGGACAAGTAAAGGATTACTACAGACCCGTCACTTTTGATTCTCCGAAAAATAATTTGGTGTACACTGATTTTTAAATTGATCAAGAAAAAAAATTGAGTAAGTTTATTGTTATTTTTTGTGCTTCGAAAATATTTTAAGGTTATACTACAAAAATTTTTGCTTTGATCAACGAATTATAATGTATGGCTGTTGAACAAACCAAATCAATTATTAAGAATGTTTATTATTATTTATTTATTTAAAAGAATAAGTTATAAATCACACAATAAATTACGATTGCCTTTTGTAAATCTGCAGTTTTAAATTGATGACGTGTTAATATTTTTCTTCATTATTGTTATTATTAATATTTCAACTGTTAAAATACTTGTATATCATGTATTTATTTTAAAAAAATATTAAGTTGCAAGCTTTGATTGTAAATGTAAATTGTATATATTTATGTATATACTCCCAACGTAACTTTTTGAAGTTATAAACAATACTCATGTAAATATAAGTGCCTTATTTTCAAGTAATATTTATATCTCCATTTCTTCTCAATCCTATACAAAGGATTGAAGATAGAGATGCTAAAAATGATATTTATTGGTTGAAACTGGCATGAAATGCTTTGATTATTGTAAGCTTGCTTCGGTTTGATAAGAACAATAGCAAATCAAACTATTTCATGTATTGTTATTGTACAAATTGCAAGATTGGCTAAATAATTACTGTGTGCAATATGAGTACCTACGTATTTAATATTTACGTATTATTATAATATAAAAGCGTTATTTTAATTACAAATTTTACTCTTATTAAGGGCATGATATGTCGACAATTTTTTTGCAAAATGTAGTTATTGCAGTATGAACAATTTATTTTTGATGTTCATATATGAGTTTTGATTTTTGTTTCATGTATATTGTTATTTCTCTGTGCTAGAGTTATTTTCTTGCACTGATATTTATGTTAATTTTAAACAGTTTTAAAATATGTATTTTGATTTCCCAATAAAATATAAAAATATTGTGGATCTTCATTTATACACGAATGTATAATTTGTATAGTGTAAAAAATACTCGAATTCTCAGTCAGACAGCATTTATTCTTCTTACATAACCGATGTTTCGGTTTAATCTTAAACCTTAGTAAGATCTTACAGCAATCATGTAACAAATACATTCGTAACATTCCGTTGTCAATATTGAGAATATGAATGTGTATGTATTATGCTTTTGTATGTACGAAGTTTTAAACAGACTGAATGATTTTTTACGAATGTATTTGTTACATGATAGTTTGCTGTAAGATTTTACTAACCCTGAAGAAGGATTAAGTGTAAACCGAAACGTCGGATATGTAAGAAGAATAAGTGCTGTATGACTGAGAATTCGAGTATTTGTTACACTTTACAATAAACACAGTTAAATAAACATCCGTATAATTGGTATATTTGGGTAGTATATATTCGAGGAATAGACGTATTGCCTGGCAAATTGAAAGGCGTGTATTATTGTATTTGCTCTAAACGTAAATTTATCTAAAGATGCCTGATTGAGTGTTAATAATTGTTTGTTGATGTGTGGTTCTGAATGTTAGTGTAGATGAAGAAGCATGAACGACGTAAAACTGCTGTGAAAATGAGGTATTTGCGAGATGTGTGAAATTAAGAAGAATATTGTCAAAAAAAGTGGGAGTGAGTCAATTGGGTGCTTTGGCTATCTCGAGCGGATGTCGAATGAAAGATTAATGAAACTAATATATGCGGGCGAGATTGAGAGAGAACGATTGCTTGGTCGTCCGAGGAATAAGTGGTTAGGTATGATTGATGATTTAATGCTTGCACTAATGATTCCGAGTGTTCCATTATGTGGTCTATAGCATGATGTTATGTATGTATATTGAAAGAAGAAATTCATCTTATATTAGATACTCTAAAAGGTAGTCGAATATTTTAAACACCCAGGGCAAGCATAGCTTACTCAAAAACGATTTTTGATTCGTAAAAATTACTTTAATATAAAACTTAAATAATTTAACATCCCCATTTTAATATATACTTTTCACTAATCGCTTAATCCAAGTAGGTTCGTAAACCTTCCAGTTAGTATTATTCATACTGAAATTAGTCTTATAAAGAGTAGAGACAGTGTTCATAGTCTTATAGCCCCAAGATTGCGGGAAAAAGTCTCCATCTAAATACGGTACCCACTCTCCAGCTAATGCTCTTTCTTTTTCTAGAGGCGATAACCATGTATCTTTCTGCCACACAGGCCACTTAGTAAATGTGCCACCTTTACAACCACCCTCCTGTAAAGAAACAAAATGAATTTCTTTGATAAGAACTCTGTAAAAAAATATAACTTACCCATTTTCCGGGACCAGTAGGCATGAAAGTAGGACGACCAAACAATTTTTTTAAAGCTTTCCTGTCGATTTTTTCTTTAGGGGGATTGTATAATCGTTTGTTTGGAATGGGCTTCAATGGATCTATGTATGGGTTTGGGTAAAAGTAATCGCTTGTATAATGCGCTGATACCAGTGGTCCTGCCCTTGGTTTTATTGGTTTCTTTCCTCTTCTCGGCATACCTCCTCTGCAGGAATGCAAGACATCGTAAATAAATAACATTTTGTATTGTATTTGGATAAATTTTTGTTTATTTTGTCTAAATATAAAATTTATAACAATAAATCATTGTTAAATACTTCAAATACTAATAGGTTCAAATATGCACTTACATTTTCAAACACCAACACTTTACATTTATCTATAATCAATAACAGATTTAAACCTTTCCCTACTTCATTTATGCTAACAATTATTCTCCTCAATTGCTCTTCAGTTTCACCCAACACAACAATATCATCATTATTTATGTTATAATAATAAATTAATAATTATATAATACTTACATGTATTCAGGATATTTTCCAAGAGTGATATCAATATACCCAGGGCCCCCTTTCTTCCCTGGATTGGTAACCGGGTTCGCTTTTTCATGAACAAACTTAGGTTTCTTCCTTTTGGTTGGACTAAACTCACTTAAAACAGGGCCAAATGTTCCAAAGAAGTCACCAGGAGTTGCGTGGGTCTTTGATGGACCAGCAGGAATGAAAGCTAGTTTACCGTCATCTGCTTTCTTTTTTGGTTTCCTAAATAGTCATAACAAATTATCATCATGCCATTTACACATTTTGAGAATGCCAGTCTGCTTTCACAAATCTTGTGGGAAGTGTGGAGGGCAAACCACAGGTACCAAATGGCAACTATTGGCTTGCGGGATTCGAACTGAGGATCTTATGATCTAAAGCCTGATGGAGCTTTTTATTTTAAATGAATTCAAGGAAAAACGAATAAATATATATTTTCTAATTTGTTTATAGTATAAATACCTCCAATTTATTTTTTAAATATTTCATAAACGGCTGAGTATGCTGTTCATTATTTAGTTGAACTAGTATATTATATTAAGTATAGTTTTGATCATACTTTTTCTTGCCTTTGCTACCATATTCACCCTTAAATATTCTCTTGAATTCGTCATCAAAATATCCGTCCATAGTACCACTTTTTGGTACTGTTGGGCCTGCAGGTATCATAGGGCCGTTGATTTCATCCTCTGCTTCGGCTTTTTTAGCTTTCTTTTCCTTTTCCTTATCTTTCAAATATGAACTCAATTATAGATTATGTTTTATGAACATGAGAAATAATACCTTTTGCTGATGGTTTAACTCTGACTGGCATATATGGCATTTCAATGAAAAGTCCAAGTCTTTCCATGTCATGCTTGCCGAACCTAACGGCATATTTGCCCATGTCTGGCAATTTGTGCTTCATTTTGTATAATTTAGTTAAAATTTCGAAGAAGAAAATAATTTAGACACCCTCACAAATTTGAATTTCTATATTGGTTTCCATGGGAGCGTATATTATATGTTTTTTCTATTTTAATTTTGCATAGATACGTAATAAATATGTTGTGAGTTTACTTTTGCATAATATTGTCAATATTATTAATTAAATCGTATAAATACATATCAAATTTTTATTTCATATACAAATTTGATAATTAGGATATTTTTAACGTTAATCAGTTATTTCATTAACGCAATTCTCAAAAGTAAATTGTGTAGAAAATCTACGAATATTTTAAAAGAACAATTCCATATTATAACACTGTCACTTTATATTTAGAAGATAAATGTTTAATTAAGGTGTTTAATAATTTAATTAAAATGCTCAGAACTGTACTTAGAAGGAAGGGAAAAATGAGCAGCCGAAAATGAGATTAGGCCCCAAATATTTCGGATTTCATTTTCTTCACTATCACTTAGTTATGAGTACATTAATGTATGGCTATATTTACCCAAACCCCAAAACTAATATTCGGGTACCAAGGTGAACACCGTAACAATAATCGGTACCCAAAATATAAAAATCTTGTCTGTGCTCGTTTTTGGAGAATATTTATATAAGGTAAAATATGTTTTTGAGTTTGTTTTTTATGACAACAATGCAATATCTATGACATATCTATTTATAAAATAATTGTCGATAGTTGTATCACAATAATTAATAATTGATTATTGATATACTGTTTGGAAAACAAAAAGTTATCTAACTCATAATGGATTAGAAAATACAATTGAACAATTTTATTGTAATAATTATAGATCTAAAATGACGCAACTGTTTATATCCATACAAAATTCCATTTTGTAATAAGAAAAATATAATTCCTTTTTGTATTAAGAAAAATAAGATTTATGATTAAAAATGATGTAATAGGCTAATAAAGTAATCAGGAAGCAGTTAAATTTGTTTAAATGTTGTTCTATTGCCAAAGTTTTGTTAACAATTTTGGCTTCTTCAGCGCAAAAAAAACTAAGTATGTTATTTTGTTTAAGGTTGATAACGTCAAATAATAAAATAAAATAATCAGGAACATTTACATAAAGTTCATACGTTAAATTTAACATTTAGCACGTTTTAAGACCAAACAATGATGAAACCATCGCTTGAGAAAATAAATTTTTGCAATTTGTTTCGTTTCTCATGTTGGTTGCATCATTGTTTGGACTTAAAACGTGCTACATGTTAAATTTAACGTGTGAACGTTCTGTAAAAGTTCAAGATTCCTTCATTTTATTATTTGACGTTGTTACCCTTAAACTAAATAAGCTATTTAGATTCTTTGGCCGAAGAAGACAAAATTTTTGGTCAAACGTTGCCTGCAGAACAACATTGGCGTGTGTGTCACTTGGACAGTCATGTACTTCATGAACCATTTGCTATTGTTGTGTATTTTACCATTCATAATATTTGTGAGTGGTTTACCGAAATATAACAGTTGGAATGGCGAAACCTGTGGGTATTCGGTAAGAAAAATGTATACTTATTTGCGTAAACATTAACATATTATTTATTATAATAAAACAAATATTATTCTTTAATAGATTTATCATTAACAATTGTTTTATTTAAATTATCAATATTCTACGCGTAATACTTATTCATTTTCAAGCACTAACTTATTTCTACCATAAATTTCAAAGTAGTTATGTTAGCAAATATTAATCAGAGTCCTTGACATTAGAAAACTTAAATTACGGACGAAATAAATTCACTTTTATGTTATTTGATAAACTTTTACTTATTGACATACATTTATTGTAAAATATTGACATTTAGAGTTGCCCATCAACGAACCCGAATCCAGATGTGCTAAATGTACATCTAGTGCCACATTCCCATGACGATGTCGGTTGGCTGAAAACTGTTGACCAATATTATTATGGCAGTAAGTACTTTTGTTATCAAATATATTAAAGATAAAATCGTGCAAAATAATAATTTGTACTCAACATAAATCAAAATAAAATGATATATCAAGAAAATTATGTATTTTTAAGTTGTTTATGAAGCTTTGCAAATTTTACGATAACTACCTGTTGACCTCTGTGTGTAGATAAATTTATTTACATTGACTCAATTTAATTTTTAATTAATTTGTTTTAGGTAAAAATAATATACAAAAAGCTGGAGTTCAGTATATCTTAGATTCCGTAATTCAAGCTCTTCTTCAAAATCCCAAAAGAAGGTAATTATTATATCTAAACCACGTACCATTTGTAAGTTATTCTTACTTTTCGTATAAATTAAGATACAATAGTCCGTCACACATTAAAATTCTGAGTGCAACAGGACACATTGGTCGCGAATCAAGTACCACAGTAGGTACTTGCGACTATAGTACTTCTAGGACTGTCGTGCAATTGATGATGATTTAGATACAATATATTGTTCTATTGCCTTATTCATGACAGTTTTTATATTTTAATCTAAAAATATATACTGCTTTAAATATTTTATAATGTCATGTATTTAAGGTTTATATACGTGGAGACAGCATTCTTCTGGAAATGGTGGCAAGAACAAAGCGACGAAGTTCGCGACCAGGTCCGGCACTTAGTAAACAACGGACAACTAGAAATCACAGGTGGGGCATGGAGTATGAACGACGAAGCCGCCGCCCATTACCACTCCACCATCGACCAGTTCACCTGGGGATTCAGGTAGTTACATCATATATTCTATCAACTGATAATGACATCCTTGCTGAAATAAATACGAAATCCATTTCTCTAAACAATTTTTTTACGATTGCCGTTAATTTTAATAAAATTGTTGGTGATAGTCTGTGAAAAGTTTCAAGACAATAAAATGAAAGTGTAACACTACAAAGAACATAAACATTTAAATTTCTTAATAAACATAAAGTTAGAAATGGAACACAAAATTTAAAAAAAATAAGAAGTGTTTCATTTTTTGTCCAGCAATGTATTTATCCCACATTTTATATTTAAATAGAAAACTGGATGAAACTTTGGGAAAATGCGCTCGCCCGAAGATTGGCTGGCAAATTGATCCATTTGGCCATAGTAGAGAAATGGCATCACTATTCTCACAATTTGGTTTCGATGGTTTATTTTTCGCACGTCTCGATTTTCGTGACAAGAGCCAAAGACTGTCAACGAAATCAGCTGAAATGTTGTGGCAAGGAAGTCCTAATCTAGGTAAATAAAATCTAGCATTTCAATGTTCATTCAAACTACACAATCGAATTAAACTTTTAGGACCATCAACTCAGCTGTTTACTTCTGTTCTGTACAACCATTATAGTTCTCCTCCAGGCTTTTGCTTTGATGTTTTGTGCAATGATGCTCCAATCATCGAAAATAAGAAGAGTCCTGAATATAATGCTGAAGAAAGAGTACGTTTACAATTTTACTAAATCTCTTTAGGTTGGAAATGTATTAATAATTTATTTTAGGCTAAAACTTTCATAAATTTTGTTCTTAATCAAGCCAAAAATTATAGAACAAACAACGTAATTGTAACAATGGGTGATGACTTTAACTACCAAGATGCTTATTTTCATTTCACAAATATAGATAGGCTTATCAAGTAAGTATTTCACACTAAAATAATATATTAAATAATATTACATGTTATTATTTACAGTGCTATAAATGGTTTACAAAGTAATGTATCTGTATTTTATTCGTCGCCTGCTTGCTACGTTAAAGCAGTGAATGAAGCTAATAAGGAATTTCCTGTAAAAACGGATGATTTCTTTCCATACGCTTCTGATCCTCATTCTTACTGGAATGGTTATTTTACTTCAAGACCAACTAGCAAAAGATTTGAACGACTTGGAAACAACCTCTTACAGGTACAAAAGTTGGACTTCAAATAAAATTGTATAAAAAAAAAGAAATTCAACTTGTAGGTAGCTAAACAAATGACAGCCTTAACTGGTCCCAAAGACAGTGAAAATGGCTTAGACTCAATGAGAGAAGCCATAGGGATCATGCAACATCACGATGCAATTACAGGAACAGAGAAACAACACGTTGCTGATGATTACGCTCGCATTCTATCTGAAGCTTTCACTGCTACCGATGTAGTAGCTGAAAACAATCTCAGGTAGGTGGTTGTAGTGAATCTTCTTCTGAAATACAGGATAACATGTATATTAATTGTTTAGAAAGCTGTATCAACAATCAGAAGTAAAGTTCCAATCCTGTCTTCAGTTGAACATCAGTCAGTGCGATTTAACTGAAGATAAAGACAAGGTTTATATAACTGTGTATAATCCATTAAGTCGACGAATTTCTCAATATATTAGAGTACCTGTTACTAAAGGATTTTATGATGTTTCACACAATGGTAAGAAAGATTTAAAAATACGTTCAATAATGAAAGGAAAACCATTTATAAAACTCTAATTGTAGGAAATTCTGTTGCCTCCCAGATTGTACCAATTTTTGATAGAATCTTGAAAACTCCAGGACGCAAAAGTGCCGCATCTCATGAAATTGTATTTCGTGCAGAATCCCTACCTCCACTAGGTTTCAAATTGTATCAGTTGAAACGCATTAATGAAAGCTTTTCAAACCAAATTGAAAAAGATAAGGATAAAGTAAAAGTAAATAACTAAAATTACACCTTAATACTCACTGAAATATATTGCATAATTTGCAGCCGATTAAAATCAACTTTGACAAGTCTGGCAAACTAAAATCTTTAACAATAAAAAACAGAAATATCGCTTTAGTTCAAAACTATTTCTACTATCCTGCAGCTGTAGGGAACAATGCTGAAGCCAAAAACAGATCTTCAGGGGCGTACATTTTCAGACCTACTCCTGATAAAAAAGAAGCAATTTCTATTTCGGAAAATATAAAAACCGAAAAATTCGATGGTCCTTTAGTAACTGAATACCATCAGAAATTTAACGATTGGGTAGGACAAGTTGTAAAAGTATACAACAAAGAAAATTTTGTTGAATTCGACTGGATTGTTGGACCGATTCCCATCGAGTAAGTTTTCACCACTATAAAAAAAATTGACTATAAATCGTTTGTTTTTAGTGATCAAATAGGAAAAGAAGTTATTTCTCGTTTTACAACAAATTTAAAGACAAATGGAATATTCTATACTGACTCAAATGGAAGAGAGATGATTCAACGTATTCGCGGAGAACGAGCTACTTTTAACTTAACTCATGAAGAACCAATTGCTGAAAATTATTATCCGGTCACTTCTAAAATAACCGTTAAAGATGAATCTACAAAAGAACAATTTTCAGTGTTAA
Source organism: Poecilus cupreus (assembly GCA_963942605.1). Taxonomy (NCBI): domain Eukaryota; kingdom Metazoa; phylum Arthropoda; class Insecta; order Coleoptera; family Carabidae; genus Poecilus; species Poecilus cupreus. The sequence continues at coordinate 9,114,750 of OZ012718.1, forward strand.
ATGATAGGGCTCAAGGAGGATCTAGTTTAAAAGACGGAGAAATTGAGCTTATGGTAAAATTATGTAATTGTTTGCGTATTTGGTTTTATAGTTTTAATTGTAGATTCATAGAAGATTATTTCAAGACGACGGATTTGGAGTTGGTGAAGCACTAGATGAGAAATCTTATGAAACTGGCCTCGTAGCTACTGGAAAACATTATTTGGTACTTGGACAAAATACTAAAGGTACATAACTATTTATTGTTAACTACATTTTATAAATCTAACCTGCCACATTATTTGTAGAATCTAGTGTTGCTGCTATCGAAAAAGATTTAGCTCCAAGACTATTAATGGAACCATGGATTTTTTTTTCTCCTGATGGTGATAAAGTGCCCAGTAAAGCAGAAGTACTTAAATAATCATTGATTTAATTTACAAAATTATATCGTATTTTCTTTTTTTAGTTTTCTGGGCTGAAAAATTCTTTGCCAAACAACGTCCAAATCTTAACTTTAGAACCATGGAACAGGGATTTAGTGCTTCTCAGATTGGAACATATTTTCGAAAGAGATGAAGATCCAAAATTGTCTGCTCCAGTTACAGTAAATATTAATGTTAGTTTTACTTGTTTTTATTATTTTCAAACACCTAGTATTATAAATATTTCTTCTCTAGGATTTGTTCTCAACGTTGCAAGTTTTACAAATTGACGAAATGACTTTGGGAGCAAATCAATTGTTATCTGAGAATAATAGAATAAGATGGAGATCAGAGATAAAAATCAATGAAGTAAATATCACGAGAACTTTAGAAGGAACCAATAATGTTACTCTTAATCCAATGGAAATTAAAACATTTATCCTAAAAGTTAAACCAAATACAATTTAAAATATATATTGAATAAAATAATATTATTTTGTTTTTCTTGTATTTTAAATTCATTAACAAATAATCTAAATGTTTTAGTGTTCAATAAGTAAACAATTTTTTGCGTGGTCAAATATCAACTATCAAAAAATGGTACCAGAATATTAATTAATTTAATAATTAAGATTAGGTTGGGTTTGTACACAAATGCCCAAGTCTTGCAATTTGCTCTTCATTTTATATAATTCAGTCAAAATTTGGAAGACGAAAAATAATTTAGATACACAAATTTGAATTTCAATGTTGGGTTCCACAGAATTATAAATTCTATTTTTTTTATATTATAAATTTCGCATAGATGCATTATGAATATATTGTGTGTTTATTTTGCATAAGGTTGTCAATATTATTAATTAAAATTACTTTATTTTCATGGTCGTATAAATAGATGTCAAGTTTGAATTTCTTATACGAGTAAGAAATTAGAATATGTTTAAAACTAATCAGTTATTTCATTAACGCAATTATTAAAAGGAAATTGTGATAATATATTTAAATGAACGGATATTTTAAAGAATAATTCCATATTTTAACACTTTCACTTTATATTTAGAGGATAAATATTTAATTAAAGTGTCCAATAATGTAATGAAAATGCTCAGAACTGTATTTAGGAGGCACAAGAAAGTGAGTAGCCCAAAATAATAAGAGTGGGCTCCAAAAATTTCGGCTTACATTTTGTTCACACTTCTCTATCGCTTATGAGTACATTGATGAATAATTATATTTACCCAAACTCAAGCTGTTGCGTTATTTTATATAATTTTGATGGAATAAAACATAATTTTGAGTTTTTGGAAACAAACAATGCAATATTTATATTTTAATAATGATACCTACTTATTTATAGAGTTTCCTTTAAAGAAAACAGCGCTCTTTTGGGCAAAATGTATATAAAATTATTTCTGATTATATTATATTTATATCGTTGAAATAAAAAAAAAATCTCTTTCTAATGGACTAAAAATGTATATAGGTTACCATTTAAAAAATAATTTTATTATACCGTTTTAGAACCACTGGTTAAATTTTCTATTTTTTTATTTCAGTTAAACGGGCCCCTTTCTCCTGGTCATATTTTGTAAATAACATTTTTCTCTAAAACCATTTGTTTGCCCAAAAAAGCGCTGGATGTTTTAAAAGAAACATCCTGTATGTTTATAACATAATTGTCGATAGGTGCATCACAATAATTAATTACTGATATCCTGTTTGGAAAACACTAAAAGTTATCTAACTCATAATGGATTGGAATATACTATCGAACAATTTTAATGAAATAATTATACATCAAAAATGACGCAGCTGTTTATACCTATACATAATTCCTGGTAGATAAAATAATGTTTCATATTTTATTGTCACAACAAAAAAACCTGAACCTAATTGTATTAAACTGAAACGGTCATTACAAATGTACCTAATATAGTTATTTCCTATTCCGGACCTGTAACAATACAATCAACATCATTGAATTAACAATAGAGATCTTGACACTCGTGCATTCAAGTACTTGGTATTTTTTGTATTGTTTTATTCTGATATGCGATTTATACCCGGCAAAGTTCAACAACTCTGGCAGTCCGTTTGTGTCAGTTGGACAGTCATGTACTTCATGAAGCATTTAATTTTGTTGTGTATTTCACCATTGATAATATTTGTGAATGGTTTACCGAAATTTGATGGTTGGAATGGCGAAACCTGTGGGTATTCGGTAAGAAAAAAATGCACACTTATTTGAGTAAACATTAACATTTTATTTATTATAATAAATCAAATATTATTCTAATAGGATTTATCAGTAAAAATTGTTTTATTTAAGCTATCAATATTGTACGTGTAATACTTATTCATTTTCAAGCACTAACTTATTTCTACCATAAATTTCAAATTAGTTATGTTAGCAAATTTTAATCAGAGTCCTTGACATTAGAAAATTGAAACTACGGACGAAATAAATTCATTTTTATGTTATTTGATAAACTTTTACTTATTGACAAACAGTATTTTTTCAATATTGACATTTAGAGTTGCCCATTATCGAATCCGAATCCAGATGTGCTAAATGTACATCTAGTGCCGCATTCACATGACGATGTCGGTTGGCTGAAAACTGTTGACCAATATTATTATGGCAGTAAGTACTTTTGTTATCAAATATATTAGAGATAAAATTGTGCAAAATAATAATTTGTACTCAACATAAATTAAAATAAAATTCAGTGATATATCAAGATAAATATGTAATTTTAAATTGTTTATGAAGTTTTGCAAATTTTACGATAACTACCTGTTGACCTCTGTGTGTAGATAAATTTATTTACATTGACACAATTAAATTTTTAATTAATTTGTTTTAGGTAAAAATAATATACAAAAAGCTGGAGTTCAGTATATCTTAGATTCCGTAATTCAGGCTCTCCTTCAAAATCCCAAAAGAAGGTAATTAACATTATTTTAGGCTCTATTTCATGCACAGATTGAGAGTCTAACTGCACCAGAATGAATTGGTTGCTTATCAAGTGCCACAGAACTTATAGGCGAGGAGCCGGTGATATCAAAAGTACCATCATCGCGGAATTGTATTTTTTTTATATATAAATTGATAGTAAAAGATCATACGAATAAAATAAGTTAGGTATGCCTATGTTTATCAAGCCGAAAAGATTTTAAATCAAATTAATAATCATTAATTTTATTTAACCATTCTTTCGCCTTGACAAACTTAGTCATACCTAGTTTATTTTGTTCGTATAATCTTTTACTATCGCTTTATACAAAAAACTTAAATTCCGCGATGATGGCGCTTTTGATGTCACTATTGATACCCTAGTACTTCTAGGACTGTCGTGCCATTGATGATGATTTAGATACAGTAAATGCAATTATCTTTATGTTATTGTTCTGGTTACGCTTCTAATTTCATTATTCTAAATCGGAAATAAAATTATATTTCCCCATTCATATAGCAGATTTTATATTCGAATCTAAAAAAAAAATGGCTTTAAATATTTTATTTTGTAATGTATTTAAGGTTTATATACGTGGAAACAGCATTCTTCTGGAAATGGTGGCAAGAACAAAGCGACGAAGTCCGCGACCAGGTCCGGCACTTAGTAAACAACGGACAACTAGAAATCACAGGTGGGGCATGGAGTATGAACGACGAAGCCGCTGCACATTACCACTCCACCATCGACCAGTTCACCTGGGGATTTAGGTAGCTACATCATATATTCTATCAACTGATTATAACATCTTTGCTCGTGAAATAAATACGAAATCCATTTCTCTAAATATTTTTTTTTTTTTGATTGCCGATAAATTTTAATAAAACGGTTGATGAAGTCTGTGAATAGTTTAAAGACAATAAAATAGAAATATAATGCTATTCATGGAACATAAGCATTTTAATTCCTTAATAAACATAAACTAGTTAGAAATGAAGCATACAAAATTTGAATAAAATAAGAAGTGATTCATTTTTTGTCCAGCAATGTATTTACCTCACATTTTATATTTAAATAGAAAACTGGAAGAAACATTGGGAAAATGCGCTCGCCCGAGGATTGGCTGGCAAATTGATCCATTCGGCCACAGTAGAGAAATGGCATCACTCTTCTCACAATTTGGTTTCGATGGTTTATTTTTCGCACGTCTTGACTGGCGTGATAAGAGCCAAAGATTGTCATCGAAATCAGCTGAAATGTTGTGGCAAGGAAGTTCTAATCTAGGTAAATAAACTCTAGCATTTTAATGTTCATTCAAACTACACAATTGAATTAAAATTTTAGGGCCATCAACTCAACTGTTTACTTCTGTTCTGTACAACCATTACAGTGCTCCTCCTGGTTTTTGCTTTGATGTTTTGTGCAATGATGCTCCAATCGTCGAAAATAAAAAGAGTCCTGAATATAATGCAGAAGAAAGAGTATGTTTATAATTTTACTAAATCCGTTTAAGTTTAGAAATATATTGATATTTGATTACAGGCAAAAACATTCACAAACTTTGTTCTTAATCAAGCAAAATATTACAAAACGAACAACGTAATTGTAACAATGGGTGATGACTTTAACTACCAAGATGCTCTTTCATATTTCGCAAATTTGGATAGGCTTATTTCGTAAGTATTTCACACTCTAATAACATATTAAATAATATTATATGTTATTTAAAAGACTTTCGGATTAAGTTCCGTACATTTTATTTTATTAAAATACGTTTCGATTTACTAAACGTAATTTTTCGTCAGACAAACAAATAAATAAACTGACAAAAATATCTACGTTTAGTAAATCGAAACATTATAATTTAATTTAAAAAATATACAGAACTTAATAAAAAGTCTCTTAATTTGCTATGAGTTCTAGAAATTTTTAAAACTAATTATATATTATTGTTTACAGTGTTATAAATGGTTTACAAAGTAATGTATCTGTATTTTATTCGTCGCCTGCATGCTACGTTAAAGCAGTGAATGAAGCTAACAAAGAATTTCCTGTAAAAACGGATGATTTCTTTCCATATGCTTCTGATCCTCATTCGTATTGGAATGGTTATTTCACTTCGAGACCCACTAGCAAAAGATTTGAACGACTTGGAAACAACCTCTTACAGGTACGAAAGTTACATCTTAAATAAAATTTTATAAAGAAATTAAAATAAAATCTGTAGGTAGCTAAACAAATGTCAGCCTTAACTGGTCCTGAAGACAGTGAAAATGGCTTAGACCCAATGAGAGAAGCCGTAGGAATAATGCAACATCACGATGCAATCACAGGAACAGAGAAACAACACGTTGCTGATGATTATGCTCGCATTCTATCTGAAGCTTTCACCGCTACCGATGTAGTAGCTGAAAACAATCTCAGGTAGGTGGTTGTAGTGAATCTTCCTCTGAAATACAGGATAACATGCATATTAACTGTTTAGAAAGCTGTATCAACAATCAGAAGTAAAGTTCCAATCCTGTCTTCAGTTGAATATCAGTCAGTGCGATTTGACTGAAAATAAAGATAACGTTTATATAACTGTGTATAATCCACTAAGTCGACCAGTTTCTCAATATGTTAGAGTACCTGTTACTGAAGGATCTTATGATGTTTCACACGATGGTAAAAAGAATTATAATAAATAAAATTTATAAATACGAAAATCATTTATAATACTCTAATTGTAGGAAATTCTGTTGCCTCCCAGATTGTACCAATTTTTGATAGAATCTTGAAAACTCCAGGACGCAAAAGCGCAGCATCGCACGAAATTGTATTTCGTGCAGAATCCCTACCTCCACTAGGTTTCAAATTGTATCAATTGAAACGCATATCGGAAAGCTTATCAAACCAAATTGAAAAAGTTGGGGATAAGGTAAGAGTAAATAACTAAAATTATAACTCAATATTCACTGAAATACATTACATAATTTACAGTCGATTAAAGTCAACTTTGACAAGTCTGGCAACCTAAAATCCTTAACAATAAAGAACAAAGACATCGCTTTTGTTCAAAACTATTTTTACTATCCTGGAGCTGTAGGAAACAACGCTGAATTCAAAAACAGATCTTCAGGAGCGTACATTTTCAGACCTGCTCCAGACACAAAAGAAGCAATTCCTATTTCAGAGAATATAGAAACAGAGAAATTTGACGGTCCTCTAGTTACTGAATACCACCAAAAATTTAACGATTGGGTAGGACAAGTTGTAAAAGTATACAACAAAGAAAACTTTGTTGAATTTGACTGGATAGTTGGTCCGATTCCCATCGAGTAAGTTTTTACCACAATAAAAAGTATTTGACTATAAATAGTACATTTTTAGTGATCAAACTGGAAAAGAAGTCATTTCTCGTTTTTCAACAAAATTAAAGACAAATGGAATATTCTATACTGACTCAAATGGAAGAGAGATGATTCAACGTATTCGCGGAGAACGAGCTACTTTTAACTTAACTCATGAAGAACCAATTGCTGAAAATTATTATCCGGTCACTTCTAAAATAACCATTAATGATGAAACTACAAAAGAACAATTTTCAGTGTTAAATGACAGAGCTCAAGGAGGATCTAGTTTAAATGACGGAGAAATTGAACTTATGGTAAAATTATGAAATTGTTTGTGTATCAGATTTTATAGTTTTAATTGTAGGTTCATAGAAGATTGCTTCGTGACGATGCATTTGGAGTTGGTGAAGCATTAAATGAGAACGCTTATGGAACTGGCCTCGTAGCTACTGGAAAACATTATGTGGTACTTGGACAAAATTCTGAAGGTACCTAACTAGTTATTATTAACCACATTTTATAAAACAAACCTGTAATATTATTTGTAGAATCTAGTGTTGCTGCTATTGAAAAAGATTTAGCTCCAAGACTATTAATGGAACCATGGATTTTTATTTCTCCTATTGGTGATAAAGCGCCCAATAAAGCACAAGTACTAAAATGATCATTAATTTAATTTATAAAATTGTAACGTGTTTTTTTTTAATAGTTTTCTGGGCTGAAAAATGCTTTGCCAAACAACGTCCAAATCTTAACTTTGGAACCATGGGATAAGGATTTAGTGCTTCTAAGATTGGAACATATTTTCGAAAGAGATGAAGATCCTATATTGTCTGCTCCAGTTACAGTAGACATTAATGTTAGTTTTACACGTTTTTATTATTTTCGCACTTCTAGTAATAATAAATATTTCTTTTCTAGGATTTATTCTCAACGTTGCAAGTTTTAGAAATTGAGGAAATGGCGTTAGGTGCAAATCAATTGTTATCTGAAATTAATAGAATAAGATGGAGATCAGAAATTAAAATCAAGGAAGAAAATATTTTGCGAACTTTAGAAGGAACCAAAGTTACTCTTAATCCAATGGAAATTAAAACATTTATAATAAAAGTTAAACCTAGTACAGTTTAATCAATGTTCCTATTATATAAGTAATATTGTTATTTTTCTTGTAATTTTAATACATTAATAAATAATTTAATGTTATAATGTTAAATAAGTAAACAATTTTAATTTCCTTGGTCAAACATCAACTATCAAATATTCATTTGTACTTGGTACAAGCATATTAATTAATTTAATAATAGGCTAGAGCTAGACAGAATTAGCTTGCTCAGTCTTGTACACTTTTGGTAGATTCATCCATTAACTGGGTTCCACGAGTTCTGTTTTAGTTGTTTTAAGAAAAGTGTTTTAGCCTCGGTTTTAGCGTTGTATTATGTTCTAAGATTATTTTATAAAAAATACTTAAAATAAAAATGTAGATAATATATTTCTCTGTAACTTTTATTCTAAGCATTTATTCAGCTTTTTGCTAGAAGACGGGTATGTCTCAAACGGTTTAATGTGTTCTGCAAAGCTGTAATAATACAGTTTTACTTTTAATTGTTACTTATATTTTTTATTCACTCCCCTATCTAAATACAATGCTATGGTTATATTTTTCTTATATTGTGTACAAGAAACAAAAATAAGTTCACATATTTAGAGGCCACTGATAATCATAATTAGCTAACATGCAAAAATATATACATACCTAAGTACCAAGATCTGGAACAGGAATAGGTTAATGGTGTGATATATTTATTTACATTAAAAACATGTACATTGTACTGTTGTTGATATCTTTCATTTTATAATTAAAGCATTCGATTAGATATTATCATTAACTATATTTAACTTTGACCCAATATCTTGAAAAACAATGTCACTAACAAGTTATAAAATAAATATTAATATATTTGATATGAAAGATAAATTATATAGAAATAAACGTTTTGAAAATATAATTACATTAATTATATTAGGTGTTAACAGTTGCATAAAAAATGAATGTAAATAAACGTAATACATTTCGATGAAATAAAATTCAATAATTCAAATAAAGAGTTTATAGTATGAAGCAATATAAAGAGTTAATGCATTACATTATTTTTTATCAAGTCATAAATGAAAGCATTATTAATTTAATCACAGCCTTTTATTCATTAATAACGTAATAAATATTTTGACACTTATTGTATATAAAAATGTGTTATTGTTCTATTTAATAACAATACATACTCCAAAGCGGTCAAAAGTTTTATCTTATATCAGAAATTTCGTTTCAAGTTACGCTATATAAGCAGCTACTGCTGCTAGTAGTCTGCCATCGTCGAAGTAGTTGCCTGAGCTTATTTAGTTGAAGTTACAAGCTAAAGATGAATCTAATTCTGGGGATTTTATTTGTAATTGTGTCAGTGAATGCAGTACCAAAGAATTATTATGAAAATATATGCGGTTATGCAGTAAGTTCTATAATAATTATTATTTATTTGCCATTGAATATAGATACGTTTAAATATAATATAATAACTTTACCCACTGTTATTTCACATTCCTAAATAACAATAATTTATTATCTATCGAACTTAGCTATCATAAATCGATTTATTATAAATTGCAGTTTCCTAATTTTAAAAGTTATTAAATATAACATTTATTTGTCTAAACAATTACAATTGAATAAAAAAATTACACTTTTCAGGCGTGTCCAAAAATTGAACCAAATGCGTTAAATGTGCATATTGTTCCCCACTCTCATGATGACGTAGGTTGGCTTAAGACTGTTGACCAATATTATTACGGAAGTATGTATTTTATTAATTAATTTTAATTATTTTTTTCAGTATTATTATAAATAACCAGTGCTTGCTATTTAAATAAAAGTTTATCGACTGGAATTGCAGGGGCGTGTATTTTATGGCCTTGGGATTTGATTCCAATTATTATTTCAATTTCGTTAAATAATGCATTTCATGGTTCGAACGATTCATATTGGAAATTTATGAAAATAAAAACAAGACTAATTTTTATCTGAACATTTATTATTAATACTGAAAAAAATTAACTTATATAATCGCGCGCCAATTTTTATTATTTCATTAATTTCTCTTGGCATTTATACATTTGATATCATGAATTTAATTTTTATGTTCCACTTGTGTTCGCTTTCAAAAGAATGGCAGTTAAAATATTTATTATATGCTGTCGCCCTTATTAAGATTAGCATAAATATTTTATAACATAATTAATAAATTAATTTGAAATTTTATTGGATACCATTTGTAAACACATTTATTTTTGCTTTAATACAATTGAGATATCTAATTAAAACTTATTATAGCTAGAAATAATATTCAACATGCTGGAGTACAATACATTCTGGATTCAGTAATACAAGCTCTTCTTCGGCACCCTGATAGAAGGTACTTAAAACTTGTAAATTTAAAATAAAGTCTTAATTAATAATTTAATTAGGTTTATCCAAGTGGAGACGGCATTCTTCTGGAAATGGTGGCAAGAACAAAGCGAGGAAATTCGCGACCAGGTTCGTCACCTGGTGAACAACGGGCAACTGGAAATCATCGGTGGTGCCTGGAGCATGAACGACGAAGCCGCTGTTCATTATCAATCTACCGTTGATCAATTCACCTGGGGATTCAGGTATGTGAGGATCTCATGATCTACAGAACTATTTCTAATTTGTACGGACAAGTAAAAGTGTACTTATCTGTGTAGTATTTGTTTGATTTTATCAGAAAAATTAAACTCTTAATTAAATGTAATTTTTAAAATTTGTAAGTGCCTACCTACAGAATTGATGATATATACCCACTTGAAATTTATTATGAAAACTGGTATCCATTAGTTTATTTATCTTTAAATTGCAACAAGTAAATATTGGTATTTCCAAAATATTATCACTCAGACACCATTCAAATGATTAAATTTATAATTATACTTTGTTTATTTTCTATTGTCTCCTAAACAAGAGGTGTGTCGTGACTCTTGTCTTTACATAACACAGATAAATTTACGGGTCAACCTAGCGTTGTACTACGTCACCTCCGTTTTGGATGATTCCTCTTGATTAATGGCCTTGGAAACACTGTTTAATAGGTCATTTTATATCTTCACCTTGAAACATGAAAGCGAGCTTAACTTCAGTTCCTTTAAAAATAAGTACTGTGATTAGAATTTGTCAAGTGTGACTTGTGTAGGCTTAAGGTTTGTTTATTAAAAATCCCTACAGGTAAACTTCACATCATTGTAATATAAGTAACAATTAAAAGTAAAACTGTAAGTATTATTACAGCACACCTCACATAACCAGAAGCACTTATTAAATAGCTTTGCAGAACACAAACCGTTTGACACATACCCGTCTTCGAGCAAAAAGCTGTATAATCTTTATGGATACTACTGAAACTAAACTTTCTATAAATCACTATTATTGCCCTTATTCTCTTCATAATACATTCACTGTTACACTATAGAGTTTAAATTCATGTTTTAATCATAGACGCTTTAAATATAACAAATGTATAAATAAACGAAAGAGACATAAAGTTTCTTGAGCAACTATCTGGTTGGGAACTTATATGAAGATAAGCCCGATTCTATGTTCTACGTTGAACGAACAAAGTGAGTCATTAAACTATGTTTTCAAGGTTATCCGAGTCAAACCGCTACTTATTAGTATTATTTCCCTTTAATTTTACACAAAATGTGATAAATTCACGAAGTTTCATCCAATCGGAGGAGTTAACTATATATTGATCTGAACTTTATAATATAAGACTTGCTACATGACTTCTTGTGTCTTATTGAAATAATCCTGCAGAAAATTGGACGAAACTCTTGGAAAATGCGCGAAACCAAAAATCGGTTGGCAAATCGATCCTTTCGGCCACAGCAGAGAACAAGCTTCTCTGTTTGCACAAATGGGATTCGATGGTTTATTTTTCGCTCGTTTGGACTATAGAGATAAAGAACAGAGGCTCAAAACTAAAACTGCTGAAATGTTGTGGCAAGGAAGCCAAAATTTAGGTACTTACATCCATACTTATCATTGAATATTTGCTAATTTAAGTGTCGTTATCATTAGGTTCTTCAGCGCAAATATTCACGCATGTATTATACAATCACTATATGACACCACCTGGATTTTGTTTTGATGTTATGTGTCCAGACACTCCTATTGTTGATAATAAAAAAAGTCCTGAATATAATGCTCATCAAAAGGTAAACTTAACAAAACTTTTATTGCTACAAATATTTATGAAATTGTTTTCTATTTAGGCGCAAGTTTTCTTAGATTATGTAAAACAACAATCAACAAATTACAAAACTAACAATGTTATCATAACAATGGGAGGAGATTTCCATTATCAAGATGCTTTGAGTTATTATATCAACATGGATCGTCTTATTAAGTAAAAATAATCAACGTAATCAATTTAGTTTACTTGTTAATATGATAATGATTATAGAGCAATGAGAGAAGTAGATCCAAATACAAATGTATTTTATTCAACTCCATCATGTTACCTAAAAGCTGTAAATGATGCAAATCAACAATTCTCAATTAAAACCGATGACTTCTTCCCGTATGCATCTGATCCACATTCTTACTGGACTGGGTATTTTACATCTAGACCTACTAGCAAACGAATGGAAAGATTGGGGAACAATCTCTTGCAGGTAACAAAATGAAAAAATCTGATACAATCCAAACTTTAATAACCTATAACTTTAAATTTGTATGTTTGTAAATAAAATACGTGCTTTGCATTTAGGTGACAAAGCAGTTGACAGCTGCAGCATTCTTCAATTCATTTTCTTCAACGTCCAACTTGAATTCACTTCGTGAAGCAATGGGGGTGATGCAACATCACGATGCTATAACTGGAACTGAAAAGCAACATGTTGCTGATGATTATCATCGCTTGCTGCACGAAGCCATGAAATCTTCAGCAGACCAAGCTAGTGTTTCACTGAAGTAATTCTATTTGTTAAAACTGTCGTATTAAAAACTAACACATTTTAATTTTAGTAAACTAGTTGGTGAAACGTCCATTGAGTTCAAATCTTGTTTATTATTAAATATAAGTAAATGCGAAGCAACGGAACAAAATCAAAAATTCTTGGTAACAGTCTATAATCCTCTTAGTCGATCAGTGTTACATTATGTTAGATTGCCCGTTCCAAATACAAGCTACAAAGTTTATGATGCATCTGGTTTGTTTATTCTCCATTAAAGAATAAAAAATTATGTTTTAATACAACTTTGTTATTAGGTAATGAGCTTGAAACTCAGTTTGTCCCAGTTTTCGATATGATTGCTAATATGCCTGGACGAAATAGTAAAGCAACACACGAATTAGTATTTAGAGCAGATGCTATTCCACCATTAGGACAAAGAGTGTTTTACGTAGAGAATATTTATGGCTACAGAGGATATTCTAAAAGGGTATTTCAAAATGAAGTAAGTTAACAATATTATATAGTTTTCGCGAAACAAGTTTCGAATTATTTTATTTTTAGCATAACATCAAACTTAGACTCAACGACAACAATCACTTAAAATCTTATGTATTCAAAAAGGCTAACATTGAGATTATCCCAGAATTTTACTACTACGATGGGGAAGTAGGGAACAACATGATAGCAAAGAATAGATCTTCAGGGGCTTACATTTTTAGACCACGAGAAGAAGAAGCACGTGCAATTGAAAACAATGCTGTTCCTGAATTAAATTCTGGACCTCATGTTGCTGAATATTTTGAACAATTCGTCGATTGGGTTGGTCGTATTACTAGAATATATGAAAAGGAAAACTATATAGAAAATAACTGGATTATTGGGCCTATTCCTACGAAGTAAATATAACTTTAAATAAAATTAAATGAATTATATTTAAATATATTTTTCAGTGGAAAGTACGGTAAAGAATTAATTGCGAGGTACTCAACAGATCTGGAAACAAATGGAGTATTTTATACTGATTCCAATGGTCGAGAAATGATTAAACGTGTCAGAGATTGTAGATCAAACTACAATTTAACAGATGAAGAACCAGTTTCCAGAAATTACTACCCAGTTACTTCGAAAATAACTATGGTGGATGAAGCTAATAATATCCAAGTTTCGGTTTTGAATGACAGAGCACAAGGTGGATCCAGCTTGCACGATGGAGATCTCGAATTAATGGTACGTATATTTATTAGTAGTTATTTAACGAACGCAGACCTTCCGGTGTTTGCTATGAGCTATGACTTTGCTCCTGTAAATTTGTAAATTTACCAATATTTTTATTAAATTCCATTAAAAATTATTTAGTTTGTTTTTGCTTTTAAGATCGCTCGTACTTCAAATTAGCGCTCATACCGAACAAAATGTTTGCTGCACTTGATGTGTAAATAACTATTACTGTTCTTGTTCCCAATTTTTTTCTGTCACCACACAATGATATTCTATAATTATAAATTAGGGAGAATACAATTTTAATTGCATTGTTTCACCTTTTAGGTGCACAGAAGGTTACTTGTAGATGATGCGTTCGGTGTTGAAGAAGCTTTGAACGAGGAAGCATTTGGATCGGGTCTGATAGCAACCGGGAAACATTATATTACTGTTGGACCAAAAAGTTCTGTTGATGGTAAATTATATAACATTATTTAGTCAATAACGTAGTTATAATCTGTTTTACATTTAGGTTTTTCTGCATCTGGCCAAGAGCGACTTTTAGCCCCACAAATTCATCTAGCTCCTTGGTTATTCATTACTCCATTGAATAAAAATTTTAATAATAAATACGTAGATCTTACTCATTTTGAGGTAAGTGATAGTACAATAAAGTATATTAGTTATAATGAATAATTATTATTTTTGTAGAAATCCATCATTAATAAAGAATTGCCAGCTAACGTACAAATTTTGACTTTGGAACCATGGGCTGATAATGTGATTTTATTGAGACTAGAACATATTTTAGAGAAGAATGAAGATCCAATTTTATCTCAACCAATTACCATTCAACTTGATGTAAGTGTATGATTTAGCATTAACAAAAACTAGTTAAAATAATTTCTCTCACGTTAAATTTACATCTGACAATATTTTATCTTTCTCAGGATTTATTCTCCGTATTTCAAATAAAAGAAATACACGAAACTAATTTGGGAGCCAATCAAATGGCATCAGAAGTCCAGAGATTAAAGTGGTTAGCTGAAGATGATAGTTATTATAGCAATAATTATGATAAGTCAACAACGAAGGATTACAATAATATGTTATATTCCAACACGGTGACATTGCACCCAATGGAAATTAAAACATTAATAATTTTAGTGCATTAAAATGTATTATAGCATGTAAATTTTAGTGTCAAAAAAATATTACGTTGAAATATAATACAAATTTTATTGTATTATCTACTACTACTCCTGTAATGCCTGTAATGTAACAGTTTTAATTTAATATGAAAACAATAAACAAATAAAACAAATATTTTGTCTATTGGGATCTGACATGAGGGGGCGTGGCCTATCCAAGATGGCGTCAATTAGGGTGAAGATTCGAATGTGACATTAGTACTGTTCGCGTATAAAATATAAAAAGTGAGTCTCACGATTAATAATATTTGCAAATGCGCTGCAACAGATCTTGCAAACTAAATTTTAAAGAAGCTGAACGTATTTTATATACTTGCCAATTGATTTTATGCGGGAAAAAATTAAATGAAAGTGGCAGTGGCTGTGAGTGTAGTGGCTTTCTGTATTGTCAACGTCGAATTTACGAGGTGATCCGCATCAAATTAATAGGAAAATTGCAGGAGATGAACAAGTAATGAGTTTTGTTTGTTCCTGCATGGCTGGTTTTGGGTGAAAAATACAAAAACTACATTGCTACGTTGTTGTACTGTAATAGGTTAGTTGTACGTTTCTTGATCTAGGAATATTACCTTCGAAAACAGATTTAATTCAATTTTTGAACTTAGTTAAACACAAAGTGAAAAGTTTTTGGAGCAAATTCGTATTATAACCTAAAATTTTACTTACTTAGATGTACTTAACCGTCTGGTACAAAATATACAGAGCATATTATTTATTGTAAACGCATTCATGTTCTTTTCTTTAGTTAGTTTTTTGCAAGGTTTTTTCACACTCCAAATTGGTTTGCTTAAATAAACCGTTTGTCCAGCTTCGGAAAATAATGGAATGTAACGTCCAGATTTTTACGGGACTTATTATTACACCCTTTTACTGCACAACACACTTTATTTTTCGATTTTTCGCAGGGTTTAACTACAATTTCGGTAATTTTTTATCTTTTTTTACGAATTAATTTTGGGATATAAAAATTAGATAAGTGCACTATACTCTTCATTAGATTATCATAAATAAATATTCTAGACAACAGCCTAGACACAACTAAACTCAAGAGATTCAAGCCCTTAGATTTAGCTCATAGATTTAATCAACTATGCAATACAACAAATACGAAAAAAATTATATCAAGTTGTTATGAAGGAATGATCTCACTGGACATCAATTCTGCAAATTAAGAAAATGTCATCATATTTTGTTTATTGTCTCTGTGGGATAGATTGTAAATAATACATAGGAATTAAAAAATAATTAAATAATTGTAATATATAATTTAGTACACTTTATATAAAATTGGAGTTTGATGAGCAAGAGAACGAGACTCGGTAGTAGAAGAACGATACCTACAGGTCCTGTGGCGCAACGGATAACGCGTCTGACTACGGATCAGAAGATTCCAGGTTCGAATCCTGGCAGGATCGAAGTTTTATGGCAAAATTAGTTTGGTAAATTCTAGATCTTCATAAATTATACCCTTGTTAATTTTACATTAAACAGTACAGACTATGTAAAATAACAGATTTATTAGTTAGATATTAATAGCCAATATTTGTTTCGTGTCAAGAGATTCCAAAACTCAGATTTAATTCTTTTAAACAATTTTAAATTTAGTTTTTCATATTAAACACTATAGAGTATAGATTTTTTATTTAAGATTTTTTTTTATTTGAATATAATTTTACATTTAGTAGATATTGTACATAGCAGGTATTTATTAAATTAAACATACATATTTTCATGTAAATAATAACAATGATAATAAATAAATAATTCATTTCGGCTCATGACTTTTACTTATTTGTATAAATACCAACAAATATGTTATTACGTTCCCTATAATCTGAAAAGAAATAGCATTTATATTAATCATCATTTTTATGAATTCACAATCGCTATTTGTATATATGCAGCATGTTATTATTTATCATTACTAGTATTTTAAACTCTAAAGTCTGTCAATAAAATGTTAATATGAAATTACCGATGTAATGAGCCAGGGTCCAACATTCATGATATGAAAAGCCGTTAAATAACCGGGTTCGTTTGTACCCCATTGCAGCAGAATCATCTGTAACTGGAATTAATAAAATATTAAACAAAATCCATCAAAACCTAACATTCAATAATGGACAGAAACTTAACAAAGAAACATTATGCATTAAAAATTAATAATAGCATGCGAAATATTCCGTGATGTGATCCACTTACTTGCTGTTGGATTTGCGGTGACTGCCGAAGTAATTTTGCAGTTTGCAAAGCTTTCAATGGTTCCATTGTCTGCAAAATATATAATAATTAAGTTTTCATTCTGATAAATTATTAGCTAGATACCTGATCTCTGACTAAATGCCCGATCCACATATATAATATTAATCGAATTATAAGTACACATGTACCAAATATACTAGTGAAAACTAAAATTGGATCACTATTGTATCCTTCGATTGATATTTCGCAAAATATGAAGAAAATCAATGTGTAGAGAATAACTGAAATGGATAAGAGTAATTGGAACCCGATTCGTTTGTTTATCTCGTCTAAACAGTCGTTGATTTCACAGTATCTAGAATGTAGGCTTTCCAAATATTCGGTTTCTATCTGCAAAATAAATTTTTCATTATTTATAGTTGATTTTAAGTTGTTTGATGTATGTACTGTATTTTTAGTATTGGTCAATAATTTTTATCTTTTTATAAGTTTACAAAGAAAAAAAGAAAAAAAATAGTTGACCCCGACGTGATTTGAACACGCAACCTTCTGATCTGGAGTCAGACGCGCTACCGTTGCGCCACGGAGTCGTTGCAGTACTTGGTCTAATAATTAAACTCTGCGACAGTTACTGGAAAATAATTTTAATTTAATCTTGATTAAAAGATATCATTTTAAATAACACTATTTGGTTTTATTTGTATATTTCTATTATTTAATACAGAGCTATATTATACTAGAACACATTTCAACCGTCACCCGTCAGAAAAAGAAACAAGAAACTACTCATTATTACTATTGAATTGAATTCATTCAAGTTAACATCCGACTATATTACATTTAAGAATAAGAGAGAATACTATTTAATCAGTCTGTCAGTCATTCCTGGGGCGCGCCAACAAATTATTGTTCAGAGATAGTAGAAAAGACTGAACTCGATAGAAATCTATCGTTTCAGTATGACTTGTACTACATAAATAATACAATGAAATAAATATAAAGTTTGATCTAAATAGACCACTCTGAAAAATTCTAACTTCGTCTATGCTATGTTATAGTCCAAAAGGGATTTTCGAAACGTTTATATCGGTGTTTCTATTGTGCACCAAGTAAGTTTCGTTCTATGTATAAAGCGAGAGGCATTCTATGAGGATTCTAGTAAAGTTATATCTAATTTACTGGTGGATTTATTTGTCGCATAGCTAACAAAAATCCAATACTACTCATTCAAGCTTTAATTTATTATTCTCTCCATTCTCAAATGGAGTATAGTGAAAATCCGGTTGCTATCTTCTGCATCAGTTTGTCGTACCTTAAATGTAGGGTTTTTATTGATCGCAGGAATATTTGATGGCGGTTTAATGAATATTGCTTTTTGATTATCGAGGGTAAAAGGGTTGGACGTTTTGCTGAAGGTGACCCTTATTAAGTTGGTTAAATATTTAAACTTTGAACTGATGAGTAGACATAATAGGACGCTGATCATACATTGAACTTGGGTAAATATTGCCAAGTAATTATGAATTATTAGACCCACTATACTTCCTAAAAACAAGATCAATAAATAAAGTAATTATCAGAGGTACTCATACAGAAAACGGATATTATGTCGAGAGCAATTTTGAAACACATTAGCATTTGTATAGAACATTAGTTCTATGCCTTTCAATTAACACCATTTTATTATTAATGAATATTAGTAAAAAGCAAATAAATATATTTGTAGGAATATAATATGACGTTAGATACGGTATTTTAATAACACTTAAATAGTGTAGGGCTAGCTTAATTATTAGTAATTTTTTTTTTAGAAATTTACAGTTTAAATTTATTTTCTTGTGGACTATAAAAAATAGTGAAAATTACTGCTAAAGTTTCTGATCGAGAAAAACGATATGGTATTTCTTTCGATCCAAATATGCAGCAGGTGTGTCGAAGAATATAGGCTAAAAAACAAGAGAATGACAGCTAAAATTATCTTCATAAATCTTCCAATCCATTTAATGTCTTCTGGAGCACTTGGAATTCTTGTTAAATGTTCCATTATCTTTGACATTTGCTTAACTTGAACTACGCCTAGAATTAAAATCGCGTACATTTCCACTTCGTGAATGAGGAACATTATCTTCATGGCGTTCCTGAAAAATAAATGTACTTTAATAACTTGAATATTATGAATTATAAACTAAAGAGAGTCATAAAATGTAGAATACATTAAATATTTTTATACTTGGTAAAATATGTATATGGGGTGTGAGATATGTTAATTTTAAAATAGTTTTGTTTCTTTATCATAGTGCCAAAGAAAATATTTATTAATGCATAAAAGATTTATGTTCACAGTTTCAAATATAGAATTATTTTTAAATTGCAAAGTTCATTCTTTCACTATATAATTATTTGCTATTAAGATATACTTTGTCATTTACTTTAATTTGTTACTTTTTTACAGTTTCTTAATGTTCAATAATGAGTCTCTTTTATAACAGCTATTAGATAGAGGATATGTTAAAAGCATTTTGAAACATGTAATATATAATCAATAATACATAAGCAATTTATTGCATATTTCTAGACACATATGTAACAATTTATGATTTATTTGCGACATTTATGTTTATTTAATTGCTTGTAAAATTGTTTATCCCATGTTTTGCTAGACTAACAAATTATTTGTAAATATTTGACATTACTTTTGTCCCAAATTACAAACACATGTTGAATAGAATAAATTAAGTGATATCCTTAATTTATTTTGTATTGACAAAATCTATTGACCTAACAAACCTAATAATTTAATTTACGAACAGAACACGCTAACGTAACTTAATTCGTTCTTAAATAAATATTAATTTATTGTGCAAATAAATTTATACATTTCATTTCAAATGTTTGTTTTTTTTCTGTTCCCACGGATAATTACATCAATAAAATTTATCATCATTTCAAATCAGCATCATAATCTTAAAATCTTACCACAGAACTTCCGTATGAGAAAATCCCAGAATAAAATCCATCACTAAAATCACCACAAATGGCACAAAAACTACCTGACTCACAATAGAAAAAATAGTCCAAAACTTTGAGACTTGAAAGCAACATTGGAAAGTTGAATGCTTCCCTGTCTTGATGCAAGGAATCAAAGGCAACACTCCCGTCCATCTCGCAAACGACAGAACCGGCGAAACAGCTTCGCAAACGTTCAGATGCGCTTTGCTCGTCATAATACGACAAAATGAGCGGAAACGAACAACACAACTTCTGTTTTAAGCACGCGATCTTATATTTACATACAAGTGTATGAACACTCATATATAGGATCATCTATAACGGAGGAAGAATGTATTAGTGGACGAATTTACCAGTAGGATTAATAAATAATTACTCTAGATAAAACTCTTGTAATTATGCGAAAAATATCTAGTTTAGGGATAATATATTAACTCTACATGAAAGATAAGATAGATTAATTTATTTATAACGTCTTTTAATTAATGAATAAGCAATAAAAGAATAACTACTTTGGGAAAATGAAATCTAGATAACACTGAATTATTAATCGTCACGTTTCTGACATGAGGACATATTTTATTACTGATACCAGATTATATTATAAAGAAGATGTCAAATGTAATTAAATAGAAATGTTGGAGTTATGTTAAAAATTGCAAGAAACTTTCTAACCAAACTATTCAAGTAATTTCTGTACAATATCAAAACAGTATTGGGAAATCGGTATATCGAAACTAATTAATACAGGTTCATTTTGTAAGTTTTATTTCAAAACTCGAATGTGTTATTTAGGTATAAATTTCCCAGATATTTTAGGAGAATCAAATTACCTTTTTCAATTTAGTTGTTTTTTTTTTCTTCAAAATTCACCAAAGTCTAAACATGATATTAATATCTCAAACGTCTGATAATTACGAATATAATGTTTCTTCGTACATGCATTGAAGAAATAAATATGTATTAATTATACATGCTATACTTAAAAGTGTTCTTATTTCATGTTCTAGATTTACGTGTACTAATGTAATTAACATTAATTTGTGGTAAAGACATAAAATTCATGTGATAAAAGTATTATTAATAATTCATAATGACTTATTTTAATTCTGCTTTCATATTAAACTGATACTAACTTAATTTATATTTTGTGAAACATCTATCTTAATTTATTTATTTCATATACACATGCTAAGATGCAATATGTACTCATATCATTCATGGGTTAATATGGATACATATAATATAGGTTGGCAATGTTAATGCCAATTAATTAGTATTACACAAACATTTCTCAAACTATAACCACAATAATTGTAATAAGTAACCATTCAAATTATTTCATTAGTAAACATCTCCAAATTATGATGACATGCTTATTTAACAATGACATCCAATATTGCATTTTGCTGAAACTCACGGTGTATCCATAAATAGGTTCAACATACTTATTACCATAAATTCTTGGGAATTGATTAAGTACAGTTGAAAACAAACTATTATTAGAATCAGAACATTAATAAAATAATCATTTCAAGCAACTTTCATTGATTAGCCTAAATTCGTTCTTTTATTTTCGTTTGATACACATGATGCAACGAAATTTAAGTTTTATAAAATAATATTAGTTATTGAAATAAATTATTTATAAATATAAAATAATACAAGAATAAAAATAAGTAAATAATCACAGAATAATGACTGAATATCATAAATATAAAAACAATAACAAAAAAAAAAAAAAATTAATACGAATCCCTTGAATCAGGAGGTAACATCCTATTCCATATTTTCATTTCAGCTGCTCTTCTTTGCTTTCTTTCCTCTTCCGTTAAAAATAATTTTTCATCATCACTATTCAATTCAACATCTTCATGGTTCAAAAATTTCTATAAGAAATAAATAAATAAACAATGTCTTCATGAATAATGCAGAATATTACCTCATATTTTTCTTTCCGATTGTTAATTTGATCATGTGTACATTTGACTAAACTTTCATATATTTTAAATAACGTAGGTATTAAATTGTCATCAACAACCATAAACCTCTCAAATAATCTTAAAATGTCGTCTTTGTTTACGACGTGAAATCGTTTTAATTGCCACCAAGATTTTGTATACTTCAAAGACACGTGGTATTTTCTATGTGCACATATGAATTTGCTGCTGAAGGCACTTGGAGAAAATATAAAACTAATAAAATTATGGCTGTAGTGATCAAAATTCATTCCTAGGACGTTGAAAATTGAATATGGATCATTCTTGTGCTTCTGGTAATATAGTTTTGCATTTCTTTCCCTTTGTTGATCTATTTGGAGTTTTTCTTCTGCTTGTTGGAGAAGTTTCTTTTTAATATATTTTTCTAAAATATATAAAAACGATTACGATTGTAATAAAATATACCATCAAGGAGAAGTGGGGTTAGTACCATATAATAAGTCAGTCTCATAAGAAGTGTCTTCAAAATCGGAATCATCAGATGGGTTCGGAATATCTGTTAATTTATATTGAGCTAAATATATCTGAACATTTTCATTTCCTTTTAATTGTTCCGAGATTGATCTTCTTGCACGAAGTTTTCGCCGGGACATATCTACAAATAATAATTGAATCTTAGCAAATATTATAGTTGTACAATATAAATATTACTCACTTATTACTGCGTAATAAACATTTCGAAGATATACCAAATAATAGCAACACTAATGTAAAATATAATTGCAAAAACAAACATACACAAATTATATGTATTATATGAATAAGAGTAAAATTCAATTAAAATACTAATAACGTTGTAAAAAAAGATGCACAGAATGACAGACAGACACCTTTCGTGGAAGCTGGTATCGAACATCTGACTCACGAATACTTTCGAACCTGTTACTGAAAAAATAAATCGCAGTTGCAAATTCGGTCAGGGCCAGCTGCTTGCTTTCATTGCAGAGATGATTCAAAGTTCTTTCTTCTTTCATACTATTCAACTATGACAGCGCGAACTCTCAAACTATTGAAAATTGTTTTATATTTGTTTATAATATTGTTTAAATCCCATGACAAATGAGCACTTTTATAAAACTATGTAATATTTTGATAATATTGCAAAACAGGCTTAATTTTTCTTTGATATATATAGTAGGTACAAATTCAGAATAAATAAATTATACAAATTGTTCATTAATTAATAATTAGGTCCTTCAATAAAGTCACAAAATGTCATAAGTCATATGTATTATAACTCGACTAGACTAGACTAGAAGTTTTAAAAATATTAATAATTATTAAGATATTTGAGTTTTAAAGATAGCAATACTGACGTCAAAGTATTATGTTTTTCTGCTTAAGCTTATCACTCACACATCTATTCTTTCCAAATTCTTTGTACTTCTCATATTATTGAGCAGGTTTAAATTGTCGAAATGTCAAATGGCTGGCACCTATGTTGAAGATTTTTGCTTTGTTTTGAATTTGGAACCAAATAACACAAATCCGCAATACATAACAGTGACATCATAATATTTTTAAAAAATCATGATTTAATGGGTGACAATTAAGACTTTTTAACATGGTGATAGATAGTCTTCAATTGAGATAAAGTTTCAAAAAAAAAAAAAAATAGTAAAGTACCCCATTTATAATAGTATTAGACAAAAATACTAATTAATCAAATACGTTTCGCATGACAATCTATACAATTTATCTTGCAATATAATAAAGTATACAATGTCATTAATCATGTTATTAGGTGCTTTTATTTAGAGAAGAAGAGATGATCGATATAAAATTAAGTATTTATTTTCTGTATTTGCTGTTTGCAAACAAAACAGAATATATAATAAACCGCGAATTAAATACCTAAGAGCTTTCCGTAAATACCGTCCTTGGTGTATTATGTATTAAAATAACTATTTTATTTCATCGCATACAAGTAAATACAAGAATTATAGAAAAAATTGTTTTATTATATTACTAAAATTTGTGCGTATTGAAATTATAACTAACTTATTTATTAATAGTACTAAAATTGTGAGACCAATAAATATTAAATGAGGTGTTTTGAATTATAATATAATTGAACACTGGGACGTAATTAGTAGGTATTGTTTTAAACTTATTACGTCTATATATCGTATTATAAAGTTGAGGAATTTTATAGATTTTTTTTTTCTTTATAAAGTTATTAAATTTATGAAGTTCTAAGAAGTTTTTCTTGTGTTAACCTGCATATTAATCAATGAATCAGAAAAAAAACTAACTGCGTCTCTGACCACATATTTAATGGCACATTTAGCAAATTGAATCTAATGGAATACCTGTCTTGGGCATGTTACATTGAACAATGAGAGTCACAATTTAACTGATAGTAAAACATGTTCATAAAGAATTTATTGAACATTCTTGGGCAACAGCCTAGAACTGAAGACATGAATCGCAAATTATATCTTTGTGAAAGAACAACAGTTAAATATATTCTAAGACTTATTAGATGGACAGGATGTGTGCCATTTGAATTATGCGCTAAAATTCATACCGGGAATAGTTGCCGTTTTCAAATCACAAAATTTTGGATATGTGTAGCACTTTTGCATCAGATTTTGTTTATTATTTACTCGGCTATGGCCATATATTCATCGACAATCATACTAGAAGAAGACAAGTCAGTTTTCAGGTAATAAGCACAGAAATGTTATTGGGCACAGAATTTAAAATAAGTTTTATGTTTTAGATACGTTAACTTGATTAGTACAGTGCTAGGAGAATTTGAAATCCATTTAATATTATTAAGTGGTTTAATATTCAGAAAACAAATATCTGCCTTATTTGAGAAACTATTTGCATTTCCACGAACAAATCAACAAATCATTAATTTATCGAACCAACTAACAAAATATTCAGTAACAATAAATATTATTTATATGTTTTCAATAATAAGAATTCTTATAGATATTTGCTTCCACTTTAGTGTATTGCCGGCTTGTTCTATGGAAAATTTTACAGGTAATCCAATTAATATAGATTAAATATTCGTGTTCAAATAAAAACGTATGTTCCAGAATGTTACTTTGGACCTCTTCTTCGTACTGTTGCTATTATATATGAACAAACTCAAATAATTATAGTATTAACGCTATGTTTATTGATATCTGATATATTTGAAATTACAGCCAATACTTTTTATTCGCATTTACAACAGATTATAAATGCCCACAAAAATAATCAATTTAATATTACTTCTATTGATTTTAATAGCAGAAGAAAACTAAAATTTCATGTTAGTTAATAAAAATATTTTAAAATGTTATTAATGTAATGAAAGAACTTAACATTTTAGACGGAAACAGCTTACTTTCAACAAATAAATAAACAGTTCCGGGATACTCATGAATGCCTTCAAGAAACAAATAAATATTTTAGTGTTCAAGTGTTTTATGTAATATTCAAAAATTTATTTATTATGATATATTTCATATTTCGTGAATTATCAGTAGCACGTTCTAAACATTCTTCAACGTTTAGAAATATACCAGGAGCAATTACACAACTGTGTCGTCTCGTTTTCGTTTTAAATATTGGAAATATTGTGAACGGAAATGTATTACGTATATTAATTATCAGTGAACTAAAATTAATACATTCTTTTCTTAGAGTCAAAAACCTATACATGCCCTGCAAAAAGCAGATTTAATGTATTTACCAGCAGAACTACAGCTAAAGGTACATACTTTCATTTTAATTTTACAAAAATAAAATGAAAATTGTTACAGATTCAGAGCATGTTTCTTCAGTGGATGTCAAAAGGGCAAGGCTATTTAATTGCATTTAATTTAACTAAAGTCCGAACAACTCTTCTTGCATCGGTAAAATAATTTACATTTCAAGACTACTTAGCACTTTACGAGCGAGCACGTAAAGTTCGGGTTACGATCGAGCATTGTACATTGTTTTACGATATAGTGAATCGCAAATAATTTTAAAACTAAAACACATTAAATTATTCGATCGAAATTGTCTTTGAAAACATGCGCAATAAATATGTATATTATTATGGTTTTAAGATAACAGCCCGTAAATATTCTTTACCACTAGAGGCAGAGCTCTAGAATATTAGGTTTACGATTCAGTATACAGTAAACTAATGAATAAAATATAAATAATAATTGTTATTTTTTCTAGATTCTTACGAACTTTATCACATATCTAATGATATTTCTACAGTATGATTATCAAGAACCAGATGTAGATTACATTAATTTTAATACTACAAAATTAAACAAATCAATGTTTTAAAATTAAGTTTTATTGTAAAATACTTTAAACAAAATTACAATTCTTGATGTAATTTTAAAATAAAAAGTAAACTCCAACAAACAGTTTTGAAGGTGTTATTATTAAATATTATATTACATGTAACATTTTTACATTGATATTAAGACTAAACTGTAACAATGTTTAATTCAATTCATCTAAATACGGTACTTTCGACAAGTTTCCTACTGAAGCAATGGACAAGTTCGAGGAAGCGACTCTGCTTGCGGCCTGTAAGAAAACAAAGAAAAATAGGTTAATTATATTAATACAATAAAATGAAAGAAATATTAACCTTCTGAACATCAGCGGTTGTAATAGATTCAATAGCGCTATAAATCTGATCGGGCGTGTTGACGGTACCAGTGATGACAGCCTGAGTGCCCAAAACTTCAATGAAATTACTTCCACTTTCGGCGGCTAGGAGGGTGGCGGTCTTCAGTTGTTTCTTGGCCCTCTCCACACTCGCATCGTCGACGCAAGCAGCGCGGAGAGTTCTCGCAGCGGCTGCCACGGCACCGCCGATATCCTTGGCAGGTCCAGCGATCAGAGCGCCGAAGAGACCAGCATCGGAGTAGTTGGCATTGATGGCAGATACTGAGATCTTGTCGCCGGCTCCGATAGCCTTAGCGAGCTGGCCGCAGTTTTCGTTACCGCGCTTAGTAGCGGGACCGCAGCCGAACACGTGTTGAAGGACAGCGAACGCAAGGGCGTCTTTTTGGTTGCAGAGAGAACCGCCCTCACCGCCAATGGCTACATAGGCGAGGTCGCCTCCCTTCTCGGATCTAAAATTCATTGATTATTGATACCATATCATCAATTGCACGACAGTCGCTTTATTTCAATTGTACATGTTTTTCTGGCGTTCGTGTGAAGTGAATTATTTTCTATTCAAATGGCAACGAAGAACAAATATAAAAGGAAGCTAGAAAAGAAACTAAATTGTTTCCATTTTTAATCTGAACCCCAAATGCCTGGGAATCTCTACTTCCAAATGCCATAAGATTTTTCAACCGTAAAATTAATTTTTTTTCTATTTGTTGTGCTATCACCCAGAATTACCGAATCAACAAAGTGATTTCCTTCTAATAGTTACATCATCATATGCATCAAAATCCTAATCAAATATTTTTTGAAAATTGTCACCACAAAAAAATATAGCAAATAACTTGATAAATGATCTCTTTTATGTTATATAATAACATACCTAATCAGATAATTACCACCTAACTACTGGACAAGGTTTAGTTATAGAAATTCAGAGATGACTAACACTTTTGTGATTTACAACTAACTAGAACTTAAATTTTAACTAGCGATGATAAAACTGGGTCTTAGATACCGTACTGTAATGTATAAAATTAATATTCTTACCGAATTTCGCCGCCGTAGTATTTGCTTATGGGATCTTCGGAGGAACCAGACTCCAAGCCCATATTTTGGGCATATTTAACAAGGTTGTCCTGGCTGACTCCAAGACCAACAACAGCAGCACGGTTCGTGGTGAAATTCTTAGCAACAAAATGCTGCAGAGTCTCCGATGACACTTTACCAACATTGTGCTTAGCACAGAACAATGAATTGCCTAGTCCATTACGGAAAGCAGCTCTGTGTAAGAAGTTAACTGCCCTAACCTAAATATATTTAATTAATAAGATTATCTATTTTAAACAAAATAATATAAATACCTGAGGAGAGAGGCTAGCCAACTCCAACTTGAGTCTCGGCATAGAGTCGGAAATTTCCCATGGTTTGAATGCTTGTGTACAGGCAATATCACTCAGGAATTCGGAACTGCGTTCAACAGCTTCGTATGTACCCTCAAGAGTGTATGCAATAGTTTCACGACCAGTTGTGCAGGTCAAAGTAGCACCAACTTGCTGAAGATTGCGGACAATGGCGAAATGAGTAGAATTTTTGGTTGACAATCCAGCAGCAATCCTCAATATATGTGCAGCTCCTTGGTTCTCAGAGGTCTCATAACGGGGACCAGCTCTAAAAATTGTTTGCTATTATGTAATGTGTTTCACATTTAATATTAAATAATGAATACCTAAATACAACTGACAGACGTGTAATGGGTGATCCGTTGTCAGAAGATGCTACAACAAGCTTATTAGGAAGTGTACATGAGTTAATATTTTTGATTTGACCGCAGATCGGTAGTACTTGTTGTACGTAGTTGCGGGTCTAAAATAATTAAACATAATTAACAATCTAAAAAGTATGTGCTCCACGTAAGTTTATATAACAGGCCATTTCACTATCAGCTTTTGTCAAACTGACGTTATAATAAAACTTGTAGAAAATGGTAAAGACTTACCGCAGCCTTAAAAATAGGTGTTTTCACTGCGTTTGTAGCCATTGCCATACAATAATTTTTAAAGAACCTACTTCATGAACACCTTTTCGATCTGCTGTGCAAAAATGGCTGCGGGTGCGTTCAGAACCCGGTATTTTTGGTTATGCAATGCATTGAGCCAAATTCAGAATGTTCACTTGTTTTCCAAATTGCACCTTGAACAAAACTAATTTCAGGAATTAATGTTAATCTGTAACATTTCTAGTAATTCGTTCTGATTTTAAGTATTGAGCTATTCCAATTAAAATTATGTGAAATAAGTAGTCCATATGATCTCAATTGTATTTAGATAAAAAAAATAAAATGTTGAATAATCATGTATATTGAAATGAATTTATTTGTTATTTTATTAATGTACATAATGATAGTAATAATGCCAATTTTAATTATACTGAGTCTGCTATCTGTTATGAAATTAGAAATAAAATATTCTTTTTGATACACAGGGAGGTGAATACGTAGAGGCTAGTTTCGCGGCGCCAAAACACCACTGGAACCAGAAGCTACAGACATCTCTCCGCCCTGGCCGCTGCTATCTCTCTGGGGGCTCTGTAATATATAATAATTAATATACATATTCATATATTGCAATGAGAATATTTACCTTGACATGGATTTGATTTTTCAGTACGGCAGCACGCAGAATGAGCATGCGAGTTCGCCTTTGATACTCTTTACCCATTTGCAGACTCTTTTCAAATGTAGTACTTCGTTGATCGACATCTTTAGCGTATAAAATTTTATTGTGTGAATCAATTCTTGCCTGAATCTGCCCATCTAAAATAAGTTGCATGAGTTCATCCTCGAGTGCAAGAACGGTGCGATTAAAAGCAGTCGCCATTTTCCGCATATCAGCCGACAAGTACGGGCTGAAGTACTGTATGAGAGCTCTATTTCTAATTTGTGTGTAAAGCGTGTTAACATGAGGCGCTATGTACATATCCAATAACAAATTATCCTTAATTTCATCCAGTAGTTTCAAACAAGATGCGTACTTTGATTCGTAAAATTTAAAAATTATATCCCGTAGCTGTGGTTCTAGCTCTAGGAATAGTTTAAAAGAACTACTAAATATAACGTTTTTCTGTAATTCGTGCCTGTCGAATGTTGCTAGTGCGCATAAGCCTCCATACATGGCTACGTTGCTGCATGACAGCATCTCCGGGAAATCACAGTGATCCAAGTTTGCTTGCAAAAAGTGTTTGGCCGCAGACTTGTATTTCTTAGTAGCTAATTCGGCAAGTCCCGCGGCACACTTGAGCCGCGTTAAAATGACTTGGTTAGTGTCTTTACCCTGCGTTTCGGTGAAGTCGGGAGTGGCTTCAGCTTTAGACACATAACTCAGTACGTGCGACCAATTCTGTAGGTACACTGACACTTTAATTACATTTAAACACATGTTGACTACATGTTTGCCACTGGTACAGTAATCTCGAGCTCTGGAATAGCACTTGAGTGCATTCGACAAATCTCCACAATCTAAGTAATGATCACCTAAATCATCGTGCCCTCTTCGAATACTTTCTTTAATTGAATTGGACTTGTAATTTTTCAGATCTGTATCCAGTTTTTCTAATTTCAGAGCTGCTTTCTTTGATCTGGTTTCTATCCATAACGAATCAAGTGTCGGAGTATCCTGTGATGTTGACTGCGCTGCTATGTCCGGTAGAGCAGTACTACCTAATGTTTCGGCTAATTTTTGATGCAGCTGTTGATACAAATTAACATTATATGTAGTCATCACATATGTTACAGCCATTTTTAAGGCTTCTAATCTAAGTGAAGGACAATGATCAGCAATATACATCAGTCTATACAGTCGAGCAAGCCCAGTGTAGCTACTGGCGTACACTTCCAAGTCCAAGGATGGGTTTTCAACAACGTACGATTCTTCTTCATTATTGTCGTTATCTTCCGGTGGAGCATCGACTTGCATGGGTTCCACCGCATTCTAAAGGATGTAAAATCATTTTACTATTAATAATCATATTCAATTATAATTATTACTTACATTATTCATCATAATTACTATAATAAATAATACGTAATAAGAATTATAACCTACAAGTTTTATAAATATCTCAACTGTCAGTAACAAAGCAAATACAAATTTTTATTTAGGCCATAATAATGCATACGGCTGTTGTTTAAGAAATATAACAAAACTGTGACCACGGTAGAATCGATGATTTCAGTAATAATTAATTATAAAGTAATTATTACCTGAAATAAAACAGCCTGCATCGGAAACGGCATTTTGATACATCTATTTTCCTGCTTTTACCGTCATCTTGAATTACATTTGTATGGAGTGTGGTATATCTTCTGAATGTAATTTTATTGCTAACTTCGTTACAAATTCTTTATTTCTTCTTCTTCTTGTCTTACAACCTTCGTTTGTTTAGTTCAAAATAAGATTATAAAGTTATAATTATTGAATGAAATACAATTAAAAATTACACATTTATAATAAAAATATATATTTATAAAACTATACATGGTATTTTTGTTTTGCTCCAATGATATTATCGTTGAAGAGTACAATTATACTTCATCTAGAAGATTGAGAACAAACGTAGTACATATAGAATAAACAAAAGAAGAAATACGCGTCTTCATTTATTTTCCCGGTTTGGGATTTGTACAAGTTCCAAAATTTGATTACAATCAAGAGCACGTGTTTGTTGCACCTCAGTGAAGCGAATTGCGGAGAGGTTGCATTTATTATAAATAAATTACATATTTTTATCGTATTTCTGTGAACTTTGCATACAAATAAGAAAAATGGTAAGAAATTATAAATAAGAAAGAAACACGTGGTGATGACAAATTTCACGTGTTTCTTCTAACGACGTATTTTATTCATCTCTGTATTAACATTGTTGCAATAATGAAACTTATTAATCATTACAACGTTTCGAAACGTAATGATGTTTTATAAAAATGGAAACATTCTATTGATCATTAATTATATATAACTTCGTTGAACACAATTTTGATTTCATTTCAATATATTAAATTTAAATTCATATTAATTTTAAACAATATAGAAAACATTTAATACAATAACCTAATTTTTATACTACAGGCTGAAGAAGTTAACCCAAAAGCCTATCCTCTTGCTGACAACACATTGACATCCAAGATATTGAATTTGGTTCATCAAGCAATGAACTATAAACAAATCCGTAAAGGTGCCAATGAAGTTACAAAGACGTTGAACCGAGGAACTGCTGAGTTCATAGTTATGGCAGCTGATGCCGAACCACTCGAAATTTTGTTGCATTTACCATTGTTATGTGAAGATAAGAATGTGCCGTATGTTTTTGTAAGATCTAAACAAGCTTTAGGTCGTGCCTGTGGTGTGTCTCGCTCAGTAATTGCGTGCTCCATAACTGTGAACGAAGGTTCACAGTTGAAGCCGCAGATAACAAGTATTCAACAAGAAATTGAGCGTTTACTTGTATAATTTTTTTTTTATTTTCAATACAAAATACAAACTATATGTAAGTATCAATTTATTTTGTAATAAAAAGTGATTAGTACAAAAATAAATGCAGAGTATTATTTGAATAAAGGTTGTGCATGCAGCTGCCAGTTTTCTTCCCAGCGCAGATCTTGGAATTTACGTAATTCGGTTTTGAATTTCTGTTCAGTCTTCTGTTGTGTTTCATTATTTGGAAATTTTTCGAACCAGTTCAGTAATTGGGATGACAACTGCGCACTGTCCTTAAAGATGTAACTATTTTCTTCATGTTTCACAAGTTCATCCAGACTGAAATTGAAAAATATTGTGTAATAATACTTAATTTTTGTTTGTTACTTTTAATACTTACCAGTTAAAATAAAAGGCACAGACCGGTAAACCGCAACCAAACATATCAACTACTTTCATTGGTAAGTCCAATCCACTTGAACTTGTATGTAAACAAACGCCTAAATCAGCCGATGCCAATAACAAAGGATAATCAGCTGATTCGAGCCATGGTGTTATAATTGTTACAAATTCCATTTTTTGTTTTTCAATTAATTCTATATAATAATCTTTCAAAGGACCCTTTCCGGTAATTACACATATTAGTTTTGGGAGATTACGTATGTTACCATTCTTACAAGATTCTTCATAATCTAAAAATATTTTGGTTATAAAATTGATTTGAATAGAAAGATAAGTAAACTTACTTTGCAAAGCACTGAGTAAAACAGAAAAATCTTCATCCTCTGTCCAACTTGTACTTGAAATTAACAAAGCTGGTCTATCTTTTCTTAATTCTACAATTCCATCTGAATTTATTTCTGTAAATGCAGTTTTTGAAGGCTCATCAACAATAAATTCAGGATAAAATTCGCTTAGTCTAATCAATAAAGAATGTTTTTCTTTTAGTGAAATTGAATGAAATATTTCTGGAGGTCTATCGTACAAGGTCGTTGCTCTGAAATTATTTAAATTTGAATTACAAAAAATTTATGTCGAATATCAAGGATTACGTACTCTATATTCCAATTATTCTTTAAATCTTGTTTCATTGCTTTAGTAACACATAAATTTCCATCCGCCTGACGACCAAAATAGGATTCCATCATTTTCGTCGTTTTAACTAGAATGTGATTCTGACCAACGCTGAGAGCCATAATTGTATTTCCGTAGTTGTGCCAATCAACAATAAATTTCGCTCTTGCCAGAAGACAATAAAACCAACAAGTAAATAAAGTAGGAACAGCAGGTGGGTTTTGAATAAGGACATAGTCGGCTTTTTTAAACAAGAGAGCACAGAATAAAGTAAATGTTTGCCATATTGTTTTAATAACGTAATTAACTAGTTTGGAAATTCGAATTGTAGGACAAGGCACTAAAGGATGTACATGTATATTGGAATGTTGAGTTAAAATATTATTTATTTTTGTTTCTTTGTAACCTATCACATTTACTTTATATCCCGAATCCGCAAGAGATAAAGAGTGATATTGCATTCTAGGACTTCTCCCTATATCCCCTAAAACTACTACACAAACATTTTTAGGTCTTGACGTATTCATTTTCTTATTTTTAATTAACGTCAGCACAAGTCACTGCACATTTTTACACATGACGTAAACTCGCCAACTTGACAGCCGACAGCCGCTGTCAGAAAAAGTTGCACAATTTGTAGTTTGTAGATTTTTCACGATAGGGTAAAACGAAAAGCACTATAAAAATTAGGTTACTTTGATATAATTTAAAAATGTGATTAAAATTTTGAATGTGTTAATATATTAAATATGTCTTTGAAGACCTAATGGATATTGAGATTTTTCAAAATATTAATTTGTTTGTTACAGAAAATACGGCATCAGTTGGTATGCTGTCCATTATTCAAAAGTAACTATGTCAAACTTCAACGTTATTTGTGATCAGTAAAGGCAATGGCTACTTTTGTAGTATGAAATTTTTGCAATTGTGCAATATATTGTATTAAAAACTAGTACAACGTGTGGTTTGCATAATACTGCAGAGTAACGACTATTGTATCATATGAAAATAGTGTTTTATTATTCGTAATGTAAGCTTAAGGTGATGATATCAAACACCACTTCTTACAAGCTCAAGGCTTCCAAAAGCTCTCGAGACTTGAATGATTACATTGAGGGTAAAGCTGACGATAATATATCAGAGGAGGATCAAGAAAATAATTCCCGTTCTGTATTAAAATCACAATCAGAAAATGAGACCAATTACAACCGCCCACAATCAGCGGTGTTTGCTCCAAGGGACAGCAGGTTTAATAAAGCCCGAAATAAATCATATGAGTATCGTTCCAGCCGAGGTGCTCCATCGGAACGTAGAGGTAGTTCTTGGCGTGGACGAGGAGGTTATATTTATCGGAAATACGATCAAGATTCGCAGGAAATTGGATCCTACATTCCTAGCAGAAAATTTCAAGAACCGCTGAATAAACACCTATCATCAGAGTCAAACAGTAAGTCTTTATATCATTCTAAATATTACGATTCTGAAAAACCAAAATGCGAATATGGTTTAAATTTTCTTGAAGACACTAGAATTTCTAAGCTAATTCGCAGATTAACACAAGAAACAGATCAGGAAAAATCTCTTGTTTTATGTAAGAAATTATTAGACGCATTGTTAGTGCCAGATAACTCTCGGTATGTTCGGCGCGCATTTTCTATGTTGGTTGAAGCATTATATGAAGTTTTATGTTACGGATCAGGAACCACAACTAAACAACAAGCTGCACGTGTGCTTGGCAGAGTTGGTTATGTCATGGAAACAGATTTTCGCCGATTTTTAGACTGGGCTTTCCATCATAAATACCAGTCAGCCACTGAGGAAGTAAAAGTGTTGCTGATCACGTCACTGAAAGAAACATTAGCTCTTGAGAAAAAGAACTTGAAATTGCAAGAATTTGCTTCGGATATGATGGCACAAATTCAGTCAATTCTCGAAGCTACTGATATTCCCGATATTTTCATGGTCACAATGGAAGTAGTTTTGACTTTAGAAGACGTATATCCCGATGTTTTAACGATACATTTTCGTGATACTGTTGATATTTTACTAGGTTGGCACGTCGATAACAATCAAACTGTAATTATTACTGAATTTGCATCAAAAAGTCTAGTTAAATTGTCAAAGCATTGGCAAAGTAATGTTAGTTTTTCTTTAAATTTGATGAATCAATTTTTGGAAGATATGGAACCATATTCAGAACAATTACACAATCGATCAGCCGTGGAAGATGGTTCTGTTAGCACTGATGAAATTTTAGAACGAATTACATCATTAATTCGTGCATTTAATACCGTTGTCAAATGTCTTAGCGATAAATTCCACCCGCATAATTCCCCGGAAGTGTCTATGATGTTCGTTACGGAATGTTTAGGCAAAGTTTTGAAAACTGCAAGTGAAGCTTTAGAATCTTACGTCCCAGATAATCTTGCTATTGCCGCAAATGAATGCGTTTCATTGTTATTAAGTATTTTACAAACTAAAGCAGGGGCTGTCAGCGACATGCTGTACAACTTAATCGATTTGGAACTATCATTAATTCAAGATTTTGCGGATGCTACACTTGTATCCATGCTGTTGATGATTTCCAAGACAATCAAAGAACTGTCTGCTAATTTGCCAATAGAACTTGTACAAAAAATTGTTGGACCAAATTCAGAGTTGCTTAATTTACGATTTAGTCAGTCCGAAACTGTACAAAATGCAGTTGTAGATGTCTATCATAGTTTATTGAATTTGAAAAATATTCCACTATTACAAGAAGCATATCGTTGCGTCCTCGGGGACTTAGAACAAGCTTATAAATTAATCGTGCCAAATATAACACCATTTTGTCAAAACAATCCGTTCCCAACTCAAACATGTACGACTCTTGAAGCAGAATTAATTTGTCTTTTTCTTTTGCGTTGTTTATCTTTATTAGCAAATGCGACCAGTTCTATCATCGGTATGTGGGCTCTGCGACCCAGCATTTTGGAGTTACTCGCCTCAAATTTAGAGCCATTCAATACTGTTTTGGGTTTAAACAATCCAACTCTACAATATTGCGTATTTTATTTACTGTATTCCCATTGTAAATGTTACAATCATTTTGTGTCGAGCAGTTATTTGGTTACTAGTCCTGATACTAAAGCTAATGTTATAGATAAATTAGGATTACCAGGAACTCTTAATCTTGGTGATGTTTCGACAACATCACCTTCTTCAGGAAATTTGACTATAATTTTGAATATTTTATCCAAAAGTCTTAAAACAGAAATGAACTTAGAAACTACTTTATTACTTTTAAATTGGTTGCAAGAAATATTTAGCCATTCTAAAATATATTTAGATACTCTGTGTCAAACTGAAGAGTTTAAAGAAATTTCTCAAGCTTTAGTTAATTCAGGATATGTTTGCCAAACTGCTGTTGTATTGTCTGCATGCACAAATTTAAAAATTCTTTTAACTTATCCTCGAGTTCCATGGGATTCATCATTCTTGTTTTCAGTTAATGATTTATGTATTCTTCATGTAAATTCTACTACCGAAATAATTAGAGAATCATATGCGAATCTGATAGCCTTGTTGCCTTGGTTTGTTACAATTCACAATTGTAGTAAAATACCAACAGTACCACGAATGAAAAGTTCGGGAGATATAAGTCTTTATAACACAAGTACGATTGAAATCGCTCAACACCTACACATGAAAAGATCAATCAATGGAGAAATGTTGCAATTTCAATTTAAAAAATTCACGTCTTATTTACTCAAGGGTGTTAACCACGAAGAAAATTGGATGATAGATATTTTCAACTGTTGTTCTCCTTTGGAAGTACCAGACAATTTCAACATTACAGATTTCAGATCACTCGTTTTGAATTCAAGAACTCTTTTGTATTTTTGGATTACTTGGGAATCTGCCCTACTCTGTGTGAACAACAAATTAAGAACACCCTTGGGAAAACCTACTGAAACATTCATGAATATAGAAACGTCATTGAAAAAATTAGCGAAAGAAGCTGTTGGCATTTTAAGTGAAAATGAAAATAATTCATTATCTTGTCTCCAAGAGAAAACACGTGTTTGTATGTTGTTGGAATTCATGGAACATTTAGAAAAAACGATATACAATGCTGCTGAAGGATGTGCAGAAGTTCTTCTAGCGCCAGCAAAACCTGTTCGTACATTTTTTCATACAAATGCAAGTACTTGTCGAGAATGGCTCACCAGGATTCGATTCCCGGTGGTAACTATTGCTCTGCACGCAGGACATTCAACCACTGCTATCAGACACGCTCAAGCAAAGTTGCGTGATTTAGTCAATTCTGATAAGACTCAAGATATCGAATTTGAAAAAACCGTCGTGAATCTAGCGACAGCTCTGTTAAATCTGAATGAATATGAAGCATTATATGGATTGTATGTCTGGTGCAATAAAGTTTCCAACAGAAAAATGGTCTGGCTTAAAGCTGCTTCAGATCAGGCAACTAAAAAATATGAATCTGCCATCAACAGCTACACAAATATCTATAAAGACACTTTACAGTCTAGCAAGAAATCTGAATCAGAAGATACACCAAGTGAACCAGAAGAAAATTCGTATTTAAAGAAATTTGTTTTCAGTCAAATCACAAATTGTTACAAAAATCTAAACTGTTGGAAAGATATTATGGTTTGGAAAGAAGAAGAAAATAATTATTTTACTGAAAACGATACAAATAAAAAACTAGACACCGATTCTGATCTGCAGTTCGCAAAACTTGCTGATGCATTTGAAGAAAATAATTTGCCGTATCTTGAAGAACTGTGCGAATGGAAAAATATTGACGATGAATCACCGGTTCCTGGAAAGTGGGGCACAAAAAATTTGTTGAACGAAACAGAGCTCAATGTTTATAAAATTGCATTACAACTTAAAAATGTAGATAACAACGATGTACTAAATAAATTGACCGATAATTTATTAATTATACAAAACAACGTACAAGAATGTCTACGCAGTTTACCTTCAGAATATATTCAAGAATTCTTATTACTGCAGCACATTACTGTGGGTTTATTAAATATTATAGAAAATAAGCCTGGATGTATCTTCGACGTTGTCTCCGATATCAAAAAGCTTAAAGACGTCAATACTTCCATTCTATCAAAGATACTTTTGTGGTCAGAATATTTCAAGAACATCGACAATGTTGTATCACACAATTCTTTATTAAATTTGAGAATTAACATGATAAAAAGAGCCAGG
Source organism: Poecilus cupreus (assembly GCA_963942605.1). Lineage (NCBI taxonomy): Eukaryota > Metazoa > Arthropoda > Insecta > Coleoptera > Carabidae > Poecilus > Poecilus cupreus. The sequence continues at coordinate 9,153,501 of OZ012718.1, forward strand.
AAAGAAGGAAACAAAAATTTTGCAATGAATCAGATTAACAATTACTTGATCATCCAAAAAGACTGTTTTGCTCTTAATGACGGCAATGGTAACCAGTCCAATATGCTAGACAGTGTTGCTCACTTTTTAATTCAATCAACGAATAAATTAGATAAAAATGTTTGGAGTCTCGAAAACGCCAAAGCTGTTAGAGAAATAGTAAAAGTTCTTTATTCATCGGAAGGAAAACGAAATATTGCGTTAAATGTTTGTGCCGCAGCATCAGCTGGAATTTCTCAGCAAGTTAACTTATCTGGCTCCGACGATCTAAAAGAACATGGCAGCAAATTAATAATAACTTTATCAAAATGGATACAACGAGAAAATGATCAACAACTTGTCAAAGAAGTCAACAGTCCTCTAGGAAGACTAATAATGGTTCTACCCGACATCGGATTCAGTGATAATCGTGAAGCTAACGTTATTCCAACATTAGATATGGCTGCTGGAAAACTATTACAATTTGGAGTTCGACAATATTCTCATTCGGCCAAAATCTGGAGCGCATTTGGAGAATGGTGCTACTTATGGGGAAAGAATGCTTTAAATAATGGAATACAACTTACTGACAATGACAAAATATTCGTGCAAGGAAACGTTCCACCGGGAATATCATCTGATGAGCTTCAACAAATATATGATATCTTATCACAATCTAAAATCGTTATCGACAAAGATGACATTACAAACAATGAAATGAATATGGCAGAAAGAATTGAAAGCCAATTAGAAACAGTGCCTACACTACGAAATGCATACCCAGAACATATGAGTAATTTAGTTCAAATTTGGAGACAAGCACAAAAAAGAATTTATCACTACTATGAATTATCAGCTGAAGCTTTCTTCCAGTCTTTGCAACTTTGCACTAACTGCGAAACAATTCAAAAAGGAACTGAGTGTTTATCAATCACAGCAACTTTGCGTTTACTGCGTTTTATCGTCAAACACGCTATGGAATTACAATCAGTTTTGGATACTGGATTAGCTAACACTCCTACACATCCATGGAAAGCTATAATCCCTCAACTGTTTTCTCGTCTGAACCATCCTGAAGAATATGTGCGGCATCGAGTGTCAGAACTGCTCTGCCGTATTGCAGAAGTCGCTCCACATTTGATTATATTTCCTGCTGTAGTTGGAGCTGTAGAAGGCGGTCATAAATTCGATCTAAGTGATATAACAATGCCGAAAGATTATTTAGCTCCTAATTCTGAACACACTGAGTTAGGAGATATTGAAGATGATTACGATGACAGCGAAAATGAAGAAAGCAGAGACGTGCTTCACACTTGTTTCATGTCAATGGTGGAAACACTAAGCAAACAAGCTCCTGAAACAATAACCCAAGTACAATCATTTGTCAGTGAGCTTCGAAGAATATCCTTACTTTGGGATGAATTATGGATGAGTACTCTAGTTCAGCATCATGGAGAAATCACCAAACGACTTGCACAACTAGAAGCAGAAATTTCCAAAACTGAAAGCAACATGAGTTTAACGAACGACGAAAAGGATCAACTTATCGCAGAAAAACATCGAATTATAATTAAACCAATAGTTTTTATCTTGGAACAGCTTCATGCAATAACTTCAAGAGAACCGGAAACGCCTCACGAAAAAGCTTTCCAAGAACGATACCTCGACCTAATCAATGATGTTCTGGACAAGTTGAAGAATCCAGGTAATCCACATAAGCCTCAAGAATCTTGGCAACCTCTCAAAATGCTTCAGGTTAAATTGCAACAACGGGCGCATAAAAGAGCATCATTTGCTTTGAAAATGACGGAAATTAGTCCAGTTTTAGCCAACATGCGAGATACGGTGATAGCTATGCCTGGTCTAGCTAGAAATGCAGTCAAGAAAGTTACAATCACGTCAATTTCTCTACAAGTCAATGTTTTACCGACTAAAACCAAGCCTAAGAAGTTGTTTTTCCATGGCTCTGATGGACATACTTACACATATTTATTCAAAGGAATGGAAGATCTTCATCTTGACGAACGTATCATGCAGTTTCTAACAATAGCAAACACCATGATGGCGAAAAGTTCTAATAAAACCAACCATAACGTATATCGTGCAAGACATTATTCCGTCATACCATTGGGTTTAAGATCTGGTTTAATTCGATGGGTAGACGGTACTACACCAATGTTTTCATTATACAAGAGATGGCAGTTACGCGAAGCTGCTATAACCAACATAAAACAAACCAATTCCACCGCTGTTGTACTACGACCTTCTGAATTATTCTACAACAAGCTCAACCCTCTTTTGAAAGAACACGGAGTGAAAAACACTGATAACAGAAAAGAGTGGCCATTGCCTGCTTTGAAACAAGTGCTAACCGAATTGATGGCCGAAACACCAAACGATTTGCTCGCTAAAGAACTTTGGTGCCGAAGTGTAAACGCGGGCGCCTGGTGGCAAGTCACTAAGAACTATTCGTATTCGGTCGCGGTTATGAGTATTATCGGGTATATTATCGGACTCGGTGATAGACATTTGGACAATGTGTTGATTGATCTAACCAGTGGAGAAGTGATTCATATTGACTATAACGTGTGCTTCGAGAAAGGAAAACAGCTGAGGGTCCCTGAGAAAGTTCCTTTCCGGATGACGCCTAACATGGAAGCCGCCTTAGGAATCACAGGAGTTGAGGTGAGTGATTTATTCTTTTAATTAAATAATTAAAATTCGTTTATATTAGAAGTTGAATTGCTTATAAAATAAATATCTTCACCAATTAAATACAATGTGTGCATACAATGATAATTAAGTACAAATATTCAATATGAATAAACGTAATGAAAATATAAAATTTTCGGTAAAATTATTTTTGGTTTATATTTGGCATTAATTTAGCTTTCAATGAATATAACAGTAAATATTTGCAAATTTCCTAACAAAAGTCAAATATAAACCAATCACAATGTTTTAATACTTAATTCACAACTACAGTTGTGGTTGTAACTAAACTACTACGCTTAACCGATTTAATTCTGAACATTTAAGTACACAATTAAGTAGCCAGAACTACTAGTTTAGATTATAAACATTGCCAATATCTACGACGCAATTTAAATAAGATCTTACAAACATCACATAAATATACCCTAGATCAAGTTATTTTATTTACATAATCAACAAAATATGAACAACTCTACACCCTATAACACATTACTGAGTATTTTCTTTCGCGTTACTGTCCTTAACATTACAATTACCGTTGCTTATCACTTTCTCATTCACTTGTTTCACATTAATGTTAGTAATAATCGTCTTATTTTCATTATTATCATACGGAACAATTTTATTTTTAATATTTGCACTGTCCAACTCAGATTGCAAGACATACTGTTCTGTTCCATTGCAAATACCATTCACAGTTTTATTCGGAGTTTCAATTGGTTTGGAAGCTTTCCTAGTATAGTTATAGCTGAAATGGTTCTCGCTTAGATTTGGGTTCTTGCATTTGAGTAGTCGAATGAATGCCCGACGAAATCCTTTGTTTTTCCACGCGTATATAGCGGGGTTTATCCCGGAGTTGGCCATGGCTAGTGTAAATGCCGGTTCGTAGAAAGGGTTGCCATCGATTTCCATTAGTTTTATGGTGAGAATCACGATGAAATATGGCAGCCAACAGATTGAGAAGCAGCCCAGAATTAACAACACTACCTGGAAATATAAAAAGAAATTAATTAATTTATTAGACAATTAAGTAGACTGCCAGTTTTTTATTAATATACTTTATTATAAGTAGTAATACCAGTTTTAAAAATATAACTTCAAAATAATTTGTATTTAAGTATATTTCATAGAATTGCAAAGAATATTAAAAAGAAGCCATGAACTTTTTGTAATATTCTGCTCAAAAACCTGTTTTTAAAACATCTCTTCTTTTAGCAGCATGTCTTATTCGTAATTTTCTTATTTTGATTATATTGATCAAGATGCAAGAAAAAAAACTGGTGTGAGCACATTACCTCCGGCAAATTTGAATTTCTAAACGGTACAAAATATTGAAGAAAGCTTCAAATAAAAATAATTCTAGCATCTTTTTTAATATAACAATATTTACTGTAACTCAATTATTTAACTGACATATACCCAAATCTAATCATCTCATAAATTCAACATCAAATTATAAATACAAAATTTGAAAATGATATAATTTGAGTTTAGTGGAAGAAATAATCGTGACATACACACAGACATCATCGCGAAAATAGTGAAACGTGCTTATCCGTTGAAAACTCTTTATCTTCCTTACAGAGATAAGGGAGGTAAGAATAAAATTATATCAAAGCGACTGTCTAAAAATTATGTTTTGGTATTAAAATAAATACAAACAACAATTTGACGTCATATTGTATGGTATTAAAATAGAACTATTTTGTTTACTATTAAAAACTACGAGTATTTACGTTTGCTTCCTGAGATTAACTACTACAATCAAAATATTTTGTTCAATCTCTGAACTCAACGACGGTTGTATACAAACAAACAAATTCGCATCATTAAAGAATCGTGAACTTTATTTTTGTTTTTTTTTTTGTGTGTGTGACAAAAGGGTGCAAAAAACTTCATTCACTGAAAGTTTTAAGCATTAGTGGACCTATTTATAAAGAGGAAAATAATAAATGACCTTAACACCTGTATAGATCGTGTTATTTTTGTTCGGCTAGGTCAGGTCCACTTTGCACTTAAGTGACGTGAAGTGGGTGTAAACTACTATGACACATTCTGATTCAACCCTTGTTTCATTTTAATGTATAATCGATATTCCAATCATTTTGTCGTCGCTTAAAATAGATCTTTTGATTTACAAGTTTTGATGGAAGAGCGTTAAGCTTAAATAATTAATTTATATTTACAATATTTTATAATAACTGTTCATTACTTTAAAAGCCAATCAGAATAGTTCATTTTGACATTTAATCAGTTAGTTTGTTTATTTTTATTTAAATCAGAAAATAATCATTGAATATAACTGAAGCCATGAATTTATTTGGTAAAATTCCTCATAATTCCTGCATAGAAACAGCAACTCGTGACAAAATTGACACTTTAATATTTATTAATTATATCATTTTTGACACTTCACTGTGCAGTTCTAGCCAACAACTCTTCAAAATGTTACCAATAAATTCTTGGCTCTCGGTATATTACCTTTGCAAAAAATTCATAAATATTTGCTCGTTATTGATAAAGCGGTCAATTTCTTTTTGTCTTAAATTTCTTTTTGCATATTTAAAACAACCAGTTTTCAAATTTGTCTTGTGTGTGTTACATATTTGAATTACTATCCGTACACGTAAGGGAGGTATTGTGATGAGTAAAAATTTATAATAATATTATAAACATATAAAATCATGCAAAATAAAACTTTTTAATTAACCATTTTTATATCTTAAATTCCATCATTTGTAATATTATGTTTGTTACGAATTATTAGATTTTGAGAACAATTCATCAACAGTAAGTGCTAGATTATTTGAAGACCTATGAGGCTTTTTGGCAAATCAATGAGATAAAGTTAAAAAGATGTAGAATAATATTACCTACAATTCTTATTTGAAACATTTTCCTATATTTGGTTGTCATCAGAATCAAAAACAGTGTTCTTGGTACTTTTGGGCCAAATGAAATTTTTATGTTAGTGATTTTTGTTAATTTGAGGTTATTACATTTGTTATTTTTCCTTAAAATATTCTTAAAAATAACAGAATTTAAGATACAAATACAAATTTTCCCTTTGTAAGATCAGAATAATTTTTTAAAAGTTATTCTAAAAGTCTTATTTGAGCTAAATTATATGATTCGGGGCTCGTATATGTTTTTTTCCCCATTATTTTGTACCATAAAAAAGTTATTTAGACGAGAGGTTATGTGTTGCCCATATCAATTTTTTTATGTACTAGAATTAACTACAAAGATAAAAATTATTACAAATTTTTATTCATAATATTAAATCGAAATCAGATTTCATATCGAATATTTCAAACCTATTCAGTAATTATTATTAATTGAATTGTTCCATTAATTAATATTTTTATTGATTGTAAATTGTAGCAGAATATTATGTTTGTTATCGGTATCAAACAGCAACGTACTCACTACTAGAATGCATGTTAATATTTCTTCCTTTATTACTAAATAATTCAGTTGAAGATTTTATCTCTGCATGCATAATATGAACCTGTTCTTCATTTTTCATAAATTGTAAAGGTTACAGTTATTTTCTATTTATAAATATTTGATGCGTTCTGTCTATATCATAATGACATCAGATGATTTGTATTTAATAGTATCTATTCTTTACGTTTCTACCACACCTTAAATTTTGTCTACATCGTATTTCTCATTGATAGCACACATTAGTCAAGTTTACATTGTCATATCCAATCTTTGGGTGGGGCTCTATTACCAGTATATTTGGCCGAGGATTGAATTGTCATTACGAAAAATTTCATTAGCTTCATTACCTCATATGATAATTAAACCTGAATTTCATACTTTATGCATATTAGACCATTGATAAACTTATTCACTCACTATTTAACAATCAGTAAATAAACATCATTTCAATTATAAATATTGTTTTATCTGTTTGTTCATTAAGTCAGATATATAGTTTTGCGAAAGCAGAGTGCCACACTCAAAATGGGTAAATAGAGTGATGATATATTTGTTTATGTAAACAATGTATTTTTGAATCAACCAAATGAAAGAAAGGAAAATTTTGGCGGTTATTATCAGCTTCAAATTGTCAGTTAACAAATTTGACAAGTAGTGTTTTACTTCATAACAACAATTTTATCTCTTCGCAGTTACTTGACTGTTTGTCAGGTGGTTTAACCTATCAATCACACCGATGAGTAACTGTTTTAATTAATTCAACCGGAAAAGATAATTACTTTTGTTTTGATGTATTAAATCTTTTGAAGTACTGCCGAAATATCTGCTTATCTCATTTAAACATTAAGAGCGGAGCGGATACTTGAAATATAAATTTATGCATTTCTCTAACTGTATTCTGAAAATATCTTGACGTTGATTGGTTTTTATATATTTATATTCGTAGATTTAACTCTGTTAAAAGTTAAATATAAATGATACTGGGGTTTTTAAATTATTAGCAATTTTGTTTCTGTTTGGAATATTAGTATCTGTTTCTCATATTTTATTTATTAATTTTATGCTTTCTGTTTATTTTGGAATATTGAATTGACTAAAATATGTGATACATTTAAAAGAAAAACTATTTATATTTAGGTGATTTTGTACTAAAGAAGTAGCAATATAGACAGAGGTCAAGGAAAAACAGATAATGTAGTAATTTGCTATTTATAATTATAGGGAATTGTTCATAGATCATAGTACAAGTAGTGTGTAAAATCAAATCCTTTTTGTTCGTCAAATTAGATCATAACAAATTTAGGATTACATAAATGGGTGAAAGTAAATTATTATGTATATATGTATTGCTGTTTTGACATAAATAATTATAAATTTTAATGCATTGTTATGTGGTAACATAATATTAGGCCAAATATCAAAATATATAAATTTTTAGATATCAGTTACGGTCTGATAAACAAGGAATGACAGAATTGCTGAAATAAGAATTTTATTCGTATACTTATTGCAGAATTGCTTCAATACGACTTATAAAAGAAACAAAAAGGTTAATTTACGCTAAACAATGTAATTGAATTACGTGTTAGTTATATTTTAATATATAATAATAACATTTATAATCTTTATTATAATTAGAAACATGCTGTGCATAACCACAGAAATTATATTACATTTTTTAGACATACTCGGTAATATTGGCAGTAAACATATTAATCATTTAATTTATTTCTGAGTAAGTATTCAATGAAAATGACAGTTTAAAACATTTACTATTGTACTAACAACCGATTATGGTACAATTTAATACAGCTAAAATTGATTGATAATTTGATTAATGTTACTAGTACTATGGCATTGATAAAATCCACACACATTTTAAAACAAAGAATACGTAGAAATTGTTATCTCTTATTAGAATCAATAGTTTCCCATCATATTAAAATTAAAATACAATTTCCTAGTATTGCATTAATGCATAAAGAGATGAAATATGGTAGTTATGATGTAAAACTACTCTTATTATTATATTTACATAATGATTTGTGAGTAATGAAATATCATAATACACCATAAAGAAAATTTGTTCTTTGTTCTTTCTATTCTAAAATATTGCGAAATAATTCGTATTGTTAGAAGTAAATACTCGTATATTTGAGTTCCGGATTTTAATTTGAATATTTTTGGATCTTTTACAGTAGAATTTATATTACTCATAAATTAGATTGCAAAACTTTTTGGTAGGTATATTAAAACAGTGAATTCTTCACTAACTAGAATTCGTCTGAATCTGTGGAATTCTGGGCTATCAATAATTTTAAATTCCTAAAGTATAATTTAAGAGTTATTATAAATTTTCTTATGCTCCAATATCGAGAAAGTAATATTGCCAGACTGGTCGTTTGTTTTTCATTTAGTGAATACTTCGAATTAATTAAAATCGTCGTTAAAATGTATTTAGAGTCAAGTGGCTTGTTTTGCGTTTGAAATACCCTAAGTGGAACCTAGTGCAATTACTTGTTTATTTAATCCCACTGTTTTCGATGAAGGCATGCAAATATTTCTAACTGAATTGTGCAATAAATCATGATAACATTTTATCAATGAAATGCATAATTATTAATTTTCAAATACTATCAATTGGTAACTAAATTAATATTCACTTGGTAACTAACTTCGGGCCTGAAAAACAACCGAATAATTTATCGGATTTTTGCGCAATTTGGCACCGAACTGGGTTGGAAATAAAGAAGTTGAGGGTGAATCATGATTGCGAAAATTATCAATACTCTTTTGTCGACCAGTGGAGAGATAAAACTATCTAAGTATTTACTTGAATTTCTAGAACTATAAAATAAAGAAAGTTACATTAACCTAGGTTAAGGTTGAATTTATAAATGTTTTATATTTCTCTGTGATTTTACTGATTCAGTTATTGAGCTTAATCTCGGTTTCATATATTTTATCAGCTAAATAATCTAAGAAACTTAGGTTCTTACTTAGCCATAATGTTAGCTAACAACATGGTAGAGGTTATTGAAAGAAATGAATAATATAGCAGTTTAGTTTATAAGATATACTTTAAGGATTTAGTACAAAATTTTATAAACAAATTGTTGTTCCTATAAGTAATTTTCTTTTGTACTTTATTCATGTTGTTCCTCCTCCACTAACATGTATGAGAGCTGTGAAAGCAGGGTGCCACACTCAAATTGATACTTATTCGTTTATTCTTCACACTCGGAATCATTCGTTTACGAAACAAACCATCAATCATATCTAACCATTTATTCCTCGGATGCTCATGCAATCCTTCCACCTTCAATCTCACTCGCATATATTAGTTTCATAAAATTTTCATTCGACATTCGCTCAAGATGACCAAACCACTCAACTGACTCACTCTCACACTCTCCATACACGATCACGTCTCGTATTCCCACATACTCCTCTCAAATACCTCATCTTCACAGCATACATACACATACATCGTGTTCATGCTTCTTCATTTATTTTATTTATAAGCATCTCTTAAATGTTGTCTAGAACTTAGGAAGTTCCTTCAAGTTTTAATGACAGACCGGGGCCTAATTTGTCGGTCTTTCTATGTAGGTAAATTATTAATATAAAATAAATTGTCAAGTAGGTTAAAATGTGGAGTTTTGTGAATAGGGTTTAGAGTATACCTGAACAGACTTCCAGTCGTTATTAGGGGTGCCATTGGTATGCGAAACGCTCTTCATGCGTTTGGTGTGTTCTCTAGCTTCCTTCCAAATCCGCCAATACAGCACAAGCATTGCGACCCAAATAGACGCAAACGACGGTGTCAGCACAAACACAACATAGTTCTTCGGCAAAATGTGGTACAATTCACACTTCTGGTTGTGCTCGCCAGTCCACTGATTCCAATACGTCAACACAGCCGCCAGACTGATCGCACAAAACCACCCTATCGAAATGATCGTAAACACAACCCTTTTCGTCATGAACCGGTTATAGTGCAAGGGGTGAACTATCGCGATGTATCGGTCGAATGCAATAGCGAGTAAATTGTAAATCGACGCACAACAAGCTAATACAATCATCACAAACCGCAGCAAGCAAGTGTATTTGCATCCTCCTAAATCATCTGTGATGTAAAACGCTAAGTGGTACGGTAACATGAGCCCTACCATCAAATCGGAAAACGCTAAACTGCAGATAAAGTGATTCGAAATCAAATTGGCGAGTTTTCTGCTGATTCGCAACGCACATATCGTTAGAATGTTCTCGCCTATAATAGCAATCATTAGGATGGTATCTATTATTGCCCATAGTACTAAATGGAAGTCTTGGGGAAGTTGAGTAGCGTTTACTTTCTGTAGCGTCTCGTTGAGGCCCAACGCCGATGTCGTTGCGTTTTCCATATTCGTTTACGAGCAACTTTTTACATCCTTACGGGTAATTACATTCACTACACTCATTGTAATTAACTTGATAAAAACACGTATTCACTTACACATAATTGTATAATAAATAATTAGATGAATCGTATCCCTTCACTTTTATGTAAACTTCACTGTTTGTTGTTGCTGCCGCCGCGGTGTGAACTTGCCCGCGTCTCTAGTGACAATGCCCCGCGAAACTCATTCAACGCACAATATAGCTTCGGCGGAATCCCCCGCGCTGCTTCTTGCCGCACTGGGGCCCTCCCTATCACTGATATCTGCAAGCACACGCATACGCGAGCCGTGAGTACTGAAAATACGATTTTGGTTTGTGTACCATGCTCTTTGCAATGTGTAAATGCTCGATGCTTTTGAGATTCCAGAATTCTGGTTTGTTGAATTAATTTTGTTTGGTGAACGTTGATTTATTTTTATTACATTACAACACGTGCTTGGTAGAATTGTTTAGTATTTACTGTAATAATTTCTATCCTCTTTGTTATTTGCAATTTGAATCTGTGGTAACGCATCGAAGTAAGGAACATGAAAAAATGATTTAATCAATTACCAAAAAGTTCGGTAAATTCTATTATATTTTTTTTGTGTACAGGACGTAGTATTGAAATGTGGCTCATAGGGGTTTTAATACTAATATTTTTTTTTATTACTATATCTTTTTACTTTTTCACTTTTCAAGAAACAATTAAAGTGTTTTTACCTATTCCCTTTACAACAAAATTGTAAGTACCTACCTACAAAAAATTAAAGAACTAAAAAATGCATGCAATAAGGCCCAATTGGTATTTAGTTTTAAAAATATTAATATTTCACAAAATATCAATTATATTAAATTTATGAAATGACGAACATTCATAATAAATATTATTGTTTATTGGATTGGTATATCGTAAAATATAAATATATAGGTAACAGGATGGGCCTTATTGCATGCATTTTTTAATTCTGAACAACTTTCGCAGTTATATTTTTGTTGTAAAGTGAATTGGTAAAATGATATAGCAATTTAAAAATAGTATATTATACAACAAGCATGGAATGGTACGTATTTCCTACGAGTATGAAAGTTTGTAGCATGAGCCAAAGGAGAAGGCTGCAAATTATTTGAGTATGAAATGCGAGTTGTACACTATACTTTTTCTACGACTACGATATTATTTCCTAATTAATTTAATTTTAATATATTTGTCCCGCTTTCATCATTCCAATATTTAACAATTCTAAATAAGTATCCTAGCAATGGCACCTGTACTGAAATGAACTGAACTGTTGACCTGTATTGAAATACTCGCAAAACAAATTCATTTCGCACGATGCTTGAAATGTACGTCATATTCTTACCAACAACAAACATACAATGAGCAGATTTATAAAGTGATCGTAGAAAAAGATACTTTGAAACTCATATACGCCACATGTCAATTCTGCACTCTGTATACGTATTTCGCGAACTAAGTTCTCATCCTCAGTTGATATATGATTATACAAATTTTTAACCAAGCCAATGGTCAAGATCGAATATGTACCACACCTACAACGGATAAATGGCGTGATGCTATATTTATTTACTTTATTTGTTTAATGTTTAATTCATGACATTTCAAGTATTTTATTATTTGTACACGTGTAACTTTTAGCCTTTTAATCTGAAATTATTGTCTTTTTGGTATTAAAATTTGAATTAATTAGTTTGCGATTAGTTATTTATTATTGATAGGGTAAACAAAAATTATGTAATTCTTCCGAGATTTGATGACAGGTAGTGGAATTTTGCGCGCATTCAGAAATGGATATAATGGTATATTTATTTATTTATTCTACTAGTTTTAGAGATAAAAGTTCAATAAAGCAATAAATTGTTTCCACTATCAGAATAAACTATAAATAAGTTATTGAATCCGTTGAGTTGTGGGTGGTCAGTTAGTAATTAATTTCGTTTAACGATTGGATTTTGATCCTGAAAGCAAAAGTTCGTAAATATTTTATTAGACTTAGCCAAACAAACAGCGATTTGTCATCAAAAAGCTATGAAACTTTATTTAGAAAATTATGACAGTCTTTACGGTGGTGCTTAAAAGTTCTGAATTATCCTTTGTTATATTTAATTGCTTCGAATCTTCGAAGAAAATCGAAAGAAAATAGATTTTGAGGATCTCAGTATTAGAGGTTCACAGAGACTTAGAGCGACAAAATTATCGATAACAATTAACATTTACAATAGCAATCAATTAGAGCATCTTAAAACTAACGATTTAAAATATGAATTATACTTAGAATAATCACTTAATGAAAGTGTCATCTATTGAAATAATGTTGTAGTAATCATAAACCATTTCAATAATGTCATTGTACATTTAGTGAAAAATAATGTAGTATTTGTTGTATAAGAAACAATATATTTCTAGTAAAACTTATTTTTTTAAATTTCATGTTACGGTATTTTCTATTTCGATAAAAGTTTAGATAGATATTGTGTGCTGTATAACATTTTTGACATAAAAAGGTAGAACTGATAGATATCCCTATACCACTAATTGTAAGTGGAAAGTTTGTAGTTTGCAAGCTTCTCAATCAGCTCTTATAAATTAACGGCTTAATTTTGTTGGTTTGAACACTAGTTTTGATTCCCATAAGTCAAAGCGAAACTGTTAATTCTAATTGCTAATTGTAATTAATAATTGGGTAGCTCTGAACACAGCTTTAAATTACTGTACCTAGAAAGAGCTTTTGTATGATCTTTTTCAGAGCTTTATTCGCAAGAATATGCTTTATTTATCTCCAAATTAATCGTTATTTGTAGGAAAATTCACTTTAAATGTAAGTTTATTATTTATTGTGCCTGATTACCACCCCTGGTCTTATGACGTAGTTATAGAGCCAATTTTACCGTTGTCCAATGAGAGACTGACATATTTCACGGCTCGCTTTGTGATTGGCTCATTTGAAAACATATTATGAACCGTCACCAAAAGATACAGTACTGTAACTGTACAACAAATATTTTCATGTTCAATATAAATAAAATATATATAAAAATAAATAGTATATCATCACGCTATTTACACATTTCTGGATGTGGCACTCTGCTCAAAACAGATCTCGGTATTATATGTTTTTGCGCGAGAAGTGCGGCTACCAGCCGTCATATCACGACCTCCAAGGATGGTAGTGGTGGAGAGGCCACATGGGTAATTTGATGTGGTGAAAACTTTCGATATTTAATTTTAAAAATTTGTCGGCTTGTCGTCTCGAACCGAGGATTTTTTGATCTACAGTTCGATGCATTACTGCGGATCTATTTACCCCATATTTTATCTTCAATATAAATATAAAATAAAACAACGACCACTATATGCACATTTACGCCCGAAAATATTGCATACATTTTCTTTCACAATTTAGAATTTGCTTATTTATGCTGAATTATCCTAAGTATATTAATCACGTTTAAAATTGATTAATTTAATAGGATACCGGTAGAACAAAGGGACGAATGATTCAACAAAATGTTGTAGGAAATTTTAAAGAAAACCTAAAAATATGCAACGTTTTTATTCATAATTCTAATGACGAAAATAAGTTATGTTATGTTAGGTAATTATATATTTTATATCCTTTATCCTGTATGATTTGAAAATTATTTTTTGTAATAAATTATGAATAATGTTTAATTATGCCAGTACATGTATAATTTATAAATATTCTTCAATATCATAAATTCCAAGAATTGTAGATATGATAATGAATTAATCTATAAATAAAAAATTTATGCACAGGCATTTAATTAAGTTATTATAAGATATTTATCTATAATTTGACTAAAATGATGAATGATGAATCGAAATTATAAAGTACATAATTCAAGTAATCCGTTTGATCTTTGAGTTGATCTTGAAATAATTAAAATAAATTAAGTAATTAGCACGATTCGAGGTCTATTTGTTTATTTTGATTCAACTTCCTACATATTTAATATTATTGCTTATTATATTGAAGACAATAACACACATTTATGATCTTCATAACAAACTAAATTCATTCACGAAACTCTGAACACTAAGTTTCCAATCGTTTTATTTGTCAATAAAAGCCGTATAACAATAGTAGATCATACTTTCTTATGCCTGAGTTTTCTATATGTTCAGGAACGATGTTTTTACGGAATCAGCAATCCTGTAGATTGTCCAAATCATCTATAAAGTGGCCAAATTCTTTTCTTTTCTCGCGCTAAAGTTCTTCCAGAAAATCATTCTTCACACTTATATCAAATTCTTTGCAGGAGGTCGTTGCCCGAATATCCACATGCTTCACTAGAATATATTCTGCTTTATTCTGGTTTTCTCATATCTAACTTGATTTATATTTTCGTGCCTTAAATGTAATAAGAATGTTAGATGGAAGATCGGTGTTTTATTTTCTATAACACTATTTTGGAAACTAGACATTTCACAACTAAAAATTGTTATGGAATCACTAACATTCCATACGCTGCGTATGGAATATTTTCGACGAATCAGAGCCGCATATTAGCGCGATATATGT
Source organism: Poecilus cupreus (assembly GCA_963942605.1). Taxonomy (NCBI): domain Eukaryota; kingdom Metazoa; phylum Arthropoda; class Insecta; order Coleoptera; family Carabidae; genus Poecilus; species Poecilus cupreus. The sequence goes on from OZ012718.1 coordinate 9,168,671, forward strand.
ATGAAGTATTTTGATTCAGTTATTATGGTTACGTCTGTTTGTTTTAATTTGATTTATTTGAGTTTGTTGTTTACAACAGTTTTATATTTGTATTTTTTGTATATTTCCAAAATCTTGTTATAGAAAGTATAGTCTACAACATGTAACGGAATGGCATATCCCACACTCGCAAACCGTAGCCCTCGCCTTCGGCTCGGACTACAAACTTTTTGCTCGCGTGGTATATGTGCCATTCCATTACTTGTTTTAGAATATACTATTCCTTTTGAAATCTTAAACTTACACCAAAACGACTCAATTATCAATAACAATTATCGCTTATAATTAGTAACCGATTGAAGCATTTAAACACTGCTGCTTTGAAATACGAATTATATTATACAGAAATCATTTCAATAATTTAATTATACAGTTGTAAATTTGATCAAAATTAAACAATGGAAAATAAAACGTTTTTTTTTTTATATTTTAGCAAACTTATAGTATCAGTTCTTGGTTTTGTAGTGAGATAAATATCTTGTCTCCTTCAGTGTTTTTTTTTTTTCTCGTCTCGCATCTTTTCTATATGCGCCCAGAAAACCAAGTATTGATTCCCCATATATCTACTTTGTTTATGTTTGTAAACACCCAAAATCACTGACGTCAAGAACCAAAAAATACAAAAAATAGTTACGGTTCTAGAATATTAACGATGGGATACCGAATTTTTTGTTGCCGAAATTTATTTGAAAACTTCCTGATTTGTAGAACATTTCATTGATCAGAACGAAAACAAAAACTGTCATTTAAACTGGAAAGCGCTTTTTTTACAAATTAATATTTTATATGTACATGTATTTAATGTATTAGTTCAGATTAAAATATGAAAATATATTCTAGAATGGAACATGGAATGAGGAGGTACTTAGAGGTATTTTCAGAATTTAAGGTCATTCTGTATCGAAATACGTTAAACAGAAGTTGTTTAATAGGACAAGTTTTTTCTGCTGTATGTTGTGTCAGGAGATAATTTTGTTATTAAAATAGAAATAAGGATTTTTTGTCTCTTGAATTCGCAACTTTCTTTATTCAAGAAGAAAATTTATTGTTTATTCAGTATTTTCCTGCAATTGATATATGAATGTCGATGGAAATCTTTAAAGCATTATATTGTCAAACAATGAAAAAAATAATTTTTTCAATATTGCATTAATAATTATACATATATGTGAAGCTAATCTGACACGCTCTGTAATTGAGAATGTATGTATAAATAATTAATTTATTGCTCAACTAATAATAATGATCTAGATTTTTTACTTTTGCTGATAATGTATTCGAATCAAATCACAAGTAATTATAGATAATTTAGTATTTTTATTGTTGGTATAATTGCATAATCCTTTCACATATGACTTTACAATCACAACTATGCACTTTACTAATATGCACAATTGAAATATAATCCTGTAGATGTGTAGACGAATATTTAAAAGTTTTTAAGTGAATTGTTCTTTTTATTTTATTGTATATCTTAAATTTAGAATTTAAAGTATAATTTTATTAATTTCTAGAATTATCATGCTATGAGTATTTCTCATGAAAATCGTAAGTTTATCATTCCGATTCATTGAATATAACTGAACAAAACAAACAGTTTCAATTTTTGGTACTGGTCAGTACCAGACACGTGATCTATTCCAAGAATTATATATAATTATTGAAATCTATATTTTTCGCATATTAACAAACAATGAAGTTGTTGTTTTCATAAAGGAAAGAAATGTGAAAGTATAAATTTTTGAAATAATTAAAAATCGTAATGAAACTCCTTGGAGTTTTTTTCAAAATTTTCCTACATGACAAGGAAAATTTGGTGTATGTCAAATTAGAAAACAATTTCTAATTTACATTAAATCAGTGATTTAATAGGCTATATTTTCATGAAGAACAATGTTTAAAAAACAAGTGGACATAATTTAAATATATAATATATTACTGTAATATATCCAGAGATATAAAATAAATAAACAACACAAGTGAAAAAGTCACCTTACATGTTTAAATATGACTGTTTATTGTGTTTAATTTATTATTAAAACTTAAAACAATGTCAAAACTCTTGACTTGACATAATGGTATATGATTATTATACAAATGAATAATTATCGCAACACTTGTAAACGTTTCTTTCATATTACATATAAAGGAGCTTGCGTGACTGTTTTTTTTAATACATTACGGGTTTAGTACATTATTTTGATATGAAAATTATGTGGTAGTTGACAGACTAGTATTTTAAATCTGGAGTCAAGAGTTTAAGAACCCAAGGATGAAGACATTAATTTTATTAGGTTAATAATAATTTGTCGTGTTCTACCTGCAAAATTGGTAATTTATGGCTTAATATTATTATATATTAATTATATAAGTCAATTTGTATTAGAAAAAAAAAAACTGTAAACAGATATCTGTAGTTATATTTCTACACATATATCGGATTTAAGTTTGATGAGTTCTTACTAGAAATAATTTTTGTTTTCATAGAGCTGTCAAACTATGTATGACGTAAGTATATTTTGAAAAATTTTATCATATAGTCTGGACTACGATTAGATTTGATAAAAGCTACTGAAAAATAATATTCATTCGTACGTCATGAAATAATTAAATTCATTGAATAAAAAATGTAAACATTATTGTTTTAAGAAAAAATATTTTTTTCAGTAGAAAAGGATGTGATCATATTCATATTTGTTAGAATAAATAAGTATATCATCACACCATTATGCCGTATTACATTCTTCTTAAAGCAGATTTCGCTATGTGATTTGTGATATATTTTTGTTCAATCCTCCTATTGAAACTTATAGTTTCTTACTTGGATACAGAGCTCGAATCCGGAAGATTATTTTATCAGTATTGGGTTTCCAAAATTAAAATACGCTAGATAGTGGTAGAAATCTGAACTAAACTATGTTAATAACACATCAATCAGCTCTTCATATTTTCATGAAACTTATAAATTCCAAGTTTAGTTTACATATCTTGTCTCGTTCTTGAGATATTGCGCACACGGACAACCATCCATCCATCATCACACACAAACATCATTGAGAAATTGGTCTTTAACGGATTCAGTGAACGTCAAATAGAAAATAAATTAAATACTCCTCCAAACTTAACTTGAAATTTATTACTTATGTATAATTTAAACATGAATAAACTCATTGCTGTAGTACGCATCGTAATATGTCTTATATTTATCGAAATATGGCGATTTGTAATATTTTTCAGAATACGGAAATTTCCCCAAATATGACTTAAAATTGTAATTTTTTTTATTACATTTCTTTATAATATTCGCGCCAGGAAACCCATTGCAACAGACCGCATCATCATATCTCAAATATTTTTCGAGATATGACGATTTTTTATATTTTCCGAAGAGCAACTTTGAGGGGCTGTAACTCGAAAACTATACAAGATATCGAAAAATATCTCCAGTTTTGTGTTTTTCGTGCCATTTATAATAAATTAGTAAATTTTGAAAATTTTGAAATTTTTTTGAATTTTTTTCAAAATTTCGATTGGATATATCTCGACAAATATGAAAGATATAGACTTGCAGTGTTCACCAATCGATTCGGCTCGACGAAATACATAAACCCTGAAAATTTCAGAAAATTTGGACAACCGGTTGAAATGTTAGAGCAAAAAGTCTGAAAATGGCCAAATTCAGGCCGAACGTCTAGGGGTACCCCTTGACTTTCAAGGACGAAAAACGCCATTTTCAGGCTTTTTGTTCTAACTTTCCATCCCGTAAAGCGATTTTTATGAAACTTTGCATACTTATGTATTTCGACGAGCTGAATCGATTGGTGAACACTACAAATCTGTATCTTTAATATTTGCCGAGTTATCGCCGGTCGAAATTTTCAAAAAAAATACAAAAAAAAATTCAAAATTTTAAAAATTTGCTAATTTGTTATATAAGGCACCAGAAACGCTAAACTGAAGAGAATTTTTAGATATCTCGTGTAGTTTTTGAATTACAGGCCCTTAAAGTTGCACTTCAAAAAATACCAAAAATCGACGTATCTCGAAAAATATTAGAGATTTGACGATGCGCTCTGCTACAATGGGTTTCTTAGCGCTTATATTATAAAGAAATGTAATAAAAAAATATTACAATTTTAAGTGAGGATATTCCGTGAGTTTCAAATTTTTCTATCAGTATGTGAATCTGTATTGAATGATTAATAATTACAGTTTCTGTTTTTGTTTGCCATAAAAGAAAAAGTCTATGAAGAACCGATAAATAATTTAGACTCACTACGTAGAAAAATTATTCAAGTTTGTCGTGTTTACGTGCTGCAGGTGAACATTTTGAACAAATATTATAAAAAAAAATAGCTAATGAAGTTATGTTATTATTTTATTATTTTAAACAATAAATTTATTTAAATTCATTGATAGTTTCTCATTTTTTCCCAGATATCAGTGCAAGTAAACTAAATTTTGTATTGAAATTAGGTAATAAACAATTTATTATTAATTTAATTATTATGTAACACCTCTATGCGATAATATTGGATATTTCATTAAGAAGTTGATTTTTTAAAGTAGCGCTACTCAGTAAGAAAAACATGAATATCCTGGGAATAAAGCATTTACGGACATTTGCTCAAATGAACCAGTCACCTTATTTTTAGGTGTTTAATCTATGGATTAAGTTAGGCCGTTTAAATCTGGGACATCCTGTATGTTACTGTGAAAGATCGAAATCTGGTGAATATCGAGATACACCGGTGAATGTCAACATTCTCGAAGTTGCTTGGCGTATGTCCGAAATATTGGTCAAACATCATTATTTCTAACTTACACCGGCGAATGTCGACATTCAGTATGCACTCATGGAGTATGTTGAAGAGAAACATTTTTTATGATATGAAAATAAAACTCTATAGTTTATATTTATTTATTGAAACAATATAGGAAAAGTTTTTCAATAAAAATAAAGATATTGTTGAACTTAAAACAAACAGTAGGACATTGTAAATTACGAAACACAAGTAAATAATATTTATATAATAAACGTAAATAAACATTTTAATTTTTATACTGAAATATAAATAATAAAAATGAGAATATCTTATTTATTGCAACAAATGGAACCGTACAAAAACTTGGTGCGACCTGTCATTTCCGACATTCACCGGAGCTCATTCGTGTTTGTTGACATATACCGATGAAAGTAACCAAAATTTTCAGTAACCACATTCCGAAACATAACCACGATCCTGAAATTGTTTTCTGGTTCCATTACGGTATGCTTAACCAGAATCTTGGTCGTTGTATTTAAATTACAGAATGCTCGTATATACTATTGACTGCTACATGGAATCCAAATTAAATTTCGATATCTACACCACTATTATCAGTTTATATTATCCCCATCTACCCACATAGCGTCTCCGGCACTGGTTGCATTCTAATGCAAACAGGGGGGCGATGTACTCATGTTTAATTAGAACCGTGGTTGATTGTGGGAAATAGCGCACGTTTCGCTGTTCGCGGTGTTCCGTTGTTGAGATACAAATAGGTAATCAGTAAGCTACAATCGATAGCTCTAGTCACGTGTGGACTTTATTCAGTGATCCTAACTGATCATCATGAGCCAAGGGATTTATACTGATTGAATTCTCTCTCGCGGGAGTTTTTCATGTTTTATTGTTTTAATTTTACTGCAAGTCTGTTATCCGTGCGTACGTAGAGTTCTAGCTACAGTCGAGAATTGTATAATGTTTTATGATACACTTAATCTTAAATAATTTTATCTACGATCGTTGCTAACGAGTTGTATCGATAAATAACAAATATAACTCTACCTGATAAAATGAAAATATCATTCTACATTTTTTAGTATTACTAATACACTAGGAAGATCGTAGATTAAATTTTGTGTGATATACGTGTTAAAAGTGATTTATTTCGTTCGTGGGGTTGTTTCACTGGGCTTGTTGTAATTTTCCCTTGGCTCATCAATATTGTTCATTTAGTTTTCAGCAGTATATGTGCTGAATGTTTTAGTTAAAGATAACTATTTATACTTCCGTTTCGGTTCCGTTTTCATTCCAACACAATTTGATTTGAAATTTTAGCTTGGTTTTATTTAAATAGTGACGTTTAGTTATTTGCAACTTGATCTTGCATTTCCGTTTTCCTTATTTATTCAAGACTGATGAAACTGATGAAAATAAGATTAATTTTTCTTCTCTATTTTTAGACCGTGGGTAGATGTATTTAATTTAGCGTATAATTGAATAAAAAAGTTTCTGATTGGTATTTCCGATAACATTATTATAATAAAAAGTTTTTAGGAAATTATATAATTTAATGCTCAGATAAATTTATATTTATTTATTATATAATGAAACTTTTTATATTCCGATAAACAAGTTCTTTATTTAGCGACTGTCTCTTTACCGTTTCCTTAAAACTTTTTCTAATTTTCTAAGATGTGGGCGTTACTATCCTAGTACAACATGTTACTTTACTTTGTATGTAAGGTATTATAGCCATTTTGTCCTCAGAAGTAGGCGGTAGTACTAGCAGTAGCTATTAAGATAACATAATTTCATTGTTTGTTTTGTTAAATAGGAAAAGTACTTAATTCCGCGATAACTTCTTTATGAAATCCATCAAAACAACTTAGCAAAATATCTCAAATATTTGAACAAGTTTATATCAAATATTTATTCCAGATTGCAATTATTGGCTTTGTAACTATTCGCGAAATAATAAGGTTAAATTTTATTACGAAGTTAAAGATTCTTCAAACGTCATAAAAGTACGTTGTTATGTATTTGTATTCAACAGGCATAAAAGTGTCTCCTCGATATTAATTTTATTCCTCCGGCAGACAAAGTAAAATATTATGAGGTGTAAGTAAGAATAATGGTGTATTTACATAATTTGTTTTGAAACAATAAGCAGAGTATTAATTTGTTTTTTATTTTTATCTACCTCTTATAGGATTGCATATTAATAATAAATAGTGTATGTATATAAACAGCTTATAGCTTGATGCGTATATTAAAAATAGATGTATATTTGATAACTAAACGATATCTTTTTATATAATAGATATATAATATCCTAGTTATCGTGTAGGTATTAAAACCTTACCGGCAAATCTATTGATATTCTAATAAATATTTACATAAACCTAAAGCATCGATTTTTTTCAAGATTGCACCTGTAATTTATATAACTGAATAATCACTATTTCATTATTAATCACTTGTTCTTCTTCGTTTAGCGATTAATAATTAACGTATTATATTAATTATATGCAGATGTAATCGAACATATTTTACTCAAGTTTTCAATTTAAAACCTATTAATTTTTTTGCTTCTCCAAACACAAAAAATTGACAAGTCTTTTTGAACGTGGAATATTGACATAATCTTCATATCAATCTAACATTTTGTTTTTATTTATTAACAAAGAACTTCACGGAATACGAAAATTCTGTGTTTTCTGTGTATTTAAATTTCATTTAACGATAATTACAGGTGTGAGTCAGCTATGAACACAATTTAATTATTTACTTTTTGATTAACTTTCTAGTTGACCTTTGTATTGGATTCGCGTTATTATCTATCAGAAGAATAATCGGAAAAATTCGTCCTGGGTGTGAAAGGATATCTTTTTGTTAGTCAGCACAATTAATTAAAAAAGTACTTATTTACATTTTAAATTTATGTATTAGTAAAAGAACATGTATTTATTTTTTGTTACAGTCAATCAATATAACAAATGAATATCTATCAATATTTATTTTTAAATTTGAAATGTTTTAATTTGTTTGGAGCTAACAAATTTTGTTTTTTGTTCATTAGAATTAATTTAGTACCTACATGAATATCTTTAAATATTAACATAAATTAATGTCATGTTAATTTGCTAACCTTAGACAGCCAATCGATCATCATGCCATTGATCCATTCTGGGTGTGGCACTCTGCAAAACTTGGTAAGTGACGTGCGGGTTACCTGCAGTCAAGTTACGGCCATCAAAAATGTTAGTGAAGGGGGAACCAGAGGGGTAAAGTTAAAATGGCAACTGTCGACCGCAGAATTCTATATCGGTTTAAAACTTTTGTTTGTAGACTAATAAAATAAAATATAACCCCTAAGCCTTAAAATATAAACAAAATATTTATAAATGAATTTCGAGAACTAAGTTTTCATCATCAGGAAAACTAATAGAAATCAATCAAAATTCTTAATCGAGTTTGAATATTTGAAGGCTATGGAATATGATTTTCATTGTTCATATTATTCATACACTGTTTGATATTTGATTAGATTCTATTTCAAAACGAAATAATAAATGCTTTTTTTCGAGTTTAGTATTTTTGTGAAGTAAGGCTAATTCTATCAATCGCCAGGATAGTGGTTCGATCCAGCAACCGACGCAATCATTGGCCAATTCTTATCTCACATGAAAAGTGGATTACTGTGTCGCATTGCGATAGGTTAGGATCACGTTCTTACCGACAATAGCAGGGGAGAATTGATTTCTGCGCTCTGAATGAAGACACTTTGTCAAGGGCATGGTCGGAATGTGCTAAAGATATTTGTTTGTGTTTTTAAAAGGAAACCTGGATGGGTTTTCCGGAAGAATTATATCAGGATTTATAGTTTTTTTTATGGTTTGTTGTTGCGAAGGTTTCAGTGTTTTCGGTATGGCTTTGATCTTCAAAAAGTTTGAAAAATAAAGTAGGATATATGAACATGAACATATAAAATGGATTCATCCTAAGACCCAAGGGCACAAAGCTAATATATTTTCCGTTATTTACATATCTTCTTACTGTTTTTACTTTTTTATGCGTAGTAGAACAAAGTGTATGCAAGAATCGTAAAACAACCCATGTTAAGATTTTCACGCAATGCATGTTTTCAAGTTCTCTAAATGATCATGATAAAAATATGAAGCTTCATAATTATAAAATGCATGACGTTGTTTAAAGCTAATTAGAGTTTTGGTCGAAATTTACTAATTACTGGTAATGAGCATCGCACAATTTTTTTATAAATAAATATATCATCATGCTATTTACCCATTCCTGGTTATGGCACTCTGTTCAAAGCTAAGGTAATTTAATTTCGAAAATTTGTTGACTGGAGGCTCGAACCGAGGATCTTATGATCCACAGTCCGATGCGTAAAGCAATTAAAGATCGTTGAAAATTAATTAATAAACCGACAAATTTGAAACTTTTTTGCAGTTGATTTCACATTCCAAATAAATTAAATTTATTGTTTTGCAACAAAATCAACTAATTTATTCGCATTGTCAACAAAATTTTAAATTAGTTTTATTAGTTCGTCTTTTCTCGTTCGTGAGATATTCAACGGTCACACATCCATCTGCTCATTCACACAGACGCTGTTGAGAAAATGGTCAAAGAGAAATCAGGAGACCGCAAAACATATATTTCTGCGAAAATCTCGCAATCATTTTTTTTTTCATGTTATACCTAATTCCTTATACTACTTTTAAGAAAGTATAAAATTTGAAATAAAAGTTTTCAATAAGTATATTTAGAATAAAAATAAAATATTTTTAAAGGGTTAAATGTAGGGAACTACGTAATCTGGATGATATCATTCACATAAGTAAAGAATAATTGATTAACTAGGTTTCTCTATGTGGTATTCTTGTTTAGAATGTAACTAAGAATCATGTTGAATTGATATTTCATTTGATTGGGTGTTTGTCTGTGACGTCATTGTGTTTTTTCTATGTAATTCGGCATCTATTTTTCTTAGCGAGGCCAGGAAAATTATTTTTCCAAAGAACTTATCAAATAAAGAAGTTTTATGTTATTTCTGAATTGTTCCTTCGTCGAGGCTTCTAGCTAATTATTGCACTTATAAATTGCATTTATTATTATTTTCTTGGCACATAGAATGCGGAAGTTGGCACATATACAACTTCAATATTTGGTAACATCAAACATGATTGAAATGTATGAGAAAATAACGGTTTTTTATTCCTTTTTCGAATTTTTTTCGCGGCACATCTATGTGCAAAACAGGTTGTTCAAAGTTTGTGCCCTTGTCAAAACTGTCGAGAGAATTGGGGAATACCTGCCTTGGGAATACCCTTTTATTTGACGTCATAAAAAATCGACGGACTATAATTTATTTTTGTTTTTTAGTTTGAGTATTTCATTGAATACTTCCTCATTTCTAACGCTCATTTGAGTGTTGTATTTATTTTAATTTGATACTTTACAATCTTAATGATCAAAACATATTTGACTAATATAAAAATAGAAAGATTGGCAAAAAGCACAGCAAAAAGTTCATTGAGTATTTGGGAAAGGCCATGTAATACACACCTGTTAGAAATTTATATATTATTATGTTTATATAATTTTTTTTACATACATTTGAATAAAAAATAATATGGCACCATATATCTGACGTCAGTTCTCTAAAAAGAAAATACTTTAAGTATTTAAATTAGGTATTTTTCTTATTTTACTGTTAATTCCATTCAATTTTACAATTTCTGAAAACTCACCCTAATTTAAAACAACTGAGCGTAAGCGTCTAATTAAATTTTTTAGCTCTATTTAAGTTGTTATCTGATATGCTATTTTTATTTAAGTAAATGTTGATACATTTATTATTATTTATCATTAAAATATAGTGATACTTCAATACTAACTTGCAGGCTTTTATTATTTGTAAGGCCCCATATCTTTGTCTAACAGTTGTTTGTAGAGAGGTTGCTATGTAAAAACATGTTGCACAGTCTTGTGCAAAAGTGATAATAGTATATTATTCAATGAGTATGTAATGTATGCAATTACTCATGAGAATGAAGTTTGCGCCACGAGCGAACGCGAGTGATGTAAATCATTCAAATGAGTAATAGCCATTACCTACGAGTAGAATACTATACTTTATCCCCAAATTTCGTCAAATATTTGTTTTGAAATTATAAGATAAGTAGAATTTTTGCTTTGACAGATACAAAAAGCTGTTTGTTTATCAACATAGACAAATGGCTACGTACAATTTTAACAAAATTTTGAAGTGATTTGACATTTAGTAGAAAATCTTAAAATTAATTATTCAGCTACAGTTTAAACTTAAAAAGAAAATAAAAGCATGAAAAATGAGAAAATTAGTGTCTTTTGCTTTATATGTGGATAAAATTACTTAAAAGTCATTTTGATTTTACTCTTTTGACAGGTAAGATTTGAATGTGACATAACGAATGAATAATATTATTTCATCGAACAGTCAATATTCTTTCTTTCATTAAGAAAAGGTAACAAGGGTCATTAATTGATAAACAACGATTGAGTTATGGGTATATTATTTGACAGCTCTGGATAAATAATATTTAACAATGTATTGTTCAATTATTTGAAAATTACTAATTGATTTCTATTAATTTATTATTCAATTTTTATATTAAATATTTTATTTCAAAATAATTGAATGTTAATTTATTTTTATTTTCTTATCAATTTTCTATCCTGTACAACAAAGACAGTAGGCCCAACGATTAGTTGACTCTCTTGGCTTGCATTTTTAACGTCAGTTAGCGTTCCAGTATTATTATATTTCAGTGTTATTAATGAACAAATGATTAATAACATTAATTTTAATGTAGGTAAATTAATTTCAAAGCGTTGATTTTTTCATAATAATAAATTTTCGTTTGCATATGGAATGTGCACAATAAATATATCTTGTTGCGGTAGATTATCGATATAATGAGGTTCATGTATCCTTGTTATCAGTGCCGATAATTAAAAATTGATTTATTATCAAATTATTACTGCGTAATTTTCTGTAGGAGAAAACAAATCAAATAGTACCTACGCAAAACAATACCATGTCATTCAGCCATGACATTGAAAAAAAGACGATCGACACAAGATTGCACATTATTTTGAAATGAATCTTTTTAAAATATTAAGTTATAAAGCAAATTCAGAAATAGTACATGTATTAATAAAGTTAATATTGAATTTAATTGAAGTTGGTCAACGTAAAAATTGAGTTCTTTTGTTGCATATGTAAAATTTGAGTGCGTTATCAAAAAGTATGTATACCTATTTACTATCTGTTCTAGGTATATGTGTGATTACAAGAACTGGCGTTTTCCCCTATTTCAATATATCGTTTTATCATAAAGTACATATTACCCAATTTTTAATCAAATTTAACAATTTTGTAGTTAATTTTATGCAAGTGATAATTAGGAAAACAATTAAATTAATTTATCAATAAATTTCAATTTTAATTAAACAATGCAACGTCAGTATTATCAGATAGGTTATTCAATATTTGACAGATTTATTACCCCTTAAATAAATTCAATTCCATTTTTTCTGCGATTAATTCTATTAGCATTATCAGTAAACAATAATTGTTCACTTCTATACACTTGTTTGCTTGGGTAATCCTAGACATTTACCACTATTATTAAATTATGAAGGACTGTAGATCATATGAATATTCGTTTTTAAATTTAGTTTTATTATCTGTGACGTAAAATGGAAATTTTATGTTCATTATATTATTAGGTACTAAATTTGAAGAATCATTATAATAAATTTTAATATCAAAATTTATTAATGTTAAATACTTGATTGAAGTGAATTACTAGGCTATGAAAAATTGGAAAAATATTTGGTTAATAAGTAAAAAATTTAAATAATTACTCGTTACATAGTTTATACAGATATTACTGAAAAAACTCGAAAACAAATAACCAAATATTTGCTAAACAAATACATATCATTTACTGTGAATTGTAATTATGTAACATGAATATGTTTGTTAAAAAAGATAAATAATGATTATAATAAATAGGATAGTAATTAACTAATTAAATCATTAACGAAATTAATTATTAATTTTTCATATTTTTAGGTGGAACAAAAAGAAATATATTATTACAATAAATAGTGTAATTTAAAAGAATATTTATTTTCAACGTAAGTGAAAAACTAAATTTAAATGTTTAATAATCACTTGTATGGGGTAAATAGCTCCGTGGTAACGTGTCGGACTGTGGATCGTGAGATCCTCAGTTCGAATCCCACTGCCGACAGTTACAAATTTTTAAATTTACCCCTGTGGTTCCCCCTCCACTAACAACTTTGGGGGCTATGACTTGACGGCTGGTAACCGCACTTCATACGTACAAATATATCACCTACCGAGATCTGCGTAAGCAGAGTGCCACACCCGTAATGGGTAAAAGGCGTGATGATATATTTATTTTTATTTTATTTTATAATCACTTGTAACTTAAATTTTTTATTGTGTTTCTATATATTTTTTATTTATATTTATTGCAAATTTTTTCATCTTAATAAAATATGTAGACTGAAACAGCAAAAAAAACTTTGTTGTTTTTATTAGGAGAGTAGGAAACTTAAAAAATATTTCTGCACTTATGATTTCGAAACATTCTAATTCCAGAGAAAACTTTATCTTAAAATTCTCCTGCATGAGATGCAGTTTGAGAGCAACTTTATTAAAATGTAAACAAACAAAATAGCAAATATTTCAACGCCCAAACACTACCATCCAATCTTATTTGTCGATATTGCAGATACGTTGTGGAATATGTCATTATTGAAATCTAGTCCTGTTGACATATAAACAACGTTAGAACAATTAGACTGGAAACCTGTTGCAGACACTCGTAAAACAAACAGGATTTTTCATCTTGTCTCCTCATAAATCAATAAGTAAAAAATAAACGTCATGTTCCACAGGTTTGTTTGATGACTTTCGTAAATAATTACGGACGGAAGTTTCTTCAGAGAATGAAGAAATTTGTAGTCATAGCAAATATTCATTGCAAATACAAGAATTATTTTCTGTAATCGTACAAGACATTATGTCTGTAGAAATGATGACACATGCATTATTATTATTATTCAATCAAATACTGTTTAGTTATATTAATACAATTGTACAAAACATTTGCAAATATTCTCACATGTACTACATTTTTAGGGAACATGATTTGACGACTGGTAAATGCACTTCGCGCCCGTAAATATATCATATTTGAATAATTTATGCTCTTGTTGAAAGTAAATAATTTTTTTTTTGCTGATTGATTAAAAATGACTGCTAAGTGCTAACAGTCTGTAAAGTGTCACTTTTACTGCCTAGGCTGTACAAATATTTTACATAACCTTTCAACACATGCATAGTAACTGTCAAAAATGAATAGCATTCGTTCAACGTAATTTGATAAACAGATTTATAGTTTCGACATCATTCATTGCCTCGGCTTCGTCTCGTCAATGAAATGGCAGTCTCTGCTGTTATTCTGGTATTTTGTTGCCTAGTCAAACAAATAATTATTTCTTCAAACAAAATAAAAATCTATATTTTACTGACTAGTTTTATAAAACAAAAATTTCAATTTTTCTCCTTACAATAAAGGAATTAGAGCTGAATAACACATTATATTATTCTTTAAATTTGTGAAACAGCAATATTCGAGATCGAATTCTGTCATTTTCAATTTTTTATATTTTAAACTCGATGTTTAGATTTAAATTCTGTTTAATTTTATTACAATTCAACGTTTCGAAAAACCACAAGTTTTTATCAGGAAAACCAAGTAAACAACATAAAGAACTAAATATAAACAGTAACTAAATAACAACAAATTATTATTTACAAAACGGAGGCAACTATTATTTGTTCAATCGTAGCCTTCACTGTTTGTGTTTCTTTGTTCTATAGTTTCTCTTATGAATCTGCCATTGGCACATTACAATTTTGCTATAATTTATGATGCACCGAATAGGCTGTAAAAATATTTTATGTTTCTTCACAATTTGTTTGGGAAAAAATTGAATGACGTGACTAGCCACAAACGAGCCATTCGTTAACTCTTAATTAACCAGAAAAATCTGCTTTTCATTTATCACTGTGAATTCTGAAATCTCAAATTTTATAGTTTATTCAAGTATAAAAAAAAAATATTCATCACATACGATAGGTAACTTGCTTTTATTTTTTGTTATTGCATTATATTTTTAATTTCTGCCTTAAGCATTATTCCGAGTAGAAGTACCATATTACTATTATTTATCGTCATAATGTGATTGATTCATTGATTTTTTCAAATGTATGTATTATTATAAAATTATAGATTGCTCGTTTGGTAAAAAAAATCTACAGTGGAAAACAATTTATTTTATTATTTAATTACTACTCTTTTTCTTTTTCAAGTAATGCTAAACCTATTGCATCACCTTTATCTTTACTAATTAGTCAGATTCAAGTAAATTTTCATCAATTTATATTCCATTAACTGCCGGAAAATCACTATTTATGCCAGTTGATAAGCAAGTATTTCGCTGTTGAAATGCAAATCAATGTAAAGTATTTTTATTTTACCTGATAGTTTTGCTAATTACCCTTGTTTATGTATATTGCACATCACAATTATAGCAGTGTTAGTTTATTTATAGTTTTTTTAGTTGAAAATTGTTGTTATTTTTTTTACTGTCAAAAATACCGCTGAATAATTGTTGTGCCGTATACTTGAATAAATTATATTCTAAGTGACCTTAATGTAATTTAAATTTTTATACTACCGTTTGAAAATGACTTTGATTTCAATATTCATTAGGGTTAGGAAAAGTCGTATTTGTACGCACTAGTGCGAAAATGTAAATGAATTATTATTGTAACAAAAACTTTATTTATTGTAAATATTAACAGTAACATTCATAACTTCAGGAGATTTGTTTGAGAAAGTATTACTATCAAATCAAACAATATCAAATTCAAAACTTTAAAATTACTATTTTTAAACGTATAGTATAAAAAATCTTGTGTACAACACGTAGGAAAAGTATAAATTTCCGTATATGGTGTGTTTTTACTCTCAGCTACGCCTCGATTACAAATTTAACACCTAATACGGAAAAATATTACTTTTCCTTACTTGAACAAATAGCTATTTTGGTATAAGACAAATAATATTTAGTTTTCCAATCATTCAAAAGTAGCAATTCCACAAATATTTTAATTTGTTTATTTATTTTACAAACAATGTTTGTATTTACTTAATGTCTTTATTTATTAGGCATGTATTAAAAGTGTAGAAAGAATTGTTTACAACAAAAGATTCGAAGAAAAATCTATCAATGAATTTTTTATTCTTTAATTGTTACAACTTTATAGTAGCAGTAACTATCAAGCCATTTTTGAATTAAATAAATTAATAATTTCTCTCATTAAAAAGCTATTTAAAAATAAATAAAAATAAATATATCATCACGCCTTTTACCCATTAAGGGTGTGGCACTCTGCTTGCGCAGATCTCGGTAGGTGATATATTTTTGCGTATGAAATGCGGTTACCAGCCGTCAAGTCATAGCCCCCAAAGTTGTTAGTGGAGGGGGAACCACAGGGGTAAATTTAAATTTGTAACTGTCGGCAGTGGGATTCGAACTGAGGATCTCACGATCCACAGTCCGACACGTTACCACGAAGCTATTTACCCCATAAAAAAGCTATTTGCTCTCTCCTTATGGGTCAAAGCCCAACAATATCCTGCATCAAACAATCTGATTCCTTCATGCATATTATTGTAAACATACGTGCTCAATAAGTTTAATCACTACTAACCGTAGTCCTTGCAAACGGAAATGCAATTACATGCAAGCAAATTCCACAACGAAGTTACATGATTGCACAGTTGTAAACTGTCACTTATACCTGGAATAATATCCAGCTAAAGAGCTTTCTTGTGTTTGCAAATTCATACGCGAATGACATTTTATTTGTGTTAATTGTGCTCATTAGCATATTTTTTCAAATAACTGTATTCTCTCAAATGTAGAATTATCCTTTGCTTGTCCTTCGCCAAGAAGGATTTATGGAGATGCTTTCAACCAGGTGATGAATGTAATGGATGGTAATTTAATACAATTATAAATGAGATGCCTGTTGATTTTAATTTGTAATTGTGCTAATGACTAATTCCTTGATTAAGTAGTTGGTTATTAGCTTATTATTAACTATGGATTTAATTTACTAAAGGTGAAAATGAATCTGTGTATTATTTTTCATGACATATTATCAGTTATGGTGATTCAAAATGATTCAGTTTAATTAACTTGCTTTTATCTCTGGCTTTTTAATTACCAAATTAATTTTGGCCTTAATTTGATTTGTCAGATACATCATAATTGAGAGAAGACCTGTTTTTTATTATACTTTCAAGTCTTGTTTAATTAACATATCATTTACACATTTTTCGTGATATATGCTGATTTATATCGAAAAGTAATCATCATTTTAATATGAGTAATACGAAATATTATAATAATTAAAAGCGTAATATTATTGTTAAAGTAATGTAGGTTTTTACGCATTGTTCCTTACTAAAACTTTGAATTGTTACAACGCTCTTCAACCTTTCGATCATCTTCAGGCTATTTGATTATGAAGACTTCTACTGTGACCATTTCGCGACCAAGTTTCAGTTGTGCTACATGGATTTTTACAGTTCGTAAATTAATCAGGGTAACTGTCAGATTTTTGATGGGTCCCAAACTTAACATTTATTGAGAAACTAGTTTTAGGTTGCTTTAAGCGTTTAACTTTTAGTTATTTTCTTTATTATCATTGATTAGTTCGATATGGTCGCCAAATTTCCCCTGAAGATGGTCATAATAATGACCAAAAGGTCCAATTTTTATAATATTAGATAATAATATTTTTTATCCAACACCTCTCAATAAATGCTCTATAACTATGGCGATTTTTAACAAGGAAAGTTACAGATTACCCACTAGTGGGTATAGTTTTGAGAAAAGTCACTAGTGAGTAATTTTATATTTACAACAACAATAATAATAACACACAACACCTTGGTAACTACTTTGATTGACATTTTAATTTAAAAATTTAAAGCATATGTCACTGTCAAATAATATTTCTTTAATAAATTTTTCATTTATTAAGAGGTTTTGGATAAAACATTATACTTCAACGAGGGCAAAGTGGAATTACCCACTCGATAAAATTATTACACTCAGCCTTCGGCTTCGTGTGCTAAAATTTTTCTCGTAGGTAATTCCTTACTTTGCCCACTTGTAAAGTAAATAACTATTACTGCACCCAAAGAATTTTTAAATTTATTATATATCATAGTTCCTATTATATATTTAATTCAATTTTTTTACTCATTTATTAATCTTCCATTTCTTCTTCTTTAGGGAATGTTCCGACTAGCCTGCGAGACAGTCCTCGACACCATGCAACGAGGTCGCGAAACCCTTCTAACCCTTTTGGAAGCCTTCGTCTACGACCCACTTGTAGATTGGACCCCAGGTGCGGAAGGCCTCGCCGGCGCTGTCCTACGCACTGTAGCTCCAGGAGTCGCTACAAGACAAGCGCGCCGTGACCTAGAGCGTGAAGTCACCGCGGCGATGTTTCACGTGCGCTGTGCAGAAATGCAGGCGGAATGGGTTTCCAATAGGTATGGATTAGGGTGAAAATTATAAATATTGTTAAGAGAAGCAGAAAGATAATGTGAAATTAATTGGAAGGCATTGTTTTAAAATTATGTGGGAAAAAAATAAGGAAAAATATTATTATTCAGAAAAGGTTACTTGGTTCTGCGTGCGTCACAATTTTTTGTCTGGACGGTAAATTCAAAATATAATAAAACACATTTGTCATTATTCTTAATGTTTGGCTAATGTAATCGGAATACGTGGAACATCTTTCAGCGTGTTTTATATTAAATGTTTTACTAAATAAATTAAGGGTATGTAGTATTAATCTACTTCGATCACAAAAAAATAATCATTGATATATTGTAAATGATGCTGTGTATGAGATCATCGTCCAAAAATATGCATTTGGTGCTTATGTGAACTTGTGGAATTACAATAATTGTATCCATAGGTAGGCCTTAAAGGTATTGACTTAAATTGCGTTCTTGGGGTGGATCAATTTTACAGTCATGATTTGTTTGTTTGTAATCTTCTTCTAAGCTAAGCTAAGGATACACTACACGGAAAAAAATTCCGAAGAATTTACCGAACTATTCGGTAAACTGAAGATATAAGATAAATTTTACTTTTTTGTAAATACTTCTAATTGCTTAGTAAATAATCGTGTTTAGTTTATTATGACATTTTCAGAAAATGCATTTTACATCCTTAGCTTATCGAATAGACCGGTAAATATTACGATATATACTTTTTTTTTTGTTCGTGTAGGTATGACTGTTGCTATGCGAAAGAGTAACTGAGTAGTAAATTGTTGAAATATAACAATATTAATTCTAGGCATATAAGGGATGCTAAGGTTCCGTAGTCAATGGTAACCAAGTGATAGTTATTTACGTTATAAGTCCGGTTAATGAGTTTTTACGGTACGAGTAAGATGTTTCTGGATGAGGCTACGAAGGAGACTAGTCAGGAATTTCTAAATGAGTACCGTAAAAATAATTAACTGACATATGAGGTACAACGATTTTTACATGCCTGTCGCATTTTTGGTCGAAAGTTTGCTTTCCCTCTTCCTTTATTTCTTTCTGTATTCCTTTATTTCCTACTTTCTTGCTTGAAAACAATCAGGTCGTCTTGGTCTTAATCAAAATATTGATTATTAATATTAATCAATAATTATGATATCAGCCAGTAACATTTCTAACAACGTTTCAAAAATATGAATGCAAATAACCATATTGTGGATCATGATCAAATTTTATTAAAATATTGCTTATTAACGATACAGTACTGTAAAAAATAACTATACTGTAAAATTCCACTACCGGACTGAAATCAGGCCAGTAAATTTGCAATTGTGACACTGTATGAAATCAATGTACGTTATGAACCACTTACATCTTTAGTAAAAGATGTATTTACATTAATGATTAACTCTATATACAGTGAATTAAACTAATTAAATTTCTGCTAGTTTAAGAGAAAAAATCAGACGACTCCGACGCTTGAACTTTGTACAGTGGTAATTTTGCTACTCTGTTAACTAAAGAGTAGAAGAAGAAGTAAGTGTTGGTGAATGCCGTATGTGTACATCCTTTTCAGATTTAAGAAAATGTGATTACACAAATGCGTGTTCAGTTTAATTTTGGGTGGTTGAACGCAAGTGTTGAACCCGGAAAAGTAGGTAATAGTTTTATGTCACGAACGCAAAATACCTGAATTAGCCGCTGTAAATTAGAACCTATCAGCCTATCGCATTTAGCAGAAATTTCCGCAAGAACTATTACTTAAATCAATTAGATTCCTGATAATGTATCCAAGACTAATTTGCTTCGCCTAGACTAATTTCCTTTTCTCAAGTTGTTTCAGACACCACGTACGCACTTTTCACCAATGCTAATCAGCTATATCAAATGTCAGTAAACTCATTCATTAATTGGTAAACGCAAACGGGCAAGTCATGGCACATGCTGGTTTGCCAGTCAGTATGTGGTGCCTGATAGGGTTTCCTTGAAATCTCCTGTCAAAAAAACGTCTGAGTAATGCGTATTAGCAGTAGGGTTGGGTGTTGATGCACGCATAAACTTATTTGGTTTATCTTTACTTCAGAAAGTTTTTCAAATCTGTAAAGTTTAAGTTCAAAATTATTCTTAATATTTAAAGTTATATTTTTCTCCATTTCTAAGATGACGAAATCCACATTTTTTCCTAAATTCGCCAATGTTATTGCAGAAATATTTTGTAATAATACCTCATTAGAGAATGATGTTCATTTCAGTAGAATTTGCCGAAAAATTTTAAATTGGAAATGGAATCATTTCGTAATAAGTAAAGAAATTTAAAACCATCTCTAATTTGTCTTCCTCTCAAGTTACATTGCAAAGTCAGGAAAATCATTATTTTATTACACCATTATATTCTTTAATATGTTATCTAAGTATTTGGTATAGTGTAGAATATTATATATTACAATTCTATATTAGTAAAATTAAGCAGTCTTTCAAAATACTTCGCAATATAATTATACGCATAACGGTTGTCGACCTGCCTTTATTTACGCTGTTTTGACTACTGTAATGATTTTTATTGTTACCTGCTCATCCCTTTGACCGACCCCGCTGTAATTAAATGCCAAGGTTCATAGAATATTGACAAAATATTTTGATACGTTATGAATATTAACAACGTCGAATTTATATTTGCATAATTTTGCATGTATTTTCTTTCGTTAGGTGTTGTGTTTATATCATCACATTATATCTACCTAAATATACCACGTTGTACTGTCTATATATTATTTATATGAGTATGGGTTCTTTGTTTTAAGTCCTAAGAATAAAATATGCATAAGGTCACTTTTATTAAAACATACAAAAAAAAAACTGTTCTTTAAAGGAATGCATTAGTTTTTATCGCATGTCAAATAAAGAACAATGTGATAAATAAAAGTGAACGTAATTCATTCGTGTCCATTAATTTTATTACAAATTTATAGCAAATAAAATACTCGTAAACGAAATTTTGACATTTTGCAAAATCGCTTTTAAAATAGTTGATGATACATCCAAAATTCATAATAATTAATTTTTCATTTTACAGAGATGACATTTTATCAGAAATATCAATGATAATCGAAGCTCTAAACAAGTGGCACCAAGAAGAAAAGAAAAGAAAACATGCCGAAGACAATTTATTAGAACTACATCAGCAAATGGCCTTAATAAAAGAAGCTGAGTACCATGGAAGAAACCATTCTTTATACACTCTTCCCAAACGATTCACTCTATACCAACAAACTCAGTCTTGTCTTCAAAACGCCAGGAAAGCGTTGGAAGATAAAATAACCGAATACGAAAACCATCTTGTAGGTCATTCGGCAGCAGTATCAGCCATGAGGGGAACGCAGCTAACTCAATGGGTTCAGGAACTTAATTTCCCTCTAGAACATGAAAATCACAAAATATTCGACATAATAAAAGACTTTCTTCAAAACGCTGGACAAACCACAATGATTGTTCAGTGCGAACAACTAGAATCCGAAGTTACTCAATTAGCTCAACAGCAGCTGTTATACATTAGAACTTGCTTAGATTTATTGAGTCAATACAGTACAGTAGCAAGCTTATACCCTGCTTCATACTTAGAAAAACATAGATCAAAATGTTACATCAAATGGTGCAAACATTTATTGGATACGAAATCAGTAGATGCTTGCTTGGATGTCATTGCAGAATACAACGCAGTATTTGCTCCAGAAACTCTGAGCAATCCTTTGGCGCAACAAATAGTCGCGTTTTCTTACCATCTTCAAGCACTCTTAAATGACACTAACATCCGTCTTCAAAAGAGCTTCGATAGACTTAACGCGGAAGGTATTCCAGACTCTGGCTCGAGGCTTGACAAAGCGTACAACGACACTCGAAGTGGAATCGCTACTTTCTTGAGAAATGAAAAAGGAGCAGCTGTAGCTTTCGAGTGTGTAAATATAACTGCTCTTTGTGCTCTTAATAAACGCTATCTAACCATGGAAGCCGCTGCAGCAAGTGCGGGGGATTATTTAGTTGATTTAACCTCAAGAGAAGGTGATTGGTTTTTGGATGAAATGCACTTGATGAGTAGTTTAGTTACAGAGCTATCTAATTTAATTCCCGTGCAAAATAATAGCGGCAGTACTTCTGATGAAAATAGAATTCCAGTGATACTGGACTGCTTGAACACTGCGAATAATGTTTATAAAGGACTACAAGAACTTAATTTTAATTTCCATACTATTATTTTGCCCGAAACTGTAAAGACCATCCAAACTGAAGAAATTACTGTATTAACCATGATTAACGACTTGAATAATATTATTTTAAATATCGGATACCCTCTTCCGGAGGTTTTGAGCCAACTTGAAAGACATCTACGCTTTACAGTTATGGAAATGGATGTAAGTATATTTCTTCAATTTTCAACTTTATTATTATTTGATACAGTGTTATTGATATGCAGTCAAGTAATTGTGTTTATTATTATTATTGCACATGAAACATTTAAAAAGCTATATATATTCTGTTTTAGTCTCCTCATGAAAATGTACAATGCCTCATATCGGATTTAAGAACAAATTTCGAAGCTTTGTTACACTCTCAGTCAACTTCTGATACTCTTACACCAGGACAAATGTTGCTTATGGGTTTTAATGGTTTATTCGACAAATTGCAAGTGGAATCGAACAATTTAATAACAACTTTAGCAACCTTAGAAACACCAGCGTGCTGGAAAAAAGTAGACCAATTCCGAGAAGCAAAAACATTAGCTGCTCCAGTATTCAATGAAGAAACTCGATCAGTTATAGATGATATATTCTTGCTAAAGAGGGTTCAAACAATGTCAGAATTCTTCTCTCTATGTGGACAAATGTGCAGAGCGTTCAAGGGAATCGGAATGGCAACTGTATTTGACGACGATCGTTTGAGTAAACCAATCAGAAGATTCACTGCTGATTATGTGAGCAGACAGTTATTGGGCGTTACGTCGCAAACAATTGCAGTTACGTTATGTATTCTTCTACAACGAATGGGTATTAATGTTACAAACGAAATTGAACAACGAGATATAGGCGCAGAAAACAAAGTCCCCTTGGAGGATTTGTGCAGAAAAGCCGTAGATTTTAATCTAAAACGTGGCACTTTTACAGGAAACGTTTTAGCTCAGGCTTCTGGTTTGTGTTCAAATCTAGAAGCAGCTTGGAGGAAACGAGAAGTTGCTCGATATATGCAACAAAATTTAGAAATACAAAGATCCACAATGCAACGATTACAGCTACAGTTAACCGCTCATCATTGGTTACACGAAGATATAATCATGTTGCAACCAGGCCTTGCTCCAATGTCGCCATTAATTCGATCAACTTTCTTACTAGAATTGCGTAAATCGTGCTCATCCCTACTAGCAATGCAAACAAGGTTAACTGAAGCTAGAGAACAACAAAAGACTTTAATTTCTAGCGCTGAACAACGTCTGAAATGGGCAGCAGGTGCCAATCCTGATTTGAATAATGTTATGGCTTCTTTTGAATGCGCTGTTAACATTATGGAAGACCGACTAAACGTAGAACAAAAACTCGCTGTTACTATTGGTAACACTTGCAATACCTTACTTCATCATGAAGCTCTGCGAACTAGAACATCTGAAGCAGTTACTCATGACACAGTATTTGTCAGTCTTGTTAAAAACTGGGAGTCATCTTGTAGAATGTTGTTGGGATGTACCGAAGAAGTGTCTCCAACAGAAGCAAGCTTAATCAAAATCATGTCATTCGATGGAAATATTGACCAAAACTGGATTAAAACTGCTTCAACTAAATTATCTGACCTTATACTAGAAAGTCAGAAGTCTAATTCTGAACAAAAAGAAAGCATGCTTGCTTTGTTCGAAACAATTAAAACTGACTTTACAAAACTAAAAACGATGTTAAATACTCATCATAAACTATTCTCTGATGTTCGAAATCTACTTAAAACCATGGCTAAAATGGAAGATTGTTCTACAGAACTTCACCGATTTTTGAAGAAATATCGCAAATACTTGGAAGTTTTCACGTCAGTAGTCCACAAATTCACAAAGGAACAGGACAGTTCTGAACGAAATACATCTGAAACCGTGGACGAGTTATCATTGCTAAGACAACAGACAAACGAGATCTATGAGCAGCTGCTGAACCTGGAGGGAGAAACCACTAACAGCACCAGCAGCAAGAACTCGCGACCGCCGTTAATTCGGCAAGAGAGCGTGTGGATGAGTCCGCGCAAGGGTGTGCCCGTGAAGAAGGCCAAGCCCGGCAAGGAGCAGCGGAACGCCTACGCCATCGCCGTCTGGCACAAAGTCAGACTCAAACTGGAAGGAAGAGATCCAGATCCGGGTGTGAAGTATTCACTGCAAGAGCAGGTAAGATACGAATTCTCTTTCTTTCGATTATATTCTATTGTGATCTTTAACATGTAAACGGTAACTATTGGAACCGGTAGAATATAATGCACAATCACAAGTAAAATGGCAAAATATTAAATAAATCAATATTTAGGATAGCTTTGTAAAGACAGCATTTCAACAGCCAAGTTCTGCCTTAATCAGATAAAATACAAAATAATAAATATAAACAGATAATTATGGACGAATAGTTAACCACGACTTATTAAACTTAAAAGCCTTTATTTATTTTATGATTGTTTGAAGATTTCTTGATTTCTTCTCATCCAGTTATTTTCTCTTGCTAAAATCTTCGTCTTATAAATGTAACATGGTGCATTTGGCTGTTGCAGGTGGATCACGTGATAAAGGAGGCGACAAGCCTTGATAACCTGGCCCTGTTGTACGAGGGCTGGACGCCGTGGGTGTGAGGTGCGATTGCCGGGAGCAGGGCCCCCTGCCTGGTTCACTCCGCTCTCCACTCTCGTGCCTTGCACGTGCCAGCTTAACGGGCGCCGAGATGCAATCGCAAACCGCAGGTACGCCAGACCACGAGACCAGCATCAGCCAGCTCAGCCGCTGCTGCGCCTGCGAGCCCATTGTGTGTCAGTAGTGCCTCGCTACGCCACGCGTGTCGCGAGGATACACAGCAACAAACAAACAAACCATTCAGCAGCAAGCAACAAACACCACGGTCACACTGTACTACAAACTGCCGCCTTCCGTTTGTTCGTTTCAACGTCTTTCTCTCTACTTTACGTCTACATGTTCAAGTAGTAACATTAGCCAAAACCAAATAGCCGTTCGTTCGTTCATATTATACAGTCTGAACAAACATCAGTGTACCACCACCACCCCACATTGCTGTTCATTGAATGTTTTTACTGTTAACTTTGGTTCAAGGGAATAACTGGCACATCAATGAAAGGGCTTGTATGCCTATAAGTAATACGATATCTGAATGAGTTGTAAATGTAACAGAATCGTACAAACCGTACTCATTTCTACGGTTTGTCATTTTCAAAACGAAAAATCAAATTCAACATCGATTGTTTGCCATTTTACATCTTGCTTTGGCATCAAAGTGACATACGGACTATTTTTAGTGCGTGATTGTAACTTTCAATCTATTCAGTCCGAGATTTTAATTTTTCCTAGAAATTTTAACGAGTCCAAAATTAATATCAGAAAATAATTTTATGCTAGGAACGTATTTCTTTTTATACTCATAGAGGAGAAGTAGTTGCGTAAAATTATTATTATTTGATATGTACATAATTTCATGAATCTATACGTTCATTCATATCAATATCTTGTTAAGTAAAATAGCAGGAATATTTCACATAATAGACGACACATTCAGAAAAATGAAATTTTAATTTTGTTTTTTATTTCTAATTAAGTAGTGATAATTTTCTTCGTAGTATTAGATGGTAATATTTACGTAAGTAACTTGGCATTGCTAAAATTTCAAAATTTGTTCACTTCTTTTTAGGCTATTTGCTGAAGTGCCTCGTTACTTATTAATATATAATGGTATGTTTTTAATTTCTGTGGTGTTTAGATATCTTTAATAACAAATAATCCCTTATTATTTTAAAGTAAAAAGAAAATGTTTCTTTAATACTAACATCTAACCTATTATTTGTCTTACGATGTATTTTCTCTAAATGTATTTGATGGTAATAATAAGAACTTACATAATACATTTTTATTTTACTTCGTATGCAATAGAATAGAAATTAAATCACAAAACTTCAGTTGATAAATTAATTTAATAGTAACAACTTCAATACATTACAATATAATGCTTTTACAATAATTGCACATTTAAGCAATAATATATAAATGACTTGTGCTATTATGGAGTTATGTTTACAAAGTTCACATAATTATCACAGGTATAAAAAAACTCGCTTTAAAACCTAGCACCTTTAGCAATCATTTATAGATATTATAATTTCTATATGACACTAATAAAAGGTACTAAATATATTTAAAAATTCATAAATATTTATGAGCGATATATAAAATCCAATTCATATTGTAAAAGTGGCATCATCTTAACTACTTCATGTTCTACCTTCTATTTATAGAGTTTATTGTGAAACTTAAAAAAAAAAAATCGATCAAATAGGATTTATGACTAATACAAACCTATTTGTATGAATATTACTTTTAGTCACACAACTTGAGCAGAATATTTTATCTATATATATATTTATAATGAGTTTTGTGTGTATTGATTAAATATTTTATTACGCATTTATAAATAAGTATTTACGTATAAATATTATTTTGAATATAAAGAACCTTTTAAATCTAATTAGATAGTGTTTTTAGATAAGTACGCAATCGTATATAAATATATTTAAAATTTATAAGTTTAAGTAGTTTCATTATAAAATTGAAAGTATTTTTAAAATTTATGTTAAACATGTTAAAATTCTATCAGTTCAAATATAATATACGATAAAAAAAAAAAACATTTTACTACACTACATATTAAATTTAAATATTGTTGCGGATAAAATTAAGTGAACACGTTTCTATCACCTCATAATATGTGAATAATGTATGTTTACATTTTCGTAATTTTTTTCAAATGATTGTCATTTGCTCAAGATATGTGACTACCAATATAAACTTGATGCCATTATACTAAATCCCTCGAACCAGCCCTAATACTAGCATTTATTTAGCGTTTTTATTTTGCCTCAACAGTTCATCAATCTGTGTTTTGTACATTTCTTTCACATCTTGTAAATCTAATCTCAGTTCTTGAGTCTCCTCAACTTTTTCTCCGTACATTTGACACAGAGCATCGTATTGTTGTTGCAAATCGACAAACTGTTCTTTCATAGTTTCGTGTTCTTGTACTTTCTGTTCCAGATTTTCCATCTTCACCATCAGATTAGAGATTTCAGTTGTGAGATATGTTCTTTCGTTCTCTCGGCGTGATAGTTCCCATTGAAGTTGTTGAACTTCACCTTCTTTTTGTTTCAGAGCCGACTGCAATCCTTCTATTTCAAAAACATTAGTGTATCGACTTACTGATGATGTTTCCATATGCTCGTCCTGAAAAAATTGAAATTTTAATATGGGAGGTAATATTTTGGTAGAAAACTTACTGGATGCCATGCCGAACTGCCTAAAGATTCCGAAAATGATAATCTTCTTAAACTTAAAGTTGGGGAAGTCGTACGTGTTTCTGGAGATGAATCTTGACGAAACATGCTTGGTGGTTCCCCTTGTTCATGTTCCTAAAAATTTTACATTATAACATTATTCCATTTAATAAAAACTGTATAAAAAAATCTAATTTTAACTAAATGAGATTTAATATAATGTACTAAAATAATTCCATATAAATCATGATTAAATCGGCGAAAATTTTTTCATTAGATAGTATAACAATTTCAGTTAGTACAAGTATAAACATTTATAAACTTCAGTAGTGCGTGAGTTGTTTACAAAGTAGTGATGTGTCAATCAATTAAGATTTATAATTTATTATTAAAAGTAAGAAATATATTCTTTTTGAATAATTTTTTAAAAAAATAACATTTATTAAAATCAAAGTAAATATTTTTAACTTAGTTCATTTTATGTGATCGAATTTAATAGGTTATGTTTACTAAATAATCTAGCAAAACAAGCTGTTATAACATGAAATATTTTAATACAAATTATAAATACCTGTACTTGCGATCTCTTCATTTCTTCAGCTTTTAAGAATGATTTTTCAACACTCAATTGCTCTTTTAACATTGTTACTTCATTTTTCAGATCGGATATTTTATTATCGCCAGATTGAAGCTGTTCCAAAAATGAGTTCTTTTCACTAAAACATTGTTCATTCTGTCATTATGAATACATCAGGATTTTAAAATATGTTAGTTTAAAATTACCGTGTAAGTTCTTGTTGAATAAGAATATTTTCAGCTTTTTGTTGTTCCAGCTGTGTTGTAAGAAGTTCAAGTTGATGAGCAGAATTGCTGATTTTCGTTTCCAAGGATGAGACTGAGGATCGCAAGGTAAGACATTCTTCTCTTGATGTTCTTTCGCGTTCGGTCATACTCGATAATTTTTCTTGAATAGATTCTAAAAGGATAAATAATTAAACAAACACTATTGAAGCCATGTAAATGGTTCTAAAAAGCCCAATTAGTACGTACAAGTAATTCATCAACCTAACTTACTTAATTTTTCAACAAGAGTTTGTTCTTGATTTTCCCATGTAGAAAGTTTCATACTATGAGTAGCTTGTAAAGTTTCTAACTGCCTTATCAATGGTCTGGTAGCTTGAGATACCGTCTGCGCCAATTCTTCATTTCTAGTCTCAGCATCTTCCACGCGACGCATCAAATTAACATTCTCCTTTCTTAGCACCTGTTCCTTTTTCAGATGTTCTTGTTCCGCACTACGTAGCTTCTGTCTCAAATCATCGAGTTGACTTATGACTTCTTCATTTTGCATCTGAGTTATACGTTTTTCATTTTCAAGACTTTCCAGCGCGTGTTGTCGTGCTTGGAGTTCTGAACTCGCACGATTGTTTTCTGAAAGTTCTTTCTTAGCGGCGTCTAAAGATTTTTTGAATGTTTCAAGTTTCTGATTAACGTCATCTAATTGACTTTTCAGTTGAGATGTTTCGTTTTCTAGTTTCTTGTTTTTCGCTGTAAGTTGATGAACTGCGTCAATTTGAGATCGTTCGACTTCTTCTTTAGCTGTTAGTGAACGTTTTAAACGATCCGTTTCGGATGTTAATTCTTCTACTCGCTCTCTAATTAATATAATTAAATTTTAACACAGAACTAGAATAAGTATATATTGACATTCCTTACTCACCTTAAAAGTTTAATGGTAGATTCATTTTCCTTTTCTTTAGCCCTCAATTTTTTAATAATGTTTGAATGTTGAAGATGTTGTTTAGATAATTTTTCTCCCTCTTGCCTTAATTCTTTAATAATTTCATCTTTTTCTCCAATAACAGATTCTAATTCACCTTTAGACATTCTTGTAGCAGCATCTTGTTTAGCTTGATCCAGTTGTTTACGTAAAATATCTTTTTCCCTAATTGCTTGCTGAAATTTTCTTTCTAAAGCAGATAATCGTTGTGTATATTCTTCAGTTACTAAATTGAGATCAACAGCATTATCTTGTTTCGATAAAATATTTTCTAGTTGATGTTTTAAATCCATGTTGAGCTCTTGTAACTCAGCATTCCTTCTAGTGGTGTCAATAAGTTTCGATTCTCGCGCTTCTAATATTTCTGTCATTTCAGATACGCGTTTCAAAAGTCGGTCGATTTCTGATGAATGGCTATCATCACTATGACTTGAAGTTTCGGATAATTCACGATTGTGACCTTTGGCTTTACATTTTCCAGATTTTCCAAATAACATTTCTATAGCTGTACTCTGCTCGCCGGAACATCGGAATTTTTGTAGTTTAGCTGGACTTTGTCTACTACCACTTTGTACACTACTGCTATCACCATTAGGACTAGAAATTATTTCTATATCAGAAGATGTAGTCGTTTCTAACTCATCTCCTGAAGTATGGCCGGATGTTTGTTCTGAACCAATTTTAACTAAATCGCTGCGACTTTCCGATGAAATAGGAGATTGATCTCTGGGGGGCATATCTAACTGGGATATTGAAATACTTTCAGTTCCATCTGACTGGCAAGATACCATCATATTTTGAGTTAAATCTAAAAACTGACTGCTTTTCACAGAATTTTCTGGACTCTTTTCAATCATTGCATCAGCAATCATATTTTTCAAATAAGAAGAAGTTGAATTATTTTCAGTCGGCATTTCATCACTACTGCTTTCTACGCCACCTGATTCGCCTTCTGCTATTAAAGTTCTATCAGACTGTGATCCTTCATCATTTGATTCACACTGCATTTCAATTTGACTGGACTGTGAGCTGCTGTCTAAACTAGGAATGTCAATAATCTTAACAGAATCTAATAAGTTGGGAAGCATTTGCGATGAACCTGATGGTTGAGGCTGGGTGCTAATCAGAGATTGTGTACTACGACTTAGTTCTTTGATGGTGTTTACACCACTAATACCTGGGAGTATGGGTTGGCTACTGCTCAGTGTTGTGTGACTGAGAGGCAGGTGCATTACAGATCTACTTGGTGCTTGAGTTATGGCCGTTAAAGGTTCTACTAAATTGTAGTTTCTATCTGGACTGAGAGACAACTCACTACTAACTGATTCCGCCATTTCTTTGCTTAACTTCTGCGTTCTATTTAACTCAAATTTACATTCTTGTTTGAAAGCATGCGGCTCTAGAACTGTTGCATCAGTACATTCAGAGATCGACATGTAAGAAATTGAATCATCTGCAACACTTTGTTCTTCTTCCTCAAGCGCCTCTGGTATAATTTCAACACTATCTGGTGATGTCTTGAAATCATCTTCTTTAAATGTTCCATTATCAATTGGAGATTGAAAAGGTGAAACAAACTCTTCATCGGTAATTTGGGATAATCTGTGACTATTCGTAGCTTCTGATCCTAGGATTTCTACTGAACTTGGACTTGTAAGACTGTCAGGTAAAACTTCTACGGAATCAGATGTAGGTCTAGCACCTTGAGCAGAACTAGATGTTGATATAGAATGAGCTGCTGATGTGGCTTCCGAATCAGGGGTTGTAGTGCAGCCTGTACCTCCACTTGTAGAACCTAACACTTCAACAGACTCTGAACTGTTTTTCCCACTTTCGGATGATATAACAGATAATCTATTTGCGTAAAAACTATTTGGACGTTCCCTTCGCCTAACAGGTGCAGAAGCGATTTTATTGTCTCCTATATCAATGTTAACAAGTTGTGTTATTTCGTTTATGCTACTAATCGGCGACTTTGGTATAATCTCTTTTTCTTCATCGATTTCAAGTTCAGTGCTAGATAAACGCGACCTAATACTACTTTCTCCATCCTCACTAATTTCCCGAACCACTAATTTACTTTTGCTAAATTTTTCATCAATAACTCCGATATCACTAGAGTCATCCGCTAAACTTTCTACACTTATTGTATGTTGAACAGTTTTTTCAAAAGGAAGATTTTCATTCTTCGGGCTTTCAAAAAATGAACCTGTAAATGATCCCCATAAACTGGTAGTCATATTATTAATTTTTGTGGACGTTTTCATTGGGCTTTTAGTAATAACAGGAGATGTGTCATCAGATTCAATACTGTTACTGGCACTTGTAGATTTAACTGACCCCGATTGATTTACACCCCAAGCAGAAAAGAAATCATCACTGTTAGGATCAATAGGAGTATTAGATTCTTGGCCAGTTCCTGGAGTTATGTCATCATCTTTAATATCTAATGCTTTGTCAATAGTTTTTTGAGCTTCTTTTAATGCTGTCTTTGCAAGACTCGCAAAACCAGATGTATCAAACCAACTCATTTTCTAAAAAAAATAACAATAAAATCTACCTTAAATTAAATTGTAAGATAAATACCTTGATAGTTAAAAAATGAAAATTAAGAGATATTGCTTAAACGTAATCATTGTTGTGCTTTTACACATCAAAATGTCAACATCTTGACAACTCACACGTATTACGAATTTCATGTTAGTTGACAATTTATTAGTCAAATTAAATATTATTTAATAATAAAATAATAGAAATTTGTCAAATAATTTAATGAAAATTAAATTTTATAAATTATATTAATTAAGAAATGTGTTGACATTAATTTTAAATTTTTCGAAAATAAAAAATTCGATTTTGCTTATAACTGACATAAAGCACCAGGTTAAGCATCGCTCCAGTGGCGCAATTGGTTAGCGCACGGTACTTATAAGACAGTAGTCGTGAGCAATGCCGGGGTTGTGAGTTCGAGCCTCACCTGGAGCATGTTTTTAGAAAAATTGTTTTTTTTTATGTTATTATTTTTATTCCTTTTATCTTTAAACGATCTTAATAATGAAAAATATACGGGGTAGTATTTCAGGTATATGAAAGAATTAATTTGCTAGGAATCACAATTTATTGTAGTATTATATATAAATTAATATATTTTAAAATGAACAGTTATTTACACAGTATTTGTAGGCATGGACATAGGATTACTCTGGGCAGTAGCATTTTGTCTCGTCACAAGAGAAACAGCACTTTGTAATACTTGTTTTCTAAAAAAGTCACTTGTTACCGTTGTCAAACTTTCTTTTTGTCCGACTTTACATTTTATATATCCATGCAAATTTGCCCCACTCAAAATTAGAGCAATCATGACTAATAACTGCAAAATAACGTATACTTTAAATTAAAAATATATGTATCTTATTAATTAAACATACCAGCCACTTTAATTTGAATCCAAAAAGTGCTACAAGGAATAGAACACTCCAAACTATAGGGCATAGTACCAACGCAGTCCAAAATATATTAGATTCTCGATCATTTATCCTATTCTGCAATGATCCCTGCAAAGGGATTACATTAATGACATAGCTCACCTATGCTAAACTTAAGTTTGTAGTAAAAACAACCTTTCGTGCTTCATACACCCAGTGAGACTGTCCATCATCATCTACATAATTCCACCATCTTAATCCAACCATAAGACGACCAGTTATGTTTTTTACGGTCCAAAAATCCATTGATAAAAGAAGTACTACAGTAACGAAACTTGTAATAAAACTATTGCTAAACCATCCACACAAAATATACACTATAATTGCAGTACTACGAAATGCGACATGGAAAAACGTAACATATGGATGCCTAAAATATATAAGTGTTGAAAACATTTCTGTGCATATTCGTATTTATTAGGAAGAATTACGTTAAATTCTTCTGATTTCCTGAAATCTCTTCCTCCTCGCCAAACGCAATTGTATCATCTTCTAAGAGAGGTACCTAAAATATAGTTGTATGTAATAATATATTTAAATTTTAAATGAGAAGTGAAATATTTTGATATATTATTTATTTTATTACCGTGGCAGATGACATGGTTATTATTTTGACACTACTTGTCAATTTGACATTTTACACATAAGCATTGGTCGATAAAATTGTGTTCTTTGGTTAAGAATGTTGTAATTATATCCCAAAGATGGGAGTGTAGTATCTTGCTGTATTCCAGTATGCCTACCGTTCTATATAATTGTGTTCAGGGTTATAAACCAAATCAAAATACATCGTATTTCCTCGTAACTTACGATATCTCGTCTCCCATAAAAACTTATATAGCAACAGAAAATGGTTTCTATATATCTACAATTAAGGACAACACCGAAATGCTACGAAATTTTATTTTTAACTGTGTAAAACTAACAATTCAATCATTTGGAATTCCTTTTCATCACTTATTTAAAACAAAAAGTTTTAAAATGCGTTATCTTTATTGGATACTATCTGCATTATATAAAATCAGCTTTGTTGTCAATAACAATCCACAATAATGTACTTAGTCATACATGGTTCATAAAAACTAGTATTTAACTATTAATATTTTTTTTTCAATTGTATTTTTTTGTGTTCAGCTGTATTATCAAATTTATTATTTAGTATCTTGACAGTACATATTTTTTACAGTATGTAAAAAGAATTTTCTGTCTATCAAGTAACACTATATTATCTTTCCCTCACAATTTTCTAAAAATTACGATATTTGATAAAAGAAAATGGCATAATAATTATGTACTTTGAATGGTATATACAGATAGGTAATGAGCACGATGTATAATAGATTACATAACAAGATATTTCGAAAAGTTAGTTATATTCAGAAAAACAATGAGTACTATCACTTGAAGCACTGCTTGTTTATGTACATTTCTTGTACGTCAGCCACGTTCTAAAAAAGTAAAAATGCAATATATTTAATCAATACACGATTTATTTACCTGTCTTATAATAAATACTGCAATACACTATAAATGTCAAGTTCATTGCTTTGCTTGATGACAAATTGTATGTTTAAAAGCAAAAGCAATATAAATTATCACTTTTAGTGTAGGACGCTGATATTTTACTTTTTTTTAAATAAATATAAGCAAGCGGTTCAGTTGCAATTGCAATATACAAATATTAAACTTTACTATATACCAGAGTTATTCTATAATTTTGCATCTTTGATAAAATTCATAATAATACAAAGAAATGGAAATAGTAGGGAAAGTAGCTTTAGTAACTGGAAGTGCTTCTGGAATCGGACTTGCAATTGTTGAAGAACTTTTAATAAATGATATTAAGGTAGTATTTATGTTATGAAATATTTGTAAATTTATATTACTGTACAATTTTAGGGCGTTGTTGTTGTTGATATTAATAGGGAAGCTGGAGAAAAAGTTGTGAGTATATTAAGTGATAAATACGGTCCTGATCGTGTTTTGTTTCAAAAGACAGATGTTACTAATCTACAAGAATGCGAAGGTAAAATAAAGCAGTACTTTAACTAATATTTTTAAATACATTTTCACATTTTCTTTTATCGTACAAAAAGTACATATTTTTTTAGATGCATTTAAAACTACGATATCTAACTTTGGACGTCTCGACATAGTAGTGAACAATGCTGGTCTTGTGAATGATATTAAATACGAAAAAGAAATCAACTTAAACCTGGTATAAACCAAATCACAATTTACAAAATAAGATATTCAACATTCAGTTGAGCCTGTTGTCCACAATGTACCTATAATAACAGATTTCACTTTCGCAGATTGGAGTAATGCATGGTACTGCATTAGCGTTTAAATATATGTCTAAAGAAAACAGTGGCAATGGAGGTGTGGTTATTAGTATTTCATCAATACTTGTATTAGAATATGTACATAGTGTACCCGTCTATTCAGCTACAAAAGTTGGTGTAATGAATTTAATGCGAGGTTTTGGACATCCCTTTCATTATGACAACACTGGAATTAGAATGATGGCTCTGTTGCCTGGAAAAACCAATTCAACAGCATTTGCATCAGATATGGAAACTTTCAATGATATTACGAAAATTCTTGAAATGTCCATGGCATCTGAAGACCAGAAGTAATCCTTACATTATTTAAAATTAGTCATATCTCTACTGTAACGGACGAAGTGTTAAGTGATCTCTTATTGTTTATGTTACGTACGTTTTATGTATCGTTTTAAATCCTTAAGTTTTGATCTTTTTGTCGAATTAATCATTGGTGTGTGTGTTTATTTCATACAAATAGAAAAGTTATTGGAATAAAATAAGCAGGAGGATTGAACAATTTCAAAAAACATTTTTTATATTTTGCGTTCATAATGAAGGTATTACGAAACCCATCAGGACTTTCATTTAGATGTCATTTTTTGTTTTAAAGGGATGGTATTTGATGACATAAAAAATGTCAATCCAATTTTACCAAGTTCTACTCGTATATCACGCATACAAATTTCCCTAAATCAACTTTATTATGTTTAAAAAATATTTTAGTACACAAATGTCGCAAAATATAAACTATAATATACAGTAGCTACTCATTTCATAAGAATTTTTTCGCACTTGTCATTTAGAAAACATCTAATAAAATTCGTTCTTTAATATACCATTTATTTTTAGGCCCACGGCGGTTTCGCACGCTGCTATCCATTTAGTAAAACATGGAGAATCTGGTTCTTCTTGGGTAATAAAAGGAAGTAAATTATATATACTAGAAATTCCAGAATGGGAAACTTATGCTAAATTAGTTATTGATAATACAGATAAATATTAACATATATGTATTTTCATTTGAATTTTTATTAATAATTTAATCAAACGAACATAGAAGAGCTTCAAAAAGGTGAAGGAACTTTAAGTAGATACTTAGTAAAATTATGAAAGGCTTTTGGATTTAATTCATTTCAAATCTTGGTACGTAATGTAATCTCCATGAAAAATTACGTACAATAAATAGAAATGTTGTATTTATTATTTATATATTTATAATAAGTTTAAACGATTTTTCCTCTTCCGGACAATGGAAATTTATGAACAGTGGTATCAACAGATGCAGATATAATCTAAATAAACTTTTGCACTAAAATAATTAGGGGAGCAAATAAATGCACGCAAAAAAATTACCATTGATATTACCTATGCTGCGTAACATTATTTATTATATTGTTTGTGTACAATTGAACCAATTTTCATTTATATTTGGCTCTGGTCGCAACCCTGATTTAGCAGGCAAATCCAGAGGCGAAGGTGAACTAGTGGCAGCCAAAATTAGTTATTTACGTTAGGAGCTTAGCTATTAACACAAAAAGGTTCATTTTATTTTTTTTTTTTTGTCGTTTTAATTTACTGTTATAAAGTTTTTATTACAATCTATTATCTTAAAACATAATCTTAGCAACATATGTATAATGTGAATAGTGTCCAATGTTGTACAATGTAAATAAATAAATATATCATCACACCTTTTACCCAGTTTGGATGTACTATATCTTTTTGATATTACAGATCTCGGTAAAATATACTCGTATTATTTGTTAATGTTATCTTTATTTATAATGATTACATTATGCATCTAAGTTGTCAGCAATTAATTTAGAGTATGTTTCCCAATTCGGATGTTCCATCAAGAACAATTTATTAGCATCTACCATCCAAGAAGTTCCTGATTCTCCATGCTTAATTAAATGGATAAATGCGCGAGCAACTGCCAGAGGTCTAAAAAATAAATAGTGTTACGTAAAAATAAGAATTTTACTTTTACATAATACAAACTTTTGTCCTTCTCTTCTTGCTATAATATTCCCACTTTCTTTGGTTCTGGTGCAATCAATAGTTTGAAAATTTGAAACAATTCCAGTTTGACATGTTTTTCCAGGTAGAAAAGCCATCATTCTGATTCCAGTGACATCATAGTGGAAAGAATGCCCAAATGCTCTCATTAAATTCATAACTGCAGCTTTGGTAGACCCATAGACCGGTACAGCGTGAAGCTCATCTACAGCAGTTATTGAAGAAGTTGTAAGAATCGTTCCTCCGTTGCCTCCCGTACCTTTGGACATGAATTTTATTGCCAATGCTATGCTGTGCACTACTGCAGTCTGTGAAAAATAAATATGTACAATGATTTTTTTTTTAATGAAATGAAATTTAATCTATTACGTAATTTATGCTGATTTCTTTTTCATATTTGTTATCGGAAGCAATTCCAGCGTTGTTCACTATTATGTCAAGCTGTCCAAATTTGGAAATCGCTATTTTAAATGCATCTGCAATATAAAGTATGTTAGGGTATTTGACAGATTAATCGGTCCTAAAAATAAA
Organism: Poecilus cupreus; assembly: GCA_963942605.1. Classification (NCBI taxonomy): domain Eukaryota; kingdom Metazoa; phylum Arthropoda; class Insecta; order Coleoptera; family Carabidae; genus Poecilus; species Poecilus cupreus. The sequence goes on from OZ012718.1 coordinate 9,206,930, forward strand.
AATATTCTAATACGTAAGAAACACCAAAATTAAATTTGATATAATTTTCATTCACCAGAGGAAAGCAACAAGAATTATATGAAACGTAAGAACAACACTAAAGAAATGAGAAGGGAGGCCGACGAAGACATGGAAGAACACCATAGAAGAAATACTAAAATCCAACAATACTTACTGCCTGGTAACAATGATTGGTTCCACGAGCTCTTTTTTGTGTGTTTTAGCTTCGAATAGATGTTACAGAGAAATATATTATTTACCACTTTAATTTATAATTTTGGAACATTGTACAGTGCTAAATCCAACACTTTTCTATTAAAACATCCGAAAACAAAGCTTGAAGTATCAGCCAATAAGATAAGCATCAAATAAATAAGAATGGAGAGACATGTTAATACAGTAAAATAAGTAATGATCAATCTCGACATATATTATAAGAGATTTAAAAGATAGCAATAATAATATTAATAGTAAATTCATATTTATAATTTAGTAATGAATTTTTATATTTATATAATATTCCTAACCTTCCAATTCTTCTTTATTGGCTACATCAGTTTTTTTAAACAATACACGGGGACCATATTTTTCAGCTAGCTCATTTTTGGTTTTATTTCCAGCTTCTAAATTCACGTCAGCTATTACAACACCCTGAAAATGAAATAAATAGTTATACGAAGTATTAAGAACTGTAAAGACAGTTTACCGATGGAAGATAATTTTTGGAGACTGAGCGAAACGAAGGCTCCAATTTTGTCGTGTGTATATAATTTTTTGCACGATTGGAGCAAGCAAAATTTATTTGAAAATACGCATATATAAATTTCTTCATTATTAGTAATGCCGAATCCAAATATATTAGGTGACTTTTCTGTAGTTGCTATTCTTTCTTTATGACAGATGTAAAGAAATTTTCTTATATTTAAATGACTGGTAGTAATTTAGTGTTATGGTGTTATTTAAGCTTTTTTTTTTGAAAATATGTAAACTAATTGTAATGAGCGATTCCGATAGTGAGACATCAGACAAAGAAGAATTATGGAATATTGAATGTTCGGAAATAATACCCAAAAAACCAAATTTCGAAAAGAAAATACAAAAAAAAAATTTCAAGATAATTTATCGTTCAGCGAACGCTAAGTAAATATTTATCGTTCTGTTTAACCTTGCAACCGGTAAGAACAACATACCGCCTTGGAAACAGGCATGGTAAGTTGATAAAAAAGACTATTCGTTCAAAAAATTATATTAAGTTTGAGAAATATTTAAAACATTACCTTTATATTATTTATTAAAAGTTCTTCCACAAGTGACAGTCCTATTCCTGACGCACCTCCGGTTACTATAGCTACTTTTCCTGTTATTTCCATTGTATAGTAATGTATGTATATTTTGTCACCTTTCTTTGAAGAACCAGTATTGTCAAGTGAATGTGGATTATATTATTATATGTGTGGTACTGTATATTAAGCGGTTAAGATAACGTTATCAATACGTAAATGTACTTATTAATATGTATTGTGATATCACTTATAGCTATTATTTATATTTTTGTAACACTTGAACGGTGATGATTTATCGATCTATTTCTATTAGGATGATATGTGATTTATTACAGACTAGGACAATAAATTTTAATTTCCTGTTTTGTCATAAATACCATACCAACCTAAAAATAGGTCGGTAAAGCATCAAAAACCGCGTACTTCTTACAAAAAATATCGTGTACATCACGGGCTGTAATCGATTCCAAACTTATCTGAAGTTATCAACACTCGTTTGTATTCGCTAATGTACCGCCCTTGCTGCACAATGCACTATTATAAAATTGTGAACAAAATAATACACAGTATAAATAATATTTTAATGAATATAGACCTGTTGAAACATGTCGAAATACTGCCTTACCAGTATGCGGAACTGGGTCTCCGGTCTCGTAGTATTGGCAAAATGCGAGAATGTTCCAGAACCCGTAATACAGGAATATACAAAGAAAGGCCGGGCTAACGGCGGACAGACAATTTATAATAAACCGTCTTAGAGTGCAAATAAATAATTAGTATAAATAAATAATACGTGTGAAAATAAATGTGGTAATGGCGAGGGCGTAAATAATTGTAATTATTAGTGTTAAATAAATAAGTGGAAATAAATAAATCATTTGTTTTGTTAGCTCTAATTAAACTTTTATTTATTCTTTCAACTTCACTGAACGAGTAAAACCGACAGTAAAACGTTACAATATGTTAGACAATGTTTTATATTTGGTTTACAACTATTTCTCGTGTTGTCTCCCATGCTGGAGTGGTTAATTTATACAGTTTATTTTGATCTATTATCCAAATTGAAGCTGATTTTCCATTCTTGATAGCATATATCGCCGCTCGACCAACTGCATCCGGCCTATAAATGATAATATATTTCGTCAAAAATATCAAACATTCTTGAAAACCAACATCAACTTTAAAATACATATAACTTCAAACTCACATTTGAATATCTTGCGCACTAAAAATTGTGTTCATTTCTTCAGTACTCCCTTCCAACAAATTATTCAAATCAACTAGCGCTGTTTCCGTTTTTCCAGGACATAATGCAATTACTGTCACTCCTGTGCGATCACAATAAAGAGAGTGTCCAAATCCTCTTGTCAAATTCAAAACTGCAGCTTTTGTAGCTGAATATATTGGAAAGCATTGTTGCGCTTCAACAGCAATCGTAGAACCCAGATTAAGAATTATTCCTCCTTTGCCTAACTTGTCTTTGCCCATATATTTGAGACCCAGCAGAATTCCCCCTGCAACTGCTGTCTGAAATTAAGAAAAAATTAATTGTGTAGATATTTTAAAAACTGGTTTTTGTTTTACTAAGTTTATGTTGATTTCTAGTTTGTAGTTTTGGTCGTTCAATATTCCAGCGTTATTGATAAGAATGTCCAGTTGTCCATAAATTTCGATAGCTCTTTTGAATGCATCTGAAATAGAAAATACAAATGTAACCATCTACCAAATTCATATGTTCTTTAGATTTACCTTCGAACTCTTTATCGTTCGTTACATCTGTTTTGATAAAACTAATTCTTTTACTATCAAATTCTCCACTTAATTTTTCCAGTGCTGCTTGTCCTGTTGTTGCATTAACGTCTGATATAAGTACACCCTAAAATATTATAGATATTGTAATCTTTAGTTTTAATAAGAAAGAAATGATAAAAATACATGCGTACCTTCACACCGTTCTTTAACAACTCCTTTGTAATTTCAAACCCAATGCCAGTAGCAGCACCAGTAACAAGGGCAATTTTTCCTTCTACATTCATTTTGCGAAGTTGTATTAACACTTAAATAATTAATAACTCACCAAATAAACAACGAATAGCAGAGTTAAATACTTATGTTTGTTATCTGTAGTTACAAATACTTGAGAAGAGATATTAAATCAAGGCCATTTTACAATTCGATGTGCAAATGTAAATTGTTCTTGACTTACAATTAGTATAACCTAATTTATATTACTCCCATGTGTTATATATTCAATTTCTTTGATTTAGCTTATGTTAAACGTATTCAATATTATTTATATTTTCCTTACATTTTCTTTATTAAAAATGACAAATAAGGTGATATTTGAGATAAGATTTTGTATTTGATTTGACTGAAAAGTAAATACAATATACAAACAATAATTTTTATTACAATAAGTTTCTACATAAAATAGATAACACAAGTGCAGTACAAGTACATAGTGCAAACGTAAAAACTACATTTTTTCACAAACAACACGGGCATAAGATTCCCATTTAGGGCATTCGAGCAAGTAAAGTTTGCATTGGTCAATCATCCAACCAGTTGCCGATTCCGCGTGTTTCACGACGTACAGTGCTGCCCTACCCACCGATTCAGGCCTAAAAATGATTGAAATATTAATATTATTCATACCTATGAACTATGTATTATTTCGAAACTAGTCTTTATACAGGGCCTAACTTAATCCATAGATTAAACACCTAAAAATAAGGTGACTGGTTCATTTGAGCAAATATCCGTAAATGCTTTATTCCCGAGATATTCATGATTTCTTACTGAGTAGCGCTACTTTAAAAAATCAACTTCATAATGAAATATCCAATATTATCGCATTGAGGTGTTACATAAAAATTAAATTAATAATAAATTGTTTATTACCTAATTTCAATACAAAATTTAGTTTACTTGCACTGATATCTGGGAAAAAATGAGAAACTATCAATGAATTTAAAGAAATTTATTGTTTAAAATAATAAAATAATAACATTACTTCATTAGCTATTTTTTTATAATATTTGTTCAAAATGTTCACCTGCAGCACGTAAACAGGCACGACAATGATCTGCAACTGCATTGGTTGCTGCATGACATTGCTCGGGAGATATGGTTTAGCAAACTTGAATAATTTTTCTACGTAGTGAGTCTAAATTATTTATCAGTTCTTCATAGACTTTTTCTTATATGGCAAACAAATAACAGAAACTGTAATTATTAATCATTCAATACAAATTCACATACCGATTTGAAACTCACGGAATATCCTCACTTAAAATTGTAATATTTTTATTACATTTCTTTATAATATAAGCGCTAAGAAATCCATTGTAGTAGAGCGCATCGTCAGATCTCTAATATTTTTCGAGATACGTCGATTTTTGGTATTTTTCAAAGTGCAACTTTAAGGGCCTGTAATTCAAAAACTACACGAGATATATAAAAATTCTCTTCAGTTTAGCGTTTCTGGTGCCTTATATAACAAATTAGCAAATTTTTAAAATTTTGAATTTTTTTTGTATTTTAGTTCAAAATTTCGATCGGCGATAACTCGACAAATATTAAAGATACAGATTTGCAGTGTCCACCAATCGATTCAGCTCGTCGAAATACACAAGTATGCAAAGTTTCATAAAAATCGCTGTACGGGATGGAAAGTTAGAGCAAAAAGCCTGAAAATGGCGTTTTTCGTCCTAAAAGTCAAGGGGTACCCCTTGACGTTTGGCCTGAATTTGGCCATTTTCAGACTTTTTGCTCTAACTTTTCAACCGGTTGTCCGAATTTTCTGAAATTTTCAGGGTTTATGTATTTCGTCGAGCTGAAGCGACTGGTGAACACTGCAAATCTATATCTTTCATATTTGTCGAGATATCTCCAATCGAAATTTTGAAAAAAAATTCAAAAAAAATTCAAAAATTTCAAAATTTACAAATTTATTATAAATGGCACGAAAAACACAAAACTGGAGATATATTTAGATATCTTGTATAGTTTTCGAGTTACAGCCCCTCAAAGTTGCTCTTCGGAAAATATAAAAAATCGTCATATCTCGAAAAATATTAGAGATATGATGATGCGGTCTGTTGCAATGGGTTTCCTGGCGCGAATATTATAAAGAAATGTAATAAAAAAAATTTACAATTTTAAGTCATATTTGGGGAAATTTCCGTATTCTGAAAAATATTACAAATCGCCATATTTCGATAAATATAAGACATATTACGATGCGTACTACAGCAATCAGTTTATTCATGTTTAAATTATACATAAGTAATAAATTTCAAGTTAAGTTTGGAGGAGTATTTAATTTATTTTCTAGTAAACAATTTTGATACTTATTATACGTTTCTTTCTTAATTTAAATAATTTTCTTAATTTAAATAATTAAATCTGCCTAACCCATTAATGCCCAGAATTTATGTGTAACAACTACGCCCGTGAGTTAAATGTAACTTATCCCACTCATTTTTCGTGAGTGAAGAGCTACATTAACGCCTTTGTTTTCATTAACGTAATATTCATTATATAATAACATATTTATATATTAGCTTTATAGGCCTTGCAGGCCCTGGGCTTGTATAAATTCTTTCCACTCCTTTCTGTTTCTTGCTTTGGTTTTCCAATTTTTCCAGATCATTTTTTTTTTTTTTGGTCTGCCTCGCTTCTTTTTTACTTTCTTATACAAAGTATAAGGATGTATTGGAATCACGAAAAAAATCGCTGACGAGATTATTGCGGATATAAATACATATTTTCTCAATGATGTCTGTGTGTGAGGATGGATGGATGGATGGATGGATGGATGGATAGATGGATGTTCGTGTGCGCAATATCTCAAGAACGAGACAAGATATGTAAACTAAACTTGGAATTTATAAGTTTCATGAAAATATGAAGAGCTGAGTTGATTTTGAATGAACTTGAAAAACCGGAAAAGGAAGTTTACTGAACACAAAAACAATAAATTCAATTTTTTTTTCAAAAATAGAATAGAATAGAAAAAAAGTTTTAAATGAAAGATGTTAGCAAGAATATTTGGAATATAAAATGTTATTTGCACTTTTTTTGTACATGCTTCAAATTTTGGAAAAAAACTAATTTATGTATTTTCGAATACATTTCAGTAATCTTAGTTACACTGGGAACAAAAACTATAATATTTTTAACATCTATGTGTCAAACGTGTCAAATAATTGTGAAGTGTCAAAAATATGTGTCGTTTTAAATATTATATAAGCAATATTTGTATTATTAGTTAGAAAGTTATAAAGACTAGATATTAATTAATATTTTAAAATAACATCATAGCTGCTTCTTTAAATTGTATAATAAAATAATCAACATGAAATAAAATAAAAATATTTTCTTACTTTTGGTAATTCTGCGATGCCAACAACTCCAAGGTGTCCTTATGCAGAACGCCTTTCCCTTGAATCGGCGTCTCTGTAAATCCTGGACAAAGTGCAACGATTCTGACACCGCTCTTCTCGTAGTAAATGGGGTGACCCCAACCTTTCACGAGGTTGAGGACTGCGGCTTTAGTCGCAGCGTATACTGGGAAGATCTCTTGAACAGCTACTGCTGCAATGGAGGAGGTATTTAGGATCACACCTCCATGGCAGCCATGTTCCTTGCTCATGTATTTTAGCCCCAAGGTGGTGCCGCGAATTACAGCCGTCTGCGAGGAATATTAATAAAGTCTCTATTTTGTAAAAGTATATTACATACCGAGGTGGAAAGTGCTTTATTACAGCCGATTGCTAAGATAGCTAAACCAAGGAGAACAGCGCCGAGGTTAGCTTTTGCCTGAAGCTGCAATGAAACACTTTCCACAGAGGTTTGTATAATATTTAAAATATTTTATTCACAATCAAAAATGAATAAATCAAATATATTCAAAAAAATTATATTAATTTTCATTTCAATGTAATATTTATATTTATCAATAAATTTTCGACCTTTTGATTAATTAGCAAAATTAGAGAAGACCAAAATGATTGACTCTGAAAGTTTTGCTTCCACAGAAAAGCCTATATTATTCACAATCAGTTTTAATCAAATATGTACTGATTTCGCAGGTTGGAATGTGGTAACTTTCCGAACTGTTGGGAAATGAAAGATCGGAATAATTGACTTTTCAACTATAAAAATTCGAAATTGGCATATTATTAACCGATAGTGAATAAAATCATATTACTTTCACTTAACTATTTTTGCAAATCCTATACAACCGTTTAACAATAATACATAAAGTCTAAACTACTAAATAGAAAAGGAATAATTAATATTTCAACTTTTAAAAAGTCCGAAATTGACATATTACTACCAGATTGTGAATAAAATCACATTACGTACCAAGTTAATGTTCACAGTAAGGGGATAATTCACTTCATTAGCAATCCCTGCGTTGTTGATCACTATGTCTACTTTTCCGTAGACTGAAATAGTTTTTTTAAACGCCTCTAAAATAAAATTATATTTGACAGTTTTGTTAATACCAATAAATCTAAGAATTATTATTTATTAAATATGAAGTTCTAATTATAGTCGCATACATACCTTCGTATTCATGATCGTTAGTTACGTCCGTTTTAACAAAACAAACTCTTTTAGTACCAAATTCTTTGCATAACGCTTCGCAAACTTCTTTTCCAGCTTCTGGGTTTACATCGGCCATAGTTATACCCTACTCAAACATATTACAACTTAATTAATAATAGTAGAAAAATATAAATCATTTAAACTAAACTCGCCTTAATTCCATTCCTCAAAAATTCTTTAGTTATGGCAAGTCCTAAGCCAGAAGCAGCACCAGTGATCAACGCAATTTTATCTTTGATATCCATATTTATTTATGAACTTGAAATCTTAAATTACTAGCGCGACCGGTACGACAGATAGCACGAAGTGCAGATTTCTGAACACGGAAACTGAATATTTTGTTTGTTTATTTATTTCTACCAAGGTCGTACCATAAATGCACATCATGCAACATCCGCAAGTGGAGAGGGTAACTCGTTTTAAATGTAATTTTTTACATTGTAAACTCATTTATCATTAGGATAAATGAAGATAATTACGTAATGTCTTGCAAAATGCGCAATGTTTTTCATGTGTTATTCATTATACTTTCTACATATAAATTTTTATCTATTAAATATGCAATAGAAATGTACGAAAAAGGTATCATCTACTCTTCTAGGCAGATATAAATGATAATTATAGTATTAAGGGTTCTTAGCAATATATCAAAATAAATGTATAATTGTACATTTATACATTTCTTATTGTAATGTAAGTACGATGACAAATCATGTTTTCGAAATGGATAGTGGGAGAAGATGCAGTTGTAATTATATGTGGTTTAGAAACCTTGAACGTCAATAACAGTTGTGCATGCAGTTAGTTGCATCCATTAATTATCTAACGATTTATGAGGCCCGAATAGGTATAAAGATGCAAATAAATAAAAATACAAAAAGTTGCATTTACCTACACACCTGATTTAGACCAGGAGAGTTATTAAAAAGTAAATTAAATATTTGAGTTATGGAAGAAATAAAATTACTCTATAAGATTTTACTGAATCGTCCACGAATCTGTTTGAGAAAGTTGTTTTCGAAACTCTCATACGAGACCCGTGTAATAATAGTTCATGATATGCCCTTTTCTTTTACTTTATTGACCACTTTGCAAAGACAATTAATTAAAAGATTCAGCATATCCTTTCATGGATTGGCCATTCATATCCCCGATCTTTCACCAATAAACAATTTGTGGGGTAAAGTAAAGTGAAAATTGCGCAACCACTCAGTAAGATCAAAAGAAGAATTGTTTGAAAACATTACCGAAATATTGAATAACGTAACTACAGAGATATAAAAAACTCTCGTGCAAACCCTGTCAAAAAGAATTAATGTTATTGTTGCAAGAAATGGTGACTGCACTGAAAGGTAAAGCCACTGAAACATAGTAATACCAATACTGGAACGCGCACTTGTAGATTTTTATGAAAGCGAAAAACGATCCTAAGACTGATAGATGTTGTAAGACAACCCTTCTTTGTCTAACACTTATTTGTAGAACGGTTACTGGGTAAAAATATTGTACAACAAAGACTGATAGCCCAACAACTAGCTGTCTCCTTCAACTCGCATTTTCAGTCAGATAGCGTTCTCAGTGGGCAAATCTGTAGGACGAACTAATAATTTATAATTAAGAATATAATTTAATTTCAATGTTGATAGTAATCACTACTATATTCAATATAATTTTTTTTGTATTTTATTTTATTTCAGCTGATTTTTTATTTTTGTAAAACTTCGAAATAACTATTATGAGAAATGACTCGTAATACAAAATAAATTAAAAATGATATGGGTATGTTTCCATGTAGATATATTACAATTTATAAGTGAAAGTTATTTTAAATACAATGCTATAGTAATTATTTAAATTATGTCTAGATCTAAAACATACACTGCATAGAAAAACCTGCGCTAACCATGGTCACTAAATAATACGTTGAAGTAAATAAGAAAAATGTTTTATTTAACTATTTAATTACATATTCAGGTTGATAAATAAATACATGAACACAAACAATTTTATGTTAAAAAAATATCTCACGAAGAAGCAAATAATATAATATATTAAGTTAAAGTTTGCGCATGTCTGCTGAAGCATTTTCTAAGAGGAAACTCCAGTTCATAAAGTTCAGATCCTTCGATTACCCAAACCGTTCCCGTTTCTGCATATTTAGCAAGATAAAGTACAGCTTTCCCACAAACTTGTGGCCTGAAACATAACATACTTAGTATCTGCGACACAAATAAAGATTTTCTTACATCTGCTTTATTGCGCTAATTATATTCCTCTCCAACTCGCCCTCAAAGTTCGTCATAGCCTTCTTGTTTAACTTCTCCCAGAACCTGGTTTTCGTGTATCCTGGACAGAGCGTAACAAGCCGTACTTTGGTCTCGGCTTCTGTGGCAGGTGTACCGTAGCTTCTGCAGAAGCCCACCACAGCGTGCTTGCAAGCTGCGAATGTTGGCGCACCTGTCATTGGTTCTACTCCCATCGTGCCCGCCATGTTCACGATTATACCTCCGAAACCGACGGAGTCCGTGCCCATGAAATCGTATGCGAGGAGAGTCTCACGGATTAGACAGTTCTGAACAAAATAACTATAACTATTAGCAATCGGAAAGTTGGTGTACCCACAGATGTTAGCGGGAATAAAATATTGCGGTTAAAATTTTATTCATATTTACTTACCACGTTTAAACAAATTTCTTCTTCCCATTCCTGCCCGTTCAACATTCCAATACAATTTACCAGAATTTCCAAATTAGTAACCTTGTCGACAGTGTACATCAAAGCTTCTAAAAATTATAATAATTTTAATTTTACTTCTTAGTAAGATTTTGCTTATTTAATTTATATTGTTCGACAATTAATAATTTATATATTTTAGCTTATGATGATACATATTAAAGTTGAAACGTTATAATAAACATATTATGGGGGCCTATTCTGTTAATTTTTAACGGCCTATTAAAATTTCCTACCTTCGCATTCTCTGGGATCACGAATGTCAAACCGAATACAAGAAGCTCTTCTTTTCCCGTGACATCGCTTCAATATTTTTACAACTTCCTTGCATTTATCTTCGTTGCGTCCAGCAATAACCACATGCTAAAACGAAATTACATTAGCATCGCGTATCGCCCTTTAAGGCTAACATAATTTCCCGTGGTTTCATAATTGAATCAAATGCACACTGTATACGTGCATATAGTAATTACGTTTGATAGCACTTTCATGAGAGTATGTTTTCAGGTTAACGAGTAGAGACAAACTGAAAATTCATTATTGAATGTAGAAGAGAACTTAATTACTTTACATCCAGCAAGGAGTAGCCAATGAGCAGTTTCAAACCCGATACCGGAAGTTCCCCCTAAAATTAAAGCATTTTTCTTACTGATTTCCATTTTTGATTCTGGATAGCACCTAAAAATTGGAGAAAAATAAAATATGTAAATTTGAATTGATGCTTGAATATCAATCATAATATTAATATAAAATTTAATTATATTTACCTTGGCTCACATGTTATTCGTTGTTTTCCTGTTCCTCTCTTATATAAGCATGAGCTGGTGGAAATATTCGCTCTTTTATAAAGTCTGTGCCTTAAACATGAAGTTTACTAATAAAAGTACTTATTTAAAAAAAAATATTAAAATATTACCGTGGCAAAATTGATAATAGGTTTGTCTGTTTCAATGTATTAAATAATTTATGAATAATCATACTGCAAATTTAGAAATATATTTCCAAAAAAATTTATGACATTTGTGGCTTATGATATATTTGAAGTCTTGTTGACATGTGACGTTTCTCTTAAATAAATGAAAAATAAGTTGAATAAAAATACAAGAGATATTTAAAAGACAGTTTATTTCTTTTTGCCACTGTGACTAGACTACAAGTGTACAAAAGCGCTTTTATCTTTATATCATTCATTCATACGTACATGTTTCAAGTTTTACCGAATATTATAAGAAAATTTCGATATTCATCTTTCCTATTACAGTTCTGTATAAGCCTAATTTTATAAATATCAAAATTACAACTAAAATTGGAAATATCGAAATTTTCTTTGAATTTAATTAAATATTTAGCATAACACATATAATATATAGTAAATCATGCATATAAATATTAATATTTACAGAATTTTTAAAATTAATACTTTTACAAACTTAACCATAAAGCTATAAAATGCATTCAAGTAACCTCAACGAGATTTTATGATTATAAATTTTGCAAATTCCAACTTAATATAAATTTCAATCTAGGTAATATCTTGGCTCCTTTATTAATACAATACTTTGCAGAAATCTTTCGGCATAGGACATTATCATTATTTCTTATAAATTTATTTTACTAGTCGTATATATTTTAAAATTACTAAAAGAAATTTTTTGAGTGACCAGTATTTTTAGAAAGCGATGATAATTTCATAAAATGAATCGAATAAGAGTTACAGCTTATAATTGGCATAGAATAGATCACTAGTATGAAAGAGTGTCTTTCTATATTTTTCTACTGCCGAACGCTTTGAAATTATTTGAAAGACTCATCGTTCATATGCCAAAAGATCACTGCAGTCCGAAACAAATTCTTAGCAAACGCCTAAAGTTAAGTATACCACCATTTGAACATTTCTTTTCATTATAGCATTATCAGTACCCTACAAATGTTGTAAAAATATGAAACCTATCTATTTTTGGTATAAATGACTAAGAAGTAATGATTGATTGGTTAGCCGGAGATACCGGACAGGTTAAGAGGTAAATGGATACAGTACAGAATGGTTTATGTGCGAAGCGATGCAACCTGGGAAGGTTTGGGTTCGATGTCACGATGCTGTGGTTCTGGCAATGATAATATTAATGCGCCAAAGGTGGAATCTCCTTGGGTGGTTGGTTGTTTTCGACGAGCCAACAGGATCCACTAGAGCCCTTCTGGAGAATTTGGACCAGGGATTTGGCCACGTGTTCAGCTCTAAATAAAAACAGAACATTTTTTAATATATTCATTACAGTCTCAAAAAAACATAGTTTGAATGGAAATATATTTTATTTATCCGGGAATATTTAAAAGGTCTGTCTCTTGAATCTATTTCTTACTAGATCTCAACTTTCAAAACATTTGATCAGCAAGTTTGTACATCAAGAGTTTGACTACAAAGTCGTTCTAGCCTCAAGGGGAAATTAAGGCATAAGGCAGTTTTCAAAACTACAGTTGGACTTAAGTAATAACAAGATGATAGTGAACGTATTGCAGTGGTAAAAGTTTGATCCCAAAATATGTTTCGAAAAAAAGAGCAGACACTAAAAGGCATCCAAAAATTACGAGTAGTTAAAACTATATCTGTATTATAAAATGTATTCAAAATAAGATATTTTTTATGAAGTGAAGATTACAAATGTTCTCGTAAAAATGACTGTTCACACGTATTGGGTGATACAGTACCCCAAATATTATGTACCGCAATCATAATGTTACATATACTATTCAATTTTCAAAGTAGTATAAGGAATCGTCAATTATTTGAATTCTATCGAGATTGGTATCAAATGTTTCAGGAAGGAAAGTTAAACTAAAATGTCAAGAAATAATTTTGAACTTCTGTCAACTGTTTTTTTATTTTTTATTAATAGTTAATTGAATTCTGTCGAATTTGGTGTTACACAGGAGAGTTAAACTGAAATGTCAAATAAAAGTACTTTTAAGCGATCGTCAGATATTTTTATAATAGTTATTAGATTTTTATTGAGTTTGGTAGGAGGTTCAAGGTGTGTAGTAATTACACCAGTAAACTATATTATTTACGTTTTAGAAAGATTTTTTCAATAGTTGTAGCATCAAAATTGATCTCATACACTATACACTCAAAACATTATCTTTGAGTTTGTTGACTGTAGATTTTCATCCGCAGCGACATATTTGCTGAAATTCTATAATTACAACCTCGAAATGATATTAACTAATAAACATTTTTGTAAGCATCCGAATCGAATACCTTAAAACAAAATAGTGATATTTTTAGTTAATTGAATTATGATCGTATTAACAGTTTGTTTTTATTTATTTCAGGTTCTTTCTTATGAGCAGACCCCACAACTGAGTGGTAAGTTTTATTTGAAACTTTTAATCTTTAGAAAAAAAGCTTCATAAAGTTTTTAAACGATGACAAATCGTGACTTACTTTTGTGGCATCGTGTTCGCAATGTCTTGCTTCCATGCGTTCTCGTAGTCCTGCGACAGCAGCTGTTTTTTCACGTCTTTCACAAGCGCAGAGTCCGTGGCGGACGGACAAATGGCCATGACTTTCACTCCAGTTAAATTTACATGATATTGCGCCTGAAAATGCCATTTCATATTACACCAACCTGCTGCAAACGTAAATTGTGACTATGAACATTTATTTAGTTTTTTATGTCTGTATTATTCTACCAAAATAAGGGAGTGAGGATTTTCTTGCGTGGGTTTTATGTATTGTAGTTATTCATTAGCTACGTTACTTATCTTTAAAGCTGGCCAAAATGACACTGTTTTGATAACGCAAGGAAAATGTGTACGTGTGTAAATATGCAAATGGTAGCACTGAAAAACAGCTTTTCCTCAAATAACAAATATATTTTTCCGTCACGCATGTCATTTATCTCACCACAAAGGGCTCTGTACTCTAATATACGCACATACGTAATATTCAGTTAAATGTTAAATATTCATTTCTGTCCTAAATTCATGACTGCTTTTAATTACGGAAACAAAAAACGACATGGAAAATTTTCTCTAGAATCACGAGATTAGATAGCGCTGCATAAAATACAAAAAGAACTGATTTTCTTTGCGGTCTCAACAATTGCTGCGTTTACATGCCGCCTCGGTACTTCGTTTTCGGTAGTGTGACAACGGCACTTTGGTATGAGTTTTCGCAAAGCGATCGGCTATCCAACTACTGACAGCGGGCAGTGATGCTTAACTTGCGTTATCGAGTGGACCGGCTTCAACGCTACCTGCCATGTCCGTTCCAAGAACTGATTTTAAATAGTTGCTTATTTGAAGCACGACCTAGATTTAGAATAGAATAGAATAGAATAGAATTTATTCATTCATAAGATCATGTACATGATTTTGAATATGTCAAATAATTTAACATTTACAATACATATTATTTAAACATAATTTATATACTCCTCTACGCTATAAAAACAATGTTCTATTAGAAATAACTTCAATTCTTTCTTAAATTTAATAATATTAGTAATATTTTTAAGGCTAACATGCAACTTATTATATAAAATGGTGCCAACATATTTTGGACTTTTTTCAAATAAACTAAGTTTATGTTGAGGAATAAGTAGTGTATGAATATTACGTGTATGATATGTATGATTTAAATTAATTAAATTAAATTTTTCAATATTACTTTTTACATATACCAATATTTCATAAATAAATATACACGGCAAAGGCAGAATATTTAATGTTTTAAAGTGTTCCCTACACGAATCTCGTACCCGTAGTCCTTGCATTATTCTTACAACATATTTTTGCAGAATAAAAACTCTCTCAGCTTGTGCCGAATTTCCCCAGAATATTATTCCATATTTAATTCTAGCATGAAAATGTGCAAAGTAATATGTCATCATTATATTTTTGTTTGTGAGAATTTTTATTCTACGCATAGCGTAACATATTGAAGCTAATTTGCTACACAGTTCACTTATTTGTACTTCCCAATCCAAGTTTTCTTGTACAATTAAACCAAGAAATTTTGTATTTTGTACTTGTGCAATTGATTTAGAATTACATTTTATGTAAACAGATTCATTTTGTTTCTTTTTGGAGGCTGAAAATTTTATTGCTACGGTTTTCTGTACATTTAACAGTAATTTATTATTTTTAAACCAATTGTTGATATTTATTAGACAGCTTGTTATTGATGTCAGTAAAGATTGTGTGTCCCATTCACTATTAAGCAATGTTGTATCATCAGCAAAAATTGTAAAGTTCCCAGATGTAATAACATTTGGTAGATCATTTATATAGATAGTAAATAGTATCGGCCCTAGTACCGACCCTTGAGGCACACCCATTGATACTGTTTTTACTGTAGATACTACGTTGTTAACATTTACAATTTGTCCTCTGTCTTTTAAATAAGATTTAAACCAATCTAAGCAAGTACCTCGAATGCCGTACTTTTCCATTTTATGTAAAAGTATAGTGTGATCTATACAATCAAATGCTTTACTAATATCCATAAATATACCAATTGCCTGTTCTCCATTGTCTAAGGCTGTGTAGAGATCTGTTATAAAATTTAAGATTGCACTTGTAGTCGAGTGACCTGTACGAAATCCGTGTTGAGTTGCAGTAATGATATTATTTGTTTCTAAGAAATTTTTCAATTGTAAAGCTATATACTTTTCTAATATTTTTGAAAATATAGACTGAAGCGCTATTGGTCTGTAATTTGAAACAATACCGGTATCACCTCCTTTGTGTAAGGGAACAATTTTACTTATTTTTAATACATTTGGGAATGCACCCTCACTTATTGACTTATTAACTAAATATGTTAAAGGATACACTAATATATAAGCTACCTGCTTTACAATATTTATGGTAATTCCATCTAAACCAGGAGATGTATTTGATTTAAAAGAAGCAATAATTTTATGAATATCAAATTCCGTTACAGGATTTATAAATAATGATTTTGCATAACATTCAATATTTGCAGAATTTACATTTTCAGCAGAAAGATTTTTTATTAATTCTGCAGATATATTAATAAAGTAATTGTTGAACGTATTCGCTACATCTACAGGATCAATTATTTTCTTACTATTTAAATACAAACTTATATTTTTGTTATTTTCATTATTTGTTGTATTTTGAGATCCTATTTTATTTATTACTTGCCACACTGCGCGATTTTTATTGCCGCTATTTTGTATGAATGAACAATAATACATCTGCTTAGCTTTCAATATTACTTTTCTATAAACAATTTTGTATTTTTTATAATGGTTTATCATGTCTTGATTACCGTTTAGTGATAATTTATACAATTTTTTCATATTTTGCGCTGATATTCTAATTCCCGTTGTAATCCACTTACATGTATTATTTCGTTTGTTATTCATCACAGTTTTATGTTTTATAGGGAATGCCATGTCATAATAATAACGAACTATACTAATAAATTTCTCGAAAGTTTCATTGATATTTGCTTCACATAGCAGATCTTGCCAGTTTTCTTTTGCTAACAAAAATTTAAAGTATTCTATATTTTGGGAAGTGTAACTCCTGTACGTTATATTTCTAGTTTTGACAATTTTATCTTTTATGTATATTATTTGTCCTAAATGATCAGATAGTGCATTATAATCTATGTCTGAAACATAATCCGTACAACTTAAATTACTACATATGTTATCAATACATTTTTCAGAAGTTTTTGATATCCGTGTTGGTTTCATTATTGTTACATTCAAATTAAATGTTTTAAGTAAATTTGTCAGCTGCTTCTTCTCCGATGATGTTGATAGAAAGTCCACATTGTAGTCCCCGCATATAATGAATTTAGCCGTACTACACATTTTTATTAAAATATCTAGACATTCTTCGAATTTATTCAAGAATATATTAAAGTCACCGTTTGGAGAACGATATAAACATAGTATAAAGTATTGATTATTGTCATGCGTATATTTTATTGCCGTGCACTCGAATACTCGTTCCACACATAATGTTTCAATGATTTTAATTTTTGATGTCTCTATTTCATCACGCACTAGAATTAGAACACCACCATGATTTATATGAGTTCTGGAATACATATTAGCAAGTTTATAATGTTCTATATTTATTGAGAAATTGAATTTTCGTTTTATCCAATGTTCAGATAAGCAAACGATATCAAAGTTATATTCACTAAGAAAGATTTCTAACTCTTCTATTTTATTTGTAATACACTGTATGTTTTGATGAAAGACTGTAAACATTGTTTTAGTTTCGTTAATATTATTAGGAAGGGCTAATTCGGGTATTTTATTTTTATTTAAGTGTCCGAGTTGAAGCTGTAATTGCTAATCAGTATTGGTATAATTTGTTTTAGCCTTTATTATGTTTAAAATTTTAATATAGTAATTACAATCTATATCTTTACACGAATGATTTGTTGCCAAGTCAGAATTATATTTTTTATTGTAATTTATGCAATTAATACAATGAAATCCTGTAGATTGGCACTGTTTTGTGTCATGCGATTTAGCGCAATTAGCACACGTAGCCTCAGTAGCTTTGCAAACACTTTGAGTGTGGCCGAATTTGTTACATTTATAACAACGTATAATAGAGAAAGTTTCCTTGACAGGGCAACGTTTCCATCCAACATATAATATTTTGTTATTTATCATTTTATTCCATGTCACTGGATCTGTTTCTAGTATTAAATGAAATGTGTTGTTCTTCGAACTTATTTTACGAATTATTTTAATTTCTGGATTATTATTTTCATTTAACGCATTTTGCTCTATTATATTTTTAATTAAAATTTCATTTTTGTCGGAGTCTAACTCCTCTATGCCGTATACTATTATTTTTGGATTAATTCTTTTGGCAATAGTGGTTTTTATTTGTTTACTCAAGGATTCATTATTTTCTAATCTATTTTTTAGTTTATTAGCAGAAATAGTATTAGCGCACTTTATTATTGTGTCTCCGTTTATTGTTTTTTTAATATTTAAAATGTTTAATTTCTCATTACTTGGATCAACCGTCTTTTTAATTTCGTTAATTAAATTATCATTTTTGTTGCTGCCGGATTGTTTAATTATTAACGTTGACTGATTGCCAACTACATTTGCATACGTTGATGCCACCTTTGGGTTTATATCTGAATTATTGTTTGTTTTTATTGAGTGATTGGCAGGTAATACAGTAATTTTACCCTCCAAACTTAAAATTTTTTCTTCTTGCAGTTTATTTACTTTTTCTAATTCGCCTATTAATTTTTGCAAGGTAATTATTTGTTGTTTCATTAAATCATTTTCTGTTTTTAAATTAAAAAGTTCTCCACTTTTGTTGTTATTACTTTCATTTATACTTAAGTCAAGGACGCCATCATTAACACATTCATCACAATTCCAATTGTCAAAATCAATTTTTGATGTATCTGTGATGTTCGCACACCTTAGATGAAATGCACCGTTGCAGTTAACACATACAACACCATTTACAAATTTTCTTTTACACAATTTACATTTAATCTCAGCACTGCTCATTATATGACGTAAGGTTAGGTTTAGCTGGTAAGCTAACCACCAATAAACATTATCAACTTTTTTAAATATTATAAAGTACAAACGTCTCTTGTTATACGATAACTTATCTTTATTTATATTGTTTTATTTTACACAAAAATAACAATTTCCTCACACCACTTTTCATACACAACTTCAGGCCGCCATAATACAATACCACACATTTGCGCGAATGAACAAAACTATTTTTAATGGAATTAACATTTAATCAAATTACTCCTAAATTTGCAAAATCTACAGCAGCAGTCATAGAATTCACCGGATGCTAAACAATTTGATGAGATCATAATTGAAAAAACAATTTGTGTTCTACTGTATTATAATCACTTATTATTTAGGCAGCCATAAAGTGGCTCTTTATGGGCTAGTCCGATAAAGTGAAGAGGTCTATTATCAAAATAAACAACAAAATAAATTTCATTGTTTTAATAAATGCTGTAATGTAATAAGAACATCAATAATAATACAATTCGATTCGAAGTTTTATTTTTGCTATTTGAATAATTTCTTCCATAATAACAAGTCAGAATGATTGAGATGTGAAATGACAGCTTGCACAATATTAAAAAAAGCACACTTCGAAATTGTAATGCAGCCGAACATAAAATATTGTATATGTATTACCACGTACGTAATAGGGTTTTTTGACTTGCTCTTTTATGTGCCTCGCTTCGGTGCGCTGTGCTCGCTCGACCCCTAAACTGTCTCGTCCGTAAAATCCTAAATTATATACCTGTTACATACTTTTCTATTATATAAACATTTTTATTTAACTATTGTTAGTTTTCGATGATTTTTATGAGTTTTGATAGACGAAAATTTTATGAACTAAATTTGATTATTTTTGAATGATTTTGCTGTAGAAGGCTTGGGAAAGGTAGTGTTTTTTGTATATTTTATTGCACGACTGCGCGACCTGAAAGTTTCTGCTTGTCCATAGCGTACGTCAAATGTGTGTACAAAATATTTACACTATTTCCAACATTTATGTACCACTTAGAAAAACGGATAAATAGCGTCATGAGTATTTCTCCTGCATCCATTTACCAAATAATATATTAAACTAAATACACAACTCCCTGCATATCACTTACCCCGTAGGAGCGGGTAAGCCCCACGATGGCGTGCTTGGTGGCCGTATAAATGGGGATGGACACATAGGGTCGCACGCAAACGTTGGAGCCGGTGTTGACCACCACGCCGCCCCGACCCCCACGCTCCCGCCCCATGAAGCGGAACGCTAGAAGCATCCCCCGAATCACGCCATTCTGAAATCACGATACGGTACAGGATGCTAGTGTTGGTGTCTGTTAGTTCCGGGTGAAAAATGAAGGGATGATAAGAATTTGCGGGGTACATATTAATTGAGATATTGATGGGTATATTCTTGAAGCAGTCATGGTTTCTTATTTCTCTTTTATGAACGTTGCATGACAAATAATCGTAACAGGACTACTAGAAACAATCTCTAAATTAAATTTTTGTTCGGCATTTTGCTGAATAGACACGATGTATAACGTATTTTGTAATATATCTACTTATCTTTTACAAATTATAAAATGTATTTTAAACTTATAAAAGCAGATGTGGAACTGAACACATGTGCAGAACACCTTCGGAATTTTATCAAATTCACATTTTTGAGCTGCAGGAAATAACATTGATTCAGAATGTTTAAAAATTACTCATGTATATTTACATCCCGCACATATATGTAAGGGAGCTATTGTAGCAGGTCAAAATTTACAATAGTGAGTATTCAACAGATAATGATTTGAGGTCTCTAAAATACGATTTCACAATTCACGATGATGTATGTGAGTCTGTGTGTCATATTTCAAATTTAGATTTCAGATGTTCATGTTACGGGCTGATTAGATTTTGGGAACAATCCACCAATTGGAGGTGGTAGTTTACTTGAAAGCTTGTAAGGTATTTTGAGCATATCTCAGTAAATCATTGAGATAAAGTAAATTTTGATATAATAAAAAAATGTTAAATTATGTTTGCTACAATTTTTTTCTATTTTATAACGTTTAAAATTATTTCAAATGAAGAATAATTAAGTACTTTTTTAAACTTCCATTTATTAATACAAGTGTTTATACTTCAGGGAAACCAAGAATTACGGATAAATTTTTGAATCTACATAATATTAAATTAAACTGTTATGGGCGCAACAATGCCATAGATTTATTATCAAACAATACAGAAACATAGACCACCACTATCAAGAAACGCTCATCCCTTCAAAAAATTTTCAATTATTACTCATGTCAAAAAATTACAATTTTCAAGCGTTGTTTTGTTGAAATATTATTATTGCTATTAGATCATAATTTACTGAGATATTTCAAAAAAACTTGATAGGATGCTTCAAGTAAACTACCACTTCCGGTTAATGGATTTTCACCAAAAACTAATCAGCTCTTTCTAAGAGGATACAATTGATATATACACAATATCAAAATATTAAGTTCATTAGTTTTGGAGAAACTTCCAGAGATCCAAACAGATCGACAAACAGACAGACAGACAAACACATAGACATCATTACGAAACTATTAAAATCGTATTCTAGTCTAGGGACCCAAAAACGTACTCATCCACTGAAAATTCACTACCGAATATTTAGCATGATTCCTATACCTCCCTTACATGATTTGGCGGGAGGTAAAAAGTAGAAAAAATATTCAGATATACTAGTACATATTTAAAGTGAAATAAATTAGAATGACTTACCAAGTTAACGTCTACTTCTAATTCCCAAAATCGGTCGTTCATGACTCCCGCGTTGTTTATGACGACGTCGACTCCACCAAATGTTGATATTGTCGTATGGAATGCCTCTGAAAGACAGATGACAAATTTATAACTCCCATTTCTCTTCTCTAATTACTTTAACATCCAGCAACGCTATCTTATATGCGAGTTAGAGCCGTCAATGTCATCTTCTAGTAGAGCATAACTATATTTATTAAACCCGAACGCTCACTCAGAATATTATTTGACTCTAAAATGTTTGAAATGTAAAGTGTCGTGCTTATTCTGCAAGTTTATCGCGCACTTGAAAAACATTCCAACGATATTCTCATAAGTAATAGGATACCGCAAACGTGTGGTTCTTCAACCATTGCAAATGCATTTTATAAATAAACTTCATCATTTCATGTGCATCCAACGATTGCAATGAGTTCCATGAACTTTATAAAGTTTCAACTGGATACTAATTACTAATAAAGACAACATCAAATGCAAAACTATTTTGGAGGCTCGCCAGAAAAGTTCACAAAAACTTTACAGAAGTTTACACATAGTGCATATTAAACGAGTGAAGATAACTATATACAACTGAGACCTCAGTTATATTTAATGAATATTTCAGTTATTCAAGAAACAATGAATTTATCAGTTGAACAGCGCGCAACTGACATTTCTCAGTTGAAATAACATATCATTCAGTAGAATGGGGTCTTTCACCATTTTTTTTATTTTTTTTTTATGAAACTTTATCTATATTGAAGACTATCTACACTTTTAAAAAGTCTTAATTGTTATTCATTAGGCCACAATGATTTTTTTTAAATGTTGTGACGTCATAGTAGAGGTGTTGCTGGATCTAAAACAGTACAGATTTAAATAATTTTTATTACATAAATGTTCTATTTTATTGTAATAATAATAATAAAATAAGAAAAAAAAATAAGACTACAATTATTTACAATCTGTACTGTTTTAGATCCTGCAACACCTCTACTTTGACGTCACAACATTTTTTAAAAAATCATTGTGACTTAATGAATAACAATTAAGACTTTTTAAAAGTGTAGATAGTCTTCAATATAGATAAAATTTCATAAAAATAAATTTAAAAAAAAATGGTGAAAGACTCCATTTTGTGACAAGGCTTGTGTAAATTTTGGATTGTTTAATTATTTTTTATATTTTCTAAATGTTTGAATTATGTATTATAATATAAAATATTATAATTTGTTTTAGTTCAAAAACATAACCTATATTATCATTTTATGCCATAATAAATCAAAGGACTATTTAACTACTACATTCCGTAAAAATTACTAAAATATTTAGCCGTTTTAACTAAATTCTTCAGTTGTGCGCAAATTATCTAATATTCAGTTAAAATTACAGAATGGTACTATTTATTTTTCACAAATTATACACCTAATGCTTGCAAAAAATAAAATAAAATAAATATACCATCACGCCTTTTACCCATTATGGGTGTGGCACTCTGCTTACGCAGATCTCGGTAAGTGATATATTTTTGCGTAAGAAGTGCGGTTACCAGCCGTCAAATCATAGCCCCCAAAGATGTTAGTGGAGGGGGAACCACAGGGGTAAATGTAAATTGGCAACTGTCAGCAGTGGGAAAAAAATCACCTATCAAATCCGTTAGTAATTATAAATGATCCAATAATTGTTTTGAGTCACAAAATGCTATTTTTACTTGGACTTTGGCAGCCATTGACATTAAGTATGACAACACCGTATTGCTCATTCATTCATATTTTCATTATTCATTTAACAAACACTCAAAACACAAAACCACAGTTCACACCTTGATGAATAATCAAATATGAGTATAACAATATATAATATACCTTCAAATTGCATGTAGTCCGTGACGTCACACTGGCAAAACAATATCCTATCCTTCCCATATTTGTTGCTATATTGTTGAACTAGATCATCTCCAACGTCAGAATTAATATCACATATGGCGACCTGGAACAATAACATATCATTTGATGTCATTAGTAAGCTTGTCAGTGGAAGTTTTTATATCTTATTAAGATTGTAAAAGAATACAAAACAAGAATTTTAATTACTTTGATGTAGTTTATTCATTAGCGATACACAAGTAATGAGATTTAATTAAAATGAAGTGCATTTGTGTGTACTTTACATTGTATAGATGTAAATCAAAGCTACTATAATTAATAAGATTTCAGAGTAACTGAAAAATCGCATTGCTGTCCAAATTAATTGATTTCTAAAAATTGATGAGAGCGTTGAACCTAAATAAAAAAATGATGCAGTCAAAGATCTTTATTTCCTACAATACCGACGTTTCGACACCACTTGTGTCTTCTTCAAGGCTTAGTAGAAAAAGTTATAAAATAAATAATATTAAAAATGCATACAAATAATGCAACTGAATGCTTAAATTCTGTAGAAACAGAAAAGTCGTCACAAATAAAAACTATAAAACACGTCAGTAAATTTCTTATGTTACTTGTGCAACCAAAAATATAGAATTCTATTCTGTATCCGCGATCATTATTTTTTCACATCACTTTTCCAGTTGAACAACCATCTCTTCGTTAATTTTAATATAATACGTCATCAAGCCGGTATTCTGATATATTTTTGCGCGTGAAGTGCGGTTACCAGCCGTCAATTCACGGCCTTCAAGAATGGTAGTGGTGGAGGAGCCACAGGAGTAATTTATTTAAGACAAAATAGTTTAGCATATTTATTATTAAATAAATTGACGTCACGTGAATGTTAATAAATAATACAGAATAAAAACAATGAATTGTGTTCATATTTTTGTGCGTGTATGGTAATCATGTTAAAGGTGTTGTGACAACTCGTGATAAACATATTTTCCCAGTAATATTGACTTCAAATATCAGTATTCTTATAAATTAATATTTATAATTATTAATATATTATTTTCCAATGCATCTGTCATACAACTTCAGCAATTATTATGAATTCTAACTGTACAACTTCAAAATATAAATTTATTACGTGTTCCCATACCCACATGTCAAAATATTCTGTCTTGTTAACAAATATATAATGCATGCGCAAAATGCTTTTTTCCGAAATCGATACAACGCGAAGTTAGCGAAAATAGAAGCTAAAGTTAAACTTTACAGACTCTTATGTCAAAATTTTACTTCACAGACTCTTATGTCAAACGAATTACAAACCTAAAATAACAAACAAATTATTCTATAAAATTATCGGATTTAATGCAGGTCACATGCAGAACATAACAATATATATATATATATATATATATATATATATATATATATATATATAAAAAATATGAAATTATAACAAAATTTGACCTTTTGACAGTATTTACAAATACATAATGCTATTTATTTATGTTTTCAATTAATAGATTAACGATTTCGGAAAAAATATAATGTATACCTCGGTACTAAAGTATTTTTTATTACTCATATGGTTTATTCTTTGGATTATTTTTTGACGTTTCTTTAAACCAATGAAATGCTTTATTGTATGTCACGTGTCTGCGTTTTGACCAATCCTGTCATTATTATACTGAGAATAATGCTCTTGTGATTATTCCCGGCAATTTTATCTGTAGCTTTTTTGTTTTTGTTGACAGATGTCAAATGTCAGATAGTTATCATCAACACAAGTAAAAATGAGCAATAAAGATAGATTTAATGGCGCGCCTGATGATGAAAACAAAAAATAATCTAATTAAATATAACTCGAGAATTCGATAAATTAGAAAATAATTCTCCAGTATCTTTCTCAAACTTGTCGCCATTTGGCAATAGCCACTCAAGCCCTACGGGCTTTCGTGGCTATTGCCTGGCAAAAGTTTTCGAAAGACCTGTCAAATTATTTTCAATTTATTCTCACTCTCTTGTTATATTATTACTGATAATAAATTCCATATTCGTAAAAAAAAATTATACTTTAGTGCCTTAATATACATACAAATAACTATTTTTTGCATATGTAAAATATACGTGTTTTGAGCGAGGATCATGTTTAAATTTGAGACAAAGTTTGACTTTTCGTTTGACGAGACGAAGGTTACTCGACGTGTAAAGCACGCTAGAGGCTAACTTGAAATGAAGTTAAAAGAAAGATGTTTCAAGTAATCCGAACTCTCAAATTTTGACACAATCCTAACATGGAATCTTTTTTATAATTTGTATAATTTTTAAACTACATAAATAGCTACTTGCTTCTTACATGCAATAACATTAATGTCAATTATTCTAGCTTATATTCAAAGATAAATTTAAGTTGCTGTTAGTACAACTGTCCAGTCTTGTAAATATAAACAACATGATATTTTTTACGGAGTTTGTATCTACTACAATTTTAGCGACAACAACAAAATTAATCCAGAAGCATATTTCATAATTCTCAAACATGTCACATATCGCCAAGCGTCTCACAAGCATCAAAAATTCCCGAAGCCTCTAGTGAATACAAATGAGTGTTCGTATCACACAGCCTTGTCATGGCGGCGAAGTTTCCACGAGACACTTCCTGTTCCCCGTGTCGCGGCGACGGCGGTAGCCAACTGCAGCACGTTTATGCAGTTGAGTCACCACGAACATGTGAATAATAAATCAATGAAGCGCGTGCTAATAAGACATGGCCGTGAAATTTAATATTTGTGTGGAAACACATGAAACATGATGGAAATGGACAGGGGAACTCTTGTAGATGATTGCGAGTTTATTGTAATGGAATATTGATTACTGAAGTTATTTAAAGTTAAAGTATCCGAGAGCAAAGTAGCTACGCATTTATATTATTCATTATTCTGGTATAGTTCAGCAGTATTAGTCATTTTTCATTATAGGGAACTCAGTTTGTGAATAATATCACAATTAAGTCGAAAATATATTTCAGCGAACTTTTGCAGATCACCTATAATTTGTTTTAAGAAATTGTAAATATGCGACATATATTAGTGTATTTTCTCATTTCTTATTTTGTCACTTCAAACTGCCATATTAAAAGGCATATAATTAAATGTCACACGAATAAACTAATACGAAATATACACTGTTACATGAAAAAAGATAATTTGTAACAAAAAAACCTACATGCCACAAATATATTTCAAAAATGTCTTATAAAAATATATAAAATGTTCAAAAAAAAATAAATACTGATTGCTTGCACTTGCACAAACAAACCCTAAGCCTACACAACTCGCGCTCGACAATCTCTAATCACAGTACCCATTATTAATGGAACTTCCACGTTCCACATTGTTCTGATACTGCCATATTAATAACATGAATGCGTCAAAATAAATGTTGTGCATGCGTTAGTAGTAGCTAGTAGCGATTTCAGTTGTGGAGCACCCTACACATTAAGAATAAAATAAATTCACACCCTCTATTGCTTTCGAGAAGAGTTGAAAATATATAGGGTTTCCAGGTACGAATATGATTAAAAAATAAGATCTGTAAATATAGTGCTATCGCATCCAAAAATAGCTGATTACTAAGTAGAAACAGTGATGTCAAATATCTACTTAAACTGGTGCATTAGCAAATTACGAAAATAAAAAATACCGTAGACTTTACCGAACTATTCGGTAAACTGGTGATGTAAGATGCATTTTCTGAAAGGAAACTAAACACGATTATTTGTAAGCAATGAGATGTAAACAAAAAATTTCAGAAATTATATCTTATATTCTCATTTTATAGAATAATTCAGTAAATTCTAAAGAACTTTTGTCGTGTAGTGCTCACCTACCTAAATATTCTAAACATCTAAGCAATAGAAATCCAATCTTGTTCGTGTGAGCGAACTGAATTGCTCAAAGCTACTTTAAATTTCACTTATTTAAATTCTTTTATTTGCATTTCAAACTTCGAGTACCAATTGCTCCACACTAATTGCAATGAGTAGTAAATTAATTCAAATTACTTGATGACTATAATTAGCATTGTATGTTTATGTCTCATGTACAAGAAAACTCTTTCTCCATGCTGTACAAAGACTACCTTGGAGTGAGTACTGTAGTGTGCACACGTAGAGTGAGTAAAATGAGGAAACAATGTGTCGCGCTGATGGTGTTTTGTTACCGGATGTTTATCACCTCACTAAATTTGGCTGACGCTGTCTCTTGTAAAATTGGCAAATTGATATTGATTCTCTTTACGGTTAAATAATACAGAAGAGAGAGATACGAACTGCATTGGCCTCATCGGGTTATTTAAGGTCTGTATTGAAAATTGGGGTAGGAACTATACAATTAATTGAGCCCTTATAAAATAAATAAATACACGGTAAAAAAGAGTACAGTAGAATTTACCGAAATATTAGGTAAACTGAGTATATAAGTTGTATTTTCTTATTTTTACCAAACCTTTTGATAAATACTCGAATTTTGTTTCTTAATTGTTATGAATTTTTCAGAAAATGCATTTTCTATCTTCAGCTTACCGAATAGTTTGGTAAATTCTATAGTACATTTTTTTCGTGTAGAAGGGTTGTATATCTAATAAAAATTGCATACAAAATAGTATATTATACATTTAGGGAGAGAAGTGTATAATTTTTTCCCGCAAAGTAAATTGAAGCAGTAGCCGTAGGCGACAAGGGAAAAAATACACTTCTCTACTGCGGTGTATATACTATTTTTTCACGACCCCAATATTTTATGTATTTCAAAATTATTTGAATTATAATGTAATTTATTATAGTAACCTTTGATTTATTTAATTTTGTTCATTTTTCACATTATTTAAGCACTTTCCATCACAACGGGAGAGAAAGTGCACAAATCTTCCGTAGATATGCTGTTTCTGTCATGATTTTGGAATTAGAGAAACCGAGTTTCTCTCCCGGTCGTGAAAAAAATATTTTATATTTTTATATTTACAGTAAATTCATATAGCTCAATCAGATTGAAATAGCTAAAGCTGAAATATTAAAATATGTGTATATTGTTTATCGTACTACTTTAAAATATATTTGTTAGTTTGAAACTGGAATTTAATTTGTGATATACATTTGCTGCAAAAAATAATAGCTATTCGACTTATAGATATTTTAAACTTAAAATATCAGATACTGACAAAAGGTGAAATACTTTTATAGTGTGTTTACGGAAATTATAGTGGAATATAATTATATTTAAAATTATATTTGTACTTTGTCAAATATTGCTGTAATTGTAAACATACATGTGTGCAAGGAATTAACAACTATTTTATGTATCTATCTATAAGATCATTAAAATATCTACATAAATGAAAAGGTTCCCAAGCCCAAAATGTAAACATTTATGTAGCAAAAAACGTCAACAATGAAACATAAACAAAAATATCAGACCTATAAGAGAACAAAACGAAATATCTTGTGTAAGAGACTGTAAAATCCTATAAATCCAAAATCCTTACTTTGCATCCTTGCTTGAGCAGTTCTTCGCAATAGGCCCTTCCAATCCCAGCCGCTCCTCCCGTCACCAACGCTACCTTGCCCTTCAAATCCATACTCGTCACTCTGCAACAATCCCGCAACCCTTAACAACTTTACTGCCCTCTCAAGTCACTTAGAAAACAATCAGAAGTCTTGTACCATCACACGGCCACTGTCAACGCGTATCTGCAATTGTTTGGCGTTGAACAGCCCAGCAGCGCAGAACAGTTGAACGCGAATGTCACGGCCGCCTTGCGCGCGGCGACCGCACCCTACGTCGGCGGAGGTTTCTGCTTTCCCCGCTCTCCGCCGGCGGCGCGGCCGTCGAAAGCGTCGCGTGGAGTAGACCCGGCGTCGGGCAGGGAATGTTCGTTTTGGGGTATTTTGTTGGCAGGAATAAGGTTTGATTAGATGTTGTTATTGTTTTCGTGCTGGAAGATCGATTTTATTCAATATCTAATTCATATTTAATGGTTATTCGGCTGGAAATGATTATCCATTAATTAAATAACAAATGACAATAATACTCTCTAATACATATAACTCTAAATTCAAATGTTTGTTTCTCAAAGCAACAATGATTGTTGAAATATATTATTAAACATAATTCAGAATTTCTCAAAATTGGATTCAGATAGGTACAACAAAATTGCTAATGACATTTAATATTCCAAATATTATTGCTAATATTTTTGACACCTTTTTCGTAGTTTTTACTTTATTTCAATTAAATTGAATTTATTGTTTTCTACACTGATAAAAATGTTTTCTTGGAACAAACAGATTCCTTTAAAATGAAGAAAAGAATTAATTTGAAAAGTGCCAATCCGATTTCGTTATCATTGAAAATTTTTGTAGGTTTAATAAATATATTTGTATGAAAATTAATTTAGTTTCGAAGGAACATATCAAAGTGATCAACTGAAACACATGGGGACGAAGTAGTTTCAATAATAGTTTAATTTCAAAATGATGTCGTTTTAAATAAAAACATTTTATTTAAAATAAAAACGACTCCATTTTCACCATTTTTTAAAAGAAAATTTAAAATACGTTCATTTTCTTTCAATGCGGAATAAAATTTATATTGAAAATTATTGAACCTAATCATTTTATAAGAAATAAAATTTTCTTCAACGAATGCATATAAAAAGAAAACAAAAAATTTTCTTGAAACAAGAAGTTATTTTTATGAGTATATGTTCAATAAACTTCCACTTACGTTTTTGCAATTAACACCAAAATCAATTCAGTGTTTCGCAATGTTATAAATAAATGAAGTGCGATTACCAACCATCTAGTCATGGCTCCAAAGGTGATAGTAATTACTTTTGTTACTATCCTGCGCTATCATTATTGCTATTATAGAATATCGTGCTCAATAACGTGATGATATATTTGTTTATTTTTATTTTGTAACATTGAAATTTATTATCATGACTTATAAAAATGTACATAACAATAAATAATGCTGGAACGTCAAAATGTTTCTATAAACACATATTTTACGGTTTTGTAGATTTTTACATTTACACACTATTACTAGGAACTAAAAATATCAACTTATATTTTAAATTTTTAGTATATTTGTCGTACCTGTTATATATTTTTTAAACCAAATAAATATTTCAATATAACTGCAACACAAATAAATAATGTTATTCCTGTGTAAAATGTATATTTATTGTAGTAATATTAGAAGTATACTGGCATTCCTATATTTATAGTTTCCGCATTTATATCTTTAGATCTATTCGGTTGACGTTTTACATATAAATTTACCATAATAATAACACGTTTCCCTTGACAACGATTTGAATTTAGGATTGCAAGACCGAAGGTCGCTTTCAAACTCGCTAACTTCAGGGGATTAAGCCTGAACAACCCTTCAAGTTATGTTAATGACAGGTCAAGTTTGTGCCCTTTCTTAACTATATGGCACTTTAACTCTCAAAATTCATAATTGTAGGTATTTCGCATTCTGCAAAATTCTCGCTTTTCTCGCTCTTAAGTAAGACTTGATAATTTTTTTAAAACGAAAATATTACAACAGAATTTAAAAAATATATTATTATTATTTAAAGCAGCAGTAATTAATGAACGAACGTATTTATTAAATGCATATCTTGTCGAAAAAGACCTACTACGGTACTTTTTTTATGTTTTTCTGTAATTCTTTATTAATAAATAGATTATTAGTTTCTATATACTAATCATTTTAGAATTATAACAAATAAGAAATGTTTTAAAGAGAAACAAATGTATTTTTAAAATTTAGCAAAAATATATAGGTGTTTCATTAAAATTTATAAAGCAGTGAAAAAGGAACACCCAGTATAAAAACTTATACTGCAAATATATGGGCATTTTAATGTAAAATAAATTTTGTTAAAAAAAAATTTCGGATATATTTAAAATGATCGAGTAAAATAAAAAGTACTGATCGATGGATCACCCGGTATGTATCAAAATGATGAGAAATAGTTTTTGAGCAAATTGAATAATCCGAAGCTTCAACCTCAATATTGCACGTTAATGAATCGTAAAACGAAGTGGCAAACAACGCGTAACAATTTTTGAGATTGCAGACTGGACTATAATGTTTTAATCCCCAAACCGTTTCTATGTAATGATTTCCTAATGGGGCTTGCAGTCGTGTATTCTGCCCTGTCTGCTACTGTCCCCCGCACAAATTTCATTTCATTCTCATATTCTTCCATTATATTCAGTTCTCGTCATTTGCACATTGCTTTTTCATTTATTTCTCGTTATGATTTTTTACGTGAATAACGCCATAACATTAATTTACAAAATTTACAATTTTTTAAACCAACAAAATGTAGAGATTAATTTATTTTTTTTACGGCCGAGAGAGAATCTCGGTTTCTATGGTACCAAAATCAAGACAGAAACAGCCAATTTCATATCTACGGGAGATTGGTGCACTTTCTATCCCGTCGTGAGGGGAAAGTGCTCAAATAATGTGAAAAATGACAAAATTAAACAATTCAAAAGTAATTATCATAAATTATATTACAATTTAAATAATTTTGTAGTAGTAATAGTATATACACCGCAGGAGAGAAGTGTATTTTTTCCTTGTTGTATTGTAGCCCTCGCCTACGGCTCGTGCCTTAATTAACTTCACGAGAAAAAATTGTACACTTCTCTCCCTTAATGTATAATATAATATTTCTTCAAACATCATAAAAGTACGTTGTTATGTACATTCAACAAGCAGAAGTTTAAATTTTTCAACAGCGGCATAAAAGTATCTCCTTGGCAACACTTCTACTCCGACGGCGGACAAAGTCAAATATTATGAAAAATAGTAAGGTTGTAATTCAATAATTTGACAGTTAAGAAATAAAACAAATAACAAAAATAATAAAACAACATATTCGAAATGCTGGATAAGACAAAATATTTTTTGAAGTTTTCAGCATTTTTTAATGATTTATATGTCTATTTTCTATATTTGAAGAAAAAATAGCATGTGTTATTTGGAGTAAATGTGACTTTGGGTGCTTCACATGTAATTGTCCGACTTGCTTCGCTCGTTGTTCAAACTTACAAGCTCAGCACCCAAAGTATCACATTTCTCCTAATAACACAATATACTATTATTAGGAAAGTATTTTACATACAATTCAGACATTATAAAAGTGTAATAATGCTCTTTTTGTGCGCAGTTTTCTGTAATTTATGTTATACATGCAGGTATAAGAAGTTCTGGAACATGCAAACCTTTAGATTTTTGTCTTAAGTTTCTCCGCTTCGTGTCTGTTTAAATTATAATTAAAGTCCTCTTCAAATCCCCCTAAAATTTTCATGTTAGAGTTCAGTAAGAACGTGTCACGCCTTTTGTTTAAATATTGGAAGAAGAAAAACTTCGCTGGTGTTATTTATGTACGGCTAAAGTGAAATACTTCGCAGACAAGATCCTTACTAATTTATACGGTGTAGAATCTATTGCGGTAAAGGTAGACCATATAACTTTACCTCAAAGCCGTGTACAAATAAATTTCAGGGGTTTCACTAAATAAATTCGCTTTTATTGCGGCGTAAATTAAAGGATGATCCTTAAAATTAATTCGCTTGATTCTTGAACTAGTACAGGGAGTAATTATCCTTTAATATTTAACTGAGGTTATGTGCTTTATGAATGAATTTGTTGATGATATTGCAGTGATATTACACTAATAAATTTTAGTTAGAAAGGGAGTGAAATTGCCTGGAAATTAGAAGAGTAAATGAATCGATATAATTGGAATTTTATTGCAGGCGCTTGGTTTTATGTAATGGAAAATTTTGTATTTATTATTTCTACCCTGAAATGGAATTGCAAATATTTATCGAAATGAACAAACATACTTAACTTTTTTGTACAAAATAAAATATCTGATTAAGCTGTATTGAATATAACAAATTGAAAAAGCTTTTATAAGTAAATTAATATTTATTATTAGGGTTAACATGATTTAAATCAAGTGATTTAAATCATTGATTTAAATCATGATTTAAATCAATCGAAAAACTCAAAAAAATCATGATTTAAATCAAACACATTTTTTCCGTGAAAAAATGTTAAAAAAATCATTTAAAATTTTTTTAAGTCCGTAATGCGGACATTCGTAACCGATTATACATCACGCCAAACATAAACCGTAATTATTCCTAAATTTCACTGCCAATAGTGCCAACTTATCAGCAATATAGAGATTTTTTTTACGACATTTAACCGTATTAGTTACATGCGTATGTCTTTTTCAACAATTTAACGACAAAGAGAAGACTGTTTAATTGCGTTGTATAAGTTGTAAAAAAGTTGTATACGTATTGAGATAATATATTCAGATTAAATTGCTTAAAGTATGTACATTTGTCTAATTTGTTTATAAACTGACTGATGATTTTTCACATTTAAATAATATATTTGTATTGATCGTCTGTTAGTCACTCGGATTTAATATCACTCGTCTATGTTCCACGTGTGTTTTTTATTTCATTAATCGGTATTATAAGCTAAGCTTATATTGATAACGATTTAAATCTGATTTAAATCAAAAAAAATCTGATTTAAATCAAAAAAATCGATTTTTTTGATTTTTTTTTTAAAAATCATGATTTATATTAACCCTATTTATTATTAAATAATACATTTATCCTAATGGAGACTCAAGTTCTATACAGAATATACTGAAACGTTAACTTTTTATAGTGATTTACTTTATTCAAAATCAAATATATAACTACAGTCATGAATAACACACATCGTCACATGATTAAGTAATCTCATTAAATATGTATTAGAGTAAATTTTACTGTGTTCAAAAATATGTAGAATAATATTGGTTATATTTTTTATTTGAAACTTTTCTATATTTTGTACTAAAATTAAAATTTTCGAGAGGCTATGTAGCGGCCACAGCACAGTCTAATGGCAATAATATTTTCAAATTTCATTTTAGAACCTGAATGTTCAATTTATGAGCTGATTAGGTTCATAAATCAGAAGTGGTAGTTTACTTGAAAGCCTCTAAGGTATTTTGACTATATCGCAGTAAATAATACATACATTTTTATTAATCCTCATCAGAGAAAACTCTTTAGTACTACAGCAGAAATAAATTATTACGTAAAAATTGGCTAATAAATCTATAAATTGTAATAATTAGAGTGTTGTAACCCCTATCAAGATAGGTACCATTTTAGGATTAAATCCTAAAAAACCTCAACAATCAATATCTCATTTAAAGCAAATAAAAATTCCCCCAAAAGAAGAAATAAAACATCTCGTCTGGTGTCAGTAAACTCATTACCTTCGCACACAAAATTATGGAAGCAGTAGCAATCTTGGTTCCGTTTTCGCTCTCTCTTTATTACTATTACACCGACGGTGGCGCCACAGACGTAACGGCGTCGAAACTCACGACCATGGGCGTACCGACATGAGAGCGTGGTGCTTACAGAGGCGACATTTGGTGGAGGTGCCAGCGCATTGATGCTTTGGGCGAGGAAGGTTCAATGTTTATCTGTAAGCATGTGTAGTATACAGAGCATAGGAAACTCATGACGTGCCAGTGGCGGAGAGTGTGAATTGATTTTTGGGAAACTAAAATTCATGTGTAAGAAGTATATATATATATATATTTTTTTTTTTTTTGAGATCTAGAATGTGTAAATGGAGTGATGATTTTCTGTGGAATCAAATTTCTGTTGCTTTTTCTGAAACTTGCCGTAGTTTGGGTGGAGCACAATCTATTAATTCGCTTTCAGAATCAGTCAGATAAAAGATCGAAAATTCATTAACAAATGTAAAAGTCAATCCAAAAATGTTTACACAACAAATATAAAATTCACTACTTACTAAACAAAAATATTTCACCCGGAAAAGCAAACTTAAAAATGAATAAAATTTTCGATTTTGAATTAAATAGTATACAAACGTCAGTGGAAAGTTTCATTACAGCCACTGAAATATAATAATACTGGATCACTTTCACAAAAGCCTACAAGTTAGCGTTCCTGTATTACTATATTTCAGTGATTAAATCCTCAGGATATAGTAACGTCAGCGCTTTGCAACTTGGCTGCAATGAAACACTTTCCACCTCGGTATATAATATACTATTATTATTACTTATTATATTTTTAATATATGCTGGCTAAAAATATAAAAAAATATTAATATCGTAAATATTGGCACATAAAAATAATGAATATTATTTCGTATTTATCATACTGTTACTCTCTATACATTAGACATATTATGCATATAGATAAATGTAAATAAAATTTATTTATAACTCATAAATTTTATTTATAATATTGCTCCATCGATAACCATAAAGTATAAAAATAAAATTGATTTATTTTAAGTATAAAAAATTGTTTCCAATTCGAATACAGATAATACGATAAGCAATATACAATCATTTGAAGTCATATCTTTCTTTTACACTTTTCAATGTTTTATAAACATTTATGATTCTGTATTCTCTCGTCTCATAAATTTTCAATCTTCAAAATCCATTTCTCGTTCAATCCCTGACATACTCACATGCCGAGTCTCTTTCAAATGATTCTTTACAATTCAGCATTCGTACGACTTTCACAAAACATTTTAATGATTCAAGCGAACTCTTTTCTTCTCCTATACATCAAATTACTTGCGAGTATGTTTTCTTTTATGGATGAGCAGACGAGGAAACAAATAACTCGCAGACTTTTTACGATTTTGAATAGAAATCTTCATAATACATACATAGTGAAGCCTGGAAAAAGCCATGCTTAACTTTTTGAAAATGAAAAAGTTTTACAATTCATTATTATTTCAGAAGCGTAGAGAATAAATAGCTTTAATAATTACTATCAGGAATGGAAATGAGAAAGTTAAAGGAAACAACATATTTGAAAAAATATAAGAGACTTTTGGATTAGTGTTCTGTGAATATATTTATTTAAATAACGTTTCGAATTATTCAAAATAATTCTTCATTATTTGTTTTCTGATACGAATTCTGAAAGTTTTTTTCAATTTATTGAAACAGTATATTGTTTATCATATTTTTTTTATAAGATATTTATTAAAAGTCGATGTTTCGGCATTCAGGAATCATAGCCGAAACAAACAACTAAAAAGAAAACATAATGTCACTATGAATCAAGTATTGTAAAAGGTAAGATCTTAAACTTGTTCAATAGTTGAAGCATAATAGCTTTATATTTCTGATATTTTGTATACAGATTCACATTTATTTTCCAACGTGCAGTTGGGTGTTGCAATTGTTTTGCTGTTATAACAATTGGGATCCTATACTAGAGTAACAAAATGACAAACAAGTTTTTTATATCATAACCAGACCCAAAAAATCGTACTATATAATAGAAGTTTAAAGATATTATTAAGATAGTTGAGTTTTAAAGATAGCAATTCTGGCGTCAGAGTATTTATGTTTCACTGTTTAAGTTTTTCTGTCACACACTACTCTATTCTAAATTTTTTGTACTTCTCTTATTATTGAGCTGTCAGATTGTCGAAGTGTCAAATGATTGACACGTGACACCTAATTGAAGATTTTTGTTTTGTTTTGAATTTGTAACCAAATAACTCAAATCACACTTGTTTGAGAATTCGCGCGGAAACCAAGTGGTTAGGGAGTTTCAAAACCGGCATTCTGTATAAGTGAGTTTCAAAACCGACTATGTCTATCTTTTAAACCTGTATATTGCAAAGCCGGTTTTGATACTAGACCCCTCATATTTGGCAAACTTTTGTGAATTTCCGTGCACCATATCGCAGTTAGCTCTGAAAAAACAGTCCATATGCGGTAAACAAAAATAGAGTAGAAAAAACATGTTGTTATTTATTTTTATTTGTCAGACATAGAAATTTGTATAAATGGAGTTCACGATGAAATTGCGGAAACATACGCGCTCAAAAACAACATCGCGAGCTGTTTCTCTTCCGGTAAAATCAAGACAAAGTAAGAAAAAACGTATACATAAGGCAAAAAAATGCATCTGTCTGCCGTCTCACACTAGTCATGCAGATTTCCCAGTGGTTTGGAATGAACTTCGCAATAACATGCAACTCTGTGACGGAGTTGTGAAATGTGAGGACAAGCAGGAATTCAAGGTGCACAGAGCAATACTTTCCGCTGTTAGCCCTTTCTTCAAAGCATTATTCCTAAACACTTTAAATCCTGGACAACCAGAAGTGACAGAAGTTTTTATAAAAGTACCAGGGAAAATTTTTAGTCTCATTTTAGATTATGCTTATAGTGGAAAATGTAATATCACCAATGATAATGTGGAAAATCTTTTAAATTATGCTGATCAATTAGAAGTAATAGCAATTGTGAAATTGTGTTGTCAGTATATTATAGAACATCTGGATCCTAGTAATTGTCTAGAAGTGGTACTATTTGCCAGACAATACTTCTGTCAAGATTTGGAAGAGAGAAGTAGAAGATTTATTCGACATCACTTTAAACAAGTTATGGATAGTAATCCAGACTTCTACGACCTGAAAGTTGAGGAGCTGCGTGACATTTTGTCGGATGATGAACTCAATGCAAAATCGGAAGAAATGGTTTTTGAAGCAATTAAATTATGGGTGGAATACGAGGCTGAAAATAGGAAAAAGGAATTAAAAAAATTACTACCATGTGTTAGATTAGGTTTACTATCATGTAGTTATTATACGAATACTGTCATGAAATGGAATCTTATTATGGAAAATGAAGTAAGTTTCTTTGTTGCTAATATTAAATTATTATCTTGTCTGTTATTAAATCAGTTACACAACTGATTTTTTGAAACAAGTATTTTTAGAGGAAAATTTAGACGAATATCATTCGTTAATTCCTACCGAGATATATAATTTGAATTTTTTCTCTAATTTTGTTTCATATACGAGCCCAAAAACAAATCATTTGGTCCAGTTAAAATCAAACAAAGGAAAATTGTTTAATTCATCATACTTATATCTTAAATTCTATCATTTTTTACTCCCGCACATACATATATGTAAGAGAGGTATTATGTTTATGTTAGGAATTGATTAGATTTTGGGGATAATTTATCAACAGTAAGTGGTAGATTATTTGAAGACATATCAGGGTTTTTGGGCATATCTAAGTAAATAAATGAGATAGAGAAAATTTCATTAAAATCAAAAAGATGTAGATTAATATTAACTACAATCAGTATTTGAAACAGTTTTCTATATTTTGATGTCATCAGATTCAAATACAGTGTTCGTGGTACCAGCCATTACCTTTGGGTCAAATTAAATGTTTATGTTAGTTATTTATATTAATTTGTTATTTTTCCTAAAAATCTTATTAAAAATATCAGAATTTAAGAAACAAATAAATTTAGTACAATTGTCTCTTTGTAAGATCAAGACAAATTAAGTTATTTTAAAGGTCATAATTGGGCAAAATGATATGATTCTGGGCTCGTATATAACTGTATCTATACAGACTGGGCTCTGAAATTGAACATAGCCATTTAAAATGGAACATCAGTTTATATTCAAACGCAAAACGTTATCCTGCTCTGAAAGTGTGGCCTTTGAGGCGCTAGTGTCGTCTGCACACAAAATATGCTCATATAAATAACATTTTATTCAAATAAGAATAATAGAGATAATCAAATTCATTTCTGTTTTCTGAATAATAAGTTCTGAAAGAATCTAAAGTAAAGGGCTACTCGCCATGTCAAAAATTAAATAATTTTACAGCAATTCAAACTGTATTTCAATAATAATGAAAATGTTTTCATTTCTAGCATTTGAGGGGTATTTTTTTCATTTCGTGTATTTCAAATACTTTCGAAATATTTCATAAATGAAATTGAAATGGTGTGAAATATTATTAAAGTAAATTAAATTAATTAATTAATATATACAAATTAATTTATTATTTTATTATTATGTAAAAATTTATTACTATGTACGAGCCAAGAATCATATTATTTGGCCCAGTTAAAATCATACACAGGAAAATTGTTTAACTAACCATATTTATAACTTAAATTCTATCATTTTTACTTCCCGCACATACATAAATGTAAGGGAGTTATTATGTTTATGTTACGAATTGATTAGATTTTGGGAATAATTCTTCATCAGTAAGTGGTAAATTATTTGAAGACTTATAAGGGTTTTTGGGCATATCTTGGTAAATAAAGGAGATGGAGTAAATTTCATTGGAATCAAAAAGATGTGGAATAATATTACCTACAATTTTTAATTGTCATCAAAATAAAAACCTTTATGTTAATGACTTTTGTTAATTTGTTAGTATTTTTACTTGTAATTTTCTTTAAAAAATTCTTAAAAATAACATAATTTTTGTAAGATCTGAACTATTTTTTTTTAATTATTCGAAAGTCTTAATTGAGCCAAATTATGATTCTGGGCTCTTATTTCATTTCATTAGCATTTCCAATTCATTTCAACATTTCTTACCTAAGTGATCAGACAATTTAATAAGTGTTTTATTTTGTTCCATCACTTATCAATTTCTTATAGAGACACAAATTTTTCTCTTTGTTGCTCTTTTCTTCTACCCCTCAAGCACCTATTTTCGTTTTTTGACTTGGTGGTGCACTTTTTTTTCCTCTGACTACATACTGACGAAACTGTACAAATGTAAGTGAATAGATGTCATACTAATGTGCGTGAATAGACCAACTCATGTTGTTTTATAATATGCTAAAAATGCTACAAGGGCAATGTTCAATTTTTGACTTGAAATTCACAATGTAAACACTCATTCCTTGGGTGGATGGAGTTTCCGCTTATTTTTCTCGGGGACGAATATAGGCTAATAAATAACAAACCGTAAAAATATTTATGAAAGCATAAAGTTCCCCATATTCAACGCTTATGTTCCGTATTGCTTTTCACACCCTGTACGTTAAAACTCAATCGTTATTCTATTAGTTTAACGCATTTTTATGAAAGGTAATTCCTGAAATCTTGTAGGGAACGTAAAAGTCTTGCTCGATTTAATATCTTGGGGTCTTGGATAATAGGTTTTTGGTGTATTTGGAGTGTGTTTAGTATTCAGTTCGCGAACGTTATCATAACCAAACCTTCCTTACTTATCTGGACTAGATCCGTTTATGGTCTCAGTAAATTGTCCCATTATGTGTTAAAAATCGTATTAATAATCCATTTAGGTAATGGGTACATCCTCTTTCGCGCGGTAACTAGATAATTACGAGGTAATAAACAGAACTTGATCATATTATAAATCGCAGAGGTAATTTCCAGTTTTTGATGACAGTTTTAATTAAAGTTCAAGATTAGCTATTAGAGCAAAACGAACTGAAACGGTAACAAGAAATTCTAGCAATTTTACAACTTTAATTCGTAATAAATGTATGCAATTTATTAGGTGGCCTGGTAATAAATACATACATACTAGGTTTGTTCCAAGTGCTCATTTCGGACATGTTTGACATGTGTGTGACAAATTTCACTGCGCCTATGATAAATGTAAACAAGTTAAGTTTGAAACATAGACTGGAACGGCGAATGGAGTGAATCGCATGTGCATACTAATTTTTTGTTTTGACAGCTAACCTTAAATATACATATACATAAAGAAATTCATACATTTTTCGCTACAAAAAAGAAAATTAAGCTTATGTTTCAAACTTAACTTGTTTACATTTTTCGCAGGCGCAGTGAAGTTTGTCACAAACATGTCACAAACATGTCCGAAATGACCACTTGGAACAAACCTAATATCACGCTATATCCCACACAGTGAAACCCTGAAACATAATCAACCAATAAATTAATCTTCTCCAAATATTCCTATTCTGGCACACCACTTTCGTCTCGCTCACATTCATACCATCAATTATTCCTAACCAATTATTCCCCGGACACCCACGCAATCGCTCACCCGCATATATTAGATTCACAAACCCTTATATGCTTTAAGTAACAGCTCAAAATGAGTTTAGAAATACCAATTGTTACTTATCTCTGATTTGGCTAGTAAAAAGAAAACACCTTTTTGTGATACTACTGTAAAGTAATAATTGTTTGTTGCGTAGCCCTGTAAAGCAGTATTAAGAAAAGCTGGAAGCTACATGTCGTCCCTGTC
The DNA here is from genome assembly GCA_963942605.1 of Poecilus cupreus. Taxonomy (NCBI): domain Eukaryota; kingdom Metazoa; phylum Arthropoda; class Insecta; order Coleoptera; family Carabidae; genus Poecilus; species Poecilus cupreus. The sequence continues at coordinate 9,248,978 of OZ012718.1, forward strand.
ACCTGACCACAACTCAAATAACTACGACGAGGCCTTCATAAGGCCGCGCGTTCCCTACGAAGTCATGTTCGCCGTCGGAGGCTGGAGCGCCGGTAGTCCCACAAGTTTTATCGAAACATATGATTCCAGGTTCCATTTTTTACATAGTTCATTAGGATATAATACATTTGAAGTTCAGTACATTCACAAAATGCCCATAATGTAAAAAAATCTGATGTGGCCAGCACATAACCTCCCGCTCAATACTACTCTTAAACGGTACAAAATAGTATTTGATGATACAGAAACATACCTTCTTATTTGTTTATTTTCTATTTATGTTTGAGAAATTTAATTTTCTTACGTATATTTATTTAATTTTTTGACATATTTCACTAAGAAAACAGCTTCACAATCACAATGACATGTGTCGCATTTCGTAAAAAATTGAAATTTTTTCCATGGTGTACTAGGAATGCAAGATTTGTGAAATCTAATTTATTTATATTTTATTATCTCTAAATCTAACGAAAATTAATAAAATTAGTGTAATCAAAATACGTGTAAAATTAAATATTCTTCAACTTTCAAAATAACATAAATTGTTGAAAAAGGAAATTTAACCGTGTTTTTCACGAAAAACTGTTAAGGGCTTCAAGTAAACTGCTACTTCCGGTTGACCAATTTTATCCAAAATCTAATCAGCTCTTCATTTAAATATAAGAATCAATAATTCACAAAATTGTATTTTTTGGCATTATAGTATTTGAGTTATGCGAGACGAAAAAATTGCCACAGACTACACACACACATACATACATACATACAGACATCATCGCGAAAATAGTAAAATCGTATTGTAGGGACCCTAAAACGTGTTTATTCATTGAAAACTCACTACCCAATTTTTTGACCAAAAACAATACCTCCCTTACCTAGAGGTAGGCGGGAGGTAAAAAACAAAACTTGAATGACATTTTTAGGGCAAAAATCAAATCCTGGATCAGAATTAAAAGAAAGTAACAATTTAACTTTTCCGAAATAAAGTGTTATTATTTTAGAAAGATAATGTCAACGTCAAAGGCATTTCTTATCGGTTTCCAATTAAACAGATTTACAAAATGGGCTAAATGGGAGATCTGTGATCTTCGTACATTTATCAGTTAGTATATTTTAAATTGAAAAGCTATAATATTGTTTAACTATTACCTAGAGCTAACCGATGGTTACTCTGTGTGAACACAGACGTAACGCCGCGCGCATATCATGGACTGTGCACTTTGGACGGATTGATTTACATGATCGGCGGTTTCGACGGCAACGAACACTTCAACACGATGCGCAGCTTCAACCCCGTGACACGAGAATGGCGGGAACATGCCTGCATGTACTACCCGAGGTGTTACGTTAGCGTCGCCATGAATGGTATGTTACTATGTTGCGCAGTTAAGTTATTAGAATACTGCATCTATAGCGTTATCAATGGAATAGTACTCGTAAACTAGTTGACAATAAAATGTGTTAGCGCTTAAAATCTTCGTTGGTTTGACAGGGGTTTCTTAGGTTTTAATTTATTGGCAATTGAATTAATTTTGGTGGAGACTATGGCTGCTATTTATAGGTCTATACTAATGCCCATATTCATAGTCGATGCTCACTTTGGTACTTGAGTAATACTTCGCCAAGCATTACTCCGGTCGTTCTCGACCTCAAGAACATGACATGTTTCATAGTCTTCGTGAATTCTCGGCTAAGTACTAACCTTAAGGTAGAGATTTGGAGAATTTTTTGTTGCTGCGTTGGGATATTTGTAATTTGGCAGTTTGACAGTAAACTTTATATTAAAAAATCTGTTTTGGGCACCACAATACCTCCCGCCATAGATTTCTTATCGAACTATGCAGGAACACGGACGAGCACGATCAAGAAACGCTCATTCCTTTAAAAAATTATTACACGTCAAAAAAATTACTTTTTCAAGCATTCTTTTTTTATCAAAAAGCATAGGTTTGCAGATTTAAACGAATATGTCAAAATATAATAACGTACTGTAATTCGTAAATGGTGACAGTAAAATTTTAAAACAGTTGTAGATAATATTTGGAACATTATTCTAATAACAAAAATTGTTAATAAACCATAATTTACTGAGATATTTCAAAATAACTTGGCACAATGACAGCTAACGTCAATTTTCAATGATCAAATCTATCCAAAATTTAAAAAAAAGCATCAAGCATTGCTCAAGGTTGGTCGGAACTTGACTTGAGTCTGAGCATGCGCGAAGTAATACTTGCATACCAAGTAGCGACTATGAAACAAAATTTGATACTCAAGACATACTCAAGTATGAGTCGAGGCAAAGTACTGACTATGAATACGGGCATGAGGGCTACTAACTAGGGCATTGTTGGTATGAAAAAATTGTTAATCTCCAAGGTAATCAACAACTTTTGCAAAGTAACAGTTCCAAATTATAAAATGTAAATGTAACATGTCCATGTTTAAGCACTAGGCTTTATCGAACTCCTGTTAAAGCTTAATGTTTTTTCCGTAATCTTTGGGTTGTCCCTTAAAGAGTTTTCCAATCACAACACCTGTCTACGTATGAGATAACTGGGTGCATTTGGCCAACCCAAAAGATAGTGTATAGAAATATGTATGGTAAATAGATAAACAATGATATATTAAACAGATTTAATAAATACTCTTAACATGATATTTAATTGATTTCTATTTATGACTTTTAAATCAATCATATGTACATTGTACAATAATTTTACTAAAATGTAGCAAAAATATTCAACTACAAAAATGTTAATGAAACTCGTAAAATCTATTTAATTTCCTGCTGTATGTGAATAACTATCTAGCGTTTTATATTATTTGTAAGGAAGTTTAATTAAACCAAGTTATGATACTTGAATATGGAACAGGGAACGTATGCTAAATTTGGTAGGAAACCTATGAAAGGGTAAAAAATAGAACAGAATAAAACACTGAAAGAACAGTCGGAATCCACTGAATTTAATTTTGTATCTTTAAATTTATGGGTCGCGAGATAAATCGGCTGTAAATTTATCCTTTATCTTTTATTTTATACATGTTTAAATGTCAGTTAGATTTGTGAGATAATTTATTTCAAACTTTCACTCTTGAGCTTCTTTAAAATATTTTATTGTACATCTTCTTTGCAAATGAGTTATTTAATGTGTTGAAGATTCTCCAATGTTTATTATTTGATTGCAGATGGTAAAATATACGCAATGGGGGGATACAATGGGCGAAGTCGCATGAACAGTGCCGAACGCTACGACCCAGAGAAAAACCAATGGGAGCTCATTGCGTCAATGCATCGGCAACGTTCCGACGCCAGCGCCGCCGTCCTGCATAACAAGGTAACTTACCTTCGCCAGAATTTTGTACAATAATTTAAAGTATACAATTCATGGTAAAATTATACTTTTCGCTAGATAATCATGACAAAACTAACAAAATTTATAAGTCAAATCAGATTCTATGATGTCAAATATTGGGCCATGCATGGCCACTTGTCAAGTTATCTAAACAAAAGTGTGTTAAGAAATATGAATAGAATAGAATTCAATTATCTGATGGTAGTAGAGTTTGGACTATCATTTCTACATGCGTTATTTATCGGAACTATTTCCATCTGAGTTAAAATTCATGACCAAAACTAATCGAAAATATTTCAGCGAACTAGTAACGTCAAACCCGTGAAATATGTATGTCTTACTTGAGCCTGTAAGCGCAGAAAATATTTCGCTCTGTATTTCACATTTACAAAAAGTTAAATACTTTTCAGACTCGTATTTCATGTGAGTAAATCCTTAGTTTTTCTTTTAAATCTCCCTTCGGGATAGATAATATAAGCTATCTACCTTACCTGCTGTGAATGTTCGTTCCGATCAGGTCAGACAGACCAATAACTTTACCTACTATATTTCGTATTTCGTACATGTGTGTAAGATCTTAAGTATATTCAATAATATATTGCCGATTTTCTGTCGGGGAAAAAGAGAAAATGGTACTAAAAGTGTTGCGATAAACTGAAAGCTAGTAAGACTGGAATATGCGCTTATGTTCAATGATTTATTTCGTATGTATATATATTGCAATATTCACTTCACGTGCGGATCCAATTCCTGTATGCAGATATTTATAAAATTGAATTTCAGCAGTATATAAATATTTTGAAGAAAAATTCAAATTGATTGTTCTATACCGAGGAATATTTTGTTTTCGATAATAATGCTAATATTTATCAAACACTCAGGTTTCAATTAATGAATGTATTTACGAAGTTTCCAAGAAATAATTTGACGTAAAACATTTTATATTATAAATTTTTTGGACGTAGACATAAACAGCTTTTAATATGTCATCATATTTAAAGCAAATGATACAAACTGACAGCATTTTCATCAACATAAATCAAACTTGTTTTCAAGTTTAGTGAAAAGTCAACAAGATTTTCCAGGGAGAATTAACATAATAATAGTTTGAATGCAAAACTGTAACTATACGATTTTGATGCAAATGGTTCTAGTTTAAATTTACTGAAAAACTAATCAAACTCTGCGTTGCCTATAATTCTTATTAAATATTAATCATCGGGCTATACACAAAACTATATTAAAAGTTTCGAATGTTTTATTGGTTATAGTTTAAATTTTAAAACTGGTATTTCGCCTTTAGACAATTGGGCAATTTTAAAAATATCGCATCAAAATCATAGTTTATAGTTTAAACAATGTTTATTAATCTCGCTGTCATCTTTTGATGCCATATTTTTTGTTATTCTTTAGTTTATCTGAGGTTGAAAATATCAGCCTTAATAACGAATAGACATAAGACAGAGGTGGAAAAATATGTATTTAAAGCGCCGGTCTACGAATAAACTTCCGAATCAGTTATTATTCGACTTAATAAAAATTGCGCTTCAAAAAATGACAGCTAGAACAATTATCATTTGAGTTATGATTTCGATGCGACATGCCGACATTTTTAATTTATTTAGCAAGGGGTCTTTCACCATTTTTAAATTTTTTTTTATGAAACTTTATCTATATTGAAGACTATCTACACTTTTAAAAAGTCTTAATTGTTATTCATTAAGCCACAATGATTTTTTAAAAAATGTTGTGACTTCATAGTAGAGGTGTTGCTCTGGGTCTAAAACAGTACAGATTGTAAATAATTGTAGTCATATATTTTTTTACTTATTTTATTATTATTATTACAATAAAATAGAACATTTATGTAATAAAAATTATTTAAATCTCTACTGTTTTAGATGCAGCAACACCTCTACTTTGACGTCACAATATTTAAAAAAAAATCATTGTGGGTTAATGAATAACAATTAAAACTTTTTAAAAGTGTAGATAGTCTTCAATATAGATAAAGTTTCATAAAAATAAATAATAAAAAAATGGTGAAAGACCCCATTGATTTGGTGTTTTATTCGTGAGGGAAAGATCGGCACTAAATAAATAAAAGTAAACTAGTTTTCTGAGCACTGCGATTGGTCATTTCTCAAGTAATGAGCAATCCAAATAAAACAATATTTTCCTCAAATCCCTTATTCCTCTTTCACTACCTTCCAATGTCCTCTTCCCAGATCTACATCGTCGGAGGTTTCAACGGAACCGAAGTCCTCCGTTCTGCAGAAGTCTACGACCCTACATGCAACCAATGGTCCTTCGTGTCTGCAATGGGTGACGCGCGATCAGGAGTCTCCTTACTTGCATTCAAGGACGCGCTGTACGCCTTCGGCGGCTTTAATGGCCACACCCGCCTTAGCTCTGCTGAAAGATACGCTGCAGATCAAGCCGAATGGGTATACATACCGGATATGCCCAACCCAAGAAGTAACTTCGCGTCAGTTATACTAGATCATTTGATTTATGTCATTGGGGGCTTCAATGGTGAGTTAGGTAATGTTTTAAGAGGTTAATTTTGGCATTTTGGGCACTTTAGTCAAATTTCAGTTGCAAACTTTTTGATGAAAGCAAAAGTAAAACTTCAGTGTAAATGTAACTTGTTTTATAAGTTTTACGATATATTGAATCGTAAACCTACTGCTAGTGAGCCCTGTTTCTATAGGTAAAGAATCTTTTACTAGCTAAGATCGGTAAATAGATCTAATTTAATACTGTATCACATTTGCATATTTATCATTCTGATTTCAGTCCGGTAAATGGTACATTACTGTATTTTTTTTTACGACATTGAATCGTTGCTAAGGAATATTTTGATAGGATTTGATTCACCATTTCGTTTTTCGCATTCATTTTTGGAAAATGAGAAATAAAACAATAGTATATTGTGTAGTTATTAGATCACAAAGTAAAGCTGTATTCACATACAACTTCACAGATCATAAATATATACTATTTATATAACTTTTATACTTTATACAACTTATTGCTGTTGCCTTGCAGTGGTCTTGCTGTTGCGTTGCTAGCGTATGATGTTTGACAAGCGCTGCAGCGTGCAATCGGTCACAATGACTTGTTGCTGTTGTAGCGCTGTTGCCTTGCATTGCAGGAGTTTGTAAACTCCAAACTCAAGCAATGCAACAGCAAGGCAACGGAAGCAACAACCAATCAGAGAGCGCTATGAAAAAGGATAGATATATTTGACGCGTTGACACTTAACCTAACATATTTTGTAATATTGTGACAGTTGTATATGTACATATATTAGCAGAAAATAATTTTGTAAGTATTTGTATTTTAGTTGTACGTAGCCATTATTAAATTAATTATTACAAATTTCTAGTAAACTGACAGCCCATCAGCGTCGGTGACTGTCAAAACTGTATTATTGGTAACAACGAAGTTAAGTCCTATGTGAACGGTGTACATACATACAATGCAAATGCAACGCAACAGCAAGGCAAGACAACCGAAGCAAGGCAACAGCAATAAGTTGTATGTGAATACAGCTTTACATTTACTAATAACACATGCTATTTTTTCTTCAAATATAGAATATAGACATGATATATATATATATATATATATATATATATATATATATATATATATATATATATATATATATATATAATCATTTAAAAAATGTAAAAAACTTCCACAAATATTATGTTTTAGTTTATTTGTTTTATTCGCAATTGTCAAATTATTAAATTACAACCTTTCTATGTTGCATATTATTTTACTTTGTCCGCCGCCGGAGTAAAAGTGTTATCAAGGAGACACTATTATTTCGGCAGCGAAAAAATTGAATTTCTGCTTGTTGAATATAAATACATAAAACATACTATTATGACATTTGAAGAAAGAATTGATTGCTATTATTATTTTTATTTTTTTTTTTTATTAAGAACAAGATGACTTGATTGTTTTCAAGAAAGAAAGAAAGGAAGAAATAAATTTTCGTCAAAAAATCTGATGTGGCCAGCACATAACCTCCCGCCCAATACTACTCTTAAACTGTACAAAATAGTATTTGATGATACAGAAACATACCTTCTTATTTGTTTATTTTCTATTTATATTTGAGAATTTTAATTTTCTTTCGTACATTTATTTAATTTTTTGACATATATTTCACTAAGAAAACAGCTTCACAATCACAATGACATGTGTCACATTTCGTAAAAAATTGAAAATTTTCCATGGTATACTAGGAATGCAAGATTTGTGAAATCTAATTTCTTTATATTTTATTATCTCTAAATCTAATGAAAATTATTAAAATTAGTGTAATCAAAACAAATGTAGAATTAAATATTCTTCAACTTTCAAAATAACATAAAATGTTGAAAAAGGAAATTTAACTGTGTTTTTCACGAAAAACTGTTAAGGGCTTCAAGTAAACTGCTACTTCCGGTCGACCAATTTTATCCAAAATCTAATCAGCTCTTCATTTAAATATAAGAAGCAATAATTCAAAAAATTGTATTTTTTGGTATTATAGTATTTGAGTTATGCGAGACGAAAAAATTGCCACAGACTACACACACACACACATACATACATACATACATACATACATACATACATACATACATACAGACATCATCGCGAAAATAGTAAAATCGTACTGTAGGGACCCTAAAACGTGCTTATTCATTGAAAACTCACTACCCAATTTTCTGACCAAAAACAATACCTCCCTTACCTAGAGGTAGGCGGGAGGTAAAAATGAAATAAATCATTGTACGTCATTCATCCATTAATGATTTTCGCGGTAGTCATTTCGATAACATCTTATTCGTACCGTAAAAACTCATTTGCCGGAGTTACAACGTAAATAACTATTACAGGCTGTAATCTTGTAAAACCAGAGCAACATACATAATTTTTTTTTTCGCATCCAGTAAAGTTCTGAGTAAACGGTCTAGTAAAGTAAATTACTACTACCTTCAAATTTAAGTTCGATGACATTCGCCTTGCAATAATCAGTTGCTTTAATTTGATGAGTTTTTTTTATTATTATATTTCAATCTTGATTAGAGCTCAGAGCACGAGAACACAAGAAAAGAAAATCGACTGTAAATTTGATTTTTATCGATCTTAGTTCGAGGTCCGCTATTTTTCACTGTCACGTAACTCTCCTAAGAAATGAACTATCGCCTAACGCCAGACTGTATTATTTATATTCCTTAAGGGAATAATAGGGAAATAACATCTATTTTATTGTTTTTTAAGGGCTCTTAAAACTTTATTTTATAGTGAAACTTTCAGTAAAGCACAAAGATGTAAAGAATTTTGTAAATAGTAAATATAAAACTGTAGTAAAATCCGGTATCTACAGTAATATTATGAAATAAACAAGGAAATGAAATTATACTAAAGTCCGGTCCTTCCATCTACGAATAAACTTCCGAATAAATAAAAAAATACGCATCAAAAAATGACAGCTAGAACAATTACTATCATTTGAGCTATGATTTCGATGCGATATTTTTCATATATTCGGTGAATAATTTATTTGGTATTTTATTCGTAGATGGAAAGAGCGGCCCTAAATGTACAAGATTAAAGTAAATGTAATAATTGAATCAGGTTCGACGACCATCGCAAACGTCGAATGCTTTGACGTGATACGGAACGAGTGGTTTGAAGCCAGCGCCATGAACCTGAATCGCTCCGCACTTAGCGCATGCGTGCTGGCTGGGCTGCCCAACGCCCGGGAATACTCTTTCATGTACAAACACTACCGGAGCTCTGGAATGCCGGAAGCAAGCTAGAGAACCGTTACAACCGCGTTGACTTCATCGTATTGTTATTATTTCAATCTGATATATTTTGTGTTGCTGTTGCTTACAATTTTAACTTTTTAACGTCTATACTTTTATTATTGATGATTTTATTAACCGATTTTATTTTAAATCGTTTTTATGTCAATTTTAAAACTTGAAAATTGCTGTGATCATGATTTTTGATCATTGTTTTAAATGTATTTTATTATTAATAAATTTATCGTTTATAAATAAATTATGTCTTATACAGCCGATGACAAGTAAATATTCTCTGGGAAGATTCAGACAAGAAGAATTTCAATAACAATGAAAAATTAATCAGTCAGGTGATTGTGAGACCCATGTTTTATATTCAAATTCAGCTCAAAATCAATATTGCGTAAGGTTCAGCTTCTGCCCGCAAGAGCTGAGGATTAGTTCGCTGGAATTCCACGATATTGTGATGGTGCTAGTGGAACGCTTGGCGTGTGGGGAGCGGTGAATCTGTTTGGTTTTCATAGCTCCTTGTCTAACAGTCTGTCGCCGTGCAGTGAATGTGTTGCAGTCATATTTGTTTTAATCGTCCGTAAACAAATTTGTTGTGTTTTTGTGACTTACATTTTGCGAGTTACAATGGCAAACAGTGAAAGACAATAGGTTGTGATGAAAATGGTGTAGACAAATGTGCTTCCAAGGATTTATCCTCATCTGCCAGTGATTTGCTGCCGTTTACCAATAACTAACGTAAGTGACATCTTAGGTTGTAAAATGGCTGTTCGTAGGCGAACACTTGCTTTTTGACTTATGTTGTGTTGATTGCCACTATTTTAACAATGTAATATCTTTTAATATATCACCCGGCTTCATATATACTTGATGACTGAACCTTGTTTTTTCATACTGCAAATACGTTGTCGTCTGACAGCATAAGTACCAATATTTGATGTAATTGTACTAATGAAGACTTTCATGTGTCTTAAATTTTAGTACCATGTTGTTAAAATGCTTTCGCAAGTTTAGTTCTACTTCTGACAGAAAAAAAATATGGGCGTATTACGTATGTAGGTTGAGTTGTCAGGTCTCTGGGAGAATGCATTGAAGTTTTTGTAACAATTTTACCTACGTATGTAAATGACTTACAAGAATTGTTTTAATGAATATACGTAGGTATGCAGCAAGGTAGTTCTTTTTATGCTTCCAAACAAACATATGTAAGTTATCGTGGAATTTAGTTAGGCTTTGGGTCAGGTTGGTCGCCATAAAAATTCAACGGGATGTCTATGACGTAAACTGGTTCTTTTTTACTGTTTAAGCTTTGAAATTTACAAGAGCGCACCTTGCTGTGTTTGGATACAGTGAGTAATTTTCTGACTTACCTCAATGAAATATCATGTCACCGCTGAGTGTCATTTCACAGAAATGATAACATGAGATCTGAAACATATGAATGATTTCAAGGTAACTAGGATATTTTAATTCAGAACTAAAATTAACAATTCTTTGGGTTAACGAGATAGGAATCAGCGACCTATTTTTATTTTGCTGATTTTACATCTAGGTTTATGGATTTTGCACAAAATTGTAAATTCGGAATGTGTATTAGCAATAAACCAGAATTGTACTATGAACAATCTTATTTCTCAGTATTTATTATTAGCATGCATTCCTTTTATTTGTAAATAATTCAAGTATATTCGTATCAGAAAGTTACTCATCGTTCTGGATCTTTCTCAATGACCGTCAGTGACAGACAATTTTTTTTTGGTGAAATATTACAACTTTTTTATCGTGACTTGTGATTTTTTGGATCTAATAATATATTTTAACGTAATTATTATTATTTATAGAACAATAATTGAAATTCTAATCTGATATAAAGCATAAAAGAAACACTGTATTTGCATTAACTATCCGTGATAAATATGTATTATATTGTTGTTTGACAGATGATAACATATTTATATTAGGTAATTTTAAAGTTATTAGTAAATTAAATAGCATGACTTAATCTTTGATTGACAACATAATTATCATTCAAATGATGTATGGCACAATGTTCAAGTATAAAGAAAATAACAGAAAATACAAAAATTTATCTGCCATTATATTTTACCTATTTGATAAATATTTCACAATAATTATAATTACAATAATAAAATAAATACTATAACTTTGAATTTAAATAATATGGCACGTTTGTTAATAGCAGAGTGTCATATCCGGTTTGTAATTTTTAGATTTTTCCCATAAATTATAATATTGTGGTTTCTCCGTTCTTGACCACATGAAATCATTGAATTGATAATTATAGTTGTCACCTATTTTAAGCATAATGTATTATACAATATAGTTGTAAATTGTAATAATTGATTATGTTCTTTATGAAATATAGATTTTTATTTGTTTTAAGGACTGGAATTTCCAACCTTAGTTAAACTAAAGAATAAATTTACCTGTGCAATAAATAATAAATATCGCATCAAATTCATAGAAAAAATGATTATTCTTTTAGCTCGCATGTTTTGATACGATATTTTTTGTTTATTCCACTGATAAATTTATTATCTAGTTTATCTGAGCCCTAAGTAATGTTATATTTGGTGAAATAGTTATCACACCACAATCTTATATACATAGGTATGTAAATCGAAATCAGTTTCTATAACATACGCACACACGTCCATCCATCCACTACGTAGGTATAAGAAAGTAAAAATGAATAGTTTATAAAATATGCAAGTAGTCTGTATGTTAAAATAAACTAGAGTAAATAGTTTAGTGAGCACTCTTATGGTTGTATGTTTCAATTTAATTAACTTTCACTGCATTTTTATATCAAGGTAGTTTTACGCTAAATTTATTTCAGTGAAATGTCACTACTTTCCATAAAATTTGTTTCACTTAACTTAAAAATACGTAATTGATAACAATTTGTCACGAAATGGTAAAAACCAGACAGACTTACTAATGAGAGTTCCAGACATTTCTGCGCACATGTCTAAATACCTAATTATTAATTAATAAATAAAAACAATCTGACGTTATAATAGTCAGCTGTACTCTGTACTCGGTTTTATATCAATATTTCAAACAAAAAAGAATCTAATAGCATGTTTCATCAGCTAAAGATAATAATTTGCATTTAAATGGAACCAATTAATTTTGTTGAATTTCAATAAAATAAAAACTTCAGGCAAATTGAAATTTTTCTTGTATTTTATCTCTCGCTGAACCGTCTCGTCTCGCATTCTGTTGTGACTCGTATCCTTGATCTAAATTAAGATTAGTTTCGGATTTGTTTCAGAAAATACTTCAGTTATTTTCGGGTTCAATTCCGGTGGAGCTATTGATATCTCACTAGCTGCGGTTTCACCAAAATCAACACAACATCAATAACTAGAAGTCGAACAATAAACATTTCTCACAATTTCCTTAAAATGTCTAGTTAAATAATATAAACTTTTTTCATTTAGATTTTGGCGTTTTTGTTTTCTGTAAATGTTGGTTAATTTTTTCAATTTGAATTTCGGTATTGTTTTGTGATTATATGATTCATTTGTACTAAAAATGAGAAAGAATTTTCTTCGAATACCTAAAACTATTCCTATAAATTGCTCATCAATCAATAGAGTATTTCTTTCGAAATTTGTAATGGTTTCTTTGTAAAATACATTTATATAAAAGCTTTTATAGGAAAGGAATGCTTCCAAAAGTCATGGCATTAATTTTTTTTGTCAAAATGACAGTTTTATTCTTTGAATAGTTTACGGTTACGATAGCAAATCTGGTGTTTTCTTTAAAACATGAAGTATATACAAGGCCACTGACAAGGTAATTTCCCATTTTACCTGACTAATGTAAATAACAGAAATTGTTGATTTAAAAGTTTTTAAATACATTGCATTCTTAACAAGAGAATTGGAATCTACTTTTTCATTAAATTGTTGTCATCTGCATTTTTAAATGAGCTAAGATGTACTATATTTCGACATCTTCTGTTTATGTGTTCATGCATTGTTTTATAAAGTTTTTGTTGTGATTAGTATATTAAAAGACGAGTTTCATAAATGAAGAAAATAATCGACCATTATGAAATGATCTATGTACTTTTTTATATTTTGTGCCTGAAATTTTGTGTTAGTTACGATTGGAAATTTAATTGTTTAAATCTGAAATTGTCAACTTTAAATAAAAATGAGTTTGATATATTATAACTATAAATTGTACTCCACTATTACAACAGCGCAATGATCTACTTATTAATTATCTCTTTGGGGTGCTCTTATATCTTTGTTATAAACGCAAAATAAAAGAAAATCATAAGTTGAATAAAACTATCTGAACTCATATTTGTAAAATTATAAGACTTTTTTTTTATTTTATTAAAAACACATCGTTTCGAATTAGTGAACATAATTCCAGATCAGGGAACAAATGAATAACATAAACAATTAAAATAAATTATATTTACAGAACTACGAGTATAATACAAAAGTTTTGTATAGTTTTAGAAACACACGTGGTTAAGTATTTGAAAAATGTATACCCAGAAGCATTCTTTTGTTTAAAATTATACAATTTTAAAAACTTATTTTCAACCCTTGAACAATATAGTTTATTTATCGTGCATAAATGTTGACTATATATGCGATTTAAAATGAATTTTACAATAGAATTAAACAGGATAATATAAAGTTCAACTAGTGTTTGCTGATGAAGACATATAGCATTATTCTACATAAATTAGACTTAAATTAAGTTAAAAAATCTTTAAAAAATTAACTGACAATCATGTTTTTTCTGTCCTGATTTCGTATTCCATGCTAGTCTCATTGGAGTGTAATTGAGGTTTTGTAATTAAATTTGAGTATACCGCAAGTTTTTAAACCATCTTAAAAGCAAATATTTTTGTAAATTATAAAAGATGAAATCGATTTGCACCCGCCGTTTCGGTCCTGCCTCCACTCCGTCGTCATTGTTCACCTGATCCCTGGCGGAATGATGCCAACACATTCCCACACCTCCTACAGTGCCACTTAATCCCAGCTAGACACAACAAAGGCCCTACATCAAAGCGGCCATGGCTTCGTGGTGGTAGTGACTTGCATTCGCCTTCAGTGACTCTCACACGCAGCTCCTGCGCTTGTGTTTGTGGGTGGACAACGCCAGGCAGGTTTTACACATACACAGTGTTGTTTGTTGTTGGTGGTGTTGTTTCGATGTGTACCTGTGCTCTGGATAACTTGGAAGTAGGCTAGCGTAAATGGAACGGGTTATATATGGAATGTGAAATGGAAGTATATAGTAGGTAAGCCCAGGAACTAGGCTGCAAACTTGGCCTTTGACCCTATTTTGGGCGTGGCGGCTTTGTGACCGTAAATTGCAATGACTTTAATCCGGAAATTCATTTGACCCTACTAGTTAAGATAAAACGGAACAGGTACCATGGAATTTCAATGTTAATTTTTAAATATTCCGATATTGCTTCCTTTAATTGCTTCTCAGCAAAAAAGTTAAATTGCTTTTTGTAATTCATAATTCTTTTAATATCAATTTTAATCAAATCTGTAGTATCATCTACAAAAAATTGTATTGTTCATAGTTAAACATTATTAAATAATAGTATATTATGTTTCTAGGAGTTGAAACATAATTTTTTGTGTTGAGCTCATATATTTGCGGTCAAGGCGTTAGTTAATAGAGTGACATACTATTTTTTTAAGCATTCCGAAGTATATATTTGAGGCATATAAAATACAAACATGGTATTTTTATCTGTCATTATAAACAATAAAATATGACAGAACCACGCAATCCAATTGTTACTCTTCAGAACTGTCATATAGGTGCTACCACCAGTGGTATATGAAACAACTAACATTATTATTGTATTAGTAACAAAATGATTAACTTCTATTTTGTATATGTAGTAGCAAAATATGAATACATATTATAATCCAATTGAAGATCACCTATTAATTATTTTGTGTTTTACTATGGATGTTGTTTATTATGAAATGTCAAATGAACTTACGCTCAAGTATTTCTTTTTTTAACTTTTTTTAAAATTAACATTAATTTAATAATTACATTAAACCCGTGCCGGATAAAGGTAAATTATCATCATTTTTATTCTTCACTAGAAACTAGATTTTAACTGTTTTTCTGTGAAACAATATTACTAGAGGCAATATTTGAGTACTGCAAAATTAATATTGAAATCCCTATGGCGCGTTTTAGGATGTACCAGCCTGTATATGTCATCACGACATTTATCCGTTTCGCTTTCGCAGATATCAATAAGTGCGGTTACCAGCCGTCAAGTCACAGTCCTTAAAATTGTTATTGTAGAGGGAACCACAAAGATAATGTCAAAAATGACAACCGTCGGCTGTGGGATTCGAACTGAATATGTTTTGTTCAACAGTTCGATATGTTACCACGGAGCTATTTACCCCATATTTGGTATATTTTACGCGTGAAATGTGCTTACCAACCACCAACCGTCATATCACTACGGAGTAGTAATAAAATAAATAGTAGAAATGTCAGGTTAGTTCAGTTTTTCACCGAGTGGCATTCTCCTTTGCGGCGCGGTAATAATTTTATCAGCTTGTCATCTACATTTATTAAAATAGCATGTAGTGGAATTTGATTTTGTTTTTATTAGGAATTCTTATGCAAGTTTTGTATCAAAGATCAAGATGATAACTTGAGTACGTTTTGAAAATAGTTTAATTTATCAAGAATTTCAAGGATATGAAATAAAAAAATGTTGCGGTCGCAGCCAAATATTTGCTGAGAAATGTATGAATAAATGCGATTTAAGCATTTGAAATATTGAAACATCAACATTTGTAGTTATTTTGAAGATAATTTCATTATGAAGCATTTTTGTTTTTGTTATGAAGAATCAGACAACAAGCGCATTGACAATAATAAATAGTTTGTACTGCTGGACAAAAAAAAATTGACACAATTTTCTGTGTCTGTCAATAAATAGTTTAAAGAAAGTAAAAATAACAAAAATAATAGATATCAATTTCCAGTGATCCATATTTCATATATGGAACATGTCATAAAATATAAATAACGTAATAAATAAATACGATAAAATATAAAAGTAAAATTCAGATAGATGAGAGAAAACTTATTCAATGTTATTATTGAAAAATTCTTCTAGATTGTAGTAGTATTTATTTAATAAGTAACATTTCAGTTATGTTGGCAAATTAGCTAGTGTTTTTGGAAGCTCTTTGGACCAAGGATTATTACAATTAAACTAGTCAAAAATTGAAACATACAAAATTTGCGCGAAAGATAAAAAAATGTGCCTTTTTTGTATAGCAGTTTATATTTACTTGTATTGTTGGATAACAACAATTTTGTAAGAATTGTACGACTGCAGCACTCCAAGTGACTGTTCCCATAGTTTTATGTTTATTTTTTGTTATTAAAATATTGATAAACACAATATTATGATATTTGTTTTAATTAATTTCGATCATATTCGTACGTACTCTTTTGTATATTAGTGGCAATGTTTCTAATTTGTTCTGTAGTATTTTCTAAACCGTTAATCTTCATCAAAATGTACTAATTAAAAAATTGCAGTAAACATTCATTGTTTGCGCCATTTGAAATTCAGTGCCGCCAACGTGGCGGCACTAAAACAAACTTTGCAGAAATAATCACAAAACTTCCAAAGATGTCTATCGCAGCCGTACCAGCCCGTAACTAGCCAACAAACAACCAGCAGCCGTCAGTTGTTTCCTCATTCCCACTTTAGTGTTCACTTGTTTAGTGTTTGCTCACTCACCAACATGCATCTCTCTGCCATGGCTAATCTGATTTCGATCAATTATTCACCAAGGCATCTTTAATTAAATCATCTGCCATGTGCAGAAATCGCACCAGATCACACTTAGGCTAGCGAATCTATTCATAGATGTATTATTTATAATACCAGACAGTATCGATGAAAAAAAAAACTAATGCCAGGGTCGGATTCAGTGCTTTTCTGCTTGACTGGCCGTTTTTAGTTTGGGGGTAATTAGATTATGGACTCACTGAGTCCATGAAGCAAATTTAGAATTGTTCTATTGTTGGATTATCCAATTTGCTAATCTCCAAGAAGCAGGTTGGGCATAAGAAACATTTTGCTTTGTTTAATTGTATTTAGGTAGAGCTAATTGCATTATTCGGAATGTTAGATCTACAGTTATTTAAAACTCAACTGTAATAGTATATTATAATCCAAGGTAGAAAAGGTGATCATTATTGATCCAGCACCATGATACAAGGCGTCTGGTCAAAATTGATCTCATTTATAAACTGTTTTTTTAACTACTAAAATTGAGGAAGCAGATATTAAATTCTGTTTTTTTAACATTGTTTTCATTTGACATTTCATTTTGGTATCAATAAGTAATTAAGTTTGGAGGAAGTTCAATTAATTTCTATTGTAAATAAATAATAACTATGTGTTTTGTATTTTTTATATAGAAATGCAATTACAACTCTAAAAATAACTATACAATATAAGATAATTAAATAATTTTATTATAAACATTTACTTTTTCCTCAAATTTAATAATAAATATTACAATAAATAAAAGCAAAAATACAAGTTTCGCAATATTAGTAAAGTATTCATGTAAAGTTTGACAGGAAAAAAGTTTGTTATTCTTAAATCTGAATGGCAATCTTAAATTCAGAAACTTGAATTTTTTTAAGTGATAGTTCTAATTATTAGCCCAGGTCAATAATAATCCATTATTGACCGTTATTAAAGGAGCTCACGAAATATTGAAAGGTACTAAGGTAGCATTAAGAAAAACTATTTCAGGACTCAAAATAATATGTCATGTTGCTAGGCTAGTAGGGAAAAAATTATTACAAACAGTTGCTATACAGCGTAAATAGGACACCTATCAAGATCTGAAAATTGTATAGCAATAGCAATCATAATCAAATTCCTAAATAAAGATTTATTTGTTTATTACATATTTATTTTGAATTTCAAAAATTAAATATATGCAAAAACTTTTAGATTTACATTGTACATATTCTTATATATCTATATTCAAAATTGTTTACATCTTGTTGCATGACAGGTAACATTTATAATCTATGTAAATTAAACTTCTTATAAATAAGTCTTAATTTGTTATTAATGAATGGTTGTTAACATTAACCATTGAAATCAGCAAAAAATACGAGTTTGACTAGAAAAATATGACGCAAATTAGTTTGGAAAGTATCGCCAGTATTTTTTCACTGCGGCAAAAACAATTATGCGACCAATTATCCAATTGCCGATTTACGTAAATCCAGTAGGTTATAATGCACTTAAACAACTCAACAATGCTATTCTATCACGCAATAATTCAAAATAATTCAATCGTGTGCAGTAATGCAGTGTAAATATGTGATACAACACACGTGAACACATTCGTGAACTATGAACTATGTGATTTGTGTTGTTTTCAAATGTGTTTCCATGACAACAATACCGAATATTTACTATTGATTAGCTTGATTTTTCAATCAATAATTATTATTGTTTAAGGTGCAATATTCATTCATAATGTAGTAACTAAACCAAAAGTTAATGGAAAAAATATATTATCTCTGTATTTAGAATCACATGAAAGAACCACAATAAATAAATATTTACATCTGTACAATATTTAGTTTTAATTATCAACTTACAACAACTTTGTATATAATCTTATTTAACATGTCATATTAGCGAAATTAAAAGGCTTGCTTTAATTATTGACCGTCCTCGAGTTTATTGATATTTTCTCTTGATAAACATACTTAAATACTCAAAAAATTATGTAGGTATAATCTGTGAATCAAATATTAATACAAGCAAATTTGTCCTGTAAAATCAACATGTATTAAAAACCAGATAATTTTGTATGGTCTATGTAAAAGATATATGTCGTTTCAATAAAATTGTTCTTTTAGGTACAATAGAAAAAGGCGGATATCCTCTAAGTAGTTTGCAATATCGATCCTCAAATTTTTGGGTCAAATATATATTCGGCAATTCATCAATTACGTATGAAAAAGTAATAAATCATTCTTCTGTCAAAAAATTTGAATTGTAATTTCTATATTTTTATGATAGTCTTGACTCTGAAATCCTAAAAAAATATAAGATAAGTTTAAAATATAACTAGCGTTGGTGAAACCGGGCATAAGAGATGTTGAATAAAACGTTATACTTCACGCGTGGGCAAAGTGGAATTACCCACTCGTTAAAATAAATTAAAATTATCACACTCAGCCTTCGGCTTCGTGTGCTAAAATTTCTCTTGTTGGTACTTCCTTACCTTGCCCACTTGTAAAGTAAATAACTATAAACGTATTTACATGAAATTCTGCCTAATTTAAGCATTTTTTTTTTTTCATTTTAAACCAACAAATGTACTCATTTTATACTACTTTGTGGTGTGGGTAAAATCGTCGATGACCATGATATATCCTGCATTTTAACATTTCGAATGCAGCCTAATCTACCATAAAGTTGTAACAGATTTTACTTGTACAAACGATTTTAAATTATCAAAGTATACAGTTAAAAATGAGGAAAATGCAAGTAAATTTTACGTTTATAGCGAAATAACTAATTAAAAACTAAAAATTCTTGCACATGCTAGCGTGCACGACAACGCATTCTAATTCGCCATGCGTGGCAGTTCAACACGTGTTAGGTTTGTGTGTAACCACATAACACAAACGTACATAAACACAAACAATACAGAACACCTGCGTAATCAGCAAATCCACAAATGCGTATTATGTTAATGAACTCTTAGTGTAATTCACTTGCTCAGCAGATGTGTGCAGTTTTTGTTCGTGGAAATCTTTTATAATTTTATCGACTATTTTTTTTTTTATTTACGAATATATCAGTAATGTATTTTGAAACACGTTATAAGGAAAATTTAGATAGTTATCAAATACTCGTGATTTTGATAAGATATGGAAAACATTTTATGAATGAGATATTAGATTTTTATTGTTATATTGGGAGCAAAATATAAATATATTTTTAGTGAACAGTTTTTCAATTTATAATTTATTTAAAACTTAGGGCCAATTACCAACCGTTAATTAAATTATACTTAACTACGAGTTAAAATTTAACAATTGTCAAGATACCACCCACCGAAATATAGTAATACTGGAAAACTAACTTATATGCTTTTATGAAAGCAAAAAATGAGCCGAAGACAGATAAATGTTTTAAGGCCAACCTTCTTTGTCCAACACTTGTTTGCAGATCGGTTGCTATGTGTTTGTTGAATGATTGCTATATAAATATGCAGTCTTGTCCAAAAATGATAAATAATTATTCTTCAATTATTTGAAAATTTTTTAAATTTCACATAAATAATAGATTAATTTTATGTTACACATTGTTTTAAAATCATTCAATGTTAATTTATTATCAACTTCTTAAGTAGACTGTACAATAAAGACAGATGGTCCAGCAATTAGTTGTCTCTGTCGGCTCGAATTTTTAACGTTAATTGACATTCCAGTATTATTATATTGCAGTAGTAACCTCCATATTATACTCATTCTCTTATATTTATAATTTCAGTGTAATATTACCCATTTTCAGGTAAATAATAATATTTCTAACAATTAATTAGTGACGTAATACATCTTATTGAACTTATCCAGATTTAATTATACGTATTTTTATTCCAATTCAACTTTTTTTCCCTTAGTTAACAATCGTAATTAGTTGACAACGTTTTATATGTACAAGTAGCTGATTAATTTATTTAATAGGCAACGTCTGCATTTTATGTAGCGAGTTTACAAATTGTCCACTGCTTTTCTAAAGACTTTAGTGTCAAATGAATTAAAAGTAGATTATTTCTAATATAATTGCAGGTAGTACAATTGCCGGTCGACAGAGTACAGCACCTCATGGGAAATTCGCCACCACTTCTTTAGCGTTAATATTAATTAGCTACTTAATTCTAACAGTTAGTTACATAATCTTAACACTTATGGTGCTTCTGTTAACAAAAACCAATATTTAAAAGGCACCTATAAGATTATCTTGCCTTCATTTGTGGTTTAATTTGTTTATAATTAATAAATAGTATGTGCAATATATAACTTGTAATTATTTAATAATATCACATAAACACAAAAATTGTTTTCGAATAAATCTTGTAATGTTAATGAAACATAATGGTTTTATTTTTAAGCATAGTTTATTGTTTTTCTCGTTTGCTCATTATTTTCTTCGGCCTTGTTAACTACTGCGTTTTAATAAATGAAAATGAAAAAATGTATATAATTTTATGCTGCTCTTATTTAAATAGGATGCGTATAGGTGAATGATTTCATTAAGTATTGTTTTTGTTAGGATATTTTAAAATGAAAATATTTTCATTAGTTGCACGCGTAAATTACTGGTCCAGAAATATGTTCAATTGTTTATTATTTCAGTGGGTTATTTATTTCATGTAGTTTCTATTTTTCAGCTAGTGTAAAGTTCTATTTAGCTTAGCAATTATTAATTCGCAAAAACTGTTGATTCAGTTGAGTTTTTATATTTATTTCGGTGAAGTTTTGTTGAACAAGAAGTGACTGTTGTTGGAGAAGTGATGGTGTGAGGGTTATGTAACTGAATTCTGTGAAGTTAAACGAAGTTTTAGAAAATTTAATTAATGTGACAGAAGCACTTGGCGACCAGTCGCTTTTGACCCTGGTTCGCTGGCTCTCGCGTCTTGGAAGAAATAAGAAATGCTTCGTTTCGTTGACATAAACTTTATTTCGACAAATCGAGAAATTCAATTGTCTATTAAATATTACAGAACTGCTTGGTTGTCTCTGCCATTTACCAGACATTGCAGTTTCACAGAATTTTTAAATTTACTTCTCAACCCAAGTCAAAGGAAATTATGAATTTTTGACAATTTTTAAGTTTTGAAAAGTACAATATTACAATATTGATAACAACATACTGTTTTGACTTTGTCCTCCATTTTGATTGGACGATCTGTCAAAATGAAGCCGAGTTAACATAGGAAAACATTAAAACATTTCATAATCTAGTGTCATTTTGGGTTATACAACTATCTAAAATTAGTATTTTTGTTCATCTCTTATATAATCTCTTGTTTATGATATTGTTAGTGGCTATAAAGTAACTCTTAGGGTCTAGTCCGTAATGATAAAGTAAATGTAGGCATGTTCTCAAAATAAATTTCATTAATTTATTCGGTAATATAATTGCATAATTAGAAGTATTATTTTGATGCTATTTGAATAATTTCTTTCTTACTAACAGGTCATAATAATTAAGTTTTGAAATTACAGCTTGCACATTTTTTTCAATACAAATAAACAATAAATAATTTGGTAACCATACAACAATAGAAAACCACACTTCGAAACGATAAATTTTTTCATGTCAGCGTTATGTGTTAAATATACATATCATTCTAAAATGTAAACATCTAAAAAGAAAAGAAGTCTGTACAACATAAGAGGGTCTTATTGACTGCCTTTTTTATGTTCATTGCTTCGCTGCTATCGTTCGGCCCTTAAACTGCCTCGTTTATAAACCCTAAATTATGTACTTATGTAAATAAAAATTACAAAATAATAAAAGTTAAGTTTGTAACACTGCGGTCGTCTGCGCCTTGTAGACTTGTTGCGCAATGTACTATTAAAATGGCGATAGTAAAATGTTACAGTTTGGCAAGTGACGCAATATTTCAAACACAAATAGCTGTCATTTTAAATTTGTTTGTAGTTTTTGACGTTAAAATGTGTTTTGAATAATAACACTCACATCTGCTGGCAACTATAATGTATAAAATTAAAAAATGATATTATTACAAAATGATACTAAGCACAGAGGAAATGTTGGGGAAATCTGTGAATGAAAATAATAATATCTTTCATTCGTGATGTTACATCCGCCAGAGCAGGATGTATTCCTACAAGATTAAAGTTAGTAACACATTTTAACAGTGCTGAGATAAGATAAATGTATATGTGACCTAAAATATATCAATAAGCGTTCACACTTGACCAGAATATAATCAATGAATCGATAAGTGATTAAACGACACTCGAATAATAATCGAGTGATCACGCTAGCAGCAGCACAGACAGTAGACAAGTACGGGGACAAAAAATAAGTTACATGACACTGAATTAATTAACGTTTTTCTCTTGGTCGTTGGACGATAATTTAATTATTTTAAGTGATGAAGGTATACATGGGTAGTTGTACTTACAGATGCAGTTAAATTAAAAGTTTTTAACTCATAATGATCTTTAACAGCGAAAAGTATATTTTTTCGCTGTTGAACTTTTTTTGAAAACCATAATTCTCTCCGACTTTAATTTAAACGTTTTAATACGAAAATCTTAGCTTCTTTGTATGACGACTTGTTACCGCATTTTCCGCGAAATAATATGTTAAATACCGCGATCCTCGAAAAAAGCTTAAATGGCGTTACTTTTTTAAACTGTTTTTTTTTTGTCACTAAACTTGTCGTTTGTATTAGGTAATAGAGGAGATTAGATTGCACTTTTAATTCAGAGAAATATTTAATTTTAATATATGTAAAAAATATATTTTGCGATATTTTATAATAAAGTTTATTGCTGTGTTTCTTACCTAATTTGTTATTTCGTTAAGACCAAGGAGCAAAGGAGTTTTCACCTACATAGACAAATATGGTGCATAATTGGAGCCATCTACCGCATTGCGTAGACACTAATATCATTTTTGCGTGTATTTGTATTGTTATTGGTTTCTGTCAATTATGTCACAAAAACAAAAAGAATAAGAATCAAGTGCGTTTTCCACTACTCCATGGTTAAAACAATGAAATATATAAACGAAACAAAAATCAACAACTATTTTTCCTACTCCTGTATAAATTTATCCCCATTATTTCAATTTTTCGATTAATTATAGTACCCATAATTCACGACAGTGAATTATGATTTCATAATTCACTCTTTTCGACCAATCACAGAGCCAGAAATCCATAACTCACTGTTATTTTAGTCTTGATGTGAATCACCTAGCAACGGCCGTCTGACAGTTGACATGTGGTCAGTTAATCCTAAACTACATTTAAACCTTACAAAATAGACAAAAAAAATTCTAACAAAAATTGTTACCAATATTGTTCTACATATTTTCGAAAATAATAAAGTTTAATCTATTCCCATTATTTACAGAGTTATGTCCAAAAAAATCTGACAGGCTACCACTTCCGGTTAATGAATTTATGCCAAAATATCTTTAACCGTAACTTAAACATCTAAATTCCAAATATAAAATTTGAAAATGATGATCACTGGATTTAAGTTATAGTTGAGGAAAAAATCGTGTTGTGTTCTCATTGGCGCTCCCACGTCAATTTGCTATATCTGCAGACACACTATACAATTTCCAACTTAAGCCATGTGACCCTAGCCCCTAGCGGTCCTGCAAAGCTAATGATCGTGTTTTGTTTCCGGGTCACTGGGTTTCGCATTCGCATTTACAGCCGCCTTGATCGGCGCTTAGCGCACTGCACGCTGCAGTGCCAGTGCAGTTCGTGATCGTGGCACACACACGAACACAGAATAGCTGACGATGTGCTAGTGTTAGCGGTGGTTAGTTGTGTGGAACGCTAGGTGCGATAACTGCTTTATTAGGGTGAATTATTAGTGAGATGGTGAATATAATAGTAGCTAGGTTTTGTTTGGTTCGTTGCTAGTGGTTAGGAAACTGAAAAGTAAATGGGGATTGGTTTATTTAGTGTGTGTGCTGGGGTATGGTGATAAAAGGTTATTGTGTTTTGAAATTAACCTTGTGTACGGAGACGGGCTTAAAGTTTAAATTAAACCAGTGATCCACCCCAAATTTCATCAAAGGTAAATATTAATAATTAAATTTATCGGCGTTAACACGAAATATGCATTCTACAGTTAATTAATTTTGTTTCATCAAACAAAATTCAAAACGTATGTCATTCTACTGTTTTTCCTTTCTTATATGTGATTCATGTTATGAGGTGTTCTGAATCCCTTTTGACAATTTCCTCTATGAGGTCTGTGTGCATGGATGAATGTGTGTTAGTATGTTAAATAACTTACAAAAGAGAAGCCAAACCCAAAGTAAAATTTTAGGGGATTAATCACTAAAAAAGTTTCAAATGAAAGGAAATATTTGGGATAATAGTTATTTATTTAACTAGACGCCAAAGTTCGAGATTTATAGCCTCGTAAATGAATGCTGCCGCATTTGTAAATTTGTGTTTGAACACTTAATATTTTTAACCACTTGCTAATATTTTCAACTAATAGAAACAAAAGTTACAAGTGACAATTTTATTTTTTCTTGTGTTAAGAATTTTCATTGGATTAAAATCTTAGCAAGTGGTTAAAAATTAACAACTGAGTTAGAGAATTGGGCCGATTATCGTTCAAGTTAGACTGTAACATTACGTCGGAAACTGCGAATGGTTCTATAAAATGTAATTAGGTCAAATTAATGTGCAGTTGTTTCAAAACAACCGAATGAATCTCGAATTTTTATAAATAATTTAATAGCTTGTGGGCCAAGTTGTGCAATTATAACTGGACTTTATTTTAAGGAAATGTTGCTCAAATTATTAAAATAGAAAAATGTGCGCAATATTAATGTTCTGTTGCAACACTTCTGGTCAATTAATATAATCGAAAGATTCAAAAGGTCATGAACAAACGGATGTAAAGATCGAATTAAATATCAAACGTGAATATTTGATTCCAAGGCCATTTTTGTTTGTACAACTCGGCCAGACGATTCTCTTTAAAATCATTAACGATAATGTTCTATTATATTTCGCCAGAACCGTATCTACAAAAACATTAACGAATGATATTAAAATACATTAAATTATTTTTTATATAATTTTAATAATCTAAATGTCAGCATTTATTATAAATAAATTAATGGTCGTTTAATAGTCATATTATGTATAATTTGCAATGCAGTCATTGTTGGGTTAACATGAAGGAAGCAAGAACAAATTATGTCACATGGCGACAAATTTTTTCCACTAATAAAAAAGTAACAGGAAAATGCATTCGCTGAATTGTCTTGTTATTTATTCACTGAATTAACTAGACATTATTTAATGTTTATGTTTAATGTCCATCGATTTTCCGATTAATAAACTAGTAGCAGGTACACGTGCACCGAAGAACTTCAATTCCAATTTGTTTAAAGATAATACATCTTCGTATTTCTATTTGCAAATTGTAAGAAAGTTATTTAATTTAGTTCATGGTTTAAGTGTTTAAGTAAAAAGTAGTGAAATTAAGTATAATTCGTTTAAAATATCTGATGATCTACTAGCTTTCTATTATTAATCTAACTGAACTAAATTTGCATTTATCGATGCAAAAATGAGGACACATTTTATCACATTTGAAATTGCAGTTAAACCATATTTATGTCATCGTTAAGTCAATTTTACTTACACATAAAGTTATGCAAATATTCATAAAATATGATAACATTTTGCTTGAAACAGCACCACGTTTTGAAATTAAACTGTACTAACAAACATACAATAAAAGGATATTCACTATCATAATCACATATCTGATTACATGTCTGATATATTGACGATTGAATGCACGCGCGCTATAGTATTTGTTCAAATTTATTCAATCCAATCTGATTTCAACATGATATACAGGATGATTCATAAAGTACGAAGGAGATTCAAAGTGTAGCTAGAGGAGATTGCAGGATATTACCCTCGTTAGTTTCATATGATTTCGTTTCTGTAAATACTACACCTACCGAGAAACCGAGTTAAAAATAACACAACAAATTCAGTAAAAAAAAAAAAAAATAGTTCAGTTACTCTTACTATATTATTCAATCAATTTAACTAAAAAGTTCTGTATGTACTATATATAACTGAGAAACTCAATTGGATTTACTGAATATTTCAGTTATTCGAGAAACAACTGAATTTATTAATTGAGCAGCGCGCAACAGATATTTCTCAGTTGAATTATCTGAAAATTCAGTAGAATCGGTTAACGTCTCAGTTCAATCAACTGAAATTTAGTTACAAAGAAATTGACATGTCAATCACGTTTTGTGACAAACTATTCGTAAATTTTACTTGTGCCGATTTTTTGTTTAAATATTTTTTGTAAAATCTTTATTATGTATTAAAATATTAAATAGACATTATTTGTTTTACTTCAAAAACATAGCCTGTACATCATTTTATATCAAAATAGAGCAAAGGACGATTTAACTACTACCTATAATCAGTAAAAATTATTGAAGTATTCAGTTGTTTTGACTGAATTCTGCAGTTGTGCGCAAATTAATTGATTAGTGATTACTCATTTAAATTGACTGAACTTTTATCTCATTATAAAATTTTAACATAATTAATATGTGACCATGTGAGGCAATATATTTAGCTACTTTCAACAAATTTTCATACTTTTGTTTTTCGAAGTTTTGACAGTAGGTAAAAGGTAAAACATTAACGACATTACTTCTTTTCAACATTAACGACATTTACCCAATTATGAGTGTGGCACTCTTCTTAGATCAGATCTCGCTATATGATATATTTTTCTACATGGGAATTAAAATTACAAACGATTTTAGGCCTTATGTGTTTGAGTATTTAATGATCCACAAAGTGCAAATAAAAGTTATATTCAAACTTTTAATTTTAACATTCGCGATACTAGTAAAGTGTAATAAATCAAAATGACAACCGCGTGTAAAAAGTAGTTAGGTACTCAATTTCACTTTATATGCGTTCCTTGAATATTATTCATGTCCTTCGAGAATATTCTAGAATTTAGTTATACTAGTAGTAACTAGGTTTGCTATTAGTATTATCTACATAAATATATATGATAATATAATACATTATAAACGCCTGTATACGTTTTGTTTATTATTGGAGTTATTAGTGCAAGAAGTTTTAATAAATAATGAACAACTCTCTGTAAGAAGTTTCCAGAAAAGTTGTTACAATCTCATGACTCATCATAATTTGCATCATTTTCTTGTCTACCTGTACTCTTTATGCTTGTTACTTCCACAGTAATTTCCCAACAGCGCTGCACGTTTGCTGATACTGTACTTGGTATTTGCTGAGAGCATGCAAACAAAAGGAAATACTTCGTAGTACGATAGTCATATTCCTCGTTTTGCTTGTATTCCATGTGATGGTATAGGTACCGCGTTTTGTCCGAGTCATTGACATGTTATCTTGCATCGAGCGTATGATCTCATGATCTGGAGCCGGTGTTGTGGTATTACCTTATGGTTACTGGAAGAAGGAGAATGTTGTGTAACAAAGCTGGTATGCTTTATTTTTGAGATGCTGCGATCTTTACATTACTCAAGTGGTTAAATAATGCTTTGGTGTGCACCACATGAGTTTCTTATACATATAAATATAGAATAGATGTTTCAGTTGTATATTTTATTCTCAAAACAACTGTACTAACTAGATATAATAGCGACGATATTGAGAAAACTCAGGGGCCCTCAAATAATTTATGTAAGTCCAAAATTGGTATATTACGTGGTATAAATTCCCCCTTCAAAATACGTCGAAGAAATTCTAATAACATTAAGACAATTGACGATCGTGCAATATTAATTTTTATATTTGAGTTTAGGTATTTATTAATGTAACTTGTCAAAGTGTTTTATGTTGTTAAATATACAGAGAATTTAAATGTGGCGTATAGGAATGTCAATGTTATTTTTTTTTTATAATGCTGTACCTTTTTACCTGTTCAGGTGTATACACACAAAAAAAAGTTAAAAATTAATGTAATAAAGCCCATTTGGTTACCTGAATATTTCACGATATATGTTAATTAAATTAAAGATAATTATTATTAGAAATATTGTATCACGCCAGAGGAAATTTAAATAAAAACGACAAATATTTTACATTTCGTAAAATGTACTTAGATTTATTTATAATTGTTGTATTTTATTCTGTTGAATGGGCCTTATTGTAAGTGTTTTTACACTTTTGCTTTAAAGTAAACATGTAAAAAGAGGCAGCAGTATAAAATAAATAGCATTCAAACCTATATGCCACATATCAATTCTATAACCGGTATAAATAGTTTTCTTAAAACCGGAAGCAGACAAAAAAATTGCGAATAACATTTTATATTCCAAATATTCAAACATTATTCGGAGCTGATTTCATATTCGTAATACTTGGAATTTATTGTTTTGTTTGTTAACTAAATTTCCATTACCAGTTACCCATAACCAAAATCAGCTCAGTTTTTGAACATACGCACACACATATCCATACATCTATCCCCATATACACTATTGAGAAAATGGTCAAAACGAAACGACGGGACCTCAAAACATATTTCCGTGAAAATCTCGTAATCGATTTTGTCGTATAATAAAGTAAAATGTACAGCTATCTATATATATATATATATATATATATATATATATATATATATATATATATATATATATATATATATATATATATATTCGTATTGGGATCTGTGTTAGAATTTAAAGAGAATATTTCTTCCCAACAAAAACTGCAGCCCATTTGCTTGAAAGCACCTTACCAATCCCAATCTATAATAATCTTCCATCACTTCCAATATCTCCGTCATATCTCAATCTGCCACCCTTCACTATCAAGCCATCATTTCTCACTACACTTACATTACCGTATGACGCCATCTCCAGCGCCGTCGTCGACGCCACGACGCCAGCGTCGCTCGTAATCAGTTTACGTTCGAACACCGGATGTTGTCGGTAATATTAATCATCCGGCTTGCGCCTCGCCTCCTTGCAACGAATAGATTCATTCACGATTCCTATTTATACCAATTGCGTTACGAGTTGCATTGGTTGAACGGCGTTTTCATATTAATAGCCGGTGTTTGATCTGGATGTAATTACTGGAATCGGTATGTCCGCTAGTTTATAGACTTGTAATTGGAATTGAGTCATTTGGAAGGGATAATTATTAATAGGGGGGGGGGGGGGTCTGTGTCTAACCAAAATAAACAAATAAGACATGTGTGATTATAAATTCCTAGTATTACAGGATGAAGAATGGAATCTTCCATAATATGTGTTCTTTTGAAGAACAACAATATCAAAGCATAATATTTATTTTATGAATGAACTTGAAATGTTTTATAACTGATAAAACACATGAATTCAGACGAATTATGATATACTTCAGGAACTCTATCTGTTTTCAGAATTACCTAATCTAAACTAGCATTCCTAGATTTGATTCGACTTCTAGGTACTGCACGGTAAGGTTGTCAGGCCGATATGCATTTCTGGAAGGTATGTTTTATGTCTGCAATCAAAGAATCGTTCTACCTTAAGCTCATCACCAATTTTCCGAACAACCTGCATACAATAGTAAAGAATAACATGGTTTATTTCTCTTGAACGCCAGAGAATTTCTAGAACGAACGAATAATGCTAGAAACACGTCCGTTAGAAAGCAGGCACGTAGAGTACTTTTGTATGTTTTACTTGTTGGGTAGATGATATTTTTTGGGGTGCGCCTTTAATACACCGTGGGTTTCTAAGTGAAATTTGCTGTTAATGTCCCCAAATCTCCAACTGGGTGGGCTTGTCGTATCCACGACAACGCCATATACATGTTGACTCAATTCGAAGAAGAATATTTGGCGTATTTCTCGAGACTATTCCGTATTGTTGTTTGAAATGTGTAAAAGTGAAAATATGGAAATGAGATGTTTTAGTTTGTTTAATAAAGTAATTGTTACATTTGTTAAGTTTCATTTAAAGTTAAATTGTTACATTTATATTCAAGTTTTATTTGCATATCACGAGAAAATTCTAGTTCCCACTGCAATTATATTTTATTTACTTTATATTGCTTTCATTATCTCACAGCCTTTATGATTCTCAGAGCTTACATGCTGATACAATAATTTGGTATGTAAATAAATAATTATAAGATTTGCGATATAGATTACAAGTTGTAAAAGAATAACAGATCGAAAGTTACAGATCAAATATTTACATATCACGATTCAAGGTTAGCAAGATCAACAAACTCCTTACTGCAATGATCTTGGTTTTTCCATCTTGATATAAAATAAAAATTGACTTTGTATATGAGCTATTTTTTTACTATTATTTGAATTTAACGTAAGATAGTTTGTTGTTAATGGTGGGAACAAATTATATTTCTAAAATCTACGTACATTTCAGTAGAAATATTGACAATTAATTAATAAGCATAATGTCCTAATCATTACCGTTAACATTTTAAAATACCCAATGAATAAACCTACATTGAACAATGATCAAGAACAACCAGTTTTTTGGCAAAGTATCTCATCCACTGACGTAAATCTTGCTAGTAAACCAGATAATTCGTAACCCATTCAAATCTCTCCAAAAATAAACAAATTACATTGCAGCGGAAACAGAGAAGCGCCGTACTTCTTGTTGAGCAACAGGGATTCTCAACATTTTACAATTTTCGATTAATTAAACTTTGATTATTTATTGGATTTTTGTAATGTTTATAGATGGGCGCTTTTGTATAATCATTTTCTTTTCTTAAAAATTTGATTTAATAGGTTACCACGGTAATTATTCATTTCTAGGTGTGGCACTCTGCTTAGAGCAGATTTCAGTTTTGATGTATTTATACGCATGAAGCGCGGTTATCAGCCGTCAAATCACGGACCCCCGTGTAGTAGAGTTGGTAATATATATTATTATAATTTTCTGATTTGTTTCGACTGTGTATGTGTATGTCATCTAAGGTGTTGTTACGATTATAACAAGGTGATATATTGACAAAATGATTTTTAGTTCATTTTTTAGAATATACTTTTCAGCATGAAAGTATGATATATGAGATTTTTAACATATTCTGATGTCTGTTTGACAGTTAACCGTGCTAACAATAAATATTATAAATCAACATTCTTTTTTATGAAGATGGTACTTTGGACATATGATGAGTGGATGATTGTGAAGTTATGTAAACAACCCAAACGACTATGCTTTTGAGTGGGATTCGAACCCACGACCTCTAGTGTGCTATGCTAAATCATTTATTTGTAAAACTACTTGTCTGTTGATAAAAATTATCAACCTGACATGTTGTCTTCATATATCAATAGGTACCTACATAAACTGTTTTCTCGAACTTAAATAGTAATCAATTAATCAGCTTCAGTTCGAATATCACAGCCGACAAAAACTGTCACACACGCGTAAAAAGTATATAACTTACCGAGATATGCCAAAGCAGAGTGCCACACTCTAAATGGACAAATTGACATGATGATATACTTTACCTCCCGCACTAATGTCAAGGAGGTATTGTGGCGGGTAGTGAGTTTTCAATAGATAAGCACGTTTTAGGGTCCATAGAATACGATTTTACTATTTTCATGATAATGTCTGTGTGTGTGTGAACGATGTTTTCGTCCACGGCATATACTAAAATTTTATGAAGCTATCAATGTCAAATTTCGTATTTAAATTTATTTGTTCATGTTATAAGCTGGAAGCAGTCCATCAACAAGAAGTGGTAGTTTATTTGAGAGCCTATCAGGTTTTTGGGCATTTCTCAGTTAATAAATAAGTGAAACAATATTTGGCTATTAGTTCTGTATTTTTTTTTTTTTAATAAAATCATCAGAACTAATATCCATAATATAATATTGTTTTATTTGTATGATGATTTCTGAAAGCTTCTTTTATTGTTTGTGTTAGAGTAAATCTTGTTGTATTTAAAAAGATGTTGAGTAATGTTGGATACAATTTTTATTTGAAATTTTCTATTTTATATCATTTAAAAAGTGTTTTGGTGTTTGACGTTAAAAACATATTTCCGAAACCTGCGAAAAAGGAGTGTCACATCTGATAATGTAAATAAAGTATAAAGGATTATTTAAATGAGTGGTAAGAAACATTGGGAGCCACTGACGAATGCCAAGGATCAGCAGCAATGGTCGAGACAGACCACAAATGGCCATGAACACATCACAGTCTCAGTGGGCCATGCCATGTTAACCGCGGCGTCCGTTATGTGACGTCACTGGCAGAGCACTACTTCACAGCAACAGCTGAACTTGTGCCAGTGCCAGTGACGTCACACAGACGCACTGACTTCATTCATTTTATTTTACCGGTCGGTTTTTGAGAGCCGCCCACCGCGGAGCCGGTGGGTCAGGTGTACTTACGGTGCAGGGGTGTAATGACTTATTTTTAGCGAGTAATGAATGAAGGAACTACGTGGGAGGAGAAATTGTTATTTTGAGTGAGGATGATGGTGACATTATGAAAATATAACATTTTATGACTCATTAAATTTGAGGTAGATATTTTTAGCGGCCAGGATGTGGACTTCTATTTGTTGATAAATAACGGTTTACGCAAATGTTTCATTCATATTTATGCGATAGGAATGATGACCTTTGATATCATATATTTCGTTTTAAAAATTCAAATGATTTACATTACAAGTTTAGTTTGCTGTCATTCTCAAAAATACATAGATGTGAATAAGAATGTATGTATTTGTAGAGTTCTCTCTAAGCTAATAACTTTGGCGGCCGTGACTTGACGGCTGGTAACCACAATTCAGACGCTAAAATATATCACTTACCGAGATTTGGGAAAACATGCCACGCCCAAAATGGCTAAATGACGAGATATTTATTTTTTTTATAAAGATGCAAGCGAACCAACTACTTATGGTCATATGTCGCTTAATGAGTGGATGAATGTGAATTTATGTGAACACAAACGACCATGCTCTTCAGTGGGATTCGAACCCACAACCCCTATCGTGCTAGAATAGAGACATAGCCACTAGGCAACCGAGATTGGCAAGATGATAGTTATTTATTTGTTTATAATATTTGACATGTTTTTAATATTTCTACTACATTATTCATTCAATTTTATTCAATCTTTTATGAAAGTGAAAAACGAGCTTGAGACAGACAGATGCTATAAGGCAACCCTTCTTTGTCTAACACTTGTTTGTAGAAAGGTTGCAGTGCTTTTGTTGAGAGGTTGATATGTAAAAAACATTGTACAACAAAGACAGATTGCCCAACAACTAGATCGCATTTTGAACGATAGTTAGCGTTCCAGTATTATTATATTTCAGTGAAACTAAATATGTAATTCTTTAAAATTTGTAAACTTCAGTACTGTAAGATTTAAGGCAAGTCAAATGGGTATTATTTTAAATTTATGTTTAAATTCTTTCGGTTTATAAAATGTCGAAAAATTTCACTATTTAACTATAAGGTACTAGACTAGTACTTATATCTTTTGCTCGAATTTTCACATGTTAAATGTTTGAATAGTCACAAATTTCTATACACAATGTTAAGAAGTATTCTTACAGCAATGTTTTATTTTTGGACTATAGGTATTAAGTATTAATGAGGACTGAAAAAGGTTGCTTCTAAATTTTCAGATAATTAGTTTATTTTTAGGAAACTAATTTAAATCTGAGTGAATGCGTAATAGCTACGCTTTTACGTAAGTAAATCCTGTTAAAAAATTGCGTTTTTATTTCCTTTGAATACAATTATATTTCTAATTTTAAATCTCGTTAATAGCTGCGAAAGCATTTATAATATTAATTGCTGTATCTAATTCAATAATTCATAGAGCATTAAGATTAATGGTGACCAGATGAGCAAAATAACAACTTATTAAGTTGTTAAACACTTATTACTAATTAAATTACAGAAACTCTTGAGATAAATTATAAAAAAAATAAACTTTCCTAAGATAACAGCTTTCCTGAACCCAATATAGGTAAACGTCTTTCTCTAGGATCTTGGATATAGCCGGACTTTCATACTGTTTCCATTTATTTTTTGGAAACTAAAAATATTTTCAATTCTTTTAAGCATTTAGTACCTACGTCAAAATTTTTGGATACTCTTTATTCCGTAGCACTAGAAATGAGAACGACCTATATCTTTATCCCAAGCAAGTCGCATAAATTATTTTTATTTGAATGAATCTTTCATCTTTCTTGTTGATTATTATTTTACCTTACATCAGACCGTGCATTCTCCATTAGAAATAGAATGCATTCCCTAATTGAACGTAAGCCATTCATTATAAATATATTATGACAAGGAATATGCATTTCATTTAAATTATCCAATTCTTGCAATTCATCACGCGCAAAGAAATGTGAAGAATGTTTTAATTTTCAAAATTATAAGTTCATCAACTATAATTTTAATTTCTGGTGTAATTAAATAATTTATCTCAGCAATTATTTATGCTGGTAAGATTATAAGTAATACTTCGATTAGCCTGGATTCCTGATATAATAAGAATGAATATATTTTTAACAATTTCCGTAAAGTATTTTTAAAAATAAGTACATGACGATAACATTTTTCTTCGTTTTAAATGTGCGTTGAATATACGTAGGTGTTACTTGTATTTTTAAATACTGCGAAAGAATTAGCAACGAAACATATTCTTCCTCTTTAACTGGTCTATATTTAAGACGCTAGATTTAATTTTAACACAACTATACAACTACTTTTTAATCATAGCACCAGATCCTATTTTTATAATTACATGAAGAAGCTTTTACAAAACTTATTATAAATTTCATGGCAATGCGAGGAACTAAGATAATATTTTATACATAATTGCAAAACCAGAAATAGAATCTGCTGCGAAAAATGTTTGAACTGTTTCAAATGTTTCAAATGAAAAACTAAATTGTTTAAAGTATTTACAAAATACTGTCTTGTAATTGTCATATTATATTTTTTAAACAACAAACAAGTTATGGTTGTGAAAAAGTACCCATTAAATCTTTTGTTTATCTCGCGAAAAAAACTAGATTTAACCAAAATTTAAAAGTAAATAAGCCCACATACTCATCTATCCAGGCACTTTAAGATAAACGAAATTTAATGTAGGTCTCTTAAATTCTAATATAAACATCGTAAAAAATCAAGGTGAATCCAAATAGTCTCCCACGAAGAGTCATAAAAACGCAAACGCCCGAAAAATTTGTTCTGCAAACTGCATTCTTTAAATTGTTTAGCATTGAAAATATTC
Organism: Poecilus cupreus; assembly: GCA_963942605.1. NCBI lineage: Eukaryota > Metazoa > Arthropoda > Insecta > Coleoptera > Carabidae > Poecilus > Poecilus cupreus. The sequence continues at coordinate 9,285,361 of OZ012718.1, forward strand.
TGTAACATCACCGGGTGAGATGCGGAATCTGAGAAAAACTGAGAAACTGAGAAAAACTGGAAATATCTTGTTTCATTTTTAATGGAACTGAAGTGAAATATGAGTAATTTATTGAAGTATTCATGCAGGAGAGTGGGCAACGTGACAACGATTGCATAAAAAGTATTATGTCGATAGATTGTGCTGTCATGGCTGTGAAAAATGCTGCGTATAACTAGAAAGAATAATCTGTGCTTTATTATATGCAAAGTACTATAACACATGTTTCATATTCAGATTGTAAATTGGATGTAGAATAAATTTAGTTTCTATAGACAGGGTTAATAGTTTTAAATAAATGTCTAATTGAATTCGGTGATCAAAACACTGAACGTGAAACATACTCTATGAAGTTCGTAGGTAAAATTTATAACACAGTGAATTGTCAAAGCCATAAATATATATATCTCCTGGATTTCATTCTAAAAGACTTTATCTGGGTTTCCTCTTCAGTTCCAAAAACGTGTCCTAACCATAGTACTCTTTGCTGTTTTATTTTCCTCACTATGTTCTTTCCTTCTAGTTCTTGTTCTATTTCATGTCATAATACTGTCCATATTATTTTTTCTATCATCCTTAATTATTCTTCGTTTTTCCTTGACATTATAGTTTACAACATAATAAGTCTTAAATATTAAGTATTAAAAGAGATCATACTCTACAATCTACATGTCTTAAACTGTGTCATAAATATCGTTTATTTCCTTATGACAGATTACTCTATTCTTAGTAGTTAATTAAAATAAATAAAAATAAAATAGGTCTTATTATTATTTTGTATAGTCTAATTTTTCTCGTTTTCGTTAATATTTTGTTTTACTTTCTTTGTATGATTGTATAAATTAGGAATTGACTTTGAACAGTTGAGAAAATTTTCTGAATTTGTAAAAGTATAAAATACTTTTGGATTTAGATTTGTTTTTCAGTATGTACTATAATCAGAATCGTCGTACTTAAATAAAATATTTACAGAACTTTATTCAAAGTCTTTTATAATTTTGCGTATGAAATATACCACATTTTACATGGGATATATCTGGACATTTATATAGGACAACACAATGCAATTTTAGAATGTACAATGTTACAATGAAAATTTAAATTCGTCATCATAACTCCAATTAAAGCAGTCCTCTGTATCGAGCCCTCACTGTCACTTCACATCATCGAGTCATCCAATGATCACCATTGCAATCCAGTCTACACCCTCCATCAACCATCAGCCATCATAATCATCTATTCATCAATTCTCCACATCGAGAGCTGCTCTATATCTCTACCACCACTAGTGTATGTACCGCGTACCGCGTACTTTGCACTCGCTCAAATTAAATCAGGCAGGTGTTAATTGCGGCGCTAGTCGCGTTAAGTGCTGCCAGCAGCTATATAGAGGACATAGCCGCATGAAAGAGTGGATGCTGCAGAGACGGACCAAGTTTAAAGCAAAATCTATCTTTTGAAACTAAAAATTATGGACCAATAATTGTAAACAGTCATTTGTTAATATATCTATAATTTATTTTACTCACCATCCAAATTCCTTTACGTAAATGTGCTACTGCTAAAATGATACCCCCAAAGACTTTGAAGAAGTTTAATCATAAGGAAACTAGTGAAAAAAGATGATTCGTCTATTTTACTGTCAAAACAACTTCGAATGATGCATAGTTAACCATTAAATTTCTCGAACTTATTCAGGGGTTTCTTAGGTTTCAATTTATTGCCACCTATGTGTGTATTAATTTTAGTAGATTTTTAGTTTTCTCAAAATTAAGTCATTTAAGTCGAACTCGGGTAATATTCCGAAATTTCGTGTTGAGGCCATCATCTGTGTTGACATGTTTATGTGCCCGGGTTAAGCTGTGCCCAAACCCATGTTTGAGCTTAAGATTTTTTAGGTAATCTTTGATTTGAGCCTTGGATATATTTCCACCATGTAGATGATAGCTGGATGCATTTGACCAACTCAAAGAATAGTGGTATTTCTTCATTTGTACTGTTAAAAAATGTATCATATTAATTTATAAGTATTATTTGTCTAAAGCTCATACTTTCTTGTAGTAATTTGTTTTTACCATTTTTACAATTTATTAAATAAAATCATCAACGAAAAATGAAATACACAGGACTGCAGTCAGTATAGACGGTATGTTATTGGACAAGCATCGACATTTCGTAGCTTATTACTACTTCCTCAGGATTTAGTCAATTCAATTTCTAAAAACACCATTAGAATCTAAAAGATACATCAAATAATCTTTTTATATTTTTATGTAACCTTTAGGTTTTAATGCTCTTTTTACAAATTGAATAGGCGATGTTTGTCAAATAAAATACCATCTATACCGACTGCAGGTAAGTGCTGTGTATTTCATTTCTCATCACTTCGGCCACTCGCGTAGTTACTTTTCCTATATGATCAACGATTACCGAAAAAATATTACTTTAAGAATAGAAATGGCTGATCTAAATAAAATTTGAATAGTGATTTCGGAAAGGCCACTGGTAGAAGTAACAGAAGAAGTTGAAAGTTACTGTTGCTTCTGCGTTGCTTTAAGCAATATGTGTTGTACCGTAGATTCTTTCATAATAAATCCCCCTTACTTACTAGTGACGGCCCTGTGTAAGCGTCCCGGTGGCGATGTAATGGTATTGTGATAATTCACAGGCGTAAACGACGCTAATGACTGTGGAAATTATCCGGCTAGTTTTAATTTTCATTTGCCTCAGGGAAGAGAAAATTGACTAGGGTGCTTTTATTGAGTTTGAGTAATAAGTTATGATTTGGTGTTTAATTTTACTTTCGTTGAGGAGACAGGAAGAAGATTTGTAGGTAGTCTGAAATTACTTCCGGTGTGAAATTTACTCACTAATTTTGTTACGACGCTACGATGGATAAATAATTTATTACTATTACTATTTAAATTCTAAATGTCATACATACGGATGAAACTATGCAACAATGTAATCCAAAACAGAGTAAGTTACATGTAAATATATGCAATGAAGCAATTCAAAAATGTGATATGAAAATTTGAAAATTAATACTAAAAAGACAAAGGGTATGGCAGTGAAAAACGAACAAATAATAGGGAACTTTATTGTACAATTAATAATGAAAAAATTGAACGAGTCAATAATTTTCAGTATCTTGAAACGATAATAGAAATTTATGTTAAATAGGACATGAATATAAATCAAGGAATAGACAAGAAAAGAAATTAGTACGAAAATATATATACAGATCTATATTGACATATGGTTGCGACAGCTAGTTATGGGTTTTGTCTTAAAGTATGGAAAGCAAAAATACAAGGAGTAACAATGTTGGACAGAATAAGAAATTAAACCAATACTAGATTTCATACAAACAAAACAACTAGCATGGTGTAGCCATTTGATAAGAATGAATGAATCGAGACTGGTGTGGCAAATTTTGGTGACAAACATGAAGGGAAAGAGAAATTGTAGTAGACCAAAAGACACCTGAGATACCATCATCAACAAGACTTTGAAGAAGAGGAACGTTACACTACAGTACACACGAAGGATGGCGATGAATAAGAAATAATGTACGATTAAGAGACTTTTACACCCTACAAGCATTCTTGACTATATACATAATAAATGCCATATACACCTAATCGACCTCCAGAGTAAAATGCTTTCAAATCACACCGCCAGGAGCACAATTACACAAGCCGTACAAAAGGCCCGAAACCAACATCAAAGTTCCAGAACCACATAAAACATAATTAGCGCGATATGTGTGGCAAGGAGCAATGACTATTCCATTCTCCTCATCTTCTTACATACCAATAGCAACCTAATTCAGCTTTGACACTCGAGTCAGCCATAACAATAACAGATAGAGACACAGTAGATGGAAAGCATCTTTGCGACAAGTTGGATTGTGGGTTAGTGTCAGTTGTCAGGAGGGCCTAACGTCTAAATGTGGCTAATTACAGTGCAACGAGCCGTTGCAAACAATGAATGGTTTAAAGAGAAAGCGTTTCCGTGGAGTATGATCCGTGGCGCATTTCCGGCGCAGACATCTTTAACCTCAAATTTGATAGTTGCAAAACCCCAACAAAGACAATGGTATGAATGTACGTCAATTGTTATCATGTTTGGCTACTGTTTGTGGTAATGGAATTCTTACTGTCTTACTGTTTCTAGTTTGTGGAAGTTTCACGGAATTGAAACTAAGTTTCTTTTGATTTATAAACATATTTCAATTTATTATCCGTTACATGGTACGTGAAGGTGGAATTTCTGGTTTTTTATGTAATGCATTTACATACTGCATATCAAAATTCAAAATTATGAATTAGTTTTTATGGCAAATGTACCGGTTGAATGCTTAGAACCTGTTATACAACTCAATTTATTATACCTACATACAAGTAAATCATCTTCATCATAAAAATATATAGCACAGACATACCAGGAGATTACCACTGCTAACTTTGCGTCTAATTTTGTGTAAGTAGATGATTATTAATGTCATTCGATATACATATATCAAATTTTAATGAAGCTATCAATTTAAAATTTAGTTTTTAAATATTCATGTTACGAGCTGATTATATTTTAAGAGCAATCCATCAACCGGAACTCGTAGTTTATTTGAAGGCCTATCAGTTTTTTTGGGCGTATTTAAATAATTTAATGAGTCAGAGTAAATTTTATTCTATTCAAGAAATTGTAGGATTATATTGGCTACAATTTTTATTTGAAACTGTTTACTATATTTTGTACCGTTTAGAAATTAAAATCATCAATGTTCAAATTACAGACTGATTAGATTGTAGTATACTTGAAAGCCTATAAGAGTATTTTGACATGTTCAGCATATCGCAGTAAATAAATGAATTAGAATAAATTTTGTTATAATAAGAAATAAAATAATGAAATATATCATCACTCTTTTTACCTATGAAGTGTGTGGTACATTGCTTACTCAGATCTCGGTAAGTGCGATTACCAACCGTCAAGTCAGGCCCTCCAAAGGTGTTAGTGAAGGGAGGATCACGGGGGTAAATTAAAAATTATGTAAAATAAAATTAGCTACAATTATTATTTAAGACTTTTTCTGTATTTTCTACCGTTTAAAAGTAGTTTAGGCGGAAGATTATGTGTTGACACATCAAATTATTTAACATAATATATCGATATGTTGGTAAATAGCTCCGTGGTAACGTATCGAACTCTGAAACTTGAGATCCTTAATTCGAATTCCACAACTAACAAATTTTAATACTACCCCTGTAGTTTCTTCTCTAGTAATATTTTTTGGAGCCGCGATAGTCCAGGAATATTAGGAAAAAATTGGCGAATGTTTTCTGACCTCAAAACCTATACTTTTCCATAATAAAAACTCAGAATAAAAAAGTTTGCTTATTCAGTCTTTTTACGTCTAACTCTCCTGGACCTTGACGGGTGGCTACCTCATTTCACCCGCAAAAATATACCACATACCGAGATCTGCGAAAACAGAGTGCCACATCCAAAATGTGTAAATGGCGCGATGATATATGAGGCCAATTTGATTTTTCGGTGTTGCGCTTGAATCAAACCCACCTTCAGCATTTGCTTCATCTAATCTCATTTCCGTTTCGCAATTCCACACCTCCATAAAATCTTGTCTTCTCCACATACTCCAGTCTCTACGGACTCGTAACTACATAACTGCTCCCTTCGGGCCCTGCAGCATGTAAGAAACCTTCCTGTTCATGTGAATGGGGGCAGTGGGCCGTGTACGACCCGCCGCAGTCTCGACCGGTGACCTCTTCAGCATCGCGCATCGATTCACGTTGTTCTAGTCAGTCACTTTTATCTAGCCTGAGACCAGAGCCACTAGCCACTTGGCGCATTGCGTAACTTCGAGCACTAGGTGTATTTATATATGCACATGCTGCACAAGTACACTCAGATATAGGCTGTGCCACAATATTTAAGTAGAATTAACATAGGACCTGTTCATTAGATTTGTAAGTGAAAAACATTTACAGCTTCTCACTTCCGAAACAGAATCGTATTTGGTGAACCATTAATTTGTGTACTTCTGTTCACCAAAACTCGAAGGATTGTAATAAAACGATTTATTGTTCCACTTCCGTTTGCTGACCAAAATCAAATCATGAAATTTATTTTTTCTCACAAGTTATTGTAGATACATCGTGCAGACATTAATCGAAAAATATTTAAACGGATTGAGAGGACTTCAGCATAAATCTCGTAGTCGATTTTTTTTATAATTATTATGCTTCCTTCATATCTCAGCTTACCAAAACTCGAAGGATTGTAATTAAACGATTAATCACCCCTCCATTAATTTTACAAATATACCTATCATAAACAAAAATGTGAACACTCACTGGTTTTCTCAAGTTTAGCATGAGCTAGATTCTGTCTTAAAAAAATAATAGCCAACAAATAGGTACAGTATTATTATTATACAAGGTGTTTCTGTACACTGTACTTATGGATCAAACTTTAAGGGTAGATATAACACGTAGTACTGATAACGGAACAAAAAGAATTTTTTTAAAAATTTGCAAAATTAAGGGTGTTTACTTAAAGGAAACATGTTGAGTTCCTTAATGTTTGATCCATAAGTACAGAAACATCCTGTATAGTGAAGATATATAATGCTAACGAAATGCTTTGATTTAGAATAATTTTTTTCTGAAAATGTATTTATAATTTGTTAAATAATAGATTAGATAATGTCTTTTGCAAATGACATTTGAAATTTGAAATTAAAATCCAGTTAAATTCTTTATACTTGACGAATGAGAATTTACTAATAAATGGATAATAATTATAACATTTACTTAATCTGTACTTATATAATCTCAATTATACAATATTATTGAAATTGTGTTGTAAAATACAGGAATATATTTTTTTTAATTGGAAGTATTCTGACCTGACAAATATTATACAGCAAGTTGCGGTATAAGCATTGAAAGGTTCTTTTGTACTTTAATATAAGGGATGCTTAATCGTTTTATTACGATCCTTCGAAATTTGGTGAGCTGAAGTATAACAGGATTTGTGGTACGAAGCTGGGGTCCCCATATGTTGTATAATTTGGACCCTACTGTACAGAGTGTGAAGAGCGAGGCAATGCTGTCTGCCCGTTTCGTTTCGATTGAAATTTGGCGCAGATTTAGCTTGGCACTAAAGTCCGATGCACTGTGGATTATTTTTTGTACACGGAAAATAATTATTTAATCGTTACTTGGTCTATTTCTGAGAACTACTAAAATATATTTACTTTGATTCTGATCAGAAATTTCAAAGAAAAGGTTTCTGAAACTGAAACAATTAATTACAAATATACCTATTATTTATTTTAGGTGGATGAAGAAGAATACTGAAGAACATTTGGGCAAAGATAGCCTTGATTTGTTAATAAATATGTTTGCGAAAAAAATATATGAACTTGATGTAATTTACAGGAGAAATTTTAAAACAAATAACAAATGTTTTGTCTGCAATTTATTTAAATAAGTAAAATGTTCGTTAACTAATTTATCATTAATTAAAAAATTATAGTGAAACTTTTTACTAACGTGTAAATTTTTAATTAATAATGTGCGTTAGAACGAAACACGCAACTGTTGAAATAATAAAGTAATGTAGTTCACTAATTAATTTAAATGTTTCAAATATAAATAACATCATGGCTAATTTTAGAATTCTAAGAAACTGCTGATTCTTTGAAAAGCAACAATGGCCTTATTATATTAAACAAAGGATCATTTTATCAGCTAATGAATTTGCGGTGTACGGACAATATTTCTTTGTTTATTTACATAATCATTTTATTCTATTTGTATGTAAAGTTTTATTCAATTATAAAACTTAGTTTTTATTTATATTTGTTTCCAAAACTTTGTATTATTGTTTTAATTTTAATTATACTGAGTGAATGAAAAAAATATATAGGTAGATAGAAAATTTGATTTACAAATATGTAGTATCAGTGTGGTCATGTTTTGAGTTTAATTATTTCAAGATCGAATTCAGAGTACTAAAATTAATATTCCATCGTATAACAATAAGATAGCACGTGCGTCTGAAGATGAATTACGAGCGCGCAGCTGTTTCCAAAGTGCCGGAAGTGATGTGCACTAGTGCCCTTTCTGCTTCGCAGAATCAGCTAGGCTGGTAGTGCTTGCTCCCCGCCCTGGTTTGGCTCTAGTTCTGGAGTACATAGTGTCACGATAATGTTAGAGCATTTTTCACTCTTGTGTTTATTTTGCACTTGAGTATACACAACGTGGCTCCTGAGACTTGCATTAATAGTTGATATAAATAGACGGTGCGTACGCCAGTGCCCAAGACCCCGCTGAGACCAGGACCGGACAGGAAGTTTTGGAAAATACATAGCGACGAATTTTGTGAAATAAATTTTTGTCTGAAAGTATGCTGTAATCATTGCAGATTTTCTTCAGCTTCTTTAATTGATATATTTTGATGTGATGGATTCACTAAAGTTGATCTTTATTTTCATTGCATCGAAAGAATGAATTCGGTAGAATTACATATGCGAACTAAACTTAGTGGCTTTGACTACGGTTGTTGTGACCAACCACGACCAATTGCAATGTAAATAAATCGAATGTAAGTAACTAATTTTGAGTTGGCGCTAAGCAAACAATCAACGCACAAGCTTAGTTACGGTTTAATTTTTTATGGATACCTATTTTTCTACCCTTAGACGTGAATTTTTGTTTCAAATTCAAATAGAACCAACTTCGAAGTATATCCTAATCAATAAAAAAAGAATTATCGAAGTCTGATAACCCAGTACAAAGTTATGTGTGGTAGAATTGGTTAACAGGTGAAAATATCATTCTCTATTTTCTTACGCCTAGGGGCGAATTTTTTTTTTCAAATTTAAGTGGGACCAACTTCGAGGTATACCCTATACAATAAAAATAGAATCATCAAAATTGGACTACACTGTAAAGTTATGGGTGGTTATACATAAAAAATATATATACGCGGCGACTTTAGAAACTACTTTTTTTTGTCTATTAAAACTATTTGCACGATTTAGAATTGGAAACGGAAACAGAGAAAAAAAAATTCTAGACATACATTGTAGAATACCTATGTTGGAGAGACTTTTAGACAATAAATCACTAAAGAAGACTTAAGAAATGATAAATATACAGAAATAGATTAAATATTTGTACATAATAATAGTATTATAAATAAATGAAATTACCCATGATAATGTAGAAATTTCATCACTGCAAGGTAACAAATAAATATTTACTACTAAAGCCACTATGCTCCAAATCTTCATGATGTTCCCGAACTTTATTTATGATGAGAGATCTTCTCTTTGGTCTTTTTATGGTCTAAGATGGTTTAAGTAACTAAACTACAGTCAATAACTAATTTCGGTTTGTGTATATGGCTGAGCGAAAATTTTCCTCTGCCCAAAATAATTCCAGTGCGGTCCTGGCGGGGGCACAGATTGTTTAGGGTCGGTTTGTTCACGTCACGGAAACATAGCACTCATTTTATGTGTTCCTATTTATAGCTTTTATATGGATATCATTATCTATACACGTGTGCGTAAAATGTAAGGTTTCAGTTTTGCAGCACCACCGAGTATTTTTAGCGGTAATCGACTTTAATTTTTTGTGCGCTGACATTTATATTCAGCATTCCTGCTTCGGAATTATCAGCCTATAATCAAATTTACTTGAATCGGAAATTGTATTAGTTGCGATCCCTCCGCAGTATTTTTTATTGGCAGTACTCCAAGCCAGAGGAAATGATGTATTTGATGTTTTTCTAGTCAATTGCTCGATATCCGGATATTTAGTAGCCAAACATCCGCTGCGAAGTGCGAATCGCTAACCGATATCCGATTGTTTGTTATTTATTATTAGATTTTATTGTTATTGCTGTCTAGTTCGCGTAGCCATTCGGATTGTAGTAAAAGTGAACGAGTGGAAAGGAGTTCTAGTTGAGATGTAAATATGTAGTAATGTTGTAACGTAAACTAAAAATATATTGTAGTCATTCATGTGTGGATTGTATTCTGATTATTTCAGTGGATATGATGTAGGCGGTGGAATGAAATGGAACATTTAGAAATTCACTTTCTCAATCGAAAATGAAAGTTGTCTATTGTTCAAAATCCAAAAGATCAAGGTTGAAATTGTTTTTCCAATAATCTGCATTTTAAGACGTCTACAAATCTTAATATTAACTTGTTCACATAAATTCTTTTATATTTGGATTTTTATTTAAATAATACCTACATTACAATGTGACAAATTAATCAGATTTTAGACAGATCACTAGTATATTTTTAAATAATTTTAAAAACTATGATAGAATTCAATGCTTTGAAGCTTCTTCAGGAAGAGTCACGGTTACTCGACGAGTAAGCCATGCTACTGGTTAAGAACAATCTTCGAAAGATTTGTGACTGATGAAGCATTCCTACGATGGCAAACAAACCTCTGCCTCAAAATTTGAGACTTTTCTAAGATGCAACATTTATTTTTGTCACTAATGTATTACTTATAGATATGCAGTATCTTACTGTTCCAGATAAAACGCAACATAGGTTGTCAATGTTAAATGAACTTGTCATATAATTTGAAGATGTTTACTAATGAAGAAAATATTCTAATGGTGACTTGGTATAATTATGGTTGCAGTTTATCTGGAACACAATGGATATGTATATAGGTGGTGCTGGTATCTATATTAATAATTGAAATATAATAATACTGGAACGCTAACTGACGTTGAAAATACGAGTCGAGATAGATAACAACCGCACTACAAACAAGTGTTATATAAAGAAGGGTGGCCTTACTACATCTATTTGTCTCAGGCTTGTTTTTCGTTTTCATAAAAGCTTACAAATTACCGTTCCAGTTTTATTATATTTCGATATAAATAACAGAGAAATCAATGTTGAGTCTTAGCTGAAACTCGCGATATATTATTATCCATGTTGATGTTGTGATAATTTGTAAATAAAAGAAAAACGAAACCGGTCGGAATATTTTTTAGTTATTTCGTAATAAACTTGTTTAATTTTTGCGAATAAAATTCGTTTACACAATTACATTATGGAGTTTAATCATTTTATTGACATTGTAAAGAAATAAATTATTCATTTTTACTTTCAATTTCAAGGATTTGTTTGTTGATAAACAAGGAAAATCAACTTAATGATGAAATCTAATTAACGTAAAATTCCTATTATCCGCCACAAAAAATATTGAAATTCCGCTTTGCATAGCCATAATATTTACCAGCAAACCAACTGATTTCCCTGATTGCATAACCCAACAATAATTTACCTTTTTTCTTTCTTGCAGGACCAAGATGCATAGAGGGTTATCGCTGACGGGCCTCCGCACCAACAACGTTTACGACGGCAAGATCGCTGGTCTGTACGACCTGGAGGAGACCCTTGGAAGAGGCCACTTCGCTGTCGTCAAGCTCGCCAAGCACGTCTTCACCGGCGAGAAGGTCGCTGTCAAAGTCATCGATAAGAGCAAGCTCGATGAAGTGTCGAAAGCTCATCTCTTTCAAGAGGTAATCAAACAAGAAAATCTACTGGTTTGCACAAAATAGGTATTTTGGTAATCAATTTCTGAAAATAGATCCATTATTTGTTCGAAATTCGTTTCACTGTGACATCAACAACATCAAACAATACATTAATTACAGTTTGTCTGCGAGATCAGAACTCCAAATAAATAAATATATTATCACGTCCAGAACCCGTTTCGTTTATCATAGATTCGAATAAGATATGCTGACGGCACATAAACTCACAAGCTAATAGGAAAATCGAGTTTTCCATTCTCGGTTTTTAAAATTTCTTTCCCTCATTCCCCTTGGGTGTTGAGGTGTAATATTCTTACAGTGTTGGGTATTTATTAAAACAACAAACGTCATAATTTATCCACTTATTATCACAATACTAATTGTGTAATTTTTTGAGAAATAAATTATATTTTGTCGATTACACCGCCACTTATTGGAAATACAAGAAAAGTGTTCGAAAAAAACCTACAAAATTTTTTACGCTCTTTCTGAACCTGCAATCTGGGAGTCAGGGGCTTATTTTGCTAGTATCAGATGTCCCCTTCAAAACTAAGGAGGTTTTGAATCGGCACACTTTTTGTTACGATGCATTGTTTTCGAGATATTCAAGGAAATATATTAAAATGGGACATCCAGTATTGCAGATTTAGTTAGTACATAAAATTGTATAGGTGGGTACTGATATATTAACAAAAATGTGAAATTATGGGTACGGCACAAGAAATGGTAAAATTCGTAGAACCATATCTTAAATGTGAACACAATAAACTGACTAGATTTTAGTGTATACGGCGCCATATTTTATGAGTAGTAATGCTAGGAAACATCAGTCAGCATTTATGTATTACAGAGGGTAAATCTCAAACGTGACATTTTAAAATTTAGTCTATACGAAACCAAGACATTCTCAGAGGGTTGTAAAATAGTGTTGCAAATTTTTATTATGTTGCTGCAATAAATGTAATGTTCCAAGCAATTTTATATTTGTACAAACAAAGATTTCCAAGTTTACATATATACAGATAATAAAAATAATTGTGTATTAGTTTAGTAGAATTTTATTTAAAAAAGGATTATATTTCTCATTTTAAGTTTTGAGATTATGGTGGGTTTTTCTATTCTGTAATACTATTTTTCATTACATTAAAAGGGTCATGTTATCTAGCCATAACCAGATTTTCATTTTAATTAGTTTAATTTGGAAATTCCTTGCATATTATTCCTTAAATATATTATTATTTATATTATAAAATACATAAATTTATCATCACGCTGTTTACCCATTTTAGGTGTGGCACTTTGCTCAAGTAAATCTCGGTATTATGATATATTTCTGCGCCTGAAGTGCGATTACCAGTCGTCAAGTCACGGCCTCAAAAAATGGTAGTATTGGAGAAGCCATAGGGGTAATATTATGTGGTGAAAATTTTTGGAATTTATTTGGGATGGAACCAAGGATCTTATGATCTACAGCTCAATACGTTACCATGGAGCTATTTACAAATAATTTTTTTATGGTATTTCAAACCACAAATTAACTAAATACTTAGTATATCAACTAACTAGATAGAGGGTAGACAATTGACCTGTAATAGAACAGCTAATACCCTGAATAGAGGTTCCGAAATAAATTCATTTTGAAATATTATTTTGTACTAGAAATACCCCAGCGGTTCATTTTTAAGTTATTTTATATTTGTTGGCCAGAAATCACACTTCACACTATTTACATATACACAAGGTAATAATTTATTTAGTGAAATAAAATAAAAATAACTATTTAATTTTTAATATACATTCAACCAACAATCAATCTCCTCCAAACATTACTATCCTATCCACATTCATACCTATACATTTGTTCCTCTGACTTCTACGTAATTTCACCAATCTGTCACTCACTTCCTACTCTTCTATCATTTTCCTTCTCAATTTGTAAACAAAATCATAGAACAGATTATCTGTTTACATGTTGATTTCCATTTGAACTACCTTTCTAAATTCACAAAATATCTGGGCTAATTTAATTCTGTGAATAGAACGATTTGATTGACAAGCTATTTTATTTTTTGTGAATAGCATCAAACTTTGAGTTAGTTAACTATAAATTAATCCCTCATAAATTTGTTCAAGTTATAATCTACTATCCGTTTAACACCTTGAAGCTAATAAATAAAACCAGCTGTACTATATCATCCAAAAATGAATTCATGCTCGTACCTCATCACATGTTCATATGTATGTATAAATTTGCAAACATCACACCATCTGTCTTCGCTGTTTCTTCTGGCGTCCAGGTCTACTTAAGTCTTAAGAAACCTTAGTCTGAGTCTTACTGGTCATTGTATATGTAGATGAGTACATATGCTACACAGCTCATGTTGTGTAGCCTGGAGTTGTTATTGTATAACTTAACAAGTTCATTGACTGATCTACAGTGGTGTTGTTGTACAATGGAGTGTGCCGCCGGCATATGAATAAATTTGCCGAATTTGTGCCGGTGACATTGATAAATTACGCCGTGTGTTTAATTAATATTATATTTGTACTTTGAAGTAGTTGATTAACATTTGAATCTATAGTAACATTATCACTATGTGAGAAATATTGAAAAATGCATTTATTATCATGTACGATATAATGCGAATCGTAAATGTAAATAATTCTGAGAATAAGGTTATTTATAATAATATTGCACAAAGTATTTGATTTCTAAAACAAAACAAATAAAGTCCAGTGGGATATAAGCTATAAATGTTATATACCTTTGAACATTGTATTATTTCTATTTGACGAATTTTAATTGTAAGTAATCACAAAATTGTATATGCGAATATCCGAATGCCTTGGGTGATTTTTGGTTTCATAAAACAAGCACGTTCAGAGCCAAACACCCAGAAACAGGGTTCCTAGTACTAGCTATTAGCTTAATATTTTGTCTAGAAATGGTTCAATTATTATGTAGACGTAGAAACCCAAATGGTCTTATGAGAAGTATTTGTTACTAAGAAATCTTCAATTTCCGATAGTTCTGAATATTTATATTTGCGTTTACATATAACAAATGTATTTTACTTTGCAGAAAATTATTGTTTACTACTAAGAATTGTACAACTTTCGATTTATTCAGGATGTAAATATTTCAAAAAGATTTCAACCTATAACCCAAACAATATAGAACAAACCTACATAAATATTTATAGGAATTCTCGAATAAATCAAAGTGCACTTTGGAAAATTCCAATCCTTTTACAAAACCATGCACCACGTACTCTGCTACATATTGTGTTCCATTTAAAAATCAATATCTAGTAGGCTCTAGGGCCACTTCCGAAGTTATGTACCGGAAATATCTTTCCTCTAAAACTTCGTTGAACTTGTGTAAGTTATTTAGTTCTATTACCCGCTTCATTCAATTACAAGCTGTAATTAGCAATTAATTTTTCTGTAATGAAATTATCTAGCCTAAAATGAATTTAATATTTCCATTAAATATTTTATCAAGTGGTTTTGTAGTTTTGTAAACCACACGTTTTAAATAGAACTTTCGATAAATTATTTAATAATTTATAACTGGATTACCTGCATGTAATTGCAAAATAATCATATTACAAAATTCATTTATGTTTCAAATATTTATTAGGTACATAATTGGATCATACTAATAAATTGTACCTAATTTTTAAACAGGCAATTTAAATTCTTCAGGAAAGAAATTAGTGACGGATGCTATTTTTATCTGATGAAAATTTGTCTGCTGTGGGAATTGAACTGAAGATCTCTAAAAAACTATAAATATAATACTAATTAGTTTTATCTCGTACATTGTTTATCGTAATAAAACCAGAAACATATTAAAATTACTACACAACATTTTATCGATTTCTCCAAGTAATAAATCTGTCTATTAAAGCTATAAAATATATTAATTAATCTCGTATCCGGGTACACGATATAATACACAGACCTGATTACTACATTTATAAACAATAACAAATCAAATGGAATCTTAAATATTGACAATATGATAATATATATTTTTTTCACAGGTACGATGTATGAAGCTAGTCCAACATCCAAATGTCGTGCGGCTGTACGAAGTCATCGACACGCAGACGAAACTCTACTTAATATTAGAACTAGGCGATGGGGGTGATCTCTACGACTACATCATGCGCCATGAGTCTGGCCTGTCGGAACAATTAGCTAGAGAATATTTTAGACAAATTGTTAGAGCTATTTCTTACTGTCACCGACTACATGTGGTGCACCGAGACTTGAAACCGGAGAATGTGGTCTTCTTTGAGAAACTCGGAGTTGTGAAGCTAACTGACTTTGGATTTAGTAATAAGTTTTGCCCTGGACAGAAACTGGAGACGTCCTGTGGGAGTCTGGCTTACTCAGCTCCTGAAATTCTGTTGGGAGATTCGTATGATGCTCCCGCAGTAGGTAAGAAGAACTTTTAAGTTAAATATTTATTATATTAAAATTGATGAAATTCAAGCTATATTAAATGTGAATGATAATAATTACTTTGTCTGTGTACAGATGTGTGGTCCTTGGGCGTCATTTTATACATGCTGGTATGTGGCCAGGCACCATTTCAAGAAGCAAATGATTCAGAAACATTGACTATGATTATGGACTGTAAATATACCATTCCAGCACACGTATCAGCGGCTTGTAAGAAGTATGTTTCTGTATTGTACAATTATATCAACGTATTATAAACTATAAATTATTTGCAGTTTAATTGGCCGAATGTTAATCCGTGAACCAGAACGCAGAGCATCGCTAGCACAAATTGCCAGCGATCCTTGGTTAATGGAGGGAGCAAAAGACTCTCAGCCAACTGAGTATTTACCTCTTGTGTCCAGACATCAGGTTTCCGATGAAGATCATAATATCATTATCCAAAAAATGGTCAATGGGAACATTGCTACTAAAGAAGAAATATTAGAGTAAGCATTTTAAAACTATACCCGATTGATTGTAATCTAATTATTGTTTTTTTTTTTGTTCAGGGCTTTGGATAAGAATGAATACAACCACATAACAGCAACATATTTTTTACTCGCAGAGCGAAAACTGCGAGCTCATAGACAAGAACAAGCTCAAAGAAAGCGACCTGAACAACTTTCAGTCACTTCACATAAAGTTATAGCAAATCGTAGTAGTGATATTCCAAATAACAATAATATTAGTACGGGACCAGTACCAACCATGCTCACCGTTCCACGGACTCCCGGTGATCTACCACAGGTAAGCAATACACAATTTTATAAAGAAAAAAACATTTACGTAATATTTATATAGCGAGCCCGCAAATGCAGTATAGTCCAAGAAGAAGATGACGAAGAAGACTTGTCAAGTTGTTCTGGAAGAGAAGAACTGGCTCCACCTCACTGTTCCCTGAACCGGAGAGGATCTCGTTCCGAAGGAAAGTTGAACTTAACAGTTCAAGAGCGAATCGCCGAGTCTGAAAGACGACGGGAACATAAGCCACCTCCTAATGTTGTCAAGCACGTCCTACACGAAGAAGCTACCAAAGAAACCAACACAAAACCCAGCCACGATGGAGATGCGTGGGCAACTGCAGTCCAGAAACCTATCATTGCGGTAAACAGGCCCAAATCTGCTGTAGAAACTAATCTAGCCTCCAAATTTAGTACACGCCCCAATATACCAACAGGAAAATGGAGACCCAGTCTACCTTTACAAACCCACCAAGAAACCGCTGCGGATACGACGGCTCACAAGATGAAGCCCGTCAATAATATAAACCCCACTATTCAACCTCCAGTTGTTACCACAATAATCACAGAATCATCAACCATTACCATACCAATCCACACAACTACATCCCTTTCATCACACGCTTTACCAAAGTACAAAACGATGCCATCCCCTACTCGGTTAACTAGTAGTCCTCTAAATCCACCGCAACTTACGCTTAATGAAATATTTGAAGAGAGCGACGGATCACTGGAAGGTGCAGTACGACACACTCCTCGGCAATTTCTCAGCAGAAATCAAAATCGCACTACAAGTTACGAGCAACGTCGATCAAAATTTCATAAAAACCGCACAGCGTCTTGCAGTTCTTCCGACGCGTCAGACGACGACAGCGAAAGCAGAAAAAAGCGTGCACATAAGCTAAACAACACGGGCAAACCATTGCCCGGTCGACGAGACTCTCACGACGATTCCAGTGATTCGCAGGATCCGGGTGGCAGTGGAGGAACCGGTGGCACTTCTGGAGCTGGCGCTGGAGTCTCTGGACAGATGAACAGATGTGGTGAAATGGCCACGCACGGTGCCACTGGAGCCGGCTCTAAACCGGACAATAAGTCTGGAAGTAGTAGCAATACTGGAGGAGGCCGAAAGAATCAAGGAAGTCAACCAGTCATGTTTGGGAGAAGACATCGGACCGGGAGGCGAAGAAATGGAGAAACGCGATTACGGGAAAGTCAGTCTCTGAACCGAATATCAGAAGTTCAAGAAGACACACAATCGCATATCGTCATTTCTACTACTTTGACCGCAACACAACCGATAACATGTACTTCTCCGAAAGTGAAAAGCTTAGGTGCTCGTTTGTTGCAAAGTTGGTCATTAGGCAGCAAGAAATCGCCAGTACAAGAAGAAAGCGATAAGTCTATTCAAAAAGATGCTAGTCATTTAATAGAAAAAGTCAGTACAAACAATAAATCCGTTCTTGTAGAGAAATCAAAATCAGAAGAAAAAGAAAACTGCAATAAACTGATTTCAGATAAAAATGGCTCGAGAAAAATGCGTCTTCTAGGGAAATATTTCCAAGTTCACAAAAAGATATGCATACCTTTGCCTGGTTTATTTGGAAGAAGTCGATTGTACAAAGCTCAATCCTGCAGTTCACTAGTGAAAGACAGAATCACACCGGCCACGGTGGATTCCACTTTGTTTTGTAATGAAATCATGAAGAATCGACCAACAAGTGTACCCAGGAGCAACATAACCAGTGACAGTGACATTAACCAAAATTTAGGGAAAAGTGACACTTTAAAAACGAGCGGCGTCGTTCAACTGAACTCGGTGTGCTCAGGGATCGGAGGGATTTGTCGGCTGCACTTAGGCGACGCGTCTAAATGCTGCAGTCTCTGCTGACCACAGTGATCGTAATGCAATCGATAGCTGCAACCAAAGGGTAGATTTAGTAAATCTTTTAACAAATATTCAACTTTAATGATTATTTTATTTAGATCCACGATTACTAAATACACATGTTTCATCATTTTCAAATTATTAATACAATGAAAATGTTTCGGAAGATTGATTTCGTTTCTCTAATTCTTGGAAATATAACTAAATTTTCTATGAACAATTATATAAAATTTAACTTAAAATTAGATGGCATGTGTCCTAGTATTCCAAATGATTAATAATTAGGATACTGTATTATTTTTTGTTAAAAAACTTCACATTCTCGTCCTGTATTAATGTGATGAAATATGATATCTATTAATCGTGTTTAGAGTTAAATGTACATAAATTCACAATTGTGTGATGCAGATTTCCAATGTGGATTGTATACACTTTCTTCGCTAATATTTTGTTTATCTGTTTTATACGTAGCGTTATTAATGTTGACTGATTTAATACTACTTTTAATAATATTGTTTAAAAATAGACAAATTTTAAAAAAAGAACAAAAAAAAAAGAAACCAACACACTGGTAGTAGACTGCAAGCACTTCTAGATATAACAGTAACATAAATACCAATCGAATTTTCGGATATTTGAGAAGTGTTTAGTACCTAATCATTTTCAGGGTTTGTTATCAAATTTTCTATAAATTATTAACTTTTGTACATATAATTTTCCCTGTTTATTTTAACATTTACTGACGTAGTGTACAACCTCTAATTTCGATTTGTTCAAATTATTTATTTTATATATTTTATTCAATGTACAGGTAGTTTAAATGCTTTTTAAGTAATTTTATAAAAAATTTCCCGGCTGGCCGGAAAGCAAAAACATAAATTTTTCTAATTTAGTTCAAATCAATTCATCCGTAATTGTTTTATGCACATACTACTAGAAATCTATATTAGAGTACACATGCTAAGTGGCATATTCAAAATAAATGTGAGTACCATGAACTTTCTAGAAGAATCCTTAGGGCATTGTCTTTGTTTTATCGAAAATGTAAGTCCTATAATACGAGGAGACTTTAGTTTGCCTTTAACTTTTAACACCAGTGTTCAACCTGAAGTAAATACTAGAATGCATGTTTCAATATACATGTTAACGAGTTTGGTTTTTCGTTTGAAATCTTAGCAAATACAGCATAGTGTACATCAATAAGAACTTAAATCACCCACTTCAATGTTGAAATGTTGTTACATCCAGTCTTAGGTCAGTGTTTTGATGTTAAAGAATATGATTGTTATTATTATCTAACTTTTTCAAGGTATCTCCTTTTGTTCTATACTTCATAAGCTCTAGTTCTTTTACGAATTAGACGTGATAATGCATTCATTATCGATCAATAGTTATATATTTTTTCATTTTACATAATTTAAGATTTCTGTCAGTGGCGGTGCTAGATTTTTATACTACGAATGCAGTTTTGGGAAAGAGATAAAGAGATCGATATATTCTTTTTTTATGAATTGACTGAGAAAGTGATGACATTAAAATCAAAAGTAAAATGGTAATTTTATAATATAGAAGTAATAATAATATTTATCTAGCTTCGCTGCTGAAGCCATCCAATACATATAACATATTCCGCACGTAATAGCTCATTATTTATTTTAGTAATATATATCAAATCGCGAAATACTTTGATTTGCTCAAATTCGTACCGCGTATTAGATGATTCAATATTTATGCATGTTAACTTATACAGAACAATAATAAATCAATATATACATATATGAAATTAATAGTTACAATCAATGCAATAACTCGAAATATTTAAAATAGTTCTCATTTTTATTTTACATTTATTTTAGCTATCATTAACTCCTCAATATATTTAATATATTGCAAATGTATGTGCCATGCACAATATTTATGACTAAACTAAAACTTTGTATGCCTCTCAACTTTGTGAGTGTTAAGATTTGTATTAAAACTTGCGTTTGAATATTGAATAATTTTTTACTAGTTCAGTACTTCTATAGTTTCCTATTGGTGTAGTGATTGAAATGTATCAGGATCTGAGTTTTTTCCCATGGATTTTTGTGTTTATAATTTTCATATTAAAATGCTGTATACTAGATGTCAAGCTGGTCTTGTATATTTAGTATAATGGTGTTATTCGTATGCATTTTATGTGTGCACTTGGTAAACTGTCAATAAACTAATGTTATGTATATAAAATTACAGTTTTATGAATTTTTTACATTAGCATTTATTTACGAGATATACTTGTTTAAATGAATATTTTTAAGTTATCTATTCATTTTTAAATTAATTTAATGGTTGATAAGTGAAATGATTTACATAAATATTTTATTTTTATTTTCAAGCAATGTTCCTCAACAGCTTCTGGGATTTTGGCAGCCATCAACTGTTAGGTTTTTTCCACATAAATGTATTAGAATTTAGAATAAAGGGCAGCCATATAGTTACAATTTCAATCGTAGGACCTAAATGAAAAAATGTTTCAAATTGAATTTATATATCTTTTTATTTCTTAAACTTTTTTGTCTGAAACATTTTTAAAGTAGGACCTTAGTTTCAGAGATCGTGTTATTTACACTAAAAAAAAACTGCTTTAATTTTCAATTACATCCACAATTCCAAACATAGTGGATCTGCTGGTATTCTGACCAGTATCGCCGGACCCTTCATCATCGTGAACAAACATCACAAACCTAGAATCATCTGCTGCTGCAACATCATCGTGGAGCTGCTGGTATTCTCACCAGTATCAACGGACCATTTATCATCGTGGACAACGTCACCAGAGTCAATAACATGACTGGGCGTTTATTGAAACATCATCAGGACGGACTTCTGCTGCTAGTAACATCAATGTAAGAATATGACTATTGTCGTTTAGCCACGTTATTCAACAGTTAATATCTTAGTTCACAAAAAAAAAATCTGGTGTGGGCGCACCACACTACTTTTTTATACAAATAAATAGTTTGCTAGAAAATAAAATACTCCTCCAAACTTGAAATTTATTACTTATATATAATTTAAACAAGAATAAACTCATTGCTGTAGTACGCATCGTAATATGTCTTATATTTATCGAAATATGGCGATTTGTAATATTTTTCAAAATACGGAAATTTTCCCAAATATGACTTAAAATTGTAAATTTTTTTTTATTACATTTTTTTATAATATTCGCGGCAGGAAACCCATTGCAGCAGAGCGCATCGTCATATCTCTAATATTTTTCGAGATATGACGATTTTTTATATTTTCCGAAGAGCTACTTTGAGGGGATGTAACTCGAAAACTATACAAGATATCGAAAAATACCTCCAGTTTTGTGTTTTTCGTGCCATTTATAATAAATTAGTAAATTTTGAAAATTTTGAATTTTTTATTAAAATTTCGATTGGAGATATCTCGACAAATATGAAAAATATAGACTTGCAGTGTTCACCAATCGATTCAGCTCGACGAAATACATAAACCCTGAAAATTTCAGAAAATTCGGACAACCTGTTGAAATGTTAGAGCAAAAAGTCTGAAAATGGCCAAATTCAGGCCAGACGTCAAGGGGTACCCCTTGACTTCATGGACAAAAAACGCCATTTTCAGGCTTTTTGCTCTAACTTTCCATCCCGTAAAGCGATTTTTATGAAACTATGCATACTTATGTATTTCGACGTGCTGAATCGACTGGTGAAGACTGCAAATCTGTATCTTTAATATTTGTCGAGTTATCGCCAATGGAAATTTTGAACAAAAATACAAAAAAATTTCAAAATTTTAAAAATTTGCTAATTTGTTATATAAGGCACCAGAAACGCTAAACTGAAGAGAATTTTTAGATATCTCGTGTAGTTTTTGAATTACAGGCCCTTAAAGTTGCACTTCGAAAAATACCAAAAATCGCCGTATTTCGAAAAATATTAGTGATCTGACGATGCGCTCTGCTACAATGAGTTTCTTAGCGCTTATATTATAAAGAAATGTAATAAAAAAATATTACAATTTTAAATGAGAATATTCCGTGAGTTTCAAATTTTTCTATCGGTATGTGAATCTGTATTGAATGATTAACAATTACAGTTTCTGTTATTTGTTTGTTCCCATAGCAACTAAAATTAGTTTATTAAACATATAATTCAGTTTTGTCAAAAGAAGCAAACGAAATCACATATCTTGTCTAGTTCATGAGATATTGCGCACACGGACATCCATCCATCCATCCATCCTCACACGCAGACATCATTGTGAAATTGGTCTTAACGGATTCAGTGGACGTCAAAATGTGTATTTCCGCAAAAATCTTGTCAGCCATTTTTTTTTCGTGATTTCTATCCTTCTTTATACTATAAGAAAGTAAAAATTGTAACAAAACAATTAGTTAAGATATTTGTTATTTTACTAAGTATTGTTCCAATTATGTGATTATAATTTCATGTTGTTTGTTTTTGATCAAGGAGCAAAATAAGTTTTTATTTGTTACAGCTCAGTTACTATGGCGACGAGGCCACCCTCCTGCTTGGTTTTTCTGAGAGTTTGATATCGGCTATGTAATTCAAATATAAATAACCATAAGTTTATTATTGCAAAATGTACTTTACTATTAAAGATTTAAAAATACTTCGAAAATGCAGTCAATATTTTTTTTTATTACGAATATGGGAAGCGAACTAACTACTCAGGTCATATGCCGCCTCATGAGTAGATGATTTAAGAACAACAAACAACCATGCTCTTCAGTGGGATTCGAACCCACGACCTTTGGCGTGCTAGGTACAAATTTTTATTTATTGCGAGTAATATTCTTTTTAGTGTTCGAAAATGATGGATGTTCATTATGTAATTTTGGGAAAGACAGGGATAGAAATCTTTTAATCCTAATATATTTTTTGTTTCTTTATGACCCCGTTGCACAGATCGCAGCGTTCCTGGTAATAAAATGTCTTAATATTTTATTGTTGATAACAAATGTAATTAATCAACTTAGTTCAACTAAAAATTATTTGAAAAGCATTTAAACAAATATAAGGTTTTCAAAATTTTATTCTACTGACGGTTGGAGATCTCTGTATTTCCCGCTTTCTGTATTTTAAAATTATACCAACAGATAGCAGAAACGTTGACTTCTACGCACTAACTACAGGGGTTCCAAACAAGCAACTCATTACACTCCCTTTTAATATTAGCCATCCAATAAAAACAGGATATTCTACTATCAGATGAAACTTTCCACCCTTGCGGAATATCGGTCTAAAAACAGATATTTTACTTTCTCCGGAACACTATATCCAAATAATTACACAAAAAATATGTACCTAATTCAATATTGTTGTGGAATGATTATAATATTGTTTTTTGTAATTTTACGGATTAACTTAAAATTTATTTCAAATTAACTTATTACATTTTTTGAAGAAGTAAGACTTTGATGACGTACTAGGCTGGCACCCATTGCTACTCGGCAGAAAGGAGGAACCGTTTTGGTTTCCGCCCAACTAGGGGAGGGATCTCAGGGTTAATGTGGATTACTATAAAATCTCTATTTACCATTTGGAAAGCACTATACAGCCAGATTCATAAAACGAATTAAATATGGAACGGATATAATTATTTAAAGAATTCTATCATTCTTAGCATAGAATATGAATCTACTTGTAAAGTTTCTCGTGATATTCATAAGTACTATTAAAAGTACTTATTTACCTGATAATAAGAATTGTTCTTAGGACATAATTTGACCTCCGCAATACCTAGCAACTTTTGTCTGAAACATTTTTTACCATCTTGCTTAGTTCTCGCGGTCACCCATCCAAATTATTTCCGAAGTGAAACGTATTTGAATTCATCAACCACGCTGTACGCTGTCAACTTTATCGCAATGCTGTACTGGCGGTTGATTTACAGTTATTCGGAACACAATATATTATTCTAAACACAGTTTTCGATATACTTCACCTAGAAAAACTATCGGTTTAATACCATCAAGAATTATTATAATTTAATAATTATAATTTAACTTACTTGTTGCTCAGAGGAGGCGACAACAGATCTGCATTGCAACTCAGCAATTAGGGGCTTCCGGGGGTCTACTGTTCCACTTGAAGACTTTTACCTGTTGCTTTGCTTTTAGTTATTCATTGTGAACCAATCATGATCAAAGGCGGTATCCAGCCTTTTCTAGTAGCGTATTTTCTTGTTAGAATCCAAGTTGGACCGCAATTTCTATGGGAATGCATCAATCAGATAATTTACAGTTTGAACTTTTTAGGTTATCCTCATCATTATTATATAATTATTATTTTGTAATGTGACTTAACTTATTATACCTGTATAAATACGATACTATGTAATAATATGACACATTTAAGCTTTATTACTTTTAATTACCTTGTTGATTGCCGCGTTTTTTTGTGATTCTTGCAAGCTGTAGAGGGTTCCGGCGTACTATTTTAACTAATCATGTGTGAGATATAGTTTGTAAAATGTCTTAAGTATATGTGCTAACAGATTTGACTGAAATTTGGTTGTAATGTACTTAGCAAAATACAGATTCGATTAGTGTAAGTATTTCTTTGTTCTGGATAAAGGTTAATATAGAATTTTTTTAGGAACACTTTTTAAATATCCCAAGAAAAAGGTTATGAACAAATTTTAAACAATGTGCTGAGCTTATTATTGAACCGATTTGAATGAAACCTGAATTTTATTGTTTGCTAGACATCACAGACTTGATCAATGAACAGTTAGCTTAGTTTTCTATCAAGTGCCGTGGATCGGAGAGACCTTTTCTTTGGAATCGCCCTATGCTGCTAAATTCCTTCAATTTTAGAATGACTTTGTGAGCTTATTCCTCAACCAATTGAAATGAAATTTGCTGTAGATATATTTCAAACAATGCAGATTCTAATTCTACCCATATTTTTGAGTTGTCACCTATGTCAAGACTAGCGTTGAAGAAATACTTCGTACGTTCTACGCAGAGTGTGAACTCTTACAAGTTTGATGTGATCTCCTGAACTTATTTCTGAACAGATCTCAATGAAATTAAACTATGATGTATTAAATTTATTGAAAATTTGAATTCCTTGTAGTTTTCATGGCTCTAAATAAAGAATAATTGTTATTTTTTGAATTACTGTGTACGCGCTCTATATCTTTTTAAACAAGCACCAGGCAAATAATGAAATTTAATTTCTGACTAGAATATCTAAACTTAGTATAACAAATCGATGCAAATCATATCGATTTTAGTATTAGTTCATATTTAAATAGCTAAATAGTAGTTTTAAAGCAAATTATATGCGAAATATGGAAATTGTCAAAATAACATTGGTCTTATGGAGAAATTGTTTTTTGCAAAAAACTAAAAATGGGTATAAAGGGTCGCAAAATGCTACTCGCATTAGCTAAATTTTAACCTGGGGATCATTTTAAGACCAAAATATCCTAGTTTTATGGTCAAATATAGTTTTAATTGTAATCTAAAATTTCCTAACCACTACTCAAGTTTATGTCTAATTTTCTCATAAACTACGCTAGCTAGAATTTTTTGGTTTTTTTTTTCAGAATCCTCATAAAATTCTACATTTAAATCATATATTCATAATGCCCAAACTTAAAGTTGACTTTTAAGCTGTCATTAAGGGTCAAATTAAGTGTCGACATACGTCGCATCGGACCTCTCTTTCTAACGTGTTATAATTATAGGGTACGTAGCTTAGGCTTAATGGTAAAAAGTTTGAATCAGACAGTCAGTTGCTCTCTGATCGTCGAAAAGCGTAGATGTTTTTCTCTGTGCTCTGCAAAAAAAATTTTTTTTTTGCGGAAATTGGGACTTTTAATAATAAAATTTTTAGTAATTCGTTAAATTGAAGTGTTAAGTAGTGTTTTAGCGTAAAAATTATGGATTTCCAGAAAATTTTTGAAAATAGTCATTTTTCATTGTTGAGGTTATTCAGTACCTGGTACGAGGCTAGCGCTGCTAGTTTCCGTGGTAACCGCCAAGGTGTCTCTGATTGTCAACAATGAAATTTATTGAACTTATTTAAATTATTATTTTATAATTTTTAAAGTTTTTTTGGGTATTAAAAAACTAAATTTTTGATTTTTAAGTTAAAATAATTTTTTTTTGTTAGGTTATGGCAATGTGTATATAGTTATAATTAATGCTTAATACATTTAATAATTATTACTTTTACTTAATTTATATTGACTTTTCATGGTGTTCTGGGTTATTCAAAGTTAAATTAGTGTTCGATAATCAATATTTTTACAATATTTTATTGGTGCAGTGACAATATAGTTCTTAAGAATTTAGTGACATTTTATGAGTGTTTTTAAATAGTGGTAAAGTCCCAATTACTTTGTTATTCATGGAGATCTTTGGAGTCGGGAGTCGTCGGCCCAGCTGAGAGGTTAGTACATAACTATTTAATAATTAGCATCATTTTGATTATGTCATCAAACCTTTACGCTCAATGTTTAACCTGCTTTGCTGTTGCTGTTGGTACAATGTAGTGTTTATTTACAGAATCCGATTGTGCTTCAAGGAGGATGAAGATAAAGTTCGGGAATGTCGCGAGTATTTTTTATTTTAAAGTGTTAAAGTCGCGAGTTGTATTTTCGTTTTTAATGCGTTTACCGTTAAAGACTATTGGACATTGAGTGGTTCCTGGACTGGCGATTGGTGTCGAGAGTCATCACCCTAGCTGAGAGGTTAGTATTTAATTATTATTTTATAATTAATATTCAAATCCTTCCACCTAATTCTTAAGTATGGCTGATGGGCTTTTATATATTATCCACTAACATTACAGTATTGGGTGAGGTGTCATATTGTTTGCTACTGTGAATTCAATGTGTGTTTTCTTTTGCAGCATCCGGTGGAGTCTCAGCTCAGGGATGATGCCAGATCTCTGCAGGAACGGTCAGAGATCAAAGGTCAGTAAAATTTTCATTAGCCGTTTTGTGGTTCCCAGCCATGTACTAAAGTATATTTTAGAGCTCACTTTTGGGCTCAATATTTTCCCCAATTTCGATATAAAGTTGCTATTATACTTTTGTCGTAGTTTAAGTACTAATACAGACTGTTGTTTTCAGTACATATTTTTTTTACAGCTCTTTTTGTGTTTTTCTTTCAGCTAGTTTTAGTTTGGCATTTGTGTAATAGCAACTATTTTAAAAATTCATAGTTTTAAGTCTAGGTTCTAGGTTACTTCAGGTGGTCTTACAGGTCCAGTGGCGGGTTCCTTTGCTGTCTAATTATATTTTTTATTGCAGGATTCATCAATTTATTTTTAAGTTAGGTTAAATTATTTTTACCGTGATTATTATATGTCTTTTTTGCTTTGCTTTAAATTCTCAATTAATTAATTAATAATATACAAATATTAAGTATACTTTAATGCATTAATATTCAGTGTTAGAGTTCATATACAACCTTTGTTTTAATTTAAATAATTGTGTGTACCACCCTCTTGCTTTTAAATCAATTAATAAAATAATTATAGACATATAAAATCACATATGCTGGGAACACAAAAACTTGTAACATTTTGAATATTATTTACAAATTCAAGTGTTACGAGGAAGGCACCATATTTTATTTCTTGTCCGTCCGTTCGGTCCTTTTAGTTAGAAGTCCTGATATGTTAATTCGCCGTTTTGGACGATGGCCGCGGGGCTTTGCGGTTTCTTCTACTGTCACTGTATTTCTATAACGAGCTTGTTATAGAAGTATAGTACTCTGGCAGTATCGAATGATTCAGTATTATTTTCGCGCTGCATATCGGATATATGCTCGGTACAGTTTGATAGGTTTAAAATCGCGAAATACACTCGGATTTAAAAATATTTTAGATATAATTTAGGGTAGATAGGTAACATATTACCCGGGCAATTGTGACAAAAAATCGGTTCGGTTGTTTTTAATTACAAGATTTCGCCAATTATTGTTGTAGTTAACAAATGGTTAGATTACAGCTATACAAAAATAGACTTTCGCTATATTTTTTGATTGCGGTAAAAAAAATTACGGCGGTGTATAATAACTATAAGAAGATATAGTGTAAATAATCACATGCAATATAAATAGTGATCTTCATATTCGATGATGTAATATGTAAAAATAATAATATATTGTTCTGTAGAAGCAAGAAAAATTAATTAAAATACGATAACAACGAACACTTTGTACAAATAAATATGTAAATATATTTGAGAATATTTTATACAAATGAATAAATAAAGAATAGGAATATAAAGAAATCAGAAAACAACATAAATATACTGGAGAGCTAATAAAGCACTGGGTTTAATAAAAATAGCATGAAATAATGGAATTATAAATAAATATTATTCGAAAATAATTATTACAAATTTTGTCTCCGATTTTTGCCAGCTATGTTTAGAACTTCTGTTTGAACAATATGAGAATACATTTGTTTAGCTAATACAAATAAAAAATAATTTATTAATACAGTGTTTCTCAAACAATTTAGTAGTAAATCTAAGGCACATTCAAATTGTTTAAATGATCAACAAAAAATAACAAGTATAATTAACATTAATAATAAATATAATTAATAATTTTGTTTAAGGCATCTATTGGAGTATTATTGTGTTTCCAAAACATTTTAGCAATAAATTTTACGAATAAAATTAATAAATAAATAATAATAATAAATATAGATTCGAGTAGATATAAAATAGTCAAATACTTTAATTTGTTGGTGGTACAGGATGTGTAATAGGAGTTGTAGTAAAACGGAGAAAATTTCATAAATTAATAAAATATTGTACAGTAATAAAACAATTATTAGGGTAACCAATTCTTTGTTAATTTGATTTTAAAACAACGTTTCGTCACGCCTTTCTAAAAGGCGTTATCATTTTATAATGCTGATTTTATTCTAATTATTTACCTTTTAATTAATAAATAAAGTAGGAACTATATTCTAATTCCCTGTATTTAATTAAATACCGTAGATACATTTCTCAAACTTAAAAAATATTTTAATTAACATGCAAAAACATACAATAAATATAATAATACATAAACATTTCTAGTAAATTCAGATTAATTCGTCTTCTGTCAAATCTCCTTTAATTATTTTAAACAGAAATATTTTAAATAAATAATTAAATTCACTCTTAATCGTCGTTCATTCAAGCTGTCCACGACTCATGCTCCCCGAATACGATATTGTACACGGTTTTATGTAATTATATCGCAAAGAAGTTATGAATTATTTTAATTTACTTTTAGTTATTTTAAAGTTACATCATCCTTGAATGTGTTACACTGTGTCGGTAGCACCCACCCTCGGGTATTGTTTTTCACGTACCGAACATTATTCGTGATAAATAAATTAAATTATACTGATCAAGTATTTGTAATCGGTGTCGTATAAAACTAGAAGTTTAGATTGTGTTTTAACTTTGAATAATTTTATTGAATTGCTTTCTATGTTCATGAACTTTGTTGTAATATTTGATACATAGTGACCGGTAGTGTGACCACCGGTTGAGGGCGGCTAGCTTTGTTTTTCTGTTGTCAAATGGCCTTTAATTATTTTATAGATAAATATTCAATTTATTATGATATATTCTGGGCATATTTTTTACTTGCACCTTCTCTTATGAGATGGTAACTAATTAATCGTATTTTGTTGCTTGATATTTTAATTGTTCATTTTTATGTATTCGCAAATTATTATATGTATGTTATCTCCCCTCGTTCGTTACACACACACACACACCTAGTTTTAAGTTATGCGAATATATAAAATGTATAGATAGTAGTATTAATTAATAATAAATAAATAAATATAGCCCATGAATGTTGATACTAGTTAACTTTCGTTACGTTTATCTGTGAAATAATTTGAGTTCTTTTGCCAGCCGTTAAATGAAGTTACCAACCCTTAATCACCGATCATACTATCAGCCAGAGTATGAAATTCTTGCGACAATTGTTTGTGAATATAGAAGTCAGTTGAGTTAAAATGTTTGAAGTTCCGGACATGGTGCAAATTTTAACTTTTATGCGACACCGACTGCAATTATTTCAACTTTATAATTTCGTTTGTTTGTCGAGGGTGAGGTTTGATACAATTGTCTAGTATTATTGTTGTCGGCAAAGTGCTGCAAATTAATGGGCTTTATAACCTTTAGGGTGATTTAAAGTGAATAAAATTTATTCTTCCACGTTTTTAAGGATTTAATTATGTGCGTTTATTTGAGGGTTAATTAGTTTTTTATTTGATATATTTTTGCTTAAAAAAATTTTGGTACTTCTCTCAGTAAATAAATAAATTTTTCACCCTTAATAGATGTTTAAATAAGGAAAGAATTAAGATAAACACATAATTTCTAACAGTTTTGGTGGCAGTTGCGGTTAGTTATTAAATATTGACCTAGATTATTAATAAAGTAAATTAAAGGGATCAAAGTATTCAGAATTATATCATAGTTTTGTGTTTATTAATTCGAAATTAAATATATTGACATTAATTTTTTAAGGAATTTAGTAAACGCTGGTCAAATTCGATACATTTTAATAATATATGAATATTAAATGTAGTTTACCATCAATATTTTTTTATACACCTATTATTATTGGCCTCTTGAGGTATCATATCTTGCAACGAATCTTAAATCTACATTTTAAACACGTATATCGTATGCCTCGGTATACCCTGCGCTTGGAAACTTTTCTTGTTCAGCTCTCCAGGTTCTAGTCGTAGAGTTAAATTCGTGTATGGTTTTCCGAACGACTCGATTGAAACCTGAAATAACCACCACTTGTCCATCCAGCATTATCAGAAACAGAAAACTATTTAATTCTACGCATAAAAACATTCTTGTCCCCAAAATATTATTTTGCAGTCTACATATACGTACAGTATAGTGTACAGTCAAATAAAAATTAAAAAATAGTAAATATATACAATTCTCGGAAATTATTTTATTATATAATTAATTATACATTTTTATAGTAATAAAATTGGAAGCAAAAATCTATTATATCTTTGCTATTTATTTTGATAAGATAACACTTTGTCAACGATATGGCATCAATCATCTCTCCAAGTAGTTTCAACTTCATCCGTTCTGTAACGCTGAGTACAAAAACAATCCTCCCATTTCATATGCTGTCCACTTTTAAACATTTCAGCTCCTGCGTGTGCAATCATTACACCATTATCTATACAAAATCGTTCATCGGTCGCAAATAGTTTAGCACCTCTTTCTTTACACATCTCACCCATCATTTCTTGTAGTCTTTCGTTACAACCAACACCGCCTACTATCAAAACTTCACTAGATCCGCAATGAGCCAAGGCACGTTCAGTTGTTTCAACAAGCATGGCAAACACAGTTTCTTGAAGAGAAAAACATAAATCTTCTTTCAACCAACCTTCTTCTAATAATTTTGTAGCTCTAGCTTCCAGAAAAGTGAGTATTCCAGAAAAACTCACATCCATTCCTTTTACGGAATAAGGTAATTGTAGGTAACGTTTACCTTCTTTTGCTAGTTGTTCAATGTTGTAGCCCGGACTAGGGTTGTTTGATAACATTAATACTCGGGCAAATCTGTCTAAGCAATTACCTACAGCAATATCAATTGTTTCTCCAAATATCCGGTATCGCTTTCGTGAATATGCGATAACTTGGGTATTTCCACCACTAACGTACAGAACAGTTGGATTCACAGCATTTGTTATGAGTCGACCCATTTCAATATCTATTGGTTTGTTAAGAAATGAATATACATTTTAAATACTGTAAATAATGCAATACATAAAAGGATACGACCTATGCAATGATTAATTCCTAAAAGTGGTTTGTTCCATAATTGTGCAACTGTGCGGGCTACAATGGCAACAGAAACTAAAGGAGCACCCATTCCTGGGCCTTTTGTATAACATACTACATCTATTTCTGCGGATTTTATGCTCGCTTGTTCTAATGCTTCTTTAAGAACAATAAATATATTTTTTCGATGGTGTTGTGCGGTTTCACGAGGCAAGAAACCTTCACCGGGTGGTGTTATATAGGTACGACGACAATTAGATAAAACTTTGCCATCTTGAACAATACCAATTCCTAATTTATTTGCACTACCTTCAAATCCTATAGCAATAACCATTTTGATTCGCCTTTTTATTTACAGGTTATGTATGTATATCAGCATGTGTCATTTTCGTCAACAATGTCATACTGCGGACTGCGCATGTACATTTATTAAAATGTAACAAAAAATGTGTGAAAAAAATTCTCAATAAATTAATTTTTTTAATACTATTTTCAAATCTAGAATAATAGTTCTGCTCTTCACTGCCCGGGAATACACACATTCTTATGAAAACCAATATTTACCACTGCGGAATTCTCTAGATGTCGATTATTTAGTCTACCTTTTCAAAATTTGTAACATAAGTAAGATAATTGTCCATTAATTTCTATACAAAATTTCTTATTAGGCTAGCGCTAATTATACTTCTTTTAAAACTTATGTACTACTACAATTCTCATATAAATATGACGAACGAATTGATTTTCTGCTTGTATTAAAATTCAAAATTTATGCCACGCAAGAGTCACAAACTTTCTAAATAAATAAATTTTAAAAATACGAGTCAAAATGAAGTCTCTTTCAATACGAAATTGGGTTTTGTAATGAATTCATTGAGAACGCAAAATATAATATAAATATTTACTTTATTACGTATAACAGATACATAAAGAATAATCCATCATTTGATTTTAAATATGATATATAAAATTAAAAATGATTTTTGTTAACTACTTTCCATTTTATTTAGGAATTTATAAACTTTTTTTAATTTTTTTCTGGTAAATTTATTATTTTTTATATCATTTAGATGGCGCTCTATAAGTTCAAGGGAACCTGAATCAGATTTACTACATTCCTCTTTCAACTTTTCAAGAACAATTTGATAATTTTCTGCTTTTTTTGCTAATGCCACAGCACTTTTATCCTTTTTAGGTAGATTACTCGTACTTTGCTCTAAATTAAAATTATTGGAGGTAACTTGACTATTTCTTTTCGCAGAAAAAATATTATTTTTAATGTCCTTTCTGAGTTTATTAACTTTTTTTAATTTCTTCCTACTAAAGTTATTACTTTTTATATCATTTAAATATCGTTCTACAAGTTCAAGTGAATCTGAATTATATTTTTTGCATTCTTTCTTTAATTTCTCGAGAATAATTATATATTTGTCTGCTTTCTTTGTCAAAGTTTTCTCGTTTTTCTCCTTTTTGGGTGCATTGATCGTACTTTCCAAGACTGGTTCTTCTAAGTTCAAATCATTTGTGTACGAAGCTTCATAACTAACAATCTCTGAAGTCGATAAAACACGATCCTGGCGTGGACGTCTACATTTATCCGCAGGATGTCCCCGTTTGGCACAATTGGAACACCATAA
Source organism: Poecilus cupreus (assembly GCA_963942605.1). Taxonomy (NCBI): domain Eukaryota; kingdom Metazoa; phylum Arthropoda; class Insecta; order Coleoptera; family Carabidae; genus Poecilus; species Poecilus cupreus. The sequence continues at coordinate 9,319,629 of OZ012718.1, forward strand.
TTTCGATTCCTTTTTTAAAGTCGCTTCTGACTGTCTTAACATATTACAATATTCAGTCTGAAATAAGACAATTTAATAACAATTAGAAAATGAATTACGTTAACAATAGCATATTATGATACAAGTGTATAAGTAAGCTTTTAAAGCACGTACGAGATTAAGAGCACGACGCGAAGCGGAGTGCTTTTAACGTCGTTTAAAAGCACTTATACAGGTGTGTCATACGCTATTTTTTATTATACCTGCATCATACTCCAGAAAAAAAACATTTTGATTCATTCGTAATTTTGCGCGTTTGACGTTTGATCGTTTACATGGAGACCGGTGAGCATTTGTTGTTTACGTTTACAGTTTTGACAGATATTAATAGTAATTATTTTTATTGTTTCTTAGCAACCTTTAAAACACGGCGTGTTTTAATCTTGCGTTTATGAACGCTGTAGCGTGTTTTGAACACGGATTATGATGCAGATATAATAAAAAATATTTTATTACTGTTTGATGATATCTTCGCCACAAATCTGGACAGTACTTCATTTCATGGCCTGTCACTTTACAAATATTACATTGCATAAATCTAACACGTCGACAATTATAACACGATGTGGTATGAGATTGTGTAGCACTTCGACACTGTAAATTATAATTCATATTATACAATATATTACTAGTGAATCAATTTTTTTGTACATACTGTAGTACATACAGCACTTGGACATCTGTAGTAAAAATGATCATTTAAACCACAAATTGAACATTTTGGTTCTTGCTGTTTAAGGCATTCGTATTGCATATGTCCACGTTCTTTACAATTCATGCACATTGGTCCTCTACGTTTCACATTTTTTCTGTAAGCTTGATCATCTAAACAAATTCTCCACTTTTCTGACGCCACTAAAATAATAACTTTTAATTATATTACAAATCATGATAAATAAAAATTAATTTACCAGGCATAGAAGACTGAACTATTTTATGGTTAAAATTTTCTTGACCCCAAGATTCATCATAAAACTGTTTCATATCATGTGTCCAAAAGTCTTTAAAATTTCTCTTCATTTTAAGTTTTAAAACATACTTACATGAAATTATTATATATTATTTCTATTTTAAAGTAAACTTATCATTTTGAAAATGACTAGGTTATGCTTCAATGTCATTCACGTGCATTTTCCAAAACATAACATCCAGCACACTGAGCATGCGCAAGTGCATCAATACTTGTTTGGAAAAATATAAATAAATATAATTTAACAACTATTCTCTATAAAATTTATCTGAAAATATTTCTTTATTCAAATTCAGAGTACATTTTATAAATTTATAGAATAAATAACAACATAATTATATTTGAGATTTTAGAACCCAAAGAAAAAATTAACTTTGTAAAAAAATACAAGCAATTTATTGGCCACAAATAAGAAGCTATAAAATTTTATTTCTTACTACCCTAGCACGAATCCTGTGAATTTCCTGAATTTGTTTTTTACCGAAAACTTGATTATTCGCATTTCTTCGTAATCGATCAATTTGATTAATTAACGCAAAATCGTATTTATTACATTGTTGTCTTAATTGTTTAAGAATATTCATGTATTTTTTGTTACTACTGTCTATAACATCGTTTCTGATAGTTCTTAAATCGGCAATTGTTACATTGGCTTCTTTAAAAATAGGAATGTTAGGAACTGGTGGCAACAGTGGCAATTTAAATTCTTCATCGTATGTAGGTACATAACTGATAATTCCAGGAGTTGTTGGGAAATGTACATGTTGAAAGTAACTACACTTGTCTGCATAATGACCTCGCTTCGCACAGTTTGAACACCAGCGCTGATCTGGTGATTTCAATACACATGACGATGTATTTAAATCCGTGTTGCTATCAGTCTACAAAAAAAAATCACAAATAAGAGAAATAAACATAACAAATTCACATAACTGAAAATTTGGTTTTGATTCAATTAACTTTAACCAAACATATCAAATAAATTATGAAGGAATTTTCCCGACTGGATGTATTTATTAAATAAAACAACTAGTTCTCCAATATAAATAAAAATTAATTTTACACCGACGTTTAGACTGTTATCGTCAAGGAATAAAATAAAACACACACTCTTCCTTTTCAACATACTAAAGGGCACTGAGTGGGAAGAGTGTAGGGTTGGAAAAAAATCCGATTATTTTATTTTATCTGATTCGGTTTACTTTATTGTATTTTTTTATTACATACTATTTTCAATAACTGGTATACAGTATTTAATCACTTGTGTAAAATAATAATAGTTATTTTGTTGAAGAATACCCAGAAATGTCAGTTTTTTGCTTATTTTCCCGGTGCAGTGCATCCGGAAAGTGACGTTTCCGGTTGACTATAGCGTGCGTTAAATGTCACTTCCGAGGTTGCCAGGACGAAAAATTATTTTTTTAAAATGCTTCGAATAGAAATTACAGAGAAATAATAATTATCTACCACTTTTATTTGAAGTATTTTTTATCATATTATTTTAGAACATAGTACAACGCTAAAACCGAGGCTAAAACACAACCATTGAGTTTCTTTTATTGTATATTGATATGTTATTTGATGCGAATTATTTGTATGTGAATGTTATTGATTGGAAAACAGTTTGTGTTCAATTTCGATAAAAAAATTATTTGATTTAAATCGTAATTTTTTTCTTGATTTACATCAAGTGTGCATGTGTTTTATTTTATATCTTGATGATAGATTACTGTAACATTTTTTATTCTATATATATCTAATAAGCTATTCATTATCACCCTGAAGAAGACTGATTAACAGCCGAAGCGTCGGTGTAAAATGAATTTTGATATCAAATAAAATTAAAAAGTTTTCTTACCGTTAAATGATATCTTCGCCACAAATCTGGACAATATTTCATCTCGTGTCCAACATTATTACATAAATTACACAGAATAGTTCTAAAATTCGCACAATATCCACAATGAGTAGTATAATACGCAGTTGGACTTCGACACTATATGAGATTTGAAAAATAGTTAAATAATCAATAAGTAGTATGGTCAAACATACCGTAGTGCAAAATGACTGAGGGCACCTAGTGTACCTGTGCCCTACAGATCCGCAAGTAGAACATTTCGTTGGACCACTCGACCTTGGGCAGTTGTAGTGTACATGTCCATATTCTCTGCAATGTTTACAAAATGGACCTTTTCCTTTTCTGTTTGGTGAACATCGAATTAAATCGGATGGAATTATTTTCCAGTCTGAAGATTTTTCTAAAAACAATATAATTTTATGAACATTTCAAACAATTTTTCAATGCTAAAAGACAGACAAGCAAATAGATACAAAACGAAATGCTTAAATATTTTAATTGAAATGTCTTTACCCGACATCGAAGATTGAACTTTTTCCATATCAAAGTTTTCTTGTCCCCACGATTCGTCATAAAATTTGGTCAAATCATTTGTCCAAAAATCTCTAAACGATTTATTTTCTTTAGTTTGAAGATATGTATTAAGAAAACTAAATGGATTGGCAACAATATTTTTATTTGGCGATGTCTTTCTAGGTGATGACTTAATTTTATCGTTTGTAACGTTAACAATTATAAGATCTGGACTTTCTTCATCTGTGATGACGGTTCGAGAAAAATCTTCATTTTTACCAACTGATATATCAGATGATTCACTATCATTAGATGATTCTATAGTTACTACATATGGATGAATAGTAGGGGGATTATCTGTTTTTATTTTTTTTGTGGGAGTTGTTTCCTTTTCAGTTACATCTTCACTTTTCTTCTCTTCTAAATTATCAGTCGATTTTCGCCAAGTATCTACGAAACTGAAATTTACATCACTGTCCCTAGTAGTTTCTTTATTAACTGTTTCGTTTTCAGGAGATATGTTTGTGCTATTATGCAATGAAGTGTTGTCTTCTTGTTTATTCTCAATATTCTTTCCTGGACTCTCAGTTTGTTTCTCTATTTCTTCCAACAATAAACAATCATCCGCAAAATACGTATCTACATAATATTCTGCAACGGATGAACAACTTTTTTGACTAGCAGGTGATGGAGATATCGAATTTTCCTGATTTGATGTTTCTGCAGATGTTGCGGTTTCGTTTTTATCTGAATCTGTAGATTTCGGATCAACGAAGTGAGTAGAACTAGGTCCAAATTTAAGACTATCAATTTGTTTAGAAGGGGAAAATGATTTGATAGAGTAGTTATTATTTTGTGTATTAATCGATGTATTAGTTTTTAAATTGGTTTCTTCTACCTGTAACTGCTCTGAAGATGTGGAGGCTACTTCTGATTGAATTTCCATACTTTGTATCTCTGTTGAACTTGATGCAGTTATTGCGGAATCCATATGTTTATTTTCTAATAATTTTTCTTTCTTTTTCGATTTTTTTCTTGCTTTCTTATTTTTCTTTTTAACTTTTAATGTTGTAGCGTCAGAATGATATTCTGAGCTATCTGAACGACTACGTCGGTTATTTTCTCCATTCGTTTCTCCCTCTTTATGTGCATTTTTTTCACATGCTTTAGTTTGTATAGGTGAAAAACGAATATTTGATCGTGCTTTGTTTTGTTGCGAATCAAGTTGCACTTTGCGATTAGGTGTTATGAAATTAGAAAATTTAGAGAGATCAGGTTCACAAAAAATATCTTTAGTTGGACTTTCAAAATTAATTTCATTAAAAACAGGACGCGATTTTGAAATGACAGATCCTATTTCACTACAGCTACTTTCAGTTTCATATAAATCATGGTCGTTTGTTGATGGTCCAGGTTTAGTAGATTCTTCCTTATCTTTACTTAAATCTAATTCTGACGAATGCAAACCAAAATTAAAAGAAAAATTGCTTCTGTTTAGAGAACTAACATCATTCTCTAGAAAATCATTGGTATTTGAGTCTGGAGTATGCAGAAAATCACCACGTTCTTTTTCAAGCTCAGTGAACGATATATTCAAGTCCACCGGAGGTGATTCACTTAAGTTTTCTGCATTTGTTTCACAGTCTTGTAAAGATAGTTTTTCTGTTGAACTATCATTTATTTTATCTTGTAATTCAATGTTATTTTCATTATTCGTATTATCACGATTTCTTTTATCCTGATTGTCGTTCTCACTTTGATTTTTTTCCATATTTTGTTCCGCTGCAGGATTTATATATGCATTTTTCATACTTTCTACTGTAATATTTTTAGGAGAAGGTACTTTGCATGAAATATTTTCAGTTTTTTCTTCATCTGATTCAGAAGAACTGTCAACATTGTATACAGGTATTGGAGGCAAGGGCACTTCTATTACAGAATCACTATCACTATCAGATAATGTAATGACTTCAGTATCATTTTCCATTTCTTGTCTATTAGGTAAAACTAATACATCGTTTACAGGAATCGGAATATCAGATAATTTTATACTCCTATCAATTCCATTACTAGTTATTGTAATTTTTGGTGGAGATATTTCAGTCGTAGTTTCAGAAGGTGAATCATTTTTGCTTGTATTTGTTTTATTAATGTTCTTCTGAGATCTTTCTACATATCGCAAAAATGAACGAAATTTCCTTATACTTTCTGGATTACTTAAGTTAAAGTAATTAGTAATATGATTTGGTATTTTTTTCTTATTAGCTTTCGGTAATTTTAAAGTAGTTGGTATGAAAACTGATTTGTATCTTAATGGCTTAGTACGATATTCTTGAACTGTCCCAATTTCAAATGGTATTGTTGAGTTCAACACTGGAGTTATTTGGTTGGCATTTTGCTGACATAAAGTACTGTCAAGTAGAGTTGATTCTGTGTTTGTAAATTCATGAGAAACATGTCCATGTGAAATATTTTCTTGTGAAGTTGTGCTATTTTCTCCTTCGATACCTTGGGCTTTATCTTCTGGAATATGATTATTATTTGCACCCCAGTAACGATTTCCTCTTACTGGGCCATTACTAACTGCATAAGGTGACACATGTCGTCTTTGAATGTTATTTAAATTTTCATTTTGTGTAGCAGACTGCGAATCCCAATTTTCAGTGGAATGAAATACTTGACTGTAAAGCCTTGATTCCAATTCTTCTAAATCAAAGTCTGTTGTACTCTACATTTTTTAAAGTTATATTTATAAGATAGACAAATATTTGTAATTACAATGAAGTACTTACCTCCATAATTATTAAATTACATTCCAAAACACATGTTAAATGCCTTATATTTTCTATTTTATTATTAAAATCACGCACATTTATTGCACAACATAACCAAAAATACACAAAAAGTACCCAGGTACCAAGAGAATTCAATAATGTGAATTTAGTTACACATATAATTTTTATTTTTTTTTACGAAAATAATTTTATAACAAGTCTTTAAGCTCGCTACATATAAATATGTTTTTAATATATTCTAAATAATATGTAAAATATAAGCGTATGTAACGGAAATCTCACGTAATCTTGTGACATATCTGGTTAAAGCGCATGCGCACCATTTAATTCTGACAAGTGTGACAAAACACGCAAACGCGAGACGTAGAGCAACATTTCATTGATAAAATTTGGTTTATGGTTGTGATTAAATCTGTATTTTGCCAAGAATACGCCCAAGTTGTTGCATTTGTTGCAAACTAACTGATTTTAGGAAAGTGTTAACCAACTGAAGTCTATTCATGTCGGCCAATAAAAAGATTGAAGAAGGATTGGAGCACATAAAGGTTGCCGAAAAAAGGTAAGTAAAATTTGATTTTGGCAAAATCGATTTTTGCATAAACATTATTTAATTTGATTCTAGCTTAAAAACATCATTATTGAAATGGCGCCCTGATTATGAAATTGCTGCAGATGAATACAGCAAAGCGGGTATGCCATAATATACAAATAAAGTTATTGCACAATACAACTTGTATTTTTTATAGCAACATGTTTCCGAAATGCAAAATCATTTGAACAATGTAAAGATTGTCTCCTAAAGGCTACAGAATGTCACAAGCAAAATCGATCATTATTCCATGCGGCAAGGTCTCTAGATCAAGCAGTTCTTGTGTGCAAGGAACTGGGAGACCTGCGAGATGTCTATTCATTAGCAGAACGCGCTTGCAATATGTATCAGACTCATGGCAGCGCTGATGCAGGTGCATCATCTTTGGATAAAGCAGCTAAACTTCTAGAACAGCAATATCCCACACAGGCACTACATCTATATCAACGAGCAGCAGAAGTTGCTATTAATCAGGACAACAATCGACTTGGTGCTGAATACACCAGCAAAGTTCATCGTCTGATGGTCAAACTTCAAATGTTTGACCAAGCAGCTGATGCTATCCGTCGTGAAATCGGCCTACAACAACAAAGCGAATCTTATGGACCAATTGGTCGGTTAGCTGTTGCTCTTGTGTTGGTTCAACTTGCGCGAGGTGATCAAGTCGCAGCTGAAAAGGCTTTTAAGGAATGGGGGAATTATTGTGAAGCTCCAGAAGTTCAAACTCTAGAGATGTTACTACAAGCATTTGATGATGAAGATACTGATGCCGCTCGACATGCTTTGAACAATCCGTTTATTAAACATATGGATGTGGAATATTCACGCTTGGCTAGAGAGATACCTCTGCCGCAAGGAACATCAGTAGCCCCCAAAGCGAGTGTACGGGAAAACGCTGCACCGTCGTATGTGTCCCCGAAAAGTCAGACTACGGCTACTATTGAGGTAAGCATTCTTAAACTGATTTATTATGTAATAAAAATTATACAACTACGACTTCAATTATTCATTCACATATATCGTTATTATAAAAGAAGAAAGGTAGCAGTCTTTCACAAGTCATCTATGATGCATGCTTTGGTTATTTGTATGAGTCAGACGTACTAAAATAATTTTTCTGAATCTAAAATTAAATACAAATAAAATGTCATGTACTGCTGTAGTCACCACAAAAAAAAAATGTGGTGTGAGGATATGTGCCAAGAAAAATAAGTTTAAATTTCTAGTAAATACAGAGAACTATTAACATTATTTTCTAACATAGGGTGCTCAACCCAGCATCGAACCAGCGTCGTCCTCTGCAGCTGTAGCCGAGGACGATTATGATGGCGGTCTGTGTTAAACGTTCTCATTGTTAGAATCTTCTTGTTGGTAAATATTAAATTAATATATTATGAAAATTTATTCCACTAATGTAAAATGTTGATGTTAAGTATTGCAAGCTATTCCTCCTGTTAATATTTATTGTTTTAAAAATTGTACTTATATCTATTACGTCCTTTCAGGAAAAATTACACTTTAAACAAAGCATTTTTTTACCACCCACTAATGTAAGTTTTAGTCAGTCGTTTTTATATTATTGATGCGAATTCAATAGAAGTTTTATATATAAGTATAATTATTATATATTATTTATATCTAAACATAGAGCTTTGTATGTATGTTTTCCACATATTTATCAGTGATTGTACTATTTGTAAATAAATAGAAGTGCAACGTAGATAGTATTGGTTTATTTATATTTTCGTTTTGAAACAGTAAAACATAATTTTTGTAAATATAATAAGTACTTTCCGAGAATTATTTCATGACATATATTTTTTTTTTCATACGTTTTCAACAATCATAAAATTTCGTTTAACACTTTTTCATCACACTTTTAAAATCTATGGGGCTATATATCAATATAGGAATCTTTATAATTAACTTAGCAACATGTAAATGCATTTAATCTGATACATGATAAAATATTTATTATTCATTATTTATTTAATTAATTATTCATTTATTTAGACTTTCCCAAGCTTCATCTTCCCATTTATTCCAGTCGGATGATGCAGAGTTTTTCTCATCGTCTACATTGACAAGCAAACCTTCTTTGATGCCTTTGTTTTTGCTTTTGCTGCTTCTTTTTGCCGACTCTTTAGGACTGCTGATTTTTTCTTGCTTTGCTTCTGCTGCATTCCAGCCATCCCATTCGTTTGTTGGTGTCTTCGGTGATGATGCTCTAACAAAATAAATGAATAATTACCTATGTAATAAAGAAAATCTGAATATAACTAATAGATTTTCTTCCCTTCAGTTGTCAAAAATACAAATAGCATTCGTTATACAAATTAGAACAATTGCCTTACTTGGAATTATTCTGGCTGCCCCACCGCCAGTCCTCATTGTTGCCACCCTGTACTCCGGAACCGCCGCTCATTAGAGATGATTTTTCACCAGGTGATTGATAAGTATCGCCTGTCATTTGTCCGTAGCCGCCAGCATTGTAACCGGTGCAACTGTCGTAACCACTTGAGAAAGAGTTGCTCGTCGATATGGTACCCCAGCCTTTTCTTCCTAGATCGCCCATCTAGAAACACAAACCCATCGCAAAAATTATTAATACAAACAGGAAATTATTTACAATTACAGTGCTGGAGAGAAATTTCATTTGTTTATTTGAACTCGCTATGCCGTAAGCGTGTTAAATATTTATATTTGCCCCTGGCATTGTCAAGTTATTGTTAAATTTAACACATATTTTCTAATTTTAAGTTCTAAATACAATTAGTAAATGTATAAAATTGCAATATTTTTACATGATAGCGCAAATAAAAAAATTAACGTTATTGATTATTTGCCAAGTTCCAAGGTTCGCAATTGCCGTGTACTTCTTGACGTCACAGTTTAATCACAATTTTATAAACAGATTTGTTAAATGTCCTTTGTTATATTGACGTAAATTAGATAAACAGTTTTACCTTATTTGCTAAAGTGGATACTTGTGAAGAAACATCCTCAAGAAGAGTTCCCTCTCTAACCTAATAAAATTAAAAATAAACAAAATAAATACAAATAAATATGAATTTAACTGAATAAAAATAAATGTATTTAGAATAACCAAAGTCCCATAGTCTTTATTGAATATTTTAAAGTAAAATGCAAAAGAATGTTAGTAAAAGAACAGAAAATAAAATGTTACCTTGTCCCCAACAGTTACACTTATATCAGCTACCTTCTGTGTGGCCATTCCTCCATATCTGACTGCGTTTTCTGTTGCTTTGCTTGCGATTTTCGTTGCTGATGTTGAAAATACAGACCATCCCTAAACAAAATATATAAATTGTATATTACAATAATCATAAATAATTCAACAATATTACATTGGCTAAGGAAGACATAGCAGTATCAAATAATTCATGAGATTGACTCCTCGGTGGCTGTTCTTTGGTGTAACCAAATCCTGTGTATTTGCCACCTTGACTTGGGGGAAGATCACTAAAAATATAAACAACATGACTTTCTATTTTAACACAGATGGACATTGTCAACTCTTACTCTCGTCTCATAGAGTTCTCATTTTGTTTCTTGGCGAAGAAGGCTTCTTTTTGGTCCTTGAATTCTTGTGTATTATAACTTTGATAACCACTATTACCACCGGACTGATATCCTTCATTATTATCATACGACTGATAACCGCTTGAATTACTAGAATAGCTACTATTGGATGAACTACTTTGTGTATTTAAAACATTTCCAATGTAATTCTGTGCAGGAGAAGATTTCTCATCCCAGGATTTACCTTGTGCGAGGGATGAAATCTGTAAAAATAACCACAACTTCAATCATACTGAAAATATAATTTTAAACAATAACTTACTTTATCACGATACAAAGCTGCAGCTTTAGTGTTGTATTTTTGCTGAATAGACATGGTGTTATCCCAATCGGATTGTGATTCAAAAAATTCACGGGCATTGCGATTACCGCCAACTTTCATCTTCTCCAATTCAATGTCTTTCCATTTATCCATTGTAACAGATCTGACAAACGACAAATGTACTCCAAGGCCTCGATGTTTGCCTGAACATTCCAGACAAATCCAGATTCCATACGTTACAGATACCCATTGCGGGTTGTGGGTATGGCACTCAAAACATTTCTAAAAATAAAGTAAATTTATATATTTAAACTCTAGATACAATCGTTACATAAATTTAATTTAGAATGCTTACCATATTTTCATTACTAGTTCGAAGTTCCTGGAGAACCCTTCTCGTACGTGGACTTGCCATTTTTATTATTTAAAATCACTTAAAAATTAATAATATCAATTTCCAGATTGCACAAATCAATAATACTTTAACATTATATACAGTTTTACAAAAATAACTTTATTATTTGAACGTTTGTCAAAATCTGTCACAAATCTCCATGGTTAAAGATTGAGGACGTGTTCGATAAAGAGACAGCATTAAACATAGCTATCTTCAAAAGAATTGAAAGTTGGAATCAATTGCTAATTTGATCTTTATTTTTCTTAAAAAAGTTATTTACGAAAGCATGAATGTGCATTTTATTAATATTTTGCCAAATATATAATATAATTAAAATTTATGCCTATTTATTTGTATCAAATAATGTTCTTGATGAAATTTAGATATAATTTTATTAAAATAGAAAATGCAATCGTGTATGTCAGTCTTTTAATGACAGGTGTCATTTATAAATTAGGTTAAGTTACAAAATTTACAAATATGCCAGAAATAGTTGAAAAGGAAAAAGAAAATATTCTGTCACGCAGATTAAATAAAATTTTAGAAACACGTTTAGAAAATGATCAGGTACACAACTATTTAAATACTTATCTATGTAGTTTCTTATAATCATTCTTGTAGGATACTTTGGAGGCTCTTAAGGAACTTTCATCATTCTTCACTGCGAATACATTACAAACTCGGAGGAATCTTCGAAGTCAGATTGAAAAACGCAGTTTAGCAATAAATGAAAACTTTTTATCTGCTTTTCGGGAAGTTAAAGAAGCTTTAGATGACGTTTACAACGATGTAGCAGCCATGAGTGAATCTGTAAAAGAAATGACTACTAGATTGCAAAATACTAAAGCACAAACTAAATCATTAATTGAACAGACAACAAGCTATCAACAAGAAAGCTCAAAATTGGATATGCAAAAAGAAATTGTAACTGCGTTTATCACTAAATTCCAATTAACACAAGATGAACTCACAGCTCTTTATGGCAAAACTCGAGATACTCCTATTACTTCAGAAATATTTAGAGTTTTGGATAAAGTACAACAAATTCATTCAGATTGTCGTATTGTAATACAATCTGGTCATCAAACTGTAGCATTAGATATAATGGAGCAGATGACTTTGCATCAGGAAGGTGCATTGGAAAGGCTATACAGATGGGCGCAAAGTCATTGTAGAAATGTTGATTCACCAGATGTAGCCGTGCTTGTAACTCAGGCTATGGCCCGACTTCAGGACAGGCCGGTCTTGTTTAAGTAAATATCATAATAGTCATTTTATTTCAAAATAGATGGCAGATCAATAATTACTGTAAAAAATATTTTTACAGATACGTAATTGATGAATATTGTACTGCAAGACGTGCTGTATTAGTAGGAGCATTTATCGATGCTTTAACAAGAGGAGGACCTAATGGAAATCCAAAACCAATGGAGCATCATGCACATGATCCTCAAAGATATGTGGGTGATATGTTAGCTTGGCTGAATCAAAACATTCCAATTGAAAAGGAAAATTTATTTATTTTAGTCAAATTGTGCGACAAAACAGGTAAATAAATTTAGATTTTTGTGAAAATGTCATTAAAGATCATAAATATTTTAGATATAAGTGAACAACTAAGCCAAGCACTAGCCAACATATCTGAAGGCGTATGCCATCCCCTAAAAATCCGAGTGGAAAAAATGTTAACAGTACCTGCTGCTTCAACCACATTGTATGCAGTGACAAATTTAATTAGGTTTTATAAAAATTCCATTGGCCAGATTATAAAAGGAGGAATGTTGGATATTACTTTGAATGATCTGCAAGATCAGAGTGAAAAAGCGTTCTTGTATGCTTTACAAGTTCAAGTGAATAACGCTTTGATTCATGTGGAAGCACCACCTAGAGATTTGTCGCCAACTCCAGCTATTAACCACTTGTTGCTTTTGTTAAGAGAGGTTCTTTCAACGGCTAGTATGGTAGAAGGAAAGGAAAAAGATATGAATAAGGTATTAACAATTTGAAGAATTCGAAAGTGCGACTGAATCAATTTGTGTTATTGCATACTGGGTGATGACTATTTTTGTTACATAGGAAATTGCAATGCTAGTTTCGTAATGTAGCTACACTTTATCCCGTGTGTATTTTAGACAGCGTAAATATAAAAAAAATGTTAAGAATGAGAAACTGCATTTAATAAGCCTAAATTATTAAATCGGTCTTATTCACGAAATAGAAGCAAAAGAAAATAACAATTTGAGCCTAATTACAGATTCTCTTGAAAAATTAAACAAGTAACTTGAACATTTTTATTGACAGATTTTCAAAATATGTTTAATATTTCAAAACTGTTTTATTTGTTACTGATTGATATTTGGTTTAAAAATAGAAAAATTTACCATAATAGAAAAAATACAATGCGTTAAATGTAATTACTACTGTCAATCGTTAGAGCTGCCCTTGTAAATGCTGCCAGCAGTGGTATATAAAATAACTGACATATTGTTGTACGCCGTATAATAATATTTATATTATTGAACGCCGTACAGTAATATTTATAAGATTGAATTAGTAACAAAATGATTAACTTCTGTATCGTATACGTAGTAGCAAAATATGAATAATATAATACGTTTGAAGAAAAAAATATTTTTTCGGTCTGTTAATAAAAATGTTCAAGTTATTTCTTTCATTTCTCATGACAATCTATAATAAGGCTCAAATTATGAATATTGTTTTGCTTCTATATCGCGAAGAATACAAATTTAATTAATAGGTTTGTTCCAAGTGGTCATTTCGGACATGTTTGTAACATGTTTGTGACAAATGTCAGTGCGCCTGCGAAAAATGTAAACAAGTTAAGTTTGAAACATAGACTGGAACGGTGAAAGGAATGAAGCGTATGTGCATCCTCATTTTCTGTTTTGACAGCTAACCTTAAATATAAATATAAATAAAGAAATTCATACATTTTTCGCCACAAAAAAGAAATGAAGTTTATGTTTCTAACTTAACTTGTTTACATTTTTCGCAAGCGCACTGACATTTGTCACAAACATGTTACAAACATGTCCGAAATGACCACTTGGAACAAACCTAATATAAGGTTCATTACATGCAGATTATCAATCTAAACATTTTTTGCATGTACATTTTAGTCTAAAATCCATAGGGGATAAACTGTCGCTACAATTCGAAAATAACGTATTTCCTATCTAAAATACAAAAATATACTACTCGGTATAGCAGTTTGTAACCAGTAATCTAATTCTCAATAATTTCATGTTGAGCAATTAGGTTGAGTTACCCGTATTCACGGAAAATTTGAAATTTCTGTTCAGCTTGTTTTTTTTAACATATACACATTTCTAGATTGCGTCATGTGTGCTCGATCCCCTTTTACGAGCCGTGAATGAACAAGCCTCGCGGCTGCCACCCACAGACATGGCGGTGTACATGCTCAACTGTTTGTATGCGATGCATACTTGTTTATCTTTATATGAGTATATGGACGAGCGACTGGAACGCTTACAAGCGCAGTCTGATGCACAGATAGACACACTCACTTCCGAACAAGCAAGCTCCTTGGTTGCCAACTTGAATCTTGGACCAATTTACACAATATTGCAGGATAAAGATAAAGGACCGTTGTCTGGTATTCCTGGAATGGAACCCACCAATTTGAGGAATTTTTTGGTACTTTATTTTACTGAATGTTAATTGGAATATTCGACTTTTACATGTTTTTTTCTTTTTGTTGCAGACGAGACTAGATACTTTAGCTGTTATGCCTGATATGGTCTTGTTACCGCAATTAACTTTGTTGTCTTCATCAAAACATCGAATTGGAGTTCAAAAACGAGCTTTTGAAGTTTTATTGGCTATTTATAAGCAATTGTATGAAGGGGTACACAATCCTGTTAATCAGTATCAAAATCCGGATTCAATTTTAAGCAGAAGTCCAGAGGAACTTAAGAAAATGCTTGATTGTTAAATATGTTTCTATTTTATTTTAAATTAGTTAATTAATTGTTTGAAATGTGTGTAAAATATATTTGATTTTATATTATGTATAGTAATTTGTGGCATATTTATTATAATGTAAATAGAAAATATTTCAAGCGAGAAAGATATTTCAAATATGTGGAGTGTTAATATCTCGTGAACACTCGTCAACGATCTTCTCTTATTTTAGCGGGTTGTTCTCGAACCGGATTGGCCAGTGAGTCAGTTGTGCTTCGCCGGTACAGTAGTCAGCATCGGTATGTGATTGTTGATGGAATTTGTACTGTCTACATCTCAAAAACATTTTTCTTTTACGAATATTACTGTAATTTAAGTAGTTGTAGTATAATGACAAATTAACTTGTGCTTTATATTTGTCAAATTCATACAGTGTAATACGATCAGAAGTGATTAGCATGCAGAATATTTTGTGTAAGTGATGTGAAGTGATTCCGAACTGGCACATTTCAAAATGGCTGACTCTAGTTATTACCAGGTGAGTTTCTTATAACTATGAATTACACCTGTCATGCTTTTTATAAAAAACTTGAAATAAAATTTGCGTTGGTATGCATCTACTGCAAAACGGTTAATCAAAGAATAATATGCATAATATTGACCATACGTTGAGAATAATTACATTTACACTATAATTATGAAATCTTATATATCATCTAAAAAACCAAAATTAAACAAATATCGACGTCTATCTTATCATCAGATTAAGAATATTGTTTGTTCTTCGATACTCATATTTGTTATTGATACGAGTCAAACCACGTTCCAATTTTTTTTAGATTAGACTTTATTTTCTAAGAATTTAATATATTTATACAGTACACTTATTTATTTAAATTCATCAATATATTTTCTAGGTATTAAATGCATTTAAACCAAATTAATATTATATGGTTGTAATGTTTATCAGTAAAAATGTGAAAAATTTGAATCAAACAGGTGGGTGAAAACTGAAGTGAAATGATTCATATGAATAACCTGTAATTCAAACAAATGGCATTGAAACAAAAAAATTATTGACATGTCTATCCTTATATGTTCTAGCATTGCAAAAATAGTTGCTCCTATTTTCTCGTCTATAATTTATACAACTTTTGATTTAAAAATCAGCTTACTTTAAAGTGTTTCTTAATTGCTCACGTCCCGTTACAATATTTAAAACAGTACTTTAGTGCAATTAATACTAAATTTGCACATAGTGCAATAACTGGTTCTAAATTTGCTATAGACAATAAAAATTATAATAACTAAATTAAGCAATTATAACTGTAAATGTTAATTTTAAATAAAAATGGTACAATTATATCTACCAATATTTTTTAATTTTACTTTGGTAAGTTTTATCTAATCTAATGTTTTCCATATGTCGAACAACGTTTCATACATATGTTTAATTAGATTTCTGGGCTACTATAATGCTGACGTATTTTTATTTTTTTTTATCAACAAACAAAATATATATAAAGAAAATATGCTTACAGTTACAACAAATATCACAACAGCTTTGCTATTAGATATGTTCCAATATTTGTATAAATTTTAAATTCAGTTTGAAACTGTCAAAGTGCCAGGTCTGAAAATTACATACATCTTTTAGATTTTTGTTATAATGCCTATTTACTATTTTTACCATTTATTTATAGTTACATTTTCTGGATAGAATAAATTTTTATTTTCGATAACATAAAAACTATAGTCCTTGATTTATTCTGAGTATAGTTGACATTTATGTTTGTTTACAAATTAATATGCATAATATTTATTACTACTAAGTAAAATTAATGATAAATACATAAATTTATAATTTGTTATATTCATTAATTACTAACTGCACGTGTGTAATTAAGAAAAATTTAGCTTGCGACATCTTATTTATTTTTTGTACAATACCTTTATTAGTTTTTTTAACTGTCTAAAATAAATATTGATTATAAAATATTTTTTGCAAACATTTAAATTAATGTTGATAAAATTCATTAGCAACAACAAAAAATTCCAATTTTGCCACCAATTTCGAGATTATAGCGCATGAAACAAAAAATTATTATTTGTGGGACCATTTTGTAGAAGCTACTTGCCATTATTTTTTCTTTTTACTCAGACTAAACTAACCTTGGCGTAAATTTTTGTCCGCGAAACACCATCGACCAAACAGGTTATTCACGTTGATCGAAAATGTAAAAAATACGTGATTTAATTTTGTTTATCGAGAAGTGTGCTTATTTATATTGAATATTTATTTTATGATAATTTGTAGAGTTGCTAGTGTTGATAAGATGAAGGTTTCACAATTTGTGAATTTATTTTTTACATGTCAACTTTAAATTGGCATTTTGAAAAAAAACTTTCAATACTTTATAACGTCATTTCAGACAGCAACTTTATTATTTTATTTTATGAAATTAAAAAGTTACCGTGTTGTATTTACACTTATTAATTGTTCTCAGTTGAAATAATTATAACATTTTCCGTTATTCTTTACAATAAAATGAAAGTAGATAATTTTTAAATATTTATACTTAAAACCATATGATGATCCTAATGTTGTTAGTACGAAATTATAAACAAAAGATTGAAGAAAATGTATAATTCATAATGACAGGTGAAGAACCTATTATGCGATAATTTCTAAAGAACAAATTAACTCAATTTGTACCATTGAAACATGAAGTGCTGATGCAACATATTGTACTGAAGTGTTTGTGCTATAATTATTATTTCTCTTGTCTCTAGTGTTTCATATGTTTTTATTGGAATCAGATGTTGTAGTCATTTGTTTGTATTCTTTTGTTGTTTAATGATTGGTAGGTTTGAGAAGAACAATCCTATTTTAATGTAAAATTTTATACATGTGTCTACTGATGCTTCTAGAAAGTGTTTGATTAAATTTTTACTTATTTTGAATATCAAATGAAAACATCTAAATTTAAATATGAAAGTTCAAATTGATTTTAAATTAATACTGATATAAAATTCAGCAAATATTTCGGCTCTACTTATTACCATTAATTGATGCTTGTAAATTATAAATCAAACTGCAGAGTACATAAATAAAGTTTCTCTAATACGTTTTATCTGATCTGTGAAATGAAATCTCACATATTATCTGAAGTATTCTGCAGGAAAAAACAAATTGAAGCATTGAGGCAATTCTCTGCAAAGTAATGCAAAGCATCACTAAAGTTTAGCAAAGTGTTGAAAACTACCGTTTGAAAATAATTAATTTTAGTTCTTAGTAACGCCATACCTGAACCGTGACAAAAAATTCAAATAGATTCTTGTAACCCTAATTCATTATATCGATGCAACAAAAATTCTCGCATTTCAAAACATAAGATAAGAACAAAACAACAACATCCCAAAGTAGACAAACGACAATCACCGTAAAAAATGGCGCCCACTGATATGCTCGCCTACTTGATCTTAGATTTACTGAAACGATTCGTTTATGTTAAAAAAATGTAACGATCAGCGAACTCGGGAAAGAAAAAAGAACAAAATCTGATTAGTGATTGGTAGAGATTGTTTTTTGTTTTTAATTATGGACACGTTTGGTTTGACTATAAATTTGTTATGTGTAATTTAACGATGGAACGTGCTCAAAAAGTATTTATAACTCTTGAAACTTACGCATAGTGTGACTTGTGCTTCAGTTTACGCACCATCTTTGGGCAAATTTTCATTTGTTTACTGCTGTCAAGTTGACGTTCGTTTGTTTATGTACGCAGCACAGATGCTGCTGTTTCCTTTTTTGGTTTGTTTTGCAATTTATATTTACAACTAACGTAAATTGTTTTACTTATAGTTCATAATTTGTAATTATTTCAATTTGTAATCGTTGTTTTGAACACGAGTTCAATATTGTCACCGCCGACGTAAAAGTGTCTCCTTGGCAACACTTATACTCCGAACGGCGGACAAAGTAAAATATTATGAAAAATAGTAAGGTTTTAATTGAATAATTTGACAGTTAAAAATGAAACAAAAATAACAAAACAGCATATTCTATGGCAACTAAAAATGTTGGATAAGACAGAATATTTTTTAAGTTTTGGGCATTTTAAAATTATTTATAATTCTATTTTCTATGTTTGAAGAAAAAAATAGCATGTAATTGTCCGACTCGCTTCGCTCGTTGTTCAAACTTACATGCTCAGCACACAAAGTATCACATTTACTCCTAATAACACAATATACTATTCTTATTTATAATTGCATATAAAAAGCTGTTTACAAATGCCAGAATTTAATGTAAGAGCAAAAAAAAATCATGTCAAATTGATCAACAGTTATATTTTCACATTAATCGTTATTCTAATTAGATAAATTAATCTTGTTAATAAGAGTAATTTTAATGGAAGTAATTTGCATTTCGATGTTTCGTCCTTGTAAAGAAATGCGGTCGAGAAAGATTCAGAAGTTGACTGATAAAAATGTCATCTTGTTATGACGGTAAAAAGAGAAAATTGGCGTCGTTTGAAGGCGACATCGACGTGCAGATTATTTTTGATGTTGGTCATTCCACAAACGAGATCAAGGCTTCCTTCTTTACTGAGATCTGCTTTCTGAAATTCCGAGCATCTGCAATACTATTACGTATTACGCTTGAAGAATTTTCCACGTTTGTCCACAAGACTGATTTGTTATTTACTTACATATCGTTCTGCCATCTCTAACTTTTTGTAAAAACTCGTAACAATTTAAACTGTGTATAAATATCGATCTTTAAAGTGGGAGAATAGTGTGCAGTTATATATTTTTACTTTCATTGAAAATACAAGTCGAGAGAGACATCCAGTTGTTGGGCTACCTGTCTTTCTTGTACAGACCGCTGAGAAAGTTGGTGAGAAAATATGAAGAAATTAACATTCAATGATTTTGAAATAAAAACTTTTATATAAAAATTAAATAATACATTAATAGAAATGAGTTCAATTAACTATTGTATCTGAATTTAAAGAAATTTTCTAATAAATGGATAAGACTGTCGAATATTATTTTTCCGAAATTGATACTAAAGTACACGATATCACTCCGCGAAGTTAGCCAAAATTGTAGTTAAAGTAAAATTTTACAGACTTTTATGTCAAAATTTAATTTTACGGACTCATCTGATCTGTTTAAACTTGAATTACAAACCTAAAATAACAAACATATTATTCAATAATACTATTGGTAAATTTATTTATTATTTACCTTTGATAATAATTTATCGGATTTAATGCAGATTACATGCAGACCTCGTATAAGAACATGTAAATAATGAAAGTTATACAAAAATATTTGACATTTGTTATCACAGCTATCCCCGTCGCAACAGCTAGCTGACGTTTTACAAATACATAATGTTATTTATTTATGTTTTTAATTAATAATTTAACGATTTTGGAAGAAATATAATGTATACCTGGGCACTAAAGTATTTTTTTATTTCTTATATGGTTCCATATTCCCAATAAAAAATTATATTTTAGTGTCTTGATATGACTGTGCAACATGTTTTACTTAACTGCTCAACAAATAATTGTTAGACAAAGAGGGTGTCCTTACAACATCTATATGACTCAGGCTCGTTTTTCGTATTTTCGCTTTCTTAAATGCCTACAAATTAGCGTTCCAGTTTTACTATATTTCAGTGATCATATCAACGTAGTCTCTCACTGTTGCAACTTGTGTTTCCAACATTCACAGTTAAATGGATAAACAATTGTGCAAATACTTGCCCCAAATGTTTAAATCAAGGATTTAACTGTAACAATGAATAGCATTAGGATTACGGATTATAAAAAAAATGTGCAGTTGGTTATAAGCTGATAACAAAGCTACAATTTCATTCAACATTTGTTACATAGTTTACTTATAAAGTTTACAGAACTTAATCCTATTAACCTTATTAAAACTATATTTTTCTTAGCATAATCCCAAACAAAACCCATTTTACAATATTTGCTTTTTGACATTGGTTCAATTCAAAACAATGACAAGTTATTGATTTCATATTTTCATGTTCGTGTTTCACAATATATTTATCGGTATATCAATAACATTTATAGCTATACTAAATGCGGATAAATAAATTGAGCATTCTTATTTTCCCGATATATACAAGAGTCTGCTTTTAAATTCTATAGACACGCCAAATATCAAGGTAAGATGAATAACGTATTTCTACGCTTCAGTGACCACAGTAAAAAGGGAAGGCTCTGTACAAAACTAATTGAACATTGAGTACTTGTACTCAGGCGATTTAACCACTTCTGGAATCAGTTAATCATTAAGAAGTGCGCATTTATTAACGTTACTTCATCTACTTGTTTCTTTAGAGAGATTTTACGATTATTGAATAAATTATTTGTTATATGAAATGAAAAATGCAATCAATTTTCCATCAGACGTTTGTTATAATTTTAAGAAATAATTGATGAGCATTAATTGCAGCTGCTTAGGTTAAAAAATAATAAAGAAATTACTGAAACAAGTACATGTCGTAGGGCTACTCTTCTTTGTCTAATAATTGTAGAACAGTTGCTATGCGATTGTAGAGCGGTTGTTATATAAAAAATAATAATAACGTTGGATGGTCTGAGACTAAAAATTTTGTTAAAATTTTGTCAATTTTGACTTTAATCTTTTTGCAGTGTATACGCAACTAGGATATATCGTGAGTTTCAGCTAAGATGCAATATATAAATTTCTGTCATTAATGTATTACTTTGACTCGGATACAAGTTATACATTACTATTGATCCACCACAATTATACAGATGTTTCATAACTTCAGGTACATACGTTAATGGTATATGTTATTTGATATGCTGATTACGAATCAAAAATATATATATTTTTTTTAAATCGCAAAATTATTTTACGTTACCCAGTCCTAAATTTTCCGTTGCCACTGCCACTGGGTGGATGATTGTTAATAATTATCGTTTCATTAAAACTAATTAAATTTTGTTTGTTTATTTTGCTAGTATTAGTTAATTTAAATTGTTGATTACCTACTTATTTGTTTGTGTTTAATAGGAAAGCGAATCCAGTGCAGTACTACAAAAAATGTTTTAGGTAAACAACCCTTAATTTTTCGAATTTAAAAAAAATTCTTTTAGATTTGTAATCAGCATATCAAATAACATATACCATTAACGTATGTACTCGAAGTTATGTAACACCTGTATACAGTTAAAAAAGTAATTGTGTATTATATTTGAAAATTATGCTTAGCTTATATTAAAAAGGTCGCTCGCTATTCTATTAATTTTTTTTTAACATATTTATACAATTAAATTAAAAAATGCGATTTTGAACAAAACTTTCGTTACGACCTCTAAGTTTGTAAATATTACAAAAATTTGGTTAATAAAACATTTAATATACCTCTGTTAAACATAACTATTAAAAATACTTCTACTTAAAAATAGTGAAATCGCGATAACGAATAGCAAAACCTAATATGAATCTAGCGCCGTGGATAGTGCGCCAAACGTTCAAGCATAAATTAGTGTTGTTTTGGGAGTTGTTTTTGAGTAGTTCATTAAATATTCATACCAGAAGTCAATAAATATCTCAGGGAAATCGATGCCGTTAGAATAAAGGCGCCGCCGTTGGCCAAAGCTTAATCGCTATGATGCGTGCTTTAAGATATTAACATCCAATACATGATTTTGATCGTTTGCGATTAGAATTGATGCTGAGACTGATAAAATCATACAAAGGAAAATTGTTTAATTCATTTATATCTTAAATTTTATCATTTTTACCTCCCGCACATACTTATATGAAAGGGAGGTATTATCTGAATAAATAAATGAGATAGAGTTAATTTCGTTGCAATCAAAAAGATGTTGAATAGTATTACCGACAATATTTATTGGAAACATTTCTCTATATTTTGTTGTCATCAGATTCAAAAATAGTGTTCGTGGTACCAGCCAATATCTTTGGGTCAAAAGAAATATTTATGTTAGTATTTTTTGTTAATTTGTTATTATTTCAGTTGTTCTTATGCCTTAAAATGTTCATAAAAATAACAGAATTTAAGATGCAATTAAATTGAGTACAACATTTTTCTCTTTATAAGATCAGAACAATTTTTTTAAGTTATAAGTCTTAATTGGTCCAAATGATATGATTCTGGGAAACGCGACATTCTTAAAATTTCATCTATATGTCTGTAGTTACAAGATCAACAAATATATTTTTTCACGACATGGTAGGAAACCCCATCGTTCTTCTCCCGAAATAGTGAGGAAAATGTGTTGTTCCTCTCTAGAGAGGAAAATATGGAAGTGCTGCCAATATGAAAGTTATTTATAAAAAATATATTATAAAAATTATAAATAAATTCCTAATTTTATTGAAAATCCTTATTTTAGTGATATACATACTTTATATAATCTTACAATTATGTCTTATATATTTCTTTTCGTTATTAAATCACAATTTGACAACTTATTAAAGATATTTAAGATTGGTTCATTGGCAACACTGCTACACCGCCTTGTGTCTGATAACCTAACTTTTAACGTGCCAATCTGTCAGTTGTGTTCTTAAAGTGTGTGTTAGGTCCGAGCAAATCGTTTTTAGAAACGTGTCGTGAAAAAAATGTTGTGTCTAACACGAGAGGAAAACTCGAGGGGGAAAAAGAAGCGCTTTCCTCTCTAGTTTGACAAATAACTATTCCTATATAATGAAAATCCTAAGAATAGAAACAGTATCATAGAGTACTGGAGTATGGAGTACAACAGTTGAATGTGTTATATTTTCGCCGGTAGATGTCACGCCCTGTATTTTTTGTGTTTGTTTTCCATTTTTGTTTATTGTAAATGACATAATGTAGAATATTTTAAAAATCCAAGTGATAAATAAGTATTTAGATATTTTCAATACAAAATAATTCTATTAAAAACAAACATTAGTAATCTTGTGGTTTGGCGTTCCATTTAGAGAAATTTATTCATTAATGCTAACTGTATTTAGTGATGTGCAATTTTCTCAATTATATATGCTCTAAATTTGCAATTCATATTATTTATTGATACGATAAATATTTATTAATTTCATCCGAAGTCTGTTTATAATTTATTGGATCTTTGTTGTTGTGTGTTAAATTAAAAACGTTGAAAAATAGGTGCAGATATGTTTGGTTCCTCGTTAACTATAATTAGCGAAGGCGTGTAACTAATAGCCACTAAACTGTACTGTCAATTTCTCCTTAACTGGTCCTAATAAATTATTATTTGGCTGTTACCTTTAACCTAAGCCAATTTAATATAATAAATTCCATTTGTTATTAAAAGTTATATAGTTTGCCTTGCCTTGTTTTATCAGAATATAGTATATTTGTTATATTCGTATAGTTGTTTTGTTAATTCTAATAATAACATTTTAATGAACATTGGCGCCAGCATTATTTTTATCTTGAAATATATTACGCTTGTTAGTTTTTCAGATACCCACATAATGCATTTCAACATGCAATGTACCATTTTTTTCTCAATATAAAATAAAATGGACAATCTATTATTATTTGAAACTCGAATAATTTTATATTTTTTTTGTTTCAAGAAAATATTCGGTTTTTCTTTTGTATGCATTCGTTGAAGAAAATTTTATTTCTTACAAAGTGATTAAGTTCAATTAAAAAAATATTAATTTTATATATAATTTTTCTTTTTTCTGCATTGATTTAAAATGAATATATTTTAAATTTTGTTCTCAAAAATAATGAAAGATGAGTCGTTTTAATTTTAAACACAACTTTTTTATTTAAAATATTTTCATTTTGAAATAAAACTATTCTATTTCGTCCCCATAATGAGTCTCAGTTGTATAGGTACTTTGATATGTTCCTCCAAAACTAGATTAATTTTCATACAAGAATATTTATTAAACCTACAAAAGTTTTCAATGAAAACGACATCGGATTGGCACTATTCAAATCAATTTTTCTCTTCATGTAAAAGGAATCTGTTTGTTCCAAGAAAACCTTTATAACAGCGAACCCAAACATTTTTAGAAAGACAATGTCCAATTTTTATATTTTTGTCTGGACAGTACAGTCCCAAAACAATGAAAACATTGACTTTTTTTATCACGCATTGTTAAACCTGGTTGTTTCCATTTCACAAAATATGAATTCTGGCAATTATTTTTTTTTTACATTATGATTGTTCAAAACATAATGTGCCTAATGACACAAAAACCATCTTAACTAGACTATAATCACTTGTCTGTGTGGACCACCGCCGCCCAAATCGCCGTTTGGTCACGGAGATGCTTTGCTTGGCGACTTGCGCGACCCTGAGTACGGTTGCTGCCGTCGCGACTCGCGGCAGTGACCAACTCAAATACCTGAGGTTAGCGCGGCTGACGTGTGAAAGTCAAGGGGAGACCGTCAGTAGCGGAGACACGTATTTTGCTGGGAGTGTGATTAAATGGAATATTTGTTTTGGTACATCAAACACACATACACATATATGCTCCAGTTTCAAAAACTTTCTTCTTCTTTCCTACTAATACCCATCATGTAACGGATTTAAGATGTCAAATTGTCTGTCATACTTCTATTCGTAATCCTTGAACGCTGTCAGATTTATAACGGAACTTTGTATTGATTTCCGATTTTGAAGGAGCTGGGAAAGAAGCTGTGTACACTTATTTATTTATTAGTTACTATTATAGTTGGTAAATGAGTTATAATATTAAAATACCTATAGAATAATCGTATATGTTTTTACAACAATGTTGGATTTAGTTATTAGTTTTGTGATGTTAGATGTCAATCTAATTTGAGTACAATAATCATTCTATAAAATCAGAAATATCTCTAAGGTAAATGATACAATTGCTGAAGTATTCTTTTTGGACAAAATCTCAGTTCATTTCAGATCATTTCAGATAAACTCAGGAAGAAAGAAAAGAAGGAAAAATTCAAAAAATCATTTTTAAATATATACACGTAACGCTTTGATAATAAATGAATTAATTACACGAAAAAAATGGTTTGCTATAATAGCAATATTAGTTGTTGATTTGAATATATATTCTTAACAATATAGCATATTTCAGGCAACATGATCTAGATATATACTGCAATATTATACTATTAAAAAACATAAATATTTAGGTTGTTGAAACAGCAATCGAAAATAATATTTACTAATATAAATAAAAATATTATTATTGTAAATATCTAAATTGCTGTCACTATATGTAAGATAAATATTGCTATTGTAGCAATCCATTTTTTTTTTTCGTGTACCTATTGCCCCATAAATATTAAATTAGTAGATAACATAAAATCTTTCTTGTGAGTAACTGCTTTTTTCAATTTTTTCTTCCAAAAATATTTCTCTAAAAACTCTCCTCGTGTATACTAGAGGCATTTTAGAAAAAAATGCTTAGAACGTACATCACTACATGCTGTAAACACAAAATTAATTTACATGAAATTCGTGTCTACTATTTTAAAATAATTGGATCTACTTTGATAATGTTTTACTTGAAACAAATTACAGTTTTTTGTTAAAGACCCTGAATTATAGTTAAATTGGAACTGTAACTTGTGTAGGCGAAAAACTAGCCTGACGCATATAGATGTTGTAAGGCCACCCTTCTTTGTCTAACACTTGTTAATAGAACGGTTGCAATGTAAAAACATTGCACAACAAAGAACAACTAGCTGTCTCTCTCGGCGTGCATTTTCAACGTCAGTTATCGTTCCAGTATTATTATATTTCAGTAGTAATAATAGGTTAATTGTTGAATTGAAACATTTGTGGGCGCTATTCATCGTTGTTCGCTAAACGTTACGACCGAACGTCACAATAAGCGCAAGTAGTTGCAACTTTTATCTTACGGTTAGAAGTTCCACTTCGAACGGGTGTTCCTCTGCAAACACTTTTCTATTATATAAGAAGATATAAACAACAAATAACAAATTAGCTTTGGTTTTGAAGAAACATAACTTCCAAAGTAAACTACGAGTATAAAATTTGGCAGTCAATTATTTACAAATGATAATCAGAACGACTTTTCACCAATATAATTTTCAATAAAAAACTTTTAAAATTGTTTTCGCGTAACTGATATAAATAAGATAGTGCCGAAGATCTACAGTCGCCCCACTCCGAATCCACTTCGCCGCCACTGTCCATCCACAGTCCATCCAAGCGTTCCACCATTCAGTATTCAGTCCCCATTCCACCAGCGTCCGCTAACCATCACCAACTTCAAGCCATCGAGTAGCGTATATCGTCTGCGGTCTTCGTTGTGGCTGCATACCGGCACCTGTGCCGTCAGTCTCCGGCTTCGCGGCAAGTGTTACTCCGGCTTACGACAGTGACTGTGTTGAAGGGTGTGAGGTGAACCGTGAGGTGTAAGGGTTCATGTGCGGGGGATGTGACGAAATATGGTGCTGAAGAAGGGCGGTGTTTTAGTAAGGATTGGGATATTGCCGCCTGTCACTCCTGTGCATGTGGTATGCAAGTTATTTTTTTTATTATTATTATTTTATGACAGAAGTGTTGTGCTTAAATTACTGAGCATAGTATATTGTGTTATTAGGAGTAAATATGATATGTAATTACATGCGAAGCATCCAAAGATACATTTACTCCGAATAAACACATGCTATTTTTTCTTCAAACATAGAAAATAGAATTATTAATCATTAAAAAATGTCCAAGATTTCAAAAAATATTCTATCTTATCCAGCATTTCTAGTTGCCATAGAATATGCTGTTTTGTTATTTTTGTTTATTTGTTTCATTTTTAACTGTCAAATTATTGAATTTCAACAACCTAACTGTTTTTCATAATATTTTACTTTGTCGAAGAAATTGAATTTCTGCTTGTTGAATACAAATACATAAAAACGTACTTTTATGACGTTTTAAGAAAAAAATAATAATTGCGCGCAACTGGAGAATTCAGTCAAAACTAAATGTTAATTCGTCCTTTGCATTATTATGACATAAAATGATATCTAGGTTATCTTTTTGAGGATATCAAATTAAAATTAATATTAAAGCACACCAGAGGTCGTGGGTTCGAATCCCACTGAAGGGCATGGTCGCTTGTGATGTTTACATAAATTCACAATCATCCACTTATGAGGCGGCATATGACCAAAGCAATTAGTGCGCTTCTCTTTTTCGCAAATTAAAAAAAATTATATTAAAACATTTTTTTCTACGATCGTCGTTAAAAGTTTAATAAATACAGCAAGGTTTTTAACTGATTTTCAACTAGATTTCTCTGTGTCTTTCGTACCAGACAACTTGTAAAGTATACTAATGTAATTGTTTATGTCTTCATGTTTTTAATAAAAATTAAAGTTAATATTTTACTTATTTATTAGTATCTTATTAGAAAGTTACTATTTACCCTGTGATTTTGTATAGTAATCGTTTGCAAATTTCGCAAGTAATATTTTGAAAGCGTAGGAATATTATATTACAGGGGGTGAATCATAGGAAAGTACAGAAGGAAAAATAAACTTGTATATTTTTAGAGAAATGTAATGACGTTAAAATATTGCATCAGTAATTTGACAGTTGGTCGCATTTCCCAAATGATTTAAATTTTAAGTTTAAAATAGTTAATACTCCATTTTCTTGCTTCAAAATACGCATAAATTATATATTTTTAGTAAGTACCTAAGAACTTTATTTTTGGTGTAAAATATTTGTCAATTCGTATGAGTATTTTGTCTTTACGATTTTATATATTCAGTAGATTGTTTAATTTTATAAAAATCTAGTTTAAATGAAAGTAAAATATTGAGAAAACTGTTTATCAATTATATTATCAGGTTATTGTACCATAATTTGTGAAAAAGATCTGTGAATGTGAAATTCGTGGAATACCTCAAAACAAAACAATAACGTGGTCTGTGCCAGATTCTAAGATGACTTATTTGTTTATGAATCAGATAGTCCATTGTTTCTAGATAATTTTCTAATTGTATCGTGTGAATGTGCAAGCTTTTTTATTTATGTTTTTTTTTCAATTGTTTTCCACGTTGTGCGATATATGTTAAGAAACAAAACAATTACTATTCATGGTATACTCACACCTCTGCTACTGGTTTTACTTTCGATATTTTGCTTTCATTGTTATTGATATTCGTGATACGTTAAAGAATTTGGCGAGGATAATTATTATTGTAATATTGTTTTGAGCTCACGTCATATCGTATGTAGTTAGGTAACGTGAATTAAATTATGATTACAATAATAATGTTTTTAGTAAAAAGTATGTGGGTAATTGAAATAATTGAAGCGATTTTGTTTCGTGGATAAGTTGCGTTGTAGAAAAATGATTTTAAGATTAATTTTTAATGTTTAGCTTGGAAAAAAATGCCCTTGACTAGAATTACATTTAAAGTTCAAAATATTTGTAAGATGATTTGATGATACAACATAATAGATATATTTGTTTTAATATTTAATATGTGTATATTTAGAAGGATCATATTATTTGATGCAACTGTTAATATTGATATTTTCCATCACAGAACAGGATAAGATAGAAAAGTATTTCTAATTTGGGCTAGAAATGCTATTAGCAACACATTTGGTATATGCTGGTTAACAATATGACAAATGAGCTTGTAATGTATATTAAATCCTACTAAGGTATTGTTACGGTCATGACAAGGTGATATATTTGACAGAATGATTGTTTATGAGTTGCAGTATTTATTTTATAAGTATGTAAAATATGAAATAGTTTTAATTGTATTAATGCAACAGTTATTTGAAAAAATTCCTGTTTTAATATGAAAAAAAAATTGATTGAATCGATAATAGAAATTTGTAATTAAATTATTAGGTGAATGACATCCATTGGCACTATTGACATTATTTTTTTTTTATGAGCATTATGTGAAAATAATGAAATTATACTAATTGTCGAATAATTAATTTTGCAGTAAATATGCATGTAATTAATTTGTGTGAAAAAGATGCCGTTTCTTCGGAAAGTAATGTGAAACTTCTATAGAAAAAAAACTTTCTTATTTTATCTTATTGTTTAAGTAATTATTGTTTATGAAAAACTTTGTGAATTTAGTTGAATTGTTTTCTCTTTCATTTATTTTTATTCTTTTGTTCAACCTTCAGTATCTGATAAGATAATGATCTCATTATAAATTTGAATATGAAATATTTGAAATTCATAAGTAAGCCAACAATAGTAAAATTTACTATAAAAAGACATAGTTAAGGTACATCATCAGAAAGTTGATCAGTCAGGCATGTCATTATTTTCTCGTCTGTACTTTCATTTCAATAAGGTCAACAAATAACAAAAAAGTTGTGACAAATAATGGAATATGTTTTTTAAAGTAAAATTGGTTTTATAGGCATCATGAGTATAATTTGTATATACTCCAGTTTTTATTATAAACTTTCTACTACGATTTTCTTTTCAACACTGTGTATGTCACGACATATATTTTTAGTTTTTTTTTTTTTAACTAAACATTTATTAAGCCAATAATTACGCGAAATACACATATGAAAAAATATTTTTATTATTTTATCGTCTTGTTTTACAACATTTTGATCATAATTACAAAACCAGAAATGACTGTTTAGTACAAACAACAATTATTTTAATTTATTTTAAATATAAAGTTAACTGCAATAAATTGTTGGGATTTAATAGAATATTACGTTACTAGGAATTGAAACAGAACTTTTGGTGTTGCGCTCATATATTTGCAGTCGAGGCTATGCAAGTTGAGCGAAACGGAAAAAGATCGTTCAATTCCGAGTGACATTATTATTATTATTATTATTATATTATTCTTTCTTCAAGCATTTCTAAGTAAACTTAAGGTATATAGAAGACAAGTATGTTATTCTTTCTCCCATTTTAATCAAGAAAATGTCAAATGTGACAGATCCACGCAATCCAGCTGTTATTCGTCAGAGCTGCCCTCTTGTACGTGCTGCCACCAGGGGTATTTGAAACAACTAACATATTATTGTATTAGTAAAATAATGATTAACTTCTATATCATATATGTAGTAGCAAAATATGAATATAATAATTCGCTTCAAGAAAATAGTTCGATTGATATTATAAATCACTTTTAACACGTACATCATACAACATTTTATCTACGATCTTCCAAGTGTAGTAAATACTAAAAAATGTAGAATGATATTTTGACAGGAAGGGTTATATTTGTTGATTTATTGATACAAATCGTTAGCAACAGTCGTAGATAAAAAAATATTATTTGAAATTACCTTGTATCTACATTTTGAGAAAACTAAAACTAAATTATATTATGTTTTAACTGTTTAGAAGTTGAGAACAAACAAATCTACTTAATGCGTTAAGTATAATTATCAAGCATGCAAATTCAGATTAATATAAAGAAGAAAGTCGTGTGCACCACACACCAGATTTTAAACTGGGAGTCGATCCATTGAATCAATGTATTAAGCGAAGTATGTTTATAAATTAATCTTGATTGCAATAAGTAATGTTTACAAACATCTAGTGATATGAACTCTAGCTGGTAAATAAACTGTTCTTTCCCTTTAATTACTCGTTTTTCAATACCGTGTATATAGATCGAGTAATTTGTCGTAAAGTAGCAAGAATATACCAACGACTAGCCATGCCGTGCACTTGAAAACTCATAATTTATTATCTAGTTAAGTGTATTTTAAAAGTCCACTGCCTACATACACCAGTTGTGTCAGTAGACCAGCCATTTGCCAGAACACGTTTGTGATAAAACAGTTATGTTTATGCACAATTTTGTGTTTTTAGCTTACCTGAATATTCCTTCGTGCGAACTTTACTCGAAAATGACACGGGTATGTGTGTCACGCGTTAATTTTGCTTGTAAATGGTGTTTATGGAGAAGAGCAAAAGCTATAGTTATGTAGGAGAAATTCTGCTTTGTACTAGATACCAGATAATTTTGATTTGCATGCTTTGTTTTGTAGGAATGTTGTGATTGTTAGACGAGAGATAAAATTTATTTTCTTTATTTGCCTTCAGGTTCTTGCTAGTGTATAGTAATTCAAAGACATAAAATTGTGTTTTTATTAGTTATCGTCGTCGGTATTTCAAAAAGTGAAAAGTAGCAACATCCTAGAAACCTTGCTTATATCGGATTTTTGAAAAATATAATAAATATATTGTCGCACCATTATTTACCAATTTTTTACAGGGCACTGCTTTCGCAGATCTCGGTGAATGATATATTTTTATTACCCATGAAGTGCCGTTACCAGCCGTCAAGATGGTAATGGATGAGTAACCACAGGTTTTTCTAAAAGTGGCAACTGAGAATTTTATGATCCAGAGTACTAGATTTTATCACGAAGTTAATAATGGAATTGATGATTGGTTAGAAAAAAAAACTTTATCTACTTTGATTTCTGTATTATAAAAAATAAGCATTTACTACAAGAAGAGTTAAAAAGAACAATCGAATGAAAGAATACAAAAAAGGAGAGCATCCATTCTATAAGAAATCATTTATAACAAAATAAATAATAATATTTTTTTCAACATCTACTGAATTAAAAATTTTACTTTATCCATTAGCACTTAGACCACTAGAGGATAAAGTAATATTACTATAGTAATGATAATGACAAAATGTAATAGGTGTGTATAATTTTATTTTACGTACAAAATATAAACTTGATCATCTATTTTTTTTTTTTTTTTTGGAAAAATGTCGATATTTCGGATAAGAAATTTAAAACTAAATTTCAGGTTCATTTAAGCTTAGGTATGAAGATTTCTTCCATGATTTCTTCATTTAATTGTGATATATATATATATATATATTTTTTTTAAATACACTTATAGCTACTTAAAAAGTATAATAATTATGCGATAGTAACAAAAAAACATGAATAATATTAACAGGTGTAGGAAAAAATGCGGAATGTAACACGTGAATAAAGACAAATTAACCACTTGCGTACACCCTGCCGCTCATGGTTAAAATATGTCTTTATTACTTATATTACATACACAACCATGAATCCATTTTAGGGTGTAATGAAATATATAAAAGTATTATTTTTGTTTCGCCAGTAAAATGACATATTCTCGTACTCTTATTGATGGTAGATTGAGCTTCATTCTTAAACGATGTCTGATGATATTGTTATCATATTGTTGACTTGACTGCATTAAATATACAAATATCTAGACAACGGCCAAAATTAATCACAAATTACTTTCACGTACATAATTATTTTACTATACAGTTCCCTTAATTAATATTGTCAGCTAAGTTAATAATAAATAGTATTAAAACACACCCGTTACAGAAAGCTATCCAAATTCCAAACACTTGTTCTTTTGTCCTCGTTACCGAATTTTATAAACTTGCAAGAATAGCTTGTCTTCTAGAACTTGTATTTTAATACACTTTATATTGCATTGACCACTTATCATATCCTTTATCTCAGAAACACCTGCAAATGTATCACCTTAATAAGGCTTATGTTTACATTTAAATTCAAGGTCAATGTGACAGTACTCAAATATTTAAACATTCTTAATCATAAGTATTCATGACCGTGTTTTTTCATGTCATTAGTTTCCTTCGCGAGTAATTTTGCATCACTATCAGTCAAATAATGATCCTTAATTTGTTAACTAATTATGAACATTTGTTACGTAATATCATAATGATGCACAACGTCTCGTTGTCATTCGTCATTCTGCAATCATTTCATCTCGCGACGAAGTCTGAATGGCCGGAAGTGTGACGTCACGACTAGGTAATGGAGGAGTTGTTCCTTAGTGGCGTGATGATAGTCTCGCCAGGAAGCTTTGCTATAATTTTCTTTGCTACACGTAAATTATTTATTGTTTTACGTTTTTTGTATTTCCTTTTCACAATATGTGATTTCATTTAGACAGAAAGTGCGGAAGATTGTGAGTCATGATTTCGAAGATGAGGTTTAAATAAGATACTTTTACTTTTAGATTCGGGCTTTCGTGGCTATTGCCAAGTGGCAACAAGTTTGAGAAAGATACTGAATAATTATTTTGTAATTTATCACACTCTCAAGTTATATTTAATTAGATTATTTTTCTATTTCATCAGGCAGACCACTAAATCTATCTTTTTTGCTCATTTTTTACTTGTGGTGATGATAACTATCTTTTATCTAACATTTGTCAATAAAAACAAAAAAGCTACAGAGATTATTCCCGGGAATAATCACTAGAGCTTTATTCTCAGTATAATAATGACAGGATTGGTTAAAACGCAGACACGTGACACAATGAAGTATTTCATTGGTTTTAAGAAAGAAAACAAATAATAATTTAATTGCAGAATTATTAAACTGGTTGATTGTATGACATTTCTAAAACTAGAACAGTTACACAAAGTTGAATTTTATGGCACTGTTTGTGATAAAATTGGGAACTGTTGAACAAAATTCACTTTGCAATAAAAAAACTTTTGGATAGTTCTGTAGATATAAATTTATTTAAATTCAACGTTTCGAATTATTAAACATTATTCTTCGTCAGGAAAGAAAAGAATGGCATTGAGATTGAGACATAGACCATGAATTACTCTACGAAAATAGTTGAAAATAAATAATAATAAAAAAAAAAACTTTGTATACATAAACATGTAAAAAGGAAATTACCTACTAAATGTATATGTTTATGTACAATAGGTCTGCTGTTGTATGTTACTGAGTATGTAATGAACGGAAATAAATAATAAAATTGTATATTTTATAAACAATATTTCTTTGTTGTCTATTTCCAATTTCCATTGTCGTATAATACTCATGATCTTATCACAACACGAAATATGTTACAACAGTGGCGTATCTCACAAATTATTGTTAGAAGGGAATTGTTATGAATGCTATAATTTAGTGAAAAATCTCGTGGTTACGAATTAATTTCGACAAAGCTACGCCTTGTAAAAGGAATTCCATATCAAGCAGAAAATTAATTAGGCAGAAATCCGGTCGAAAATCGATTTATCGATAAATCGCGTTGGTTATTGCCGTGTAGAAATAAATGTCTGTAGTGGATTAATGAAGGTCGATTACGTGTTATCAAGTCAATTAATTTATTGATACGATTGAGTCGATTTATGAATGATCCTGCATATTTATTGTTTGAGTGTTGAGACACTATTGTGCCTTATGTTAGACGTGAAAGTTTAATAAATTATCTGTTGTTTTGAGTAATTGATTTTGAGTGCAGTGTGATTTATGTGTGACTGGCATTTTAATTTAGAAAATTTGCATACCGACTTGATTAGGTGCTTAGCAGTTGTAGGTAATGATATTGTAATACACTCGTAAACAAATATAACGACGGGATAACGCAGTGGAAAAAGGTTTTGTTTCTAAACACAGAGGTCGAGGGTTCGAATCTCGGTCAGGTCTGAAAAAATTCACGGCATGATTTGGATCGGTTCTCACTTCCGTTACATTTACAAATTGGAATACAAACCATAAATATATCGGGCAGTGGCAAGTGGTTGTAACAAGGACTTGCACCAGATGATCAACTTACATGGCATCTACGTAACCAGGGTGACCAGTTTCTGGAAAATACAGGGAATTTGAATTTCATAAATTTTTTAAGGAAAACAGAGAAATAGTATATTTTACAAGTAATGGAATGGCACATATTCCACACGAGCAAAAAATCTGTAGTCCGAGCCGAAGGCGAGGACTCAGGTTTGTGAGTGTAGGATATGCCATTCTGTTATCTGTTGTAGGGAATATACTATGGTTAATTTCACGCAGGGAAAAAAGATATACCACGGGGAAACTACAGGGAAAATGGATTTGAGTAACTGCTGGTCACCCTGGTAACATAAAAAGTGGCAATGTAAAAAAAAATGGATGTCCATCCTAGGAATATAACCTTTGTGGTTGAAAGTTCCAAAGGAACATAACAATGCACTCGTAAACAAATATTGTTGAATGATTTAAGATTTTGTTTTGGACACCTTGTTGGACGGCATTTGGGTAATGCCATAATGTTTGCTATTCCTGGTTTTATTATACATTCTGGTTTTGGTGTGGGTTCGACACATCTAAAAATCATTTTATTTATGTATTATTTAGTTGCCAAGTAAATAAATATAAAACCACGTGCTATATATTTCATCTTGTATCTTGCTGTTATTAAATTACAATGTTCAATCTAATTCTTATTAACTCAATTTCCTCATCCAGATCTCACGGTCCGCGCTGAATAAATACTGTTCGTTTACCGGCAGCGATAACACTTCATATTTCCGTTTTCTCATCAGCATCTCCATAACGTTGCCTCTATTCATTTGTCTTGTCGCTGCCCAAATAACTCGCCGAATACGAAACCTGATATCTCAGCAACAGGTATCGCCACTCTACCATTGTTCGCATTGTTGTGGCAAAGTACACATGTACTGCATGTGTATGTGAATACCAGAATACCTGTGTGTTTTGTATAGCAAGGTATCTGTTACAGAGCTGGGTGACCTAATTTTGCAGGTTATGTTTGTGTGTTTATGGTTGAAAGTGGTTTTGTGTATACATCTCATGTCGACGAGTTAGCTGCTATTTAGAATTTTAATAATTGTTGAATTAGAATGGTACAACTTCTATTTTTGACAAGAAAATTTGTTCAGCTGTATAAAATCTTCCAGTAAATGAATCATTCATCCTACGAGTATTAAACAAGTTCATTACCAGTTAATTGTTCGCCAGAATCTAATGTTCCTTGAAAAATGATTCATGTGATGTCTCCAGACGTCTTGGTTATGATTTTTTTAAATATGATTCTATGCAAGGAATTACAATTTTAAAAAATCTGATGTTCCCAGGAACACATAACCCTCCCACATATACAACTAAACGGTACAAAATAGAAAATGAAATTTCAAATAAAACTTGTAAAGAATGTTATTATACATATTTTTAAATGTATTTAAATTTACTCTAGCTCATTTTTTTTTTATTTGCAAACTAACTACTTAGGTCATATCGCCTCATGAATGGCCAATTGTGAATTTATGAACAACATGAAGGATCATGCTCTTCAGTGGGATTCGAACCCACAACCTCTGGTGTGCTAGTCTAGTGACATAGCTACAACACCGAGATCGGCAACCTAACTCAATTATTCAAGTAAACTACCACTTCCGGTTTGGGTTGCTATCAAAATCTAATCAATTCGTAACTTGGACATGTAAATTTAAAATATGTATTTTCAAAATGATATCTTCATTAGATCTTGAGTTATCGTGGACGAAAAAATAGTAAAATCGTATTCTAGGGACCCTAAAACGTGCTTTTATCTGTTGAAATCGAGTGTGCGGGAAGTAAAAATTAGTAGAAAGGATACGTGGTGTGTGAATAGCACGAGAAATTTGGACATATTAAAAGAGAAACAAATATATTTTAATTAATTTTATGCAGTTGTATGTACTTATTAATAGAATAGTTATTATTTTAAAATGATTGCCACGCAGTAAATGGAATCAAAACGGGAAAATAAATGTATAGGTTATGTCTCTTGATATCTGGACTAATCTTACGGTAGTCAATGCTTTTGCATTTAATTCTAAATTAAAATACGTTGGATATAATAACAATACAAATTATTTATGAGACATCAGAATGGTTAATATAGTAAAATCATAATTTCTTTCTAAATTCTCGTGAAACCTAACGTAAACAATCTCGTGAACAGTGTTCAGTCATGTCACTTTCTTCCATTGTGCTCACATAACATCCTCATATATGACAGCGTATCATCACTGCTTTATACTCACGCTAGCATCAGCAGCAGCGGATCCATAGTACATTCAACGGATGCTGTTGAAGTGCCCAGTGTATAGAAGCATCAAGTTTGCCTAGGGGAAATAGCGATGGTGTATGTTGCATGTGAATGTAATCTCTCTTCGTTCTTCCTCGCGTTCATGTCCTGTGAATGTGGTAGAAGCTATTCAGTTGAAGAGTTCTTCCTGTTGGAGTTGATGTGTGATGTCCCTGGGCTTTGTTCCTGATGTTCCAGAGATGATGAATGGGAGCATTTTGAATTTGGTTGGTTGATGTTGAAATGAAATGCGATGTTAGATAGTTGTGGACTATATCTATTTTTATTATGGATATACATTTTTCAATCAATTATTATTTAGGAAGAACAATAACAAATAACAACCAAGAGATAAAGATACATTTTATTTTCTAATTGGAAAGTACCACTTAAATTTGTAGAACATTTACTCAAACATACATAGAACACCTTGACTTCTAAATACTTATCGAGTCGATAAACCTAATGCAAAAAATATTGGTGTTTATGTTGATGCCGAGTGACCGGTCCTTTAGTTCTTTAAAATATTGACAGAGATCGTATATTGTTAATGATTAGTCCAGTCTACGCTTTATTGAAAAATGGTTCTATATTAGAAAACAATTCGTAACTTACGAGTATTAATATAAAAAAAGTATAATTTATAATAGTTTTATTTATTATAGTAAGAATATAGTCGTATGAATCAACTGTACCCAACTTAATAGCGTATGGTTCAGCTTAGGCTGAATAACTGATAACTGAAAAAGGCATATTTATTTTGTAGAGCTAGATCATAAATCGATATTAAAGCTATTTCCAAAACCGGTGAAATAATGAAATAAAGCAGTTCAACTGTGATATGTTCATTGTATTAGAGTTATTAATTTTTATATTGCAATAAGGTTGTGTAATTTTCTTTTCTTTATTAACACAATAAAATTTTAATTTGCAGTTATTGTACTTACGTATTTACAATATCAAAATTAATTTCCTGGCAAACATTGCGGGCGCATAATGCTTTAAAGCTGCTTATATTTGCGTAAATTACATATAGATAAAGCGATAAGATATGTTGTAATCATGTAATTGTTATCTGTAACTCTTACATAAAATCTATATTTCAAGTAACACCTACAATTTGCAACCTTGCCGAAGTTATGAAATATGAAATTTTATTTGTGTTTCAATGCATTTGCGTGACTGAATTAATAACAAATAAAATATTAGTTTTGTTTACAATTTGGTGTTACTGGCTTTGCAAGGCCATCTGCAGAAATTTGATGTTAATTGCGGATATAATTCGTATGCTAAGTCATTGTTAATATATTTTTTTTGATTATTATTTAATGCCTTGTTTTCCTATGCACATAACATTGAAAAAAAAATGAATAATTGTTATTATATCTATATCTATCTTGAAGTTGAATGCCATTTAAAATGAACATGTAAATTGTTTTAGCTTATCTATATTAATATAATAAACTAGATAACTCATAATGTGTTATTAATTATCGTTATTATTCTGAAATGTAATTAGCTATAATTACAAGTCACAAAATTATCCAAATTTATTTTTTGTTGTCTTTGCCATATGTAAACCACATGTTCTTGAACTAAATTTATTTTTTAGCACACATGGTTCTTTTTATGCTTACTATTATATATCTATTACATTATCAAAATGATGCCGTTAGCATTTCAGTCTAGAATATATTATTTAATAGCTATGAAATGATTGAAGACACTGCAGAATAGAATTCTACCGAATGTTACAAATAATGAGAATGAGAGAAATGTTTTAGCGCTGCACAATGTTTTTAAATTATTTTAAAAATGTGTACTTCAAAATGAAAATGGTAGATATTTAATATATTTCTCTGTAACTTGTATTCGAAGCATTTTTATCATAAAATAATTTTAGAATATTGTAAAACACCCAGAAACAGAGCTTATGGTCCCAGCCAAAGTGTACAGTAAACGAGAATATAATTTTTAAATATTACAATAAATTTTATTTCCGAATGTTGTCATTATCGTGAAAGTTTTTCAAATAGAATTTAAAACTCTTTTATCACAAGAATATAATGCAGCATAATTATTATTAGAATAATTTTTTAGAAACTTATAATACAAGGAAACCAATGAGTAAATAATTTAATAAATGTATAATAAGAAAAATTTTCTTTATTGTCGTAATAACATTACTTTCCTTTAATCTAAGTGAAATTACAATTAGAGAAATGTAGTTCGTATTACAAAATTGGCTTATTTAAAGTAAGCTTCCTGTGTATGTGAGTGTGATTACTCGGAAGCCTTATACGTTGTGCTGTAACCAGCGAGAAAGATAACAAATGATCTGCGCTTTAATTCGAATATAATGCGAGCCACAGAATTACTTCATTTTTCTGTTCCCTGGACTATTGTTTTATATATGCGCTTAAAAATATATTGTGATGATCCGTAGTTAAGTTTCACTTTTTAATTAGTGCTAATGACTTTATAATTTTTATTTTTCACTTATGATTTTGTTATCGTACTAATTTAGCACATGCGAAATTCTGATTCATTTTTACTGCGCTTATACATATTTAAAATTAATAAATGTATCACAAATTTTACTAACTGCTATATTTTTGCGATTGCTATTTATTAAGTCACGGGATACAAAAATGTCGGATGAGTAAAGTTAAAAGTTCAAAAATATAAATCAATACTACATTATATCACTCTGCGAAGATAGGCAAAATAGTTGCTAAAGTAAAACCACAGTATAAGAATTCATTTTTCATGGTACAAATAAGTTTACCTCTTTATTTTGCACTCATTTTATGAACTTCACATGACAGGCATAGTCACTAAGCGGCCATCTTCCAGGTTGCGCATCACTGAAATATTGGGATCATGAAATTTTTGAAGTGTCGCTACTGTGTGAATGTCAAAATTTTACTTTACAGACTTATCTGTCAAACTTGAGTTACAAAGCTAAAATAACAAACAAATTATTCTGCAATACTATTGGTGAATTTATTTATTATTTACCTTTGATAATAATTTAACGGATTTAATGCAGATCCACCGTTTCAACACCTAGCTGACGTTTTACAAATACATAATACTATTTATTTATATTTTTAATTAATAATTTAACGATTTCGGAAAAATATAATGTATATATCGGCATTAAAGTATTTTTTATTACGAATAAATTCTATATTCGTAATAAAAAATTATATTTTAATAATGCCTTGATATATAAGTAAGTATTTAACTTATTTAATTTTGTTAATTGCTAAAATATTGCGAACAAATAAAACGAATTATTATTGTTAGAAGAAATTAATGTTTGTGCTGACGCGATCGTTCTATGAATTCTAAAAACGAATCACTTTATTTTTTCAGCATCTCATTTAATTGGCAAAGGAAGTTTTTGTTAAGATTACTTTTTATCAACCGACTTTACATAAATCTTTCAAAGTTTTTATCACTTCCGGTGTTTTGAATAATAATTACATGTATTAATATGTGTTCTGTTTTAAATATAATTTAAATAACAGCAATAATTATTGGTTCAATGGTATTTCGCATGTTCTTTTATTAATTGCTTATTATGCTAATCTTTAACGAGGAGAGAAAAATAATTATAGCTATCAGTTGAATATAATTATGTTTATGTATGGTACATATTTATCAATAGAACAGTTTGGCAGTTCATACATTTAATATTGTTAATAAAATGATAGATTACTCTGAATCTGTGATTATATCGCGAAAGTTTTTGTTGTTACGCGGATATATGATTAGTTAAAAGCATGGCTTGTTTAATAGTAAATTTTAAGAAATTAAGATAATTATAATAGGCTTGCGTTATAACAAATAGAATAAATATTAGCCTCTAATGATAATGACACAAAATATTTTAAATTCTAATGATAACCATTTATTGAATATAAGATAAGCAAAGGAAAATTACCACACTTGTTTCTCAACATTTACACCAGTCTGAAGCCATAGGTCACAAACAATTAGTACTACTTACAAAACAAAGAAATATGGCTTCTATTCCATTAGCTACTTTCATTTCAAATAACACGGTATTACAACAAAAATATTATTTCTCGCTGCTCTCTATCGGTCAGTTGGTTAACAAGTGAAGCATGACTGTAAATTCTAATTCCATAGCCTACCTGATAATGATTAGTCATTTGAGAACTTTATGGACCAATTCACAAATGTTCCACAGTGTATAACCACCTGCAACATCATAATTAATACAAGGATAATTTTTGTAAATAGACGGATTGGAAGTAGAAATTAAGTAGATATGAATCAGGTTGTGGCAATTTTAATTGTACTGTTTGATGTTTTAATTTCTGAATACAAACTAATTGGCAATTTACGGGAGTTAATAATATTTCTGCATGAATTGTATTCTAAATATTTATATAAGTTATATTTTATTGTTGTTTGGGATTAGAAGAAAAAAAGCTTTTTTTCAAGCGGTCTCAGCTGAGGTTATATGCCGCCTCGGCATCTCGTTTTCGGTGGTGTGACAACGGCATGCAGTATTCGCTGGTATGGGTTTTCGCAAAGCCGTCACCTATCCAACAACTGACCGCGGGCATTCTTGCTTCACTTGTTTGGTTTTTGGATATCTCTTATCAATATAGCGAAGCTGAAATATCACATTCTTATGGGCCGACTGCTACATCTCTTTACCGATTAATTTTCATTTAATTAATTGACCACAGAAGAAGTTTCGATTAGGATCATAAAAGCTTCAAGATTATCCCTTTTATTTTAATTAAACCTCCAATACTCAATCCACCCATAACCATAAAACAAAAGACAAACTAATCAAGCCAAAAGCTCAACTCGCAGTCCAATAAAGCTCTTGTCAATCTAATCGATCGTATAATCGCCCACATTCTTTAATCAGTTTCATTCCAATCAAAACTGAAATAAAACTGTGCCCTTTCACGACAGCGTCATAAATTGTCTCTTTTATCACCATTGTTTATAAAGTATATTTG
Source organism: Poecilus cupreus (assembly GCA_963942605.1). Classification (NCBI taxonomy): domain Eukaryota; kingdom Metazoa; phylum Arthropoda; class Insecta; order Coleoptera; family Carabidae; genus Poecilus; species Poecilus cupreus. The sequence goes on from OZ012718.1 coordinate 9,362,520, forward strand.
AATTTGCCGCTATAAATTTAATACGTTAGATGTTGCCAGCTACTTATACGTTGTAAAATGTCAATCAAGAAGTTAGCAACAACACGTAGCATACAAACATGACACTTTCTATAGTCAATACCACGAGACCTTTCTTTAAAGGGACATAAATCCAGATTGTTTCCTGTGCTGTGATTGGTCCTAGAACACGTGCTAAACACTATGTGAAATACAAACATGTATTCACTGTTAAAAAGTCACACTACACTTTACTGTTTAGAGTTAGGTATAGCATTGCCCACTGCATTTTTATTTTACCTTGTTGCTTCTACATTCTGCTTATTAGAAATATTTATGCTTGAATTTATCTTTTTAAATCTGTATATTTTTATAAGGATGTGCAATAAACCAAAACAGCTAAGTAATTTATTCTTTCCTTCTCTTCTTAAGAACTGTGTACGAACTGGAGATGGAATTACAGTTGTGCATGTAAATTAGTTCAAAATTCCGAGCAAATACCGCCGAATGCTTGTTGTAATTATTGTGCACTGTATTTTTTAATCAATCCCAGAACTATATTTGTCCTTTTAATGAAAAGTCTCTTGGAATAGACTACTGTTGTGTTCTATGCAAGGTGCTCTTCGGTTCTATATACAAAATCAAAACAAAAAAGAACAAAACCACATACACTTGCTTCACTTATATCTCTACAAGCCGCAGACAGTTCAATTCTTTCCAGCTGATCAGCTAACGAAGTCAATTGCCAAGAATCAGCCACAGCCCCAGAACTTAAATACGAATGTGTCAATACAACAAAAGGTCGATCTATCAGAATGATAAAGGCGTGATTAACGATCACTCATGGGTATTAAACGATACGGGTGGTTAGGAATAGCATAATAGCTGGGATATTTTGTAGGGTAATTTGTATGTTATTGGAGAGGAAATAGATGAGGAAATGAGTATAGTGGTGTATTGAGATGTAAGGAAAGTGGAATTGTTGAGCAGTTTCTTTGTACTCAAATGAAGATTGTTCAATTGTAAAACTCTTTGTATTGACGAAGTCAGTAATTGTGAAGGAATTTAAATGTACAGGACGTATTGATAAATGTATTAATTATGAACAGCGGTCAATTAATGATTCACTGATTTGCACAGGTATTAAAATGAGACAAAAGAAAACTTATGAATGAACCGTCCTTGATATAAAATTCTTGCAGGATTACAATAAAAATTATGATTACAAAAATAGAATTTTTGTTATTGAATTACAGTCTTTGAAGTCATGCCAAAGCTAGATAAACATACCATCTACTTTTAAATTTTAAAATGAAACACTTGCTACAACTTTCAATAACAAGAATTGTAGAACTTAATAAAACTTATACAGATCGTAATATTTAAAAATATATTTACTACTATCGTTGCATTATATTTAACAGTAATAAATACAAATTGCACTAAGGAATAAGGCACTGGAAATGCGAGTAAATATATAAATTACAATTGCAACATATTAATTAAGCCTAAGATAACGTTACATTCACATCTGGACGTGTAGCACATACAAATTAAAGTATTAAGAAAACCAACATAAAACCACGATTGGATTTGAAACTACTGCTGCAATGGTTGGTTCATTTATTTAGCAGATTTACGATTACTATTGAAAGTAAACTTGTAACTGTCTGCAGAAGCTATGGCTGCGCTAAAAATACATCTGCACTGGACTCGTAAATTCTGGTAATTCGAGATAACCAAATGTGGAAACAAGATTAGTTTATAGTTCATGTAATACTGGAGATCAACATTTATTTGTATATGACTCATGAATAAGCAGTTAACACCTCTAACAAGATTTCAATTTGATGTCTGGGAAAACAAAAGATTACTTAAAGCTATCTTCGTTATTATTTAATATTACAGTCTGGTTACAATTAAGACAATCATTTATTTCAATATTTTAAATCAGAAAAATAGAATAGTGATAATATATGATGGTTGACTTAAGAAAACAATGATTTGTACAATATGATAAAAGTTATTTGTATAGGATTATACAAAATGAAAATATGAGTGATATATTTTCTGCTTATGCATAATGAGGTCTTTGGCCATAATCGAATTTAAATAAACAATTTATAAAATAAGTAAAGTAACTATTATGTTATCTCATTATAATAATAAAAACTACTTACGGTATTTTCAATTTGAAATTTAAATACTACAAGTCACGCTTTGACGTGACGTAGTTTTGGTGGAGCCAATCAAAGAGTCAATGATGTAATTGGGTGGAGCAAAATGACATTTCTATCGGTTTCTGTCCAAATATGTCTATCTCTCTTTCACCAAAACTACGTCACGTATTTTTCTCCAAATTTTTAATAATTTAATTCTCGTAATCTATAAGTAAATAATTTATCGATATTAAATGTCCAATATTTGGTGAAACAAATTGATTATAAACAGAAAATCAAAATCTGGTACCAGGAAGTATTAAAAAGATATTTCTCTAAATTTATCATTTATGTGATCGAGTATGCATAAACAGAAAAGATCTAAGATCTGAAGATCGTGCAAAAATGTGTAATATGCATTTGCAATATAAAAGTGGCTTTACTGAAAACAGCCTGCAGTACAAATTTTATTGCTAACTGTTAATATCAACGTGTAATAAAAGCCAAAATAACAGCTAGTTGCTAGGTAACGTAATAACAAATAAACAATATAGCTGTCGTTTGAAATTTATTTGACAGAATGATCTGCATTTGTTGTTGTATGACGCACGACAATAAAAAATAGTGTATGCAATTTGTTTCAAATGTGACAGAGTCATTTAAACTTTACACTCGTGCAATAAACTTGCATTTTTAACACTAGTTATTAAGTTATTTCTTCTTTTTCATTGCAGTTTTCTACAATGCAATTATTTAATTGAGTTATTTACGAGTGTTTATTGTAAAAAATCGAACATACTTAGAAATATAATACAATAAAATCAGTTTTAAATTGAATTAACTATGGAACCATACGTTGACATGCTTTATTAATTCCTTAATCAAACATATGTTCATCCAAGAAAAATTACGGTATTCACATTATCATAATTATTCAACAAATACAAATTGAGTACAGAAAAAAACTTGATTATTTTTATTAATAATCCCTCGATGATATGTTGTTGACAACAAATTATATTCTCAAATCTCGATTAATATAATTTATGTTAATATTTCTTTCTGAAATGTTCGGTCAAATTAACATCTAGACGTATTTCCGCTGAACCGTAATTGAAATATGAATCACCTAATCCGCGGTATTTTATAATTGGATGTCGTTGCCAAATTCAAAAGAATGTGAATAACCTATAATAGAAATACAGCAATTAGTTCGCGAAAATTGGATAGATTTGCATACTCTGACATAAGTCACGCGTGTTATCAAATTGTGATTATTTTAACATAAACCATACGCTATGAACTTAGGTGCAATTCATCCTTCGACCATCCTATCTTGAAAATAATGTTTTATTGTTGTTATGAATGAAACTTACAACGTATTATGCAATTTTTTTTTTTTTTGTTAAAATTAACCAAAATTTCATACATATAGAGCTATATCATTTGGAGTAAATAAATTTATACATGCAAAACTTTAGGGATGTTTATCTCAAAATCATAATTAGTTTTATTAATAGACAAAAAAACACATTTTTAGATTGTTGTTGAATTTTAATAAAACCGTTGATCATAGTCTGTGAAAAGTTTAAGGACAATAAAATAAAAGTTTAATAATCAAGGAACAATATATTTTATGTTCGTTTGTATTATAATCACTTGTTTATAATATTGTTTAGTAGCCATTAAGTGTCTCTTTATGGAATGATCCGGGATAAAGTAAAAGGCCGATTACCTATCTAAATAAACTACAAAATAAAATTGATTAATTAATTAGTTAAGTATTTAAATAGGAACATCATTTTTAGTAATGGTAATTAATATTAATTATATAATTAGAACTATTATTTTGATGCTATTTGAATGATTTATTTCATAAAGACAGGTCAGACAGAATGATTGAGTTGTGTATTGACAGCTTGCACAATTTTTTGAAAACAAATAAAAATAAGTTGTAAATAACTTGGTAAACAAACAATAAAAAAAGCACTTCGAATCTTTTTAATTTTTTTCATGTCAACGTCATGTGTTAAATATAAATGTCATTCTAAGTTAAATAAAAATAATCTGTATGCAACATGCACATAATAGGGTTTTATTGATTCGTCTTTTTATATGCCTCGTTGCTCGTTCTATCCTCAAATTATGTACTTGTTACATAAATATCTATTAACTAATAAACATATACTAAACTAAAAAATGGAACTTATATTAAATTTAAACAAAACTGAAAAACGTATCCCTTTTTTGTCCAGCTTTAAAAAAACTGTCGCATTTTTTTTTTAATTAAACTAATTTAAATTTTCTGCAAATCATCTTTACTTAAAACATACATATTTAAAATATAAACGTTCCAATTTTCATAACAATTCTCAAAATTTGAATTTTAGAACAAATCTTAAAATTTATTTATCCTAACCATTTATATTTTTGTTATAATAGATATAACTATAAAAAGTTGACTATTTGGTTAACATAACAAATTAAATCGTATTTTCTACATATTTTTTGTTTTGATTATTTACTATTTCATTTCGAGAGTTTCATTTTTTATCTTTAAAAAATCGCCTGTACTTTAAGAATGTGTGGAGTAGTGTAACATTTTTAGGGCCACTGTTATTGATAATTCTTATCAGCTGAGTAACAGGTATCTGAATGTAAATAAATGTTACGTTATCTTTGTCTAATATCGGAAAATGAGCCTAAATCTGGCATGAATGTATAAATGTTGCAATGTGCAAAAGTAGTGTGGTTGTAGTATTGCTAATGATGTTTCATTCCGATACTATTTATTAACATTGTGTTTTATGTATTTGTGTGCTAACTGGATTACCTTATAAGGATAAATGAAGCTGATGCAGTGGAAATTGTTCAAGTGTGTACAGCCTACGGCGGTAAGTTATTTTATTTCTGTAGTTTTCAGAATATTTTCGCAGTCTTTATTTTTATTTCTTGCACGTAATAATATGATATACTTGTATGTATACGTTGATTAATTCATATTGAGAATGTTGAATTACTACTATAATAGTTCCTGGTAAGGAATAGAAAAGAGTATATTTGCAATTAAAGGAAGGGGCAGCCTAACAGTAAACGTGAATTGTATATAATTTTGAAATAATGTAATACGTCTACGTATAAATTTTATATTATTGGCTCTGTCGATGAAATAATGCACCTTTACATACATATTTAGTTTGTTTCATTAAAATGTGCCAAACTCAAATTAGCTAAAATTAAAATTGACTATACAGTGCAACAAAAACTAAAACATCACATATATTCTACCGGGTGATGACATTTTTTATGTTACATAGAATATACAATGCTATTTTCGTAATATATTGTTAGTTTGTTCCCTATGGATTTTAGACTGAAAGGGTATTTACAAAAACGGTTTAGAATGAACAACAGAATGTTATTCAAATCGGCCATCTTCACGAATTAGAAGCAATTCACAATTTGAGCCTAATTACAGATTGCCATGAGAAATAACAATTCTCGATATCTACTAAAATAATACTTTAATAGTAAGGATAGATAAAGTATTATTTTATCCACTACTGGATAAAGTAACGTTGCTATAGTAATGATAAAATGTAGATTTGGTATATTTTCTATATTTTGAGCAAAATTATGCAGCAACTTATAAAGTATAAAAATAAGCGACAACAAAATAAGATGAAACATAAATATTTATGTCAAATTTTTAATTAAATGCCATTTTAGTTTTATTCAAGAAACATTAATGGTAGTTGTTGGAAAAAGTATTGTAAGCAACACGTGAATAACTAATGCTTTTTTTTTATTATGCTATAATTTTCCATATTTAATACCAAATATCAATAATACATCAGTAAAAAATAGAACAGTTTGTAAATATTAATAAAAAAATATTCAAATTGTTTGTTTTATTTCTCATGACAATCTGTAATTAGGCTCAAATTGTGAATTTTCTTTGCTTCTGTTTTGTGAAAAAGACTAATTTGATTTTAAAAAATTTTCACGCCTATCTCGGTGGTGTAGAGATTATGTCAATGTCACTATCCTAGCACGCCAGAGATCGTGGTTTCGAATCCCACTGAAGAGCACTCATTAAGCGGTATATGACCATAGCAATTAGTCCGTTTACCATCTTCAGTAATAAAAAGAATGTATTTCGCTGTTATTATTACAATGAGACCAAAATTCTTCTCGTACAAATCAACGCATTAGTGTGCAAATCGCGCATTTATTTAGTTCATAAATTTTTCGAATCCAAAAATAATTGAATCCGATGCGATATTTGCGTGGATGTAATGGCTCAAGACCTGCTGACTGCTGCAACTCTGTAAATATACTTTCTGTCCCACATGTTTACCGTCAGACGGAGAAAAAATACGTAAAATATGATCTCGGCTGATATTTGAATTTGCTGGCGATGAATTTGCGCATTTTTAATTTACAGAGCAGTGAATCAGACATTTGAAAAAAATAAATGAAAAGTTGTTTTTATTTAATTTAAACTTGAAAGCTAATATGTTGTGGAAAACTGCAAGAGGATCTGTATTGCATAGCAATGACCGCTTACGATCAATAACATCGTCCAGACATTAAATTGAGTTGAGTTGAGATTTAATTTAATGAAGCACCTATCAAACGGTCCATTAACCTTTAACGAATTGCTTTTGTTTTTTATTTAAATGTGCAAAAAGGCACTTTCGGAGCGTCAAACCAGCGAAAATAACATTAACGTTTTTTCAACGAAAATAAATAGAAATCATGTCTTCGTATCAAAATATTAATTGTTCTATTACATTACATTTCCGCGGCCGTGAGGTCGTCCGCAAAATACGCACATTTTTCTTTTATATTTAACTTGAAAGTAAAATAATAAAATTATATGTTAATGCTTAAAACGACGAAGTTAAATTCTGTTTCTCATAAGATAATTAGTACTGTAAAACTAGGTACTTTATTGTATATATTAATTCTGTAAAAAATTTCTAACTAGCTTGGCTGTCATGTGTGAAAGTTTTCATAATGAATAGTGTTGCAATTTATTCTAAAGTACCTATTTACCTATGTCATTCACATTGTAAATATGAGTCTTTATGGGCGTAATTTCACTTTTCTGTGATTTATCTTGGGAATATTGTTATTTTTACATACTTAAGTGTTATCTAAAAAAGTGAATTTATTTTATACTCATGCTAATGTTGCATTTTTACGCACTTTTTGGCCCTTTACCAATCAAAAGATATACGATGTAATCACTGTATTTAATTAATCTATCTATTTAATGTACCTGTCTCATAACTGAAACGTGTTACATTATTAAATCTAATGTCCAACTTTTATGTTATTGTTATCATAACAGCAGGCTATCAGGACTGTTATATACCAAATAATAGTTTTAGGGCGTGTTATGAATTTGACGTTTACTATTGGGCACAGAATACACGAACACTGACTTCTGTTGGCAGATAGAAACAAATACTGACTTCTATTTGCTGATAGAAATATTGAAATAATCAAATCGGTATTGTAAATAAATAAAAATATCGCGTTTCCTACAGTTACAGCGTATGCAAGCAAATAGATGTCTCTCTAACAAAAATCACAATAATAGGACAAATATTGATAAAAACCGGAACATTAAATGTTGAGCGCACCACGGGTGTTAATTACTATAGGCTCATTTGGTGCATTGTATGTTGTGAACATAATTTGTATTTACATTTTTGTTCTAAAATTCATTGGAAACGAAGCATCGCTTTATGAAAATTTTAACATTGTATTTTCGTGGTCCAATTTTGTAATGTTGCCAAATATCTAAATTTTAAAAGAATAGTTTAAATTATAATTTAAATTTTGTGTAATCTGCGTAATATATTTCAATTCAAATTGATTTTCTCTATTTCTATTTATAAAACGTCTTATTTATAATGTTAAGAAATGTGCAACTGTTATATTGTTACACAAACTTGTTAATGTCTATTTTATTATTAATGCATCTGTTAAACAAAATTTGTTTATTTCAGTTTCAATTATTATTTCATTTCCATCTAAGATAAATTAAATAAGAACGTATTTGTAAATAACATCGCCCTGTCTAAGACAAAATATATTTTAAAGACGGTCTTGCATCGAAGTACTAGTAAAACGAATACTTCTTTTCTGAACTGTACATATAACGATAAGTCACCCCATTCGTTATGTTCTTGAATGGGTAGAGATACCGTACATTCCTGCCGCGGATTCACAGATTTATTGAAGTGTATTACTTCGTAGTAACTGTACATACAATTCGTGCAATACTCTAATATAATATGTATCTGTAGTTTCTATTTTAACATTTATAGTTTAAATATTAGCACTTTGTCTCCAATATAGGATCGTATTTATTTTGAAATAGTTATTTATGGCATATTTATATTATAGAATTTGTTTTTCTAATAGATACCGTAAACAAATAAACTATTTATCTACTGTATACATTTAGTTTCTGTGAAACTATTAAACTCTAGTTTAATTCACATTTAGAAAACTGATATTTATATGTTCTTCCAGAATAACTATAATATTTATCTTCAGACCACAGAAAAATACATTACTATACCATACTATAATTTATTCATTCATGATTCTAAAAATAAAAGGCTTCTCAGAATACTCACTAAATAACCTTCAAAACAAACAGTTCTAATTTTAGAGTTCATATAACTAGTTAACTTATGACACTATTCCATTGTTTATTATGCACATGGGGCCCAGAAGACAACCATTCTAATGATATTGTCACTGTAAGAATCAGAGTAGGCGATGACATGGAATTACCATGGCCAACTTGCAATGCGTACATGATTTAAAAATTGGTTCTTCCTGCTTATTAAGCTGGTTTTTTTTTCTTGTATATAAGTGTTAAAAGTTCTTGGAAGTGCGAATTGAAATTCCAGAGGAATTATGAAGTGTTTATGGCTGGTTTTACAACAGATGCTTAATTTTAAAATGAGTGCATGTGAATTTAGCACAAAGTGACATTTGTAAGATATAAATTTTATAGTTTGTTGTGTGTGAGAAGAAAACTGTAATCGTAAAATGCTTTTATTATTGCTTGTTATGGCTATTTTAATATCACTCTCTATACTTTATAATATTGTACTTTCTTTTACTAGAAATATTTGTATGTTCATAAAAATTTATTAGCATTTGATTACACCTTTGATTGTTAATCTTTTCGCTCTGCCTAGCATGCTGCAAGCTTATTGTTTCTCTTGTAGTCTTTGGATAAAAGTTTTAAAGTAATTGCTCGCAAGTGCTACAATCAAAGATAATTAGATGTGATTTTCTCTACATATGCACTACTGTGCAATAATAGTAGAATTAATTCTATTCGTATCACAATAGACATTGGAATGCTGCTTGAATTTTTCTCGAAAATGTCATTTCTTGCTTGTATCACATTTTTAACATATTCGGCATAGTTGCAGAGTATGGCAAATTAATTAATCTAGTTATTAACTACATATGAACACTATTGTATTTTTAAAATACCTACCTATATAATATTGTTGATATCTTATACGTAGATGTTTTGTAATTTTTTTGTATATGCTTCCAATTTTTGAAAAAAAAAATGTAAAATAATCTATTTCAAGACCTATAGTCATCTATTAAATATGTCAAGTATGAATCAAATGTAATTATTAAACAAACAAATTCAGATTTATTTGTCTAAGAAAGTAGTGATTTTTAAAAGTAGTTAATCAAAGGAAGAGATCTACCAGAATGAAAAGAGCTATAATTTCTAAACATACTCATGTTCTTATTAGCTTCGTTTATTTGTATTTTATATCGTTAAGCCAAGATGTATTTTCAGCAAATCTTCATAATAACTCTACTTAACTTAATTTAGTATTTTACTGTGAGCATGAAAGCTGAAACAATTTTCATTATTTTAAATTTGTGAAGAGATTAAGATCACATCAGAATAAGTGTTGCTATGTGTTAGCAACAGCAATTGAGCAAGTAATGTGTTAGTGAAGTTAGTACATGCTCATGTCAAGTCTAACTGAAACACGAGAAATAAAATGCAGCATACGGCATACTTGAATCGTTACCGTTTGCCAGTGGCTTTCAAACAAAGTAAGGCACTTGACTTCTTAATACCTGGCTAAGATCTTTCCCAGTAAATGTTACTACTACTTACTCATAGGGTTTGTTTGTTTATTTATGTAACAAATTTTAAAAGTAGATATTATATAACATACAAATTACAGCAAAAAATGTTTTTTCTTTCAAAAATTTGCAAAATTAATTATCACTTCTCTCGTGTAGATACCATTGGATTGATAATTATTATTAATATTACAATTAAATAAATAATAGCCGATCTCGGTGGCGTAGTGGCTATGTCACTAGCCTAGCACGCCAGAGGTCGTGGGTTCGAATCCCACTGAAGAGCATGGTCGTTTGTGATGTTTACATAAATTCATAATCATCCAATCATGAGGCGGCATATGACCATAGTAGTTAGTCCGCCTCTCATCTTCGTAATAAAAAAAAAAAAAAAATAAATAAATAATAATAAAGATTTTGTTGAAAGTAAATAAATACACATTTATGCTGCAATAGTAAATATTTCATATCAAGCCAAATTTTATGGGGTAAATAGCTCCGTGGTAACGTGTCGGACTGTGGATCGTGAGATCCTCAGTTCGAATCCCACTGCCGACAGTTACAAATTTAAATTTACCCCTGTGGTTCCCCCTCCACTAACATCCTTGGGGGCTATGATTTGACGGCTGGTAACCGCACTGCATACGAAAAAATATATCACTTACCGAGATCTGCGTAAGCAGAGTGCCACACCCGTAATGGGTATAAGGCGTGATGATATATTTATTTTATTTATTTATTTGAAATATTTATATTTTGATCATCCAAACAGGCGCCGGGTTTCGCAAATGATTTTATAATCAATTAGTCAAAGAAAGTAGCATAATTAGCAATTAAGGGTGTTATATGTTTATAGGTATTACGTGTAGGGGGTCTGTTATCGTATTACGTGCCGAGGCTCGGCAGTTTGATTTGTGACGTTGAGTGAGACACAAGAGTTTGAAATAATAAATCATTTCTCAAAAACATATCTTTTGTTTTATTTTTATAAACCGACGCTTACAATAGTCTATGATAAATTCATTTTTAAAAACTAGAAGGAATACGTGACGTAATTTTGGTGAAAGAGAGATACGACATATTTGGACAAAAAGAGAAATATTGCATTGCACGTTATTTGGTATTTGACATACGTCAGTTTCACAGCACATATACTACGCCCAATAACAACATTAGATCTTTGATAGGTTCCACCAAAACTACGTCACTTCAATGGGCGACTTGCATTATATGAATATCAAGTTTAAAAATATCATAAAACAATAAGATTATTATGTAGTTTTTATTATTATTATTATTAATATTATTATGAGATAACATAATGGTTAATAGCATATACCATTGAAATTTTGGGAAGGCCTGGTCGTGCGTACAGTGCGTAGAGCTCTTGTTTCTTGCTAATAACCAGGCATGTTTATGTAGGTACGCGCTGTGGTAATTAACATTCAATTTGAAGCAGATATCCTGTTTTTGTAGCTGAAGGCACTGCCATAGCCCGTAGCCACAACACTAGCGCTGATGTGAAATAAATGGCTTTATTAATTCCTTCTCTGGGGACCACTGCTCACTGTTCTGCTACAAATTGTTGATTGAGTGTTTTCTTTTCCTTTGTCGGCGCTAGATCTACTTACTGTACTGTTCTAGATTCTGCTAATTTATGAGCTTTTTAATAGGTTTAATATTAATGAGATGTGTCATAATGCTACGTGTATTGCTTGTTATGGATTTATTTGCAGCAGAAAAGTACTCAGACCACCCGGGAATATGTTAAGCGAAATTATTTTACCGATTAATGATTAATGGTTAAATAATGTGATAAATAATATGTTAAAAGTCAAGTAATTAAATGGAATTGAGTGCAATGTCAAGTTTGCATACTTTGTGGAAGTGATAAAATTTGATACAGCGATAACTACTATTGATATCACGCTTTAATCCAATATCAATATTATCTTGAAATACCTGCTTGAAATTACGTGTAGAACATCGATCAAAATATTTATCTTTCTGTATAATTCCTGACTCGTATACGATTTCATATTTAAAATTATTTCACCTTTTACTCCAGTTACCTGCATATTCTTACATTTTAATGTACCTACTTACTAGCTGCTATCTATTCTGCAAAGAAGTAATTAATTCTATAACTCGAAACATATTTTAACAAAACATTTTGATTGAAAAGTATTGATTAATAAATATTGAAAGAAAAGCCAATTTAGCTGTTCGGAAAAAGTATAAAAGGAGGCAGGTTTTCCGTGGCCATATATTTTTATTTAATGACAAACAGTAGTTCCTTAAAATCTTAACACATTATGTAGATGTCAAATAATTATTATATATCGCGGTAACTTTGGCCTGAGACTTCCGCTTGCTTGTCAATATTATCCCATTAAGCCATCCTATAATCATATGCAAAGTTATTATACTAAACAGTCAATTTTATACAGGATGTATGAATTATTACCTACAAATATGAATAGGTTACAGTTCGTCTATAAGTCTAAAGCAATAGAGCAAACTATTTGCAATTCTAATTAGGATCTTATATTTCGCTTTGGTTATTAGCGGTCAACTAGCAGCAGTGAGCAGAATGCAGAAATGTAAGTGGTATTCAGAGGCCATTTATCAAACGCAAGATCTGTGTATGAATGTGGATAGTCTTCTTCTTCTAAAAAGAAATAATGAAGATATTTTTAATACCTAATGAAACATCGTTATACAAAATTAACTGTAAATTTAGTTCATATATAGGAACCTATTTACACGTTAATATTAATCAATCTAATATTATTTGCAACATACAATTATGTATTGCAATAACCCATATGTTCGCATTTGTTTGAGCCTATCTTTCATATGAATAGTTGGTATTACTACTAGTAATTAAGTGAAAATAGGGTTTTATTAGCTCACCCTTTTATGTGCCTCCTACTTGTTATATAAATATCTATTACAGAACTCTTTCCAAAAAGTCTTTTATATTTTAACAAATGTGAGTTCTGAAAGTTTTTTTTTTTTTTAACTTTAAAGGTGTATTTTGTTTTAGCTGTAGTTCTACAAACTAAAAAATTTTAAAAATGCATAAATACTCCTGGTAATTACCCGTAGAATCTGCAAATATTACCATACTTGCATACGTCTGATAATATACGGAAATACTCCTAGCATTAATTAGTACTTAAAATTAAATAATTTTCTTTATCAAGTACCTCGTAAAATTATTAATTGACTTTGCTTATAAATGAGTTAATTTATATTTGAGAACCTAGAACATAATATTTATGCATGAATAAAAATGTTATAGACTTTAATTTGAAACAACCAATGATAATGTAGTTATTATTTACCGTTACAGACATCTGGTTACCGATAAACTCTTGTTGCTAAAACAATATAACGCTACCTAAATTCTAGTTGTGTGAAACACGAATTATGTTATGCTTGATCTAGAAACGTGACAACATAAGTGTACAATTTGTTCATGATTTTTATCTTTATGGGTTTAGTATGAAACATACTGAAATACAAGAAAAATGTAGAATTTTATTTCAAGCAACTTTTACAATATTGTTCATCTCTTCCAGGGCGACTACATTCGGCACCCAGTCCTCTACGAGCTGTCACACAAATATGGCGTCCCCACCGAAAGCGTGCCTGAATCCTCGCTGCCTTACAAGCTCGAGGAGCTGAAGGAGTTAATTCGGCGTGAAATCCGCAAGGAGCTGAAGATCAAAGAAGGAGCGGAGAAGCTTCGTGAGGTGGCCACTGACCGCAAGTCGCTGTCGCACGTGGCCACCATCGTCAAGAATGCCAACTCGAAACTAGCGGAGCTGAAAAGCGAGCTCCTGGAACTCGAGTCGCAGATTATCCTGACGCAAGGACAACATGGAGCTGCGCCCACCACACCACCCAATGCCAGCAATGGACAAGGTATTTATTTTTTAGAGCCATTTTAGAGAATAAAAATTTATATAAAAATTCAGCCATACCGAAGGTTATTGAATAACACTTTTTTTTTTATTGAGATACATAATTTTATTTATTCGACTAAATTATAATTCTTTATGATATTGTTTGGCGGCCATAAAGTGGACAAATCCATAATTTTAAAGTAAAAGTATTATTAAAGTAATTGAATAGGTAGAATTACTTTGAAAATAACAATAAATGAAAAGATTAAAGAAAGTAAAAGTGTAATAATCAACGAACAATATTATTTTACGCTCGACTGTATTATAATTTGTGAAATCGTTTAGCGGCCATAAAGTGGATCTTTATGGGCTTGTCCGATAGAATTAAAAGTCCTATTATCAAAATAAACAGTAAAATATATTTCATTAATTTATTAGGTAAGTAATTAAATAGTAACATAAGTTTTAATAATGATAATTTTAATAACACTTCGAACATTCGAAGTATTATTTTGATGACTTGTTCTATAACAACAGGTCAAGTCGATCTCGGTGGCGTAGTGGCTCACGCCAGAGGTTGTGGGTTCGAATCTCACTGAAGAGCACCGTCGATTGTGTTCACATAAATTCATAATCATCCACTCATGAGGCGGAATATGATCATAGTAGTTTGTCCGCTTCTCATCTACGAAAAAAAAAAAAAATAACAGGTCAAAATGATTGAGATGTGAAATGTCAGCTTGTAATTTTTTTTTAAATAAACAAAAAAATACACCTCGAAATTATCAACTTTTTCATGTCAACATCATGTGTCAAATATAAATGTCATTTTAAGCTCAAAAAATTAAATTTTGCAAGGCAAACAAAATATTGTAACTCGTACATATTAGAGTATTATTGACTTGCCCTTTTATGTGTTTCGCTCAGCCCCTAAACTTTCTCGTCTATAAAACCATAAATTATGTACTTGTTAGATAAATATGTATAATATGATTCTACTAGTGCAATGGGAAACAATCATTCAATTTCTTACATCAATTTCGTTTAAAAAGCGTAGCTTGCATTAAATCCCCGAAAATAATGATATATTAATGTAAATTTATGTTTTAAAAAATCAATTGCTGACAGTAATCGTGTATTAGAGAAAATTCACAGGAAAACTATTATTAAATAAATGAACCATGCAAAATTGTATTATAAATTAAATATCTTTAAATTGAATTATGATTGACAGCTGTCCATTAACTATACTTATAGTTACTTGAAATTGCGTGATAAAAATATATTATTAATAAATTAGAATATCTACTGTGTATTTTATTAGGAATGTAGATAAAGTAAAAAAAAAAAAATAATCGACATTTTATCCAACAATAATTGTTTAACTATCATCAATTAAAATTCTGAAAATATCCGAATCGTAAAATTTCGTTCTCAGAAATAGTTTTCCTTAGAAAACACATAATTTTCTAACAGTATAATCTCGCATCTAAATAATTTGCTCATGTTTAATATGTGCAACAGATTATAAATAACAAACATACTTCTGCGTTCGTGTTCATAACCAGACTTATTTCACCAGTGGCGTGCTTGTCTGGGGGCAAAACAAATATTACTGAATAATTAAGAAAAGTTAATTATAGAAAATCGTTAAATTCATAGATAGACAAACAAAAAATTAACTAATATTAATATAGTCTTAAACAAATTCATTCCGGCATTTTAATGCCCATGTTATTTATTATACATAATACATTATAGCATAATTTTGTGACGTGAATGCAGTTTAATTTTATCCTTGAAATTGTTTGAAACTTTCACAAGCTTTCAACATTTTGAGGGTGTTAAAAGTGTTAATGACAGGTAATCAATACCGTCTCATTATATTGTTATGAACAGAATATTAATCATTATTGAAAAGCGTACAATATACTAAATTGAATTCTTGTTTGTTTTGCTAGTTATTATATATTCTACGCTTACGTAAAGCTGTTAATTTTTATTGATTACATAGTAATTATCTGAAAAGAATAATAATAGTAGCATAATATTTTTTTGTCGAATGTTACTAAAAGTGCTACAGTCTGTAAATTGTCAGTAAAAATATCCACATGTATCATGTATCTTGCGAATTAAAGAATTTAATACGATTTAGAATATATCCCTCGCTCTCCATTTCACAAGTTAAATTAACAGAACAGAGATATTCACGAAGTAGAATAAGATTGAACAGTTGTTAAAATAATTAAAGAAATATCTATATGATCACACCATTTACCAAATTTGGCTAAGATGTAAGGAGAGGGAACCACAAGGATAAAGTTAAAATTGGCGATCTCATGATCCACACTTTTTGACACTAGAACAAAATAAGTAAGCGGTTATTTGTGTATTGGTACTTAGTTCCGGAACAGAGTGTTTTAGCTGAACTTTATGCAGCATTAGATGTCAAACAATGCAGTTTAATTTTATCCTCCGCCGCTGTATCCAATCCTAACATCTATTTGACAGTCACGCACGCACGCTCGCGCGTGTTAGTATTTCATAGCGACGCATGCACACACCTGCACATGCTGCATTGAGCACTGACAGTCTTTGACCCTTGGCATGTCTGATGTCTGCACTGTGGCCAGCTAGATGTTAGATGTGGCTCTGAGACTGGTAGTTTGCGGAAACTGCACACAAACACGCCTTTGTTGCGTGGGCGGGAACATAGATCAAACACTACCGACGCCAGACTCGCGAAACAGTTGAGGTTGGGGAGTTAGAGATATTGTGGGATTTACCAGTTGGTTCACTGTTTTTGTTTTACGAAGTATTGAGTTAAGAAACTTGCTATAAACTCTTTTATTTTATTTGCTGTAGACACCACGAATTATGTTTTAAAACGGCGACAAATTGAAGGTAAACTTATGTTTTAAAATTAGGTAAAAAGACACAAGATTTAAATGTGTAATGTAGTAAACAAATTTAGAAAATATATTTAAATAACAAAAATATCTTCTTAAATATGTGTTAGTTGGACACATTTACTAAAACATATTTTCAACATCATTTCAATTTATTTTTGTATCCAACAAGTTACTTTTGAGCAGCAAACGTGTATTTAAATAGATGAAATGTATACATGCATTTTACTATATTTTCGTTCCAAGAAAAACATGTTTAAAGAGTATTTTGAAACACGTTTACCCTTCAATGAAACATAAATAGGTATTTATTTAAATCAAGGCTTATCTCACTTCATTTACTGAAACAAATATTGTAGCGTGATAAAATTAAAATAAAATGAAATCGTGTAATTCAAGATATAATTACTTTATTTTAAATGGTTTCCTGCAGGAATGTAAAGACTAAAAAAAATATTTTAATAAATTAACTGTTTTATCTTAATGTACATTCCGTTCTGACAGCGGTGATGAATTAAAATCTGTCCGCTTGTACGTCACTTTAAAATAAGTTGGTATTAATTTTTTTATCTTATTTTGATAGGCCCAGTGTGTAGGTTTTAAGAATTAATTAAATGATTTTTTATCATCTTATACTCGTGTGAATAATGCAAATATTCTTTATTGTTTAATCATTTAATTGTGTCAAATATTTGTTATACTTATTTTATCTTTTGTTTTAGACAAAGTGAATGACATTATTTCCTGTAATTTCGGATGTTATAATAATAAATATTAATATGAAATTAATTGAGGATGCTATTTTTATGTGACTAAATATTTTGATCATACGATCATACAAAAAAGTTAATGTAAGTGTGGTCAGGTTAAAAGAACAATGAAAAATATTAAAACAAACAGGAAATTTATCCGGTTTTGTTATCTCTCGAGGTTTAAATATTTTACTTGTGAGTGAATAAATATTTATTTAATAACATTGTAATTTCACGGTAATTTGTTCAACTTGATAAATAATTGTTTAGATGCAAAACTATAAACAACTTATCTTAAATCATCGTCTTCATGCAATAAAGATTATTTATATTTTACGATGAATAAATGTAAATATTTTAATCGATTGATTTATTCGCGGTTATAATCTATAAATAGTGCGTAATACTTTCCATTGGTCGATGTTCAACTTTCATTCATAACTTAGACCGATCGAGCTCACTAGATACAGGAACTGACCTAATACTTTGCGAAAAACTAGTTAACTATCTTAACATCTAATTTAAATTTCGGCCAGGCAGATTTAGCGATAATTTGCAGCGCATGCACAAGAATGTAATAATGGTATTTGAATACTTATTAAGTAGTTATTAAAGAAATAAATTCATGCAATATATTAATTATATTGGAAATATTTCTTGGAAAACAAATAAACATTTTTTCCTCCAATTACTGTTTTCGTACAGGAAAGCTTTCTGTGTTATTGGTATTGTTCGTTCATTTTAGTTTCTATTTTTGTTCTATAATTGCCTTTTCGCAATCCAATTACACGTCCACATACTAACAGAACCAATTATTGATTTGCAATGTTTATACTTAAGTTTACACCTATTTCTCATTCGCGGCACATATGTATTGAAGTTTGTTCAAGTTAATAAAGCTTTTTATTAAAATTCGCAATACTGACCAGTGCAGGTTGCATGTTTGGATGTTGGAATGTGAAATGCAATAAAGTTTTGCGTTACTTTTTTTATTTTTTATATACAGCATTCAATTTTCAAAAGAAAAAATTAAGATTCATAAAACTGTCATAAATAACTTTATAACAGTTAAAGCTAAAAATATATAATTTTAGTTTAGCCATAAATTTTATCGTAAGTGATGGCCGCACAGCTGAAGTCATAAAAGTACAATTAAAATTTATTAAAAATTTGGGTTGCCATATTCTTTTTCGCAAATAAATAAATATATTCCATGCTAACCTTTTGGTTTTATATTGTATACTACCCAGTTGATTTAAAGATTTATGTCTAGTTAAAAGCACCTACCACATATTTAGTTGATAAATTGATAAGTCGTATTAACTAGTATCATATTAGCACTTCTTTGATTTTACTAAATAATATATTTTTTGCCGATTTACATTAAAAGTGACACTTTACAAACTGTTAACAGCCTGTAAAGTGTCACTTTTACTGCCGAGACTGTAGCTAACTATTTTACATAGCAACCGATCAACAAACGCATAGTAACCGTGAACAAATGCATAGCAACTGCTCAACAAACGCATGACAACGTAATTCGATGATAACTTTCAAAAAATATTAAAAATTATCATTAAATTAATATTAATTCCAAAACGGCAAAAATAATAGTTGGTATCAAAAGCTCTGTTTTTGTGTGTTTCAAAAGCAGTGTTTTAGGCTCGGTTTTAGTGCTGTACAATGTTCTCAAATTATTTTATAAAAAAATGCTTCAAATAGAAGTTACAGAGAAATATAGTATCTACCACTTTTATTTGAAGTATGTTTTTTTTATAAAATAATTTTAGAATATTGTACAGCGCTAAACCGAGCTTAAAACACTGCACTTAAAACATCCAAAAATAGAGCTCGTGGTACCAGCCATTGTGTTTAATACGGCACCAAAAACAAGATTTACAGCTTCGGCACATTCATTGCGTTTCGTTTCGGTATTTTGGTGTCAATCTACAAACGTGCGATATATCCTACATATCCCACTTATTTCAATGAGGTAGTGACTTACATTACCGCATTATTTACATTTTTTAATATTACCGCACTGTTTATTTGGTTGCCATGATTTTCAACGCGTTGCTATCATTTTAAAAACTATCCCAGTTTGTTGCTACATTAATTTAAAATTAATTAAATGTTTATTTCAAAGAACAAACCAATTTAACTATTTTGAAAAATTCCAAATGATCATAGATACAATTTTTTAGGCAATACATGAAATACTGCATGTTTTATAATCTTGTCGTTATCCCACTAATTGTATAAAGAACTTTTATAATATATCTCAATATCAGATATTTAATCATACTCGGGTGTTACAGGCTGATCGCTTGTTCGTTCATCTTAAATTTAGTTCTGTTCGATTTCGTGTACTACATGATCAATGAATAAATACAATATTATTATTATTAATAGTATTAGTACTAGCCGCACAGAACCTCTCTGATGGCGTTTTTGTTACACTAGTACCTAGCCAAAGGCCGTCGCACAGATTGACATTCTGACTGCCCTAGGAAGAATTGGTCACGAATCAAGTACCACTCCTAGAACTGTCGTCCCATTGAGATGACGAATATATTTTATACCAGTGCATTCACTCTGAAATACATTAGAAATAAACATTAAATTAAATAAACATTAAATGTAAACAAGCCAAGTAAGTGAACTCGATCAGTTCGAATCAGCTCAGCAGCTCAGTCTGCAATAAATAGAATCAAGAATCTGTAACCTTGGTTCTGGCTGAGTGATGCCAAGGTTAACGAAATTAAACTCATCAAAATTACGAAAGGTCAAACGAGGAGAGAAAATCTAGGTAGTTATGAATCAAATTAGTTGATCGTAAATAAGAAACCATGTAAGGACAAGGCGTAATGTGCTTTAAACACTGGTTATTAATGTTGGTGTTCGTAAATATTTGTGCTCGACTTTTGGACATGAAACAGAAAATTTATGTCCTTATTATACATATTAGCACATAAATACATAGAGACTGCATTCGTTAATAGATTTGTATTGGGCTTTCAAATTATCAGGAGATGGCGTTGATTACAATTCACGAAAGGTACATGTCAAATTAATTTTGTGTGATATCTTTTGATGGCAAATGCGTGCTTTATTTAGTATTGGTAGTTTTTATAGGTTTTCTTTTGGAGAAAATTCAATCTTAACTTATAATCTACAAATACAATGCACCTTTCCTTTTTACATCTTATTTAAATAATACGGCTTAAACAAATGTAATACTTACATTTGAATACTCTTAAAATAACTACTATTGTTATTAATTTGAAAAAAAAATAACAAATAATGTCAAAATACAAAGAAATTTATGTACCTTACGGTTTAGTTCAGCTTTCTACCACTAGTTAAGTTAGCATATTTTAATTTTGGATGCCCAATACCAACAAATCTTTGTATAGGAAGTTAAAAAATACATGTGTATTTAGTGAAGTGTTTGATTATTAGTATTTCAATCCTAATCTAAACTCTAAAGTACAGCAATAACGGTTATGTTTTATGTTTGAAATTAATTAATTATTTACCATCATTAAATTATTAATTGTAATGTGAATCAATTAACCTATATTGTTGTAGATTGTCATGAATTTAATTATTATTACATAGTGGAACATTAAGTGAAGTCCATTACAAATTTCTGCCATTTACAAATAGCCCTACTATCGTTCTAATTGAGGAAATAGTGCGATATTATTACTCGGACGTTCTGAGAACCTCACGCTGTAAGTGTTACAAAACAAATTATCCTATCAAAACATACTATGCATCAACAGAAGTCTTTGATAGTACATTGACCTTTTATCTTAATTATCTTACTTAAAAGATCATTAAATTCTTTACGTTACTCTCTCAGCATCGGCATACCGGACTAAAACAAATCTCGTAGAATTGCGAGCATTTCATCAACATTTCCTTTTGTAACGCACTTAATTAACAGCAACAACCAGAACTTGTGGTATGTTTGTTTAATTTTCTTCCTGAAGATGTCTGATAGCTTATGGTGCATAAAGAAGTCGGTGTACTCCGCAGATTGATGATATAATGGTCACGTTTATATTTCTCATAAAGGCTACTACTGATTTTATCTGAGACTGTGTGTGCATTGAATCTGAGATGACTGCTGAGTAAATGTATTTATACCGATCAGAACACTATATTTGGTAAAACACGCTTGAATTTATTTAGAAACGTATTTAGTGTTGGCATCCAGACATTGAGGACCCGGGTTCAAACTCAAGCTTTCATTATAATTACGTCGAAAATATAATTGTCGGTACTTTAACTTCTCATGGAATGAGAAAATTGAAATTGTAGAACTCTTGCGCTCATAAAAAATGTAAAATTTAATTTGAGTGAAAAGGGTTTAATTTTGAGAAAACCGTCTGTAAAATTTTGTTTACTGCAAACCAATTATATTCTTATATCATTAAATGTTTATGAAACAATAAAAACATATGCGCAATGCAATATAAATTTCGTTTATTGTAATAACTATTTTTTGCTTTAACACAAATTTTGGCCGTAAATTCCTTATAATATTTTCACATTTTAACCTTTTCATTTTTACATTCATTTTTACTATTTATTTATTCTAGACCTTAATTTCAAAGTGATTCACTACAGTTTGTATTATTTATTTTAAACCAATGTACTTGTAATTAACTAACATGAAACAACATTTTACATTCAATTTTTCTGTTGAAAATGGGAGAATTATCTCCCGAAACGTGTACTTGTGTTCCATTACAAGTAGCTTTTCATTCGGCTGCATGAAGCCTAGCTGAATTTAAACTAAATATTTTATTAATAATTATTGTTTGAACAATTATTTTTTGAAGTGAGTAATGAATAAAGCATGTACATAGCTTTGCCAAATCCAACGGTTTTGCTTCCTTTTAAATTTGCGGTTGAGCTTGCCAAATTATTGGTTTTCTGACACAAGCTAAAATTAACTAAAAATAGATTTCAATTTAATATAAAATATTTCTGAGTTAACTCATCAAAATTGAGGTCAAAATGATTAGTAGCTTCGTAGTTTACCTGATATGAAATTTTTAGTCGCTACTCACAACGGAAGTGACTTGAAGTTTTTATTCAAATTGAATAATCTGTGACAAATTGAATATCCGCTCTGAAGGCGTAAACATTAACTTTTTTGCGTTAATTGAATTATGCAGGTATCTGCTTCTGTATTGGGAACGGAAAACTTCTGGAAATGGTTGTAGGAAGGTTAAATTAATTTATTAATTATGGTTTTATTGTAGTTCTTTGTAATAGAGCTCTTTGTAATATAATAATCTAATAATATCTTAATTTTACATCTGATAGAATCTAATAAAACATACGAAGACAAGTTATTAAACTTTCACATGCAGCATTCAAATTAAGGAGTTTAGGGATATTTTTATTGTTCACTTATTCTTTCCCTGGTTTATTTTCATATATGTTTAATATAGATCCATTTCTTACTCGTAGAATAGAACGATAATTAGAAGGAAAATCATTAAAAATTAAGAAAATTTGACAATTAAAATAAATAAACTTTTCAATGCCCTTGTGTATCGCATTTTGCAGATAAATTTTCAAGCCTGAAGTACGACTACCGGCCGTCAAAATATAATTAGGAAAACGATTCTAGAGTATACTAGCGTTGCGAACTAATATTCGGAGAAATATAGTTTCCAATATCCTTCATTACCCTCTTCAGAATTTATTAGAACAAAAAATGTTGATGTGAAAAAGATACAGAAAATCGACAGTAATATTAATTTATTAGAGTCCATTTGAAAATGAGCTGGAGTAATAAATCAATCCGACAAAAGATTGTTATATAGTGATAGTGACGCATCAATAATATTTTTTATTAAGGGTTATTCGAAAAGAAGGTATAATCTAAATGTTCTATTGTTAGAGAAGTATTGTTCTAGGTATAAAGCGATGGTCATAAAAGTTGAATTATTTGCTGCATTCTCAACAAAAATTTTGATTTTTATTACTCCAGCTCATTTCCGAACGAACTATAGTATTAGTTATTGATACAACAATGTTAAAGGTGCTACTCACGAAAATAAATTTACAATTTAAAATATGTTCACAAATCTGATCAGTTCTCTATTAATTTGTAATTTGACTTACTTAAAAGCATCATGAGAAAGATGTGTTTCCTGTTATATTGCACAAAGATGTTAGTGGAAAGTGGAAAGTAGTGTATAACGCTAATTTTCCTCGCATTTAATTGCAATAATCGCACTTTTCTCTCGACCGGGAAATGAAAATAGAAATCCATTTCATAAACAAAATAACCATTAAATCATTATTGCCAATATTGGCGCAATGTTAGTTTATAGACCAAGTACGGAACTTTGTCGGTAATTGTCATTAATTGGTCACATCCTGCATTTTGCAATACCTTGTTTATAAATCACACTTTATAAAAAATACTTGCTACTTGGCGACAGTTCGATTACAGGGCACAAGTCACGTATAGCATGTTCTGTAGGCGGTACGCGAACTGATTGAATTGATCGTAATAATTCGTTATTTACGCGACAAAAGCAACGGCGACGGCACAAACCGAATTACCATATTTTGCTTACAAGATCAGTTGCTGTGACATTGACATATAAAATAATTGACGGTTTCTCGAGAAACTGTAGCAAGACGGCCATAAACATTGCTCTTGATGTGGTACGGAGAAAAATTGTACAGACATTGTAGAGTATGTAGACACTGTATTATACGGGTGTGAACACATAGCCTGCAAAAATAAAACAACTGTTGTAATCGATAAACTGAAGTTTTTACGCTGAAGCTCTTTCATGGAAAATTACAATTTTATTCAAATTTTCCAATTTTTTACCTGCAGATTCCTAAAGTATATCAGCTGCTGGTACCATTTTTACTTCCAATAAACACTACTTTCCTTATTCTTGAAAATATTATCTGGTATTATGACACCTGGAGCCATTTGCATAAAAAGTTGTTGACTACATTGTTTTCCAACAACGTGTAAAAAGTTAACAATGGCGAAAGTAACTGAATTTTATAATTTATAATTTAAAACATCACAATTTTATATAAACAATAATAGCGCAACAATTAATTATAAGTTTAATGCATTTTATTGAATTATACAGGTTTTAATAATAAGAAATAGAAATTTTAATATTTATTACGTGTTTATTACCGCCCGCCACATCCTTTATGGGAGGTAATGGTTAAAAACACGTTTAGGGTCCCTAGAATACGACTTTAATATTTTTGCGAAGATGGAATGGGGTCGTTCACTATTGTGTTTTTTATTTTTTTTATGAAACTTTATCTAAATTGAAGACTATCTACACTTTTAAAAAGTCTTTATTTTAATCATATAAATGTTCTATTTTATTGTAATAATAATAATAAAATAAGTAAAAAAGTATGTGACTACAATTATTTGCAATAAGATCCAGCAACACCTCTACAATGACGTCACAACATTAAAAAAAAATCATTTTGGGCTAATGAATAACAATTAAGACTTTTTTAAAAGTTTAGATAGTCTTCAATTTAAATAAAGTTTCATAAAAAAAATGGTGAAAGACCCCATTACTGTTTCAGAAAATTCTTCTATTATTTTGTATTTTGCATTTGTATCTCCTTACGAAGAACTAATTAGATTTTGGTTATAATTCAATGACCGGAAGTGGTAGTGTACTTGACGATCTATCCGGTTATTTTTAAATATGGCAGTAATTTATATTTTTATAGCAATTTTTGTTGAAAAAATAATATTTATGTTTTTGTCTACAATTTATATTTTAAACCTTTTTCTCTACTATCACCATTTAAGAATTTTAATACGTTAAAGAAATATTGAATTTAGACATATTCGTTTATCACCTGATCTGTAAAAAAAAAATGAAAAATGGCTTTTTTTAACATAATTGAAAAGTGTACTTCAAACAGGAATAGATGCTTCTTGGTGTACTTGTTTAATAAGAAATATATGTTGTACCTATACATTTTTATTTTTATTTTAGTCGCATAGTATTTTTGTCACAATTTTTCTTCTAAATAGGTTCATTTTTATAACATTACAAAATTTAAAATACGACTCTTTTACTTTAAAGCAGTTTTATGGTTGAAAGATGCTTATTGTTGAATAATTTAATAAAGGATCTACGGCAGGAGGTAATGTGCTGGACACTTCAGATTTTTTGGTAGTTAATAATATAATAATCAGAAACTAGGGTTAAAGAATAGATATCACTTCTAACTTAATATCTGTGAAATATTATCGGAAACCGTATATTTAATCGCAACATATTTTAGCGCCCAATTAAATATATTATTGTTACAGCAGCCATATTTATAATACAATTAAAATATTATTCATCATAAATTATATAGAAAAAACAGCAGAAAGTATTGTGAAATAATAAAAGTTCCTTAACGGAGAAAAATTATAAAAAAGTAATTGTTTGAGTCTTATTTTTATTATTTGTTGAACATTCTTAGAATTTCGATATGAGTAGCAATGGTGAAACAAGTCAAGTGATCAATAAATATTAAGTACGTATTATATCTCAATAATAATATGTATTATGCAGAGGTATATCGGCTACAGCAATTTCATCACCATTAAATATGCATTTACAAGACAATTTACGATGTGATTCTAATGATAACTAATTTCTATAATGACAGATAATCGAAAATCTATAATCTATAATAGCCTGTGCACGATCAGTAAATAACGGCCACTTTCTGGGAACTTAGAAATTCCACCGTGATAAAGAATTAATTCATTTATAATCCAATTTAATTGGATAGTAAATTGGCAATTTATTGATAACATTTATACAGCTAAAATTTTGTTATACATGCAAATTACACAAAAGGCCCCAAAAATAATAATTATTAATTGATCGCATATCAATTTTAGTCAGAAGAAAATTATAGTAAGACAAATCAATAATATAACATTAATAATATTAAAATAAAATTTGGGTATAATTTTTAAGAAACCGATTATTATCGCATAAAAAAATTAGTTAAAAGTTTTCTTGACTATCTCAGCATTTAATCATCAGGGACTAAGTTAGTTTGGTCGTTTCGTACGTCGTCGCTGCAATAATAAACTTCTTGCTCTTGTTCACATTGCTACAGGGCCAGCGATGTGTTAGTTAGGCGAGGTGTGTTTTGAAAGTGTTAAAATCCTGAGTTATTTCGTTATTTGTATGGCAGTCACGATGCTAATGTAGCATAAAATATCACCTTAAAATTTATGAGTTTCAATTTATTTGGTCTGGTATATTCGCATTCACGATTGTGTTTTTGAGTTATGTTGCTGTTTGTTGCGAATATTTGACCCCGATGTTGCATTTTGTATTGTTTCAGGCACAGACTATTTATTTACATAGTAAATTATGTAGCAATGTGTGATAGAGAGATATGAACAGTACGTGTGGTATTTTGCATGGTGTATCGGTAGGAAAATCTGGGACAAATGTTTACATTATCTTCTGCATTTTCATAATAAATGAACATGTCTACCTATATGGTTATGTTTATGTCAACGATAGAAATATTGAATAATCTATATTCATAGCTACTGATGTAATAGTTGTGTATTGATTTAATACATATGTAATCGCATCGGCATTGTCTCAATAGATAAATACTATTACGATGAAGAATTATTGCAGAATTATTGTTGATAAATTTCAGTAGCTTTGCCAGCTTTCCAGAGATTTTAATCAACATGCTTACTATTTTTGACCCTTTCGGTTACAACGTAACAGCTAAAAGAAGCTTTTCTAAACTAAAATTTCTTAAAAATGGATTTATATCTTCTATGGGACAAGAACTACTACCGAACTTACCAATAATATCCATACAAAAACGAAACATTGTATTTAAATAAAATATTTACAGAACTTAATCCTGAAGTCTTTTATAATTTTATAGGGCGAAATATATAATTAGGGAATAAACCTATTTTTTTTCTACGTTCAAATACTTGAGGCGATAAAATAATTTATAACCGGACAGAATTTTGTTTCTTTTGATGATCTTTAGCTTGTAAGTTGTATTTTTCTACATATAGGTATTTTTGATAATTGTTGATGTGTGTTCTTATTTCGCATAGCATTCCGACGGCAAGGGGGCGGCCCCGTGATAACAATTCCTTGGGACTGGGACAGCACTGGTAACACTTCTTCATTCTCTTTACGTGTACCCCTGGTGTTCATCCTCCACTCGCTACTAATTCTCCATTTTTACACCTATTGTGAATCTCTCTTAACGAACCATTGTCGACGTTAATGAACTGACGTAAGACGTAATAGTAATTAGTAATTACTCTCCTTTCCCTTTCAGTAGTGGATTTTTACATTTAGCAGTTGGCATTAACACTATTAACCACGCTTCGGACAGAACCAGAAGACACTCTCATTATGTAGCGGTACGAGTCTACATAAATAAGCGGTTGTCCTTTTAAGTCTAATTTATTACCATGTTATTTGTAACACATTTTTTCGTGTGTTGTGTTTTGCTTTGTGTTAAAATGTAATTTGTTTCCCTGTAGGCTGTAGGGTGATTGTAGTATCAGTTGATCAATGATTTATTGGTTTTGAGTGAAGATCACGTCATAGTTTTAGATAAATTATAAATTGTTCTTCTGATCATTATTTATGTGATTTTTTTAGGTTAAATTATTTATTGCGGTATCTCATCTGCGAATATATTTAATTTATTTAAATGAAATAAATGTATTATTACGCACATTTTATCCATCCTTAGGATATGGTACTCTACTATAGCTATATTTTATATCTTTTATTTAAAAATGTATTTTATTATTAAATAAGTTTACAATGCAATTAAATAATCATGATGTTTTTGCAACGCTCAACTTTCCTCGCACTTTGGCACTTACAAATTTCTAAAAATAAATTTTTACTTCTGAAACCATAGCCCTAGAATTTCGTGTTTCTCATAACACTTGCGTCAACTAAGTTGCCGTGTATATCAGGCGCAGATGACTCTATTTTCATTGGTATCCTATAATGATTTAACCATATTTGAAAAATACGAGCAAATAATTATACTATTTTTTTTTTCATTTATTGTCCATGATGAAGTATTTTATTCAAGGATATTATTAAAGTATTATTAAATTTGCTGATATGCTATTCACAAGCCTTTTAATTTTTAAATGGGTTTCTTTTTAAGCAGCGTAAAAATGCTATTAAAGATTTAATGAAGATAATGATATACCTCAGTTTAAATAACAAAAGATAGAAAATTGCTAAAATAACCCTGAAAAAGATCTATGAGTGTGAATTGAATTTGGAAATATTTGATTGATGTTACTTGTCATAATTTAAACAAGTCTAAAAAAACAATTATATTTGTATTTACTTATAGTGTTTACTATTAGGTATAATAGTATTAGTTTTCAAGCATTTGTCGACCTAAATTTTTGTCACAAGTAATTAATTATGTACTTGTAACAGGATAAGTAATTGTTTATAACATTATTCACACGATTGTTACAAAGATTTACAATTTACAATGAAAATTATTTTCCTGTAATTAACAATCTTGTATTTTATTTAATTACTGTCATGTAGTTATGTTATATCTCTATAAATTTAGAAGCACATTCCTGATTTGGGTTCGTATCCGGTACAATGCAAAAACTTTTTTCCAAGAACTGAAATCCAGTAGAAGTTTTTTTCTAGTGATGACAAGGAAGATTAATAAACAACTATTTTACTTTCTTCTTTCTGATGCACCTGGTGGGATGTGAAAACGATTCTGAAAAAAAAAAAAAGAAAAGAATTTCCGGACTTTCAAAGAAATTAAACGAATCGAATATAATTTTGCATGCTAATTTATAATCCAATGAAAAAGAAATATGTACAGAAATAAATTATTAAATAGTTGGAAGTTTTAGAGGGCCATAATTTATTCTTTAAAATTTATTATGTACTTTTATATTATTTTTTTCTTTCATACATAATTTTTGGTACATCCATGCAGAAATACTCATTTATATAATAGTATAATGAAAGTAGAATTTTCAGGATTAGAATGCGAAAAGTTAATTGTATTAAGTATTACGTTAAAATTAGTTATTTACGTTAAGTCCAGTAAATGAGTTTTTAAAGTACCAATAAGATGTTTCTGGACGAGACGCATTTTTGGACTAATGTTTGCTTTCTTCTTCCTTTATTTCTTAAAACAATCAGGTTGTCTTGATCTTAATACCAGAAAATAATGATATCAATCAATTTTGATTTGTGCCATTTCTAACATTTTTCAAAATTGAATGCGGAAAACGTTTTGAGATCAAATCCTATTAAAATATTGCTTAGCAACTATAAGTCAGTGCCGTAAAACTGTACTGTCAGTTGCGTGATCACCAGTAGCTGTAGCGTTGCCAACAGTGAGAAATAACTAGTCACTAAATAATAGAGGTGAAACTTGTTAAAACGACAAAAATCAATTTTCAACCAAACAAAAACTTATATAATATTTCATGCGTATTTCTTTATGGTTGCCCTATCTTTGATTTAATAATAATTATTTTCTCTCTTGTACGTTGTCAACATAATATCGATAAATTATAAATTTACTAACCGTGCGATCGACGATTTTACGCACGGCCGTGCGTAAGAAGAAGCTTACTGGGATTGTACATAAATGCTCATTTACAATAGTGGTCGTAGAAAAAGAAATTTAACAACAAATGTCATCACAAAAATTATTCTTGTAGCTCCTCCGCTACTATCATCTTCAGGGTCAGTGTTTTGACGGCTGGTTCACACTCCAAAATATATTGCAATGAGAATCTCACACCCCGAAATGGATAAATGGCGTTGTGATATTGTTATTTATTAATCTAGATATTTAAATAAAATACATATTTATGATCAAACTGCAGTAAAACAAAATCGAGTCTCAAACCTAACAATCAAATTCTAGATTGTCTTGGTATAAGAATGATCGCACATTTGACCTTGAAGAGTTCACACTGCTTCTTCGTCGGCATTTTTGCGTGGGCGGTGGTAACAACATGCATGAACACACATCTACATCCCGACTTGGTCGCGGTGCCTACTTGTATATCCACACATACAATCTCCACCTGGGCCAGATTGTGCACAGCTCATAGGCGAATAAAAAGGAAATTCCGAACGGTTCTATGATTTTTCGACCCGCGACGTTTATGGTCACTAACAGCAGTTTAGTTAATTTGCTGGCGGGATGGGTCGTATTTTTATGCGAATACTGTTAGAAAATTACTTTATGAACTGTGTGAATATGATATATAAGAGTTGCAATAATTGAGATTGCTTGAAGTGTCTGGTATGTGAAATCAGATTGAATGCCTTGAAGTTTTTTATGATATTACTCATCAAGTTTGAAGAGGTCGTTGATTCGTACAGAAAATATTTGATATGTTTACTTTATTGCATATATTTCAACAAACAAAAACCTGTATTGCTTTTGAAATATGAATCAGGATTATTTATAAATTTATATAAATACTTTAACAAAAGTTTTACTGTACAATATTTTAATAAACTTCGACCAAGATAAAATTCTGATCGAATGGTGAACTAAATTAGTTGTTCTGCCGAGATATAAAATAACTAAATTATCCATGTTTTTTATCAATAATAACAGAAATTGTATCGTGAGTGTCAGCTACGATCTACTAATCTGTTGTTAAAGTATTTTTATGAATACCAGTTATATATTTATAACACAGTATTGTTCAAGATAAAATGCAATTAACATATATTGTAGAAAAATTTGGTCTAGGACGTTCAGGGAATAAATTAGCAAACATATTGCAAACATTTCTCAAATTATAAATAGAGTTGTATCAAGAACCACACGAAAAAAAAATGGATTGTTACAATAGCAAAAATTTATCTTACGTATAGTGACAGCAATTTCGATATTTACAATAAAAATATTTATATTAGTAATATAAAATAATTAAATTGTTGTAGCAACAATCGAGAATAATATATCACTAATTAAATGTTGTTATTGTAAATATCTAAATTGCTGTCACTATACGAAAGATAAGTTTTTGGTGCATTCGATTTTTGACTTGAAATCAGGTTCAAAATCTCTTACAGACAAATATTGTGGAAGCATTGTGACGTGTTAAGCAAGTACATTTCAGGAAAATTTGCATACTATGAGATCATCGATACGGTTCGCAAAATCTTGAACATAATTTGATACAACAAAAATGTAAATTTGCGATGTTTAATGTTTCTTAAATTATCCGTGAAATCTTGCACCTCATCATCATATTTATAAATATTAACGATTTCGAATGAATCATATCGCAAAGATATGTAAATGTAAATGTACTTGATGGTTGATTACTATTTTACGTGTTCTCACGTTTATAAAATGTTGGTCGATCATTCTTATTTCAAAACTGCGTTCGATAGTTATTTATAAGGTGCGGCAGACTACAATCAATACGGATAAAGATAATTCCTTGGAATTTTCTTATTACTCCATTATAGAATTGCTGTTGAGAAGAAATACTTTTATGGATAAATATTAGTATAATTATTATTATGCGTTATTCATTAATTTAGAATTGCAACAATGTTTCATTCCGTTACTTTACGTCATAGTTTATGAAATATGGCAGCAGTTTTTCATTAATTTTGAATAATGTAGATATTTATACATTCCTTTCTTTGATGAACAAGGATCTTACTTACTATAAACATTAATCATATTTCAATTTTAAACAAAATTGATTGTATATTTATCTTTATTATAGAATCATCCAAATAACAGCAGTGCCAAGATTATTAGCAAATTATAGTGATGAATCTTCATCGGTTTAATATTTTATTTTAAAATACTTTCTACTGAAATAATATATTTAACAGTTTGCTCATTTTATATTGAGTATGTTTTTTTTTTTTTTGTATTTGCAAATATAACAGCCGTAGAATTTCGATGCTATTTTAAAAAAATATATATTGCTGTATTTTTTTTCATATACATTTTACAGCTAAATTGTAACTATGAAAGTTGTTCAGAATTTTAAAATGCATGTAATAAGGCCCAATTAATTACCTAAATATTAGTATTTCACGATATATCAATCCAATTAGTATTAATATGTATTAGAAAAATTGTAACACGGTCATGGAAACTTACACCAAACTTGACGTGCTTAACTAATCTGTTAAGAAAACTAGAATGATGGATACTATTATGTCATAATATATTTTAACTTATTTCTATGTTCAAAGGATGATATATTCCCTGATTTCTTAAGTTTGCTGTTTCTTTCATGTTATTCTTAACCGAACTAATAAATCAATTTATTTTTCAGAACACTTTACAATACATTAACCTTATAAACGTTACCTGATTTAGTATAACGCAATAGCAATTTGTCACCTTTATATTTATGTTACTTTGTAAAAACCAGAGTACAGGTGTCTCACAATCTTTTGGCAATTGGGATGTAGGTCAAAAATAGATCACAGCATACAACGAACTATAAAAAATGTTTCACAATGGGCATGTCAAGAAATTCAACAAAACACAGTAACAAATGAAATGAAGTAGATTTGTAGATTAATACAATGGTTAAGTCAGTCAAACTTGAATAATAAACTTGTGAAGTATTAAGATATTCTTGAATTATCTTTTTGTACAAAATAACTGGACTAGTAAAATTTATCACGATACCTAATTTTCCTTGAGTGCAACAATACAGCAGTCACTCAAATTTAAACGAAATTACAAACACTAAAATTCTTGTTTATATCTAACATGTAATCTAGTTTGTGACAGGATCAACATAGCACGGAAATCTGGAATAAAACGTAACAATTTGCGTCAAATCAGCGATATGAAACGGCCTTCCAAACAAGTCATATTCATCTAAAGTTACGTAACTGAATATGAGCAGAATTCAGTTCTGAATACAATGACATGGATACAAACAGAACACGCAAAACATTTTATGTTATTGAGAAATATTCACAACGATATATGCTCGTACATTTCTCATACACTCCCTATTATTTTATCAAATTAACATATGACAAAAACAATAAAACACACCTAGCCATAAATAGGCAAAGTAGAAAATTATTATCGATTTGTTTCATGATAAATACATGAATATTAGTTGTTGCGTGTTCACGGAAAAGAGAAAAATAATGAGGTGTATATTATCTTACATGCCTCTAATATTTCATTATTATAGTTATTTATTTCTTATATAATCATTACTGTTATCAATTCATATAAGTTTGATTATAGAAGGGCTTATCAAAAAATTACTATTTATTGGACATTGTCCCTTTCAAAGTACTCCCATTAGAAAGCTATACATTTTTCCCACCGCCGTTTCCATTAATAAAAGGACCCCGATAATTCATCTTCTGGAATACTATTCAGCTCCTCCAGCTACTTTTCTTTAATTTCGTCAAAATCTCGACTGGTTAGTCGACGATTTGATCGCACTCTGGCAGCATGATCGTCGTCAGTCGAAGTTGTTGAGCTACGAGAATTTTCTTCTGACAATATTCGGTCTTCTTTGAACCTCTTGAACCACAGATGGCACCGTGCTCAACTCAGACATTCATCCTCAAAAGCCTTTTGTAAAGGTTTTACCCAACTTCGCACAAAACTTGATACAAGCTCGTTGCTCTTCTTTTTGATTCATTTGACCAAAGATCATAAAATCGCCAAAAACGATTCACAAAAACTGTTGTTACTTCACAACAAAGAAGGTTGTGAAGAATTGACAAAAACAGCTGAGCTCTTGAAGAGTTACAACAACTAATGCTGCCAACCGTACCGCTTTCCGATGCTCTGTTGACGCGCAATTCAAAAAGTACTGTAACATTATAATCAGCCCTCGTGCATATATTCAAATCTGTTGTAAGCACATTGTCGCACCTGAAAATGAGTAAATGACATGATAATATTTCTTTTATTTCGTACACGAAAAATTTACCGAACTATTTGGTAAGCTGATGATGCATTTTCTGAAAATGTTACAACAATTAAGAAACTAAACACGATTATTTACTAAGCAATTAGAAGTACGTATTTACATAAATTTCGTGTATATACAAATATATATGCAGCCCATTTTTTTTTTAAATCAATCTTGGCGTCATTCTGCGACTGCATCATTTCCACTACTATGCAATGACAGCAACAGGCGATGAACCCGTGCCCCGTTGTCTAATTATAGACAGGGACATCCTACTTAATGCGTCGTCTCCAGTCTGTTTGTACAGAATCCCCTGCTAGCAGCTGATATTTGCGCTGTACTCCACATATACTATACCACGAACCCGGCTCCTTTGCGATTTGAGTTTCTGATTTGTTTGTTTCGGGAAAATAGGTTAAGTTATTTTCGACTCTAGATGATGTCTTCAGTTGTTGTTTTTCTTGGTTGTTTATTTCTTTGTCTACAAGAGATATTTGTGTTAGTGTTAGCGATGACACTATTTTCTTTCAATTAATGTTTGCTCTTTTGTTCTAGGAATAGGAACATTAATTAGATTGGTTTAAAAAGGAAATGACATAAATTGTTGTATATTCATTAAATTTTGTCAATATTTCCACTTTCTATTTTCTAACCGGTAGTCAATTAATAAAATATTTTCTGGGATGTTATTAGAGTCATTGTTCTACTCTGTTTATAATTCAATGTCGTGTACTTATTATGAAATTAGGGAATAATATTTTTTTCTGCCTTATTGTACTCATAAACTTGGAAACTATATTTGACGTTCGCTATTGGCTATTGATAACCAGGAACTTTTAATTCGCGCATTCGTACAGCAAAATATACACAAAAGTTATTAGCTTTCCCCAGGCATTCTACAGCAAAATCGTCTTAAAAATAAAAAAGTTTAGTTCGTTGAATTTGACACCCACACATTCGCAAATAAGCGATCATGCAGGAAAAATATTTTCCCGCACTTGGTACGTAAATAACTAATACAGTGCTCGTGCATTTGATATACATTTTCATATCTAACGCTAATGTAGACAATGTGAAATATGAATTTTCTGTGTCATGGGCGCTCGTGTATATATTGTTATTAATATTGAAATTTGGTCTCAATATAAGTTTGTAATCAACCATTATTACAAAAGAATATTGATAAATATTTTTTTACCAGATATTTTAGTTTGATTAAACAATGATGAATTCAGACGATAATGTTATTCCAAGCATTTACTTAAAAATCACAATTTTTTTTACTAAATTATCATTTTCCCTTTATAGATGCTCTGCTGTCACCGGTGGCAGACGCTCGGCGTCCGTCGGGGGGTGAGTTTGCCATGGACCCTCGATTACAGTCCTTGGAGAAGCAGCTGAACATCGAGCTGAAGGTGCGTCAAGGAGCCGAAAACATGATCCAGAGCATCACCGGCGGGTACCACTCGCGCGACAAGAAACTCCTCGCTGAAGCCTACCAAATGCTTGCAGACTCCAAGAACAAAATTGAGTACCTCAAGATGCGAATCATCAAGGTAAGAATAATAACAAAAACTTAGCAAACATTCGACCCAATACACAGTTGCTTTTGTAATAAAATCGCAACGAAACTTCATCTTTAATGAAGAATATTTCATTAACTGTCAAAGAACGATTCATATTTGTCTTCCAAAACGAAATATTATTGTGGTGATAGCCTGAAGCAAGATTTATTGCCCGGCTGAGTACATAATTTCGTATTATATTTTTTAACGATAATTTATGCGACGAAAACAAAGTTTAGTAAATTTTAAAGACGTTGGTTTATGATGCGCGGAGATGGAAAGTCTTCTGCCTGACAGTAAAAAGTGGTTGTTGTTATTTTGAGTGACTATAATTTATTTCGAGGATGATTTATTCTTTTAATAGTCGTTGAACTCGTTCATGAGTATTTTTGAGAACCCTCAAGTTCAAATTTTTTGCACTCGGGTTTAAACTTCTGATTCAGATTTTAAGTTCACACTTTTGGTTCGGATCCAATTCTGTTTTTTCGCTTCAAATACCAGATTTGTTTATTTTTATTCCACTATTATCTAATTTTATTCTTACATATTTTTGTAAGTAATTTTAAATATTTACATGTTGATTCGAAATGTTCTGTAACATACATAATTACATTTGTTATTTTTAAAAATATTTATATCTGCACGTGTGTTTTATCAAATTGAAACATATTTTTTTAAAAACAAAATAGTTTTATTTATAGTTTTCTTGGCACCGCCGTTGTAATGCAAGGTTAATTTACATGTCGAAGAGGTTTGCTTATAATTTTTTCCAATATCAACAGCTGACTTTGTTATTTGTTTTTAAAATAAAGTACAATGGTACAAAGTTTAAAACAAAAAAATGCATTGGAATCATTCTTTTGAACAACTTTAAACTAAGTTTTCTGGAAAGAAAAATAAATATACATATAATGAAGTTTTTCTCAAAATTGGAAACATTTACAAGAAAAGTGTAAATATCATTTTATATTCCAAATATTTTTCATGTGAAACTTTTTTCACAGCTGATTCTATTTTTGATACTAATGGAATTTATTGTTTTGTGTGTCCAGTAAACTTCCTCTTCTGGTTTTCAATTCAAAATCAACTCAGCTCTTCATATTTTTATGAAATTTATAAATCCCAAGTTTCGTTAACATACCTTGCTCGTTAAAGAAATATTGCGCATCCAGACATCCATCCATCCTCACACACATCATTAAGAAATTGGTCCTAACGGATTCACTGGACGTCAA
The DNA here is from genome assembly GCA_963942605.1 of Poecilus cupreus. Taxonomy (NCBI): domain Eukaryota; kingdom Metazoa; phylum Arthropoda; class Insecta; order Coleoptera; family Carabidae; genus Poecilus; species Poecilus cupreus. The sequence continues at coordinate 9,400,225 of OZ012718.1, forward strand.
AATATGTATTTCTGCAAAAATCTCGTCAGCGATTTTTTCATGATTCCAATAAAAAAAAAATTTGTTTTGTTCAGAAATTAAAATTTGCGATAGTTTTATGTGCTGGATACATCAGATTTTTAAATTATAATTTACAATCTATGTCCGTGGGCTTTATAATGAAATAATGCTATAAAGTAGATAGATTTATAATTTGTAGTATTTGACAAGAATAAATACAACATACCGACAAAAGAATTATAATCCTACATATATAAATATGCCATAATTAATATTCGCAATTAACTGCCCAGTTGGACATTCCTTCATTAGCCCAATCTCTTTACATGCAGGCATTTTTAAATACCAGCATCATTCTTACAGTTAAGAGTCATGCTGTATAAATGTGTAACAGTATAAAGATACTATGTGTATGTGTAGTACTACTCCTTCAGACCTCTGTTGAAACAAAAGGTCAATTCGTTGCACTCATTTGTCTCACATAAAGCCCAAGCACACTTTATGCTCACAAATATTTTTTCAGAACTAAAAAGGCTGCACAAAGGTCTTCAACTTGCTTCAAGTTAACTTGCACATAAATTATGAACATTAACACTGTCAAGTGCAAGTGAGAAAAATGGTGCCAGTTACGGTGACACCTGTTTGTTGGGTAGGATAGGTTGAAGAATAAGTGGAACCTACTCGAAACTCTAAAAATAGATCTCAAACTTTGAATTAATAGCCTAGTTCTATTAAGTTTATTTTTAGCTGATGCAGTTTAAAAGAAACAATGGTTCGTTAATTCGGAATTTCAATTAAGGATGCACATGTAGTCGAGAGAATTAGAACAAGAAAATAAGTGATTAAGAGCTCAAATTTAGTCAAATAAAACTACTGCCCATATACATAATTTATTGTAGAATGACAAAATAAATTTTAGTAAAATAGAAAATCTAGAAAAATAACTCACATTGCAACTTATGTTTCGGAAAGTCGTGTGTGATTCGTTGTCTCATAGTTTAATATTTGTTTGACAAAGTGAAAAAAAGTTCATTTTTACTTTATAAAATGTCAATGCATGCAATTAATAATAAACTTTCGATTCAAGCTATACAATTTAAATTTGTACCGATATATATATTCACGGCATTGTTTATGCATTTGAGTGGTTATAATTAATGCACTAGTAATAAATGATATATTTTTTATACGAGTACATTTTTGATTGTTTAGTGAAATTCGCAGATCTAATAAACTGTATTTAGAAACAGGAAAAACGTGTAATAATATTAATGTTTGTCTTTGAATATTCTAATTTGTTACTCGTAACAGAGTATTGTAAAATAACATCTGGTGCACGTGTTTACATTTAATGTTTCATATTCATACATTCACTTAAATAATATTTTTACATATTTTGACATTTAGATCTTTTTTCAAAGTACGTAGCACTTCAGCCATGAAACTAACATGCTTATTTACGTTTTTTCTGAATTCACATTATAATTGTTTTATTATGTTCGTATATATTATTATTTGGTTTTAATGACTGGTGATTGTAGTTTTTTTGGGATTCCCATTTTTGCATACAATAGAGTCACGTATACAGTTTTCACATGACCTTTATATAGAAAATATTAGCGAGTTACATAACATATTTTTGTTAATAATTATTACATATTCATAAAAATTCAAAGCGAATAATCAGAGCAGTACGTTTAGTATGAAACAGTATCAAGTGGCAAGCAAGTGAGGTAATGTTGATCTTAATCATGATCACCTGAAGTAAATAATACTGTGTTGATGTTACGCAATTATCGTGATTCAGATAGTTATCTGAAAATTGTTATTCAGGCGATATCTCAAAAGTCAAGACAGCCTGGTAAATATATGCAGCTTACTAACTAAACTGATAATGATCTATATCCTACGAATCGGATATTTAAATTTATTTATATATTTACCAAAATGTCTAAAAGTGGTGCATTTTAACTGAAGTTTTTAGGATTGTTGACTTGCAACTTTATTTTATTTTATTTGGTCAATGTTCAGCTTTATAATGTTACGAAAATAGGGCATTTTAAAACTATTTAAGTTAAGTATGTAAAGATGCATTGGAAAATAGAAGTATGGTGAATGAATTGGAATATGAATAAGTGAATTATTTCTCAGATTGCCTGAGTGTAAATAACCACGTAACACAGTTTTATCGTAAAGATAAAAAAAAATTATCTGATGACAAAATAGTGTACATGACGTTGCTGTATAGTTAACCATCCCAAATCTGGAATATGAGTGCTAACAGAATCAAACTTCTTTAAACCGAGCACAGATCTAGCACACATATTTTGAACCCTCTGTTTTCGTTGTATAACTTTTTGAGAGCAAGATAACCTTTTTAATTGCATGAATCTCAGCTCGCAATCACACCTAAATTCAAATATGATGATTTGAAATGTATATATTAACAAATTACTATTTAATAAATAACTCCTACACTTTTTATTTCCAAAGATTAAACTTGCAAATTTGCTTTTGTTAATAAAAAGACAGTTACTCAATACAAAGTTGAAATTTCGTCTAGAGCACTATTAATATCGGCTTTAGTTTGCCTACAAGCAGCAGGAATAAATGGGAGACAAATTAACACTTTTCTTTACTTCTAGGTGAAGCAAAACCTCAACAATCACGCAGCCGGCCTTAATGCCGGTGGAGACGCATTAGCGAACGGCGGCGACGGTAGTGGTGGACCTGGTGCACCGCGGGAGTTGGAACCACCTCTAGAAGACCGCATCGAGGAACTACGCCATCGGTTACGTATTGAAGCTGCTGTAGTCGAGGGCGCCAAGAACGTCATACGGTTGCTACAGAGCGGTGGAAAAGTCAACGACAAGAAGGCACTGCAAGAGGTACTATTTATATTACTATATTAATTGTTTTACATTTTAAAGAAAACTTTCATAACAAATTTTAATCAGTCATTTTGTCCCAACATAACACAACACAAAATAGGTATATATTAAGTTGTATATACCGTCTTTAATGTGGAAAATTGACTTAGTTTTCCTTGGTTTATGTGATCTTTGATACGTCATATAACTAAATAAAACTTGACAATGAATTTTCGTTTATAGTACAATACATACATTTACAAATTACTATGTACTTGATTGTGCTTATTCTTATCGTTCTTGATGTATCTAAATGCGCATTTAAATAGGGTGTTTACAAAACGTAACACATGTCACGTGTATAATATTGACGTTTATAGCTAAGATTTCGTAACAACTGCCTTTTAAGTAATTCGTAATGCTACGCTAATGCTAGCGAAGCGTACAGTGCGGTCACTACACTGTGTGGTGCATCACGATCGGTCATCTAAACTCTGCATCTCATGTTTGATGTTGACGTGCTTCTAACAAATTGCTTTCTCCTCGTTTGAACTAATGCGCTTTTGTTTTTATTTGAGTTATTTTTGTTTTTATTGCCTCCAGAGAACAAACAAAAAATGTTAGTAAGCCTTTTGATATCTTCTGAAATATATGTCTGCAATGAAAACTTTTTTTATAATAATAATCTATTGATATAAATAACCAAATTAGGGCGTTAAAGGTTTCTAAAGTTAAACGTTAACCGTGAGTTTCAACATTTACTTATTTGTCATTAATGTATTACTATGAATATCAGTTACATGTCAACGTACTGTTCCAGATAAAATGAAACATAGGTTGTCAATGATAAATGAACTTGTCATCATATTTGCAGAAGTTTACTAATGTGAAAAAAAAATTCAAAATGTTATTTGGTACAAGAGCAAAACCTTCCATAGTTATGATAATATTTACAAAATGTAAAAGAGATTGATGTTTTTGAATATGAATCACTAGAAAAAGAAAAGATTAAAAACAATAGCAATATTGACAATCTATGTTGTATTTTATCTGGAACAGTACGGTGATATAACAACTGGTATCCATTGTAATAAATTCATGATAGATTAATGAATACTGCATCTAGCTGAAATTCACGGTATATAAATTTGAGTGCTCATTGAAAAAGACGAAACGTCCAAGAATAGTAAATTTTAAAAATTAGCATTACGAGCTATTCAGAACAGCTACAAGTATTCCGTACTGTATTTATCTTTTAAAGAAAGCTTGTATCACTGCCCTTAATATCTTTGAGTAATATTTAAATTATGTACAGATTTCTTCTGTTAAATGCTATTAAATATTAAAGTAAATAAAAATCATGTGTAAGTTTTGCTTTAAGTTTTAGTGTCGTAGAACGGATTTTCTTCGTTGCCTGTGTTCCAAAATTGTTTCCGCCTGAATGACACGAAAATTTGACGTTAATAACAAGTAAAACATGACGTAAATTGAAAGTAATTTTATATTTTACATAATTTTCTTCTAGACAAAGTCCAGAGACATGTCCTGTGTAATGCGCATAAAGTCGAAACGAATTATGTTGACAGTTTCTTCTTTATTGCCTAATATTCTCACATAACAAGCCAAAAAGCATTATTATTTGTTGTAGGTGTCTACATATTATTTTGCATTTTATTTTCTAAAAATAGGTAATAACCTTCGATCTCACGTGAAGTTTTTTCAAGATGCAAGTTGTTTAAGCCGTTAATCTTGTTGTTACTAACATCACGTGTAGATTCTGCTTTGTTTGAAATATATTTTCGGGAATCGGTGTTTCGTTAGCCAACAACTATTCATTGTTTTGTTTCACATTTATTTAATCCAGCTTCCCGAAGAACTATTTTTGCTTCCTAGAATTTCATGGCATAAATAGTTTAATAGCTATTTTACGGCCTTGTTCCGCAACAGTAACATAAACTTATTCAATATCTCTGTTCCTTGACGGATGTAACTTATATTACAGATATTAAGAAATAAGTTTCTGTATTTCATTGTAACATAGTAGAGCAGTTGCGCACTAAAACAACAATAAAAGGGGTTTCTGTAACAATTCTTGCATTAAATTCGTCTGTGTATCTTTGGAATGGACTAATCTCCGAGCTAATTACATCGACCAAGGGCAAAACACCCGCGCTTGTTTGTGAATCATAATTTCGCCAGCTATTTATGCAGAACACTGTTATATATTATTCATAACTGCTGTTTAGTTTCGTATAAAACAAGATATTGGTTTAACGAGTAAATGAATTATGTATTAGAAAATTTATGGTACATTATAACGAAAGAAAGATGGCCAAATACCGATATGTATCAAGTTGTAAAACTGCCAATTTAGATATTCCATAGAAAAGAAATCTGTTTAGTAGTTAACTAGTTAAATATTTTCTTTTGAAATTTCATCCTGATGTTCATTAGTGTCAAGTAAAATTTACTGCATTTTATTTTTGTAAATTAGTTCGGAATGTGAAAAAATACCGTTTCATCTTAAACGATTACAAAATATTTTTCAAATCACGTTTTGTTGCCAAAATTCAAATAAAATATTTTATAACAAATATTTAGTTCGATTTGTGAATAGATATTTCATTCATAAATATTTGAAGAACGCTTTGAATGTTTGGATTCATTGTTCTCGCATGTAAAAATAGAAAATATATCATACACACATGACTTCTGTTCAGTCGTAAAAACATATTAGTCTTTGTTCTAGAAATACTTGTAAAATTAATTACAAAGAAACCGCCTGTGTCAAAAAATTATTGTATTAATAGTTTTTCTAATTTCTTTTTTTACAAAAAGTTCACCAGAGGTGGTCTCGCAAAAAATTGAATGAATCTTCTAAAACTGTTATTCAACACGCATCATATGGTTCGCATTTTTGGTTACCGGTGGTACAAATATTTGCTCATTAATCAGTGACAGTTGCGTAAATATATTTAAAACCCGCGTGCAAAACACCGTTGCCAAATCGTGCCAGAACCTATCGACTTATCCCTCAATATACTGTAAATATTTATGACGGGTTAGTCACTGATGATACGAACGCATATTTGTTCTTTTTTACTCAAAGAAACTCGCAGCAGGTGATATGTTTACCCACGCCAATCCATCAAATATGTTGAACTCTTCTTATGTTTGCGCATAAAATTAAATGCGTTTACAGTCGACGAAATAAATGGCAGTGTGAATCTTATGTAATTTTGCTATTGGAAATTGTTTGGACTTTATTTTAAGCTGCTGTACATATTTTATATTAGCGCGTGTAGGTTCGAGCTACCTTTATTTTGGCAGTCGTTTCATTTTCCGATCTACCAAGTAGAAAATTCTACCTTGCATATGTAAACACGTACATTCATCATCCATAAACTCACACACTTAATTAGATGAATGTGATCATTTTAGCATCATTTAATGTTTTAAGTAAAATGTCACACGAATCGTAGCTTATGCTTTGTTGACTTGTAGTAAGATATTTGTAGATCTCGAACAAAGTTGCTGTGTCGGAGCGTCCGAACAGCCAGTTCTGTGTTAGCGTCGAACACTACTGGCGTTGTTATTAAAATCTCGCGACTTGCATGCGAACGGTGAGACAGTCCGGTGTCGGTGTCAAACTATAGAATGTGCAACAGGTCCGAATTAGTTAGGTAACCGATGTCAGAGGTGTCCGCTCTGCAGAAGCGCATTATGTATATTTAAACTCTAGTGAGGTTCCTCACAGGGAATGCCAGTTGGCCGAACACATCGCAGAAGCAGCTACTTGCCAAGGCCAATTGCGTCGTGAATATTTTTGAAAATTTTATTCACAATACCAACAAGAGTTTTGAAAAGATTGCTTAGTGTCCGCGCGGAGTTAGTGGCGAGAGCACACCGTTGCCGTCGCCGAAACAGGCCCGCGTCGTCAGTTTCGACAATCCAAAATTACTTCGCTAAATTTATCCACCGTCGGTTTCGTTTGTTTGCTCCACGCTGACTGCTAACTGCGTGTGTGCGTGCGTGACGCAATGTGCACCCAATTCGGTTCAGTCAGTGGCGGAATCTTACTACGTACGCACGTCGCATAAGTGATCCAGGATCCTTAGAAATGTAACACTAATCATTAAATTATCATAAAGACAAGTGGTTTTGTGATAGCTAAATATTTGTTAGTCAACATGTAAAGTGAATGTGTTTGCAATGTACGACAAACCAGAGACTCCACAACAGTGGTCCGTTCATGCGGAAGTCACCATCTCTCACAATCCACCCAGTGATGGAACTAATGCCCCGACCGTACCATCCGGAGTCACTCACACTGAACAAAGTGGCAACGGTCTGCGTATGGTCTACACTTGGACATCACATCCACCGGAGTCTGAATACAACAGCAACATTCGCTCTTCTGCACCTTCCACTTCTGCTTTCCAATCAGATACCGCTAGTAACAAATCCTCAGTGCCAGGAAATGGTTTCCAACGAGGAGGAATGATTTTTACGTCTGTTCCTCCTAGACAGCAAACAAATCCTTATGACCCAAATAGACTGGGTGTAAGTGTTCAAGATTCTGGTTATAACAGCGAACTTCTGTCGCCTAGTTCGTGCGGACCAGGTAGTTTTCCGAGAAGGCCAATCATTCCATACAATCGAAGATGTAGAAGTACTTGTAGCATAATTCTTTCCACTGCTTTTAATTCTGATGGTCACAATTTAAAATGTGATACTTCAGCAACTGCTCAACCTATTTCATATCACCAGTGTGGTCGTACCCAAAGTCTGAGGTGTCAAACGCCTACTATTAAACCGGAAAGACGCGATTCGTATTTTGGATGTGGTGATCCTTGGTGTTATCACGCTGATGATTTTAATAATCGAAGGTGTTCGCCAGTTTTAGAAAGCTGCGAAGAATGTAGTATTAGTAACCAAAGTGGTGTTAGTTCCAAACGAGCTTCTAGAGCGAATACTTTTACAACTCACTTTTGTACTAGAGTTCCCGAGAGAAATAGAAGTTCTCCTCCTAGTTTCCTGGATTATAGAAACAAAGATATGGCGTGTCAGACTGTTGAAACGAGAGAAAAGTGCACGTCACCATTTGAGAAAATGGAATTACGTGAAGAAAGGCTAAACGAAGCTGCTAAAAAGAAAACTGCGAGAAGATTATCAGACAGAAGAAGATCTTCTAATCTCAGTTCAAGACGCAACAGTGATAGTAATACCCTGTCTCCCTCTACCCTTCCCATAGAAAGTGCTGACAACAAAAAGGTAATCTGTAACATGGTGGTTTATTCATAACATTAATTACTTTTTTATTTATAGTCAAGCAAACGAATCACAAGATCCCCAGCCGTTTTACGAGGTCGATCACCTTTAGTAGACAAGAAAAGCCCTGTTCCGGAAACACCGAAAAAACAACGTACGGTCCATATCGATGTTTACTGTACTGGCTCCGATTGCGAATCAGAAACTGATTCCAGTACGGGTTCCGAAGAAGAAACCCAATCATCTCCTCAAACAGTTTTTGAATCAGAAAAAGTTAGGATTTCACACAGAAAAGCAGATAATAATGAATTACCGTATTCATTACAAAATTTCTTGAAAGACAATCTTAGTGGAGGCACACTTCAAGATGAACAAAGGCGTAAATTGGCCGCCAAATTACCAAAAGTTCACAAACAGAACTCAGACAGTGATGAAGAAGCATCAACAGCTTATCCTTCTGCTTTAAGTTCATATTCACAAATCAGAGATTTCGAATCGAGCATGTCTAGTGTACCACCATCTTGGTCCGCCATGTCAACATCTAGTTGTACAGTCCCTGACGATTACGAATCTTTAGCTAATACTTCTTGCAAAGATACCGTTTCGGATTTTGAAAGTTTGGTCATGAGAAAATTTAGTTTAGCTCCTGACGAGAGCGAATATTTCATTCCAAGAAGACTTCAATCTGCAGACACATCCAGTGAAATTCAAAGTCGAATGAGCGCGGGTAGCCTACTACCAAGTGACAGTTTTGATTACGAGGATTCAGAAGACAGAGACCGAATTAAACTCATGGAAAGATTGTGGGCTGGAGACCCAGACCAGAAAACTTGGAAATCTCCAAGTTCAGAAAGAAAATTCTTGTTACAACAACAAAAGATGAAAGAGTATTTAGAAAAACGTGTTAAAGACAAACCTAAAGAGAAACCAGATCACAAAGAATCAGAAACAGAAAGTACAGAAGATGATTCAGAACAAGGTTGGAGTTTTGTAAGAAACGCTGATGACGGAAAAAGTACTTTAAAACGTGACGTTACAGTCAGAAGAGCAAGTCGAGATGCTGTAGAAGAACCAGATAATCAAGAAAAGAAACCTGCAAATGTTGATGAACCTGTTAAAGTGGAAAAATGTGAACCAACAGTGTCGAAAAATAGTGTAACAGTTTCCGCGTCTAAAATAGATACACCTCCAGGAAAAGTGAATCCCGTGCCAAGTGTAACGAACGTTAATAAAAATCCACCCCTAGCAACAACACAAACAACGCAAAAGACAGCTGACAATAAGCCATCTCCGTTTCCAGTTCAAGCATCGTCATCGTGCACTGTGATTGGACAGCATTTCAATCCTAATTTTCGAACGCCTTTCACAATTGTTCCTGGAAGATACACAGATCCTCTCCTTAAAGCCCAGAAATTTGGAACAGTTATTGGTGCAATTCGAAAACCAGGACATCATGTAGGACCCGCGAAAAATCCAGACTGTTTATGCGATCATTGTAGACGATATTACGAAGATTCTCAAACTAGAAGTCGGACGAGGTCCATGGGGGATAATTCTGATTTGCCTTACAATTGGCGAGAAATACTGAAACCACGACCAGTGAGAAATAATTCGAAAACATTTGTTAGTGATTTTTAAAAATCAAGATTATTAAATTATGCATTTTGCATAGATGTGCTTTAAAAGTTTTTAAATTTAAAATTGTGATACCTGTGTTTTTTTTTTTGAATGCTTGTGAACTGTAGAAAGAGATATAAGAATTGTAGTGCATCATATTTTGTTGGAATGAATTTTTTATAAAGTAATGCTAGCTCAACCATTAGAGGAAGAATAGTTTGTAAATGTTGTTGCGTAATCTGTCACAGTGTGATACAAATTGCTAATTATCGTGTATTGTAAATGAACTTATCAATGAGCTGATATGGCTGTGTATTGGAACAGGAGCGTATTAGGCAAAAATGCTGATACTCGACTTAAAAATTCCTTTATGGTGTCTTATGCTTTCCACCTCTGTGAATATTGTACTTATATTGTTCTGTATTACCCAAATATGTAATAAGTGACATTATTTGTTTTGTTAAACATATTACTTATTTGTAAGTTACATTTAACTTTTTATAATTCAACCAATTTTACTGGTCATCAATATTATATTACCTATTATAAAATTACCGTACAATTCTGCCAGAAATGAGCTGTGCTTTTTCTATTGTTTATTTTGTAAAATACACTTGTTAAATAATAAAATATATGAGTTTGATTATTTCCGACTTTCGTTTTTCCCCTTCCATTATATTTTTATAAATTTGTAATTTATTTATGTTATGAAAGTTTTCTTTAATTGCATTAAAAATTGAGTAAGTGGTGAGTCAATCAATATAAATAATTAGAAATTTTAAAGAAATCTTTATATTCTTTTGATTGTTTATAGGCGCAAACAAGTTTAGTTGAATCAAGCTGCAAATTAGATCTCCTCCGAAAATCCCTCGAGCTTAGACGACAAGAACTTCCACCCGATTCCAGAATCGCTGATCAACTGAAACGAGATCTGGAAAATGTCCAAGTGTCGAGTCCAGTGCCTGTGTATACCTCACTGCAGCCGTTCCGCGGTGGTCCCTCCGGTACGAAAGCTTTAATCTCACCATCATCGCTAAGTCGCTGCGCTGCTGTGACGGGCACTCTTGAGGTGCGCCTCATGGGATGTCAGGGTCTTCTGGAGGATGTACCTGGTCGATCGCGCAGAGATAAAGACGCCACTTCCAGCCCCTCTGACCTGAGATCGTTCGTGAAGGGAGTCACTGGACGCAGTTCGTCCAAATCGTATAGTGTTAAAGATGAAACCAGTTCAGAAATTATGGCTGTTATTAAGTTAGATAACCAAACTGTTGCTCAAACTAGTTGGAGACCTTGTTCGCAACAAGCTTGGGATCAAAGGTAGGCCTTCATTTGGATGATTTCTTTACGGAAATAAATAAAAGAGGTGTTTGTTTTATAGATTTTCTATCGATTTGGATAAGTCGAGGGAATTAGAAATAGGAATATATTGGAGAGACTGGAGGGGATTGTGTGCAGTTAAATTTCTCCGTCTTGAAGAATTCATTGATGATGTTCGGCACGGGATGGCGTTGCAGCTAGAACCACAAGGCTTGTTATTTGCAGAAGTATGTTTTCTAGCTCTTTCCTGTACAGTATATTTAATAACACACTTTTATATTTTCAACAGATTAAGTTCCTGAACCCGATGATATCTCGAAAACCAAAACTGCAGCGACAGCGTAAGATTTTCAAACAAGAAGTGAAGAATTTCCCCAGAGCCAATCAAATGAACATCAATGTAGCTACGTGGGGACGATTACTGAAACGATCCTCACCTGGAATCCAACAGAATCGAGCTTGTCAACCCCCGAGTCCGCCTGGGCCACAACCTCTACAGCTGGTATTCGATCAACCGCCTTTAGATGACAAACCTGAAACGCCTGGAGAAACCCCCGATCCACAAGTCGGAGGGTTGGGTGGAGCCCGGCCTCTGGGAATGCCTGTCGGGGGCGTGGCTGTGCTACCGCCAGATACACCCCCAGCCTTGCCTACCGCCCCACCGCCTGTTGCCAAGAAACGTGTTCCTTCTACACCGCCACCGCCGCCGCCGCGATTAGACCCCGAGGTAAGGCAACACATAGTTTTTGGTTTTAATCCAACCTCTTAAAAGACAATATACACTCCAGAGTTCCAAATTGTTGAAAAGAAAAGAAAAACTAAAGAATAGTTCAAAAAATATAAAAATTAAAGGGAAATGGGTTTAACATACAAAAAGCTTTTACTGAAATAAGCATTTATTTTATTAATCAACCAAAGTAATATATCTAAAACAAATAACATTGAGGGGTGTTGCAATAATTTGTTGGAATTCCCCCGGAACCCGGAGTGTGTTTGGCCCACCGCCCACGCCCCACGCTTAAATCATGCACCGTTACAGTTGCAGAGTGCACTGCGTGAATTCGACTTTTTGAACACGGAAGACAAACGTGCCTCGCCCGAGTTGTTAACACGTCACAACGCACCAGCACCTCTGATCATAGGTGGCCATGCTCCAGAACAGTTAGTGCCCCCCTCACCGCAGCCCGTCATCGAGTTCCCTGAAGATGAGGTACTACCGCCTCATCGTCATCATATCGCATTCTTTCAGTCGTGCATGTGACGAGATTTACAAAATACCTAAGTGATGCAATGTTGCTGTCGTCGCTTCTTTTATTTATCTCTTGTTCCTTTCTTATACATTTAATTTTTTTAATTAAACTTTTAATAATTCTCAAATATGAAAATTAAAATCAAACAGTATAAAAAGTATGAGAAAGTAATATTTTTATTTATTGCTTTGTAAATCTCAATGCAAGTTTTTTTTTTAATTTTAATTTTAGGTGGAGCATTAGCTTTCGGAATCTGCATCGCTCATAAATTAATACTGTGTTTATTGCATGTTTAATGTTGCCATTTTTGTAACCCTTGACATTTTAAACACAATTAATTAGTCATAACAATTATCGAAATTTTTACATTATCATACACATGTATATTAATTTTTTATTATATGCAAATTAGTAATGTTGAAAGTAAACCGTATGGTTAGTAAATAATCTAACAAATATATTAACAAAACAATGCGGTACCTATGCTTAATTAAAATTCTAACTTATAAGATCGTAACTAATAATTATTAGATATAGAACAATACTGACCAATTATTAATTGAAACTAATTAATATTGTGTATTTAAAAATGTCATGAATGTTTGCGAACATATTTAGAAACAAAAGTACAAATTGTTCATTTTTCAGAGTCCAAACTATGAACAAGAAAACATAATGCGCCGCCCTGTAGCTCGAGAACTAAGTTACCGAGACAGTGCCTACGAATCCCGGCGCCACTCCCAATACACCGGAATGTGTATGGAAAACTTCCGCCTTCTCAGTGTCTTAGGTCGTGGACATTTCGGCAAAGTGATCCTGTCCCAATATCGCAACACTGGCGAGTACTTCGCTATTAAAGCCCTCAAAAAAGGCGATATTATCGCTAGAGACGAAGTCGAGTCTCTCTTATCCGAAAAGAGAATATTCGAAGTCGCCAACAGCATACGTCATCCATTCTTAGTAAACTTATTTGCGTGTTTCCAAACGGAAGCTCATGTTTGTTTTGTGATGGAATACGCGGCGGGTGGAGATCTTATGATGCATATTCATGCGGATGTTTTTAATGAACCTAGGGCCGTGTTCTACGCAGCTTGTGTAGTCCTTGGTTTACAGTATTTGCATGAGAACAAGATCATTTATCGAGATTTGAAGTTAGATAATTTGTTGTTGGATACAGATGGATATGTGAAGATTGCAGATTTTGGGTTGTGTAAAGAAGGAATGGGATTCGGAGATAGAACTGGTACGTTCTGTGGAACGCCCGAGTTCTTAGCACCTGAGGTTTTAACTGAAGTTTCGTACACCAGAGCTGTCGATTGGTGGGGACTTGGAGTTTTGATTTTTGAAATGCTGGTTGGAGAGGTAAAAATTGCGTTATTTAATTTTTAACAAATTCTATTGTTAATTTTTGCTTAGTCTCCATTCCCGGGCGATGATGAAGAAGAAGTATTCGATTCAATAGTAAACGATGAAGTACGCTATCCTAGATTCCTTTCACTTGAAGCAATTGCAATTATGCGAAGGGTAATTATCCATTTATAATTGCTAATTATGTTGTGAAATATTTAATCTCTTTGTTTGAATACAATGCTTATATTTACTGTTTAGTTGCTTCGAAAGAATCCCGAAAGGAGGCTTGGATCTAGTGAACGTGATGCTGAAGACGTTAAGAAGCAAGCTTTCTTCAGACATATTTCTTGGGAAGATTTATTGTTGAGAAAAGTGAAGCCACCTTTTGTTCCTACTGTGGTAAGTTTTTTGTTTTGTTTAATAACTCTTCTCTTTTATGTTTCCACCTTTGACGATCATGATTACTGAAAAATTAATTGTTGCATTATATGGAATACCGTCATAATAATTTCACAATTTCCATCCATATAATTTAGGAAGAATTATTATTAGACTATTTTTTACTTTATCTTACAAAAATGTTTCTATTCAAACAGGATTTATGAACCAAGCGTAGTGTAGACAACATTATTATTGTAGTTTATTTATTGTACAATCTGGACTTTCTTCAGAGTAAACACAAGACAAATTTAATTTATACATTTTTTATTTCAAAATGAAATTAACACTAATTTTTTATGCATATGAAATAATTAATCTTAAAAACAACAAAAGTTACCAGTAAAGGAACGAGAAAAAAATAACAAATTTATTGTGTTCTGTAATTTCTTATTTGTTTCTTGACCATATAGGCATCGTTCGAGGATGTGAGTAACTTTGATGAAGAATTCACGTCAGAGAAACCACAACTGACGCCGCCGAAAGAACCGCGACTGCTGACTGACCCAGAACAAGCATTATTCCGTGATTTTACATACATGGCAGATTGGTGCTAACGTACATTATCTTATTATTTCGTAGTGTAAGAACCACAAATGTTTTCAAGTGATTGGACAATATGACGTTTTATAAAATAGAAATTTTTTCTATTAAGTTTACCAAACCAAGTAGGAATTCTTCTTTGTTTTAAATCTATTTTTGCATATCCTGTATTGTAAGTACATTTTATACGCAATTTTAAAATTTGAACTCAACTGTGTTGAGATGATTGGTTTTATCGATTATGTAAAATTTCTTACTTTATAAGGTCTGCAGATTGATACTTATCAGAGTGAAATGTTTAGTTGTAAAAAAGGTACAATTATTTTAAGTAGCATTCTTGTATTCTTCATCATTGAAACTGATAACGTAACCGAATTTAGATAGGTCATCACTCGTATATCATGAAGCTTATTGTTTCTGTCATGTAATCAAGATAGACGGATTGTTAGCAATATTAATATTTGTATTTTATTATTGTGATGTATTTAAGCATTATAACTACCAGCTTGTATACTATTCAAGAACTGTAACCTGCCTTTGTGTAGCATTTACGTACTTGTCATATTACTACGCTTACATGTTCAACAAGACAATTTCAGATCGCTATACATTTACAAGAAAATTTAGATAATTTTATATTCACAACTTTGAAATTATCTTTGACGGTAACATGTACACGTAGTAAATTTTGTGAATAATAATAGTGGAAAATATATATCGTACTGACATCACAGATTGCCGAAAGTATTTGTAAATGATCAATAGCGTTGATTCGTAACAGTCAAATTTGTTTATTTTTAATTTGAAAAATGCTCAAAATTTTAAGGTGGGAAGTTTTATTATAATAATTTTAATTTGTATATATAGTGTACATGAATTATTTTCTAATTAACAGCAATTTTTATTTAACTAATATTTATAGTTTTAACAGTACTGGTGCATTTGTTGATAAATTGAGCAGCTTTTTAAACTTTGGAAGTGTATAAGTAACTGTAGGTTACTTGCAGTAATTAAATTATATGTTGAGCTTTTCTATTGGGTCAAAAGCACCGCTTATTTCGATTTTTTTTAAACAAATCCAAAACGTATCACAATCATGAAACAATTTAGCTCGTAATTTTTTAATTTATTCATTAGTTTGTTCATTTTTTGTTAATAGTATAACAATTAGTACTTGCAAATGTTTGGTGTAATTATTTTTCTTTTGTCACAAGGTGTTTGAAGACTGTGAAACAAAATAGCATACAAGTGCCTGCATGTGGTAAACAATGTAAATATATACTAAATGTAAATATTTTTTATCAATTTTAAACGAACAATTTATTCTTATAGCGATATTTCGAAAGGATTTAAAATGTGTCATAGACATTATAATTTACATTTATTTGTTAATTTAGAGTCTTGTATTGTAACATAAAATGTTTATTATATTTCTTCGCATGTATTGGTAATCAAATATATTTGAGCAACTTATTAGTTCATTAAAATTCTTGCAAGTATTCTATAAATTTAATAAATTATAACAAATAGTTCGTATATTATTTATTGTCTATTCACAATTGTTTCAGTACATTCATTTGAAACATTAGGTTTATTTAAATTAACGAACAGTTCAATTTCATCACGCTGTTGACATATTTCGTTATCATGTTTTTCTCTTCTATTAAGCTTAGAAATAGGTATAGATGAAGTAAATTCAATTAGTCCTTCAGATACTTGATAATAAACACATGTAGAATCTGGGGATATTAAAGAAAGATAACATCTGAAATGAAAGAAGTACATAATTAAAGAACTGCTGTGCTATGTTTATAAGACCTACGTTTTATTATTTCGTAGACCAATAATTTGTTTCATCATTGCAAAAGACATATTTTCATATGAGCAAACAGGAAAAAATAGAGATTCTTGTTCAGATTTTGAATTCTTGGCGGTTATATACATTCTTTCTATAGTAGAATCGAAGTGATAATTAACATCGAAAAGTCTCCGAACTAAAAAAGAATATTATATTTTGGAAATTTTGTTAGTGATGGTCTAGTTATTTATTGTACCTTCCGTCAATTCTAGGAAAACTTGATAAGTTATTGCTGCATTTTGTTGGGAACATCCTAATTTCATAAATTGAGAAACCTACAATCATGAAAAAATGTTTAGCATTCGTAAATAAATTATCATTTGGAGTTTAATACCAGTGCTTCTTCTAAATCATTCATTTGATGTTATATTTTAGGTGTAAACTGCAAATATCTAACCTCAAATTATCTGAAATGTCACAACAACCATTCCATTCAGAATGTACAATCTAAAAATTAAAAATATGTGTTGCAGAAATTTGTTAATATATGATAAATTACAAAGATATTAAATAAATCAACTAGTATATTAAAATAGTATGATAAATATAATAATTATGCACTTTTTAAAAATTGAATTCAAAGGAAAATAGTAAAATAAAAATAATGCTGATTAATTGAGATAGTTGGCAATTCCTATTTTTGATTACACCTGTTTGACAGCTATTAAGAAAAGTTGAAGCGTTGGAAGTTTCGTCGTTAAAAATATAATTAAATTATTTTGCAGTAAGTGTTAATATTGCACAGTATTTTAGTAATTTCTGTTTAAGTGCAGTAAATATTAACCTTTTATTCTAGAAATGAATTCTCAAGAAATTGATTTGAGTGGAAAATTAATAATAAAAGTACAATTAGGAGATGATATTCGCCGCATACCAATTCATAATGAAGCCATAACTTATGATGAGTTAGTTTTAATGATGCAACGAGTATTTAGAGGCAAGCTGAACAGTAGTGACGACATTACCATTAAATATAAGGATGAAGGTATGCTATTTTAATTGACCAGTGAACAAAGGAGTCTTAATTTATTATTTTTTTCAGATGGCGATCTAATTACAATTTTTGATAGTTCAGATTTATCATTTGCTATTCAATATAGTCGTGTACTAAAGTTACAAATTTTAATGACAAATCCAAAGGAAGAAGATGAAAGGACGGTGAAATACATTGAAATCAGTAATGTAAAACAAGAATTGAGAAGTATTAGAGATCAAGTTAATAAATTGTTAGATTCTTTGGATTCCAAAGGGCACGAAGTGTCTAGTTCAACGGAAGAAGGTTAGTAATTATTACAAATTATAAATTTTTTTATATTAATTTATTTTTCTTTTTGTAGCTATGCACACTGATAAAATCCAAAACGGTGTGTCGAATCCAATAAATCCAAAAGAGTTTGATCCTCTTCAAGAAAAAGCGAAGCTAGAAAAGCGTGAAATTTCAAAAGATACTGGAAAGACTCCACCACCGGGAAATTCTGGTGAACCTACGCCAGACGTAAAGCCACCGACGCCGGTTGTTAATCCCATGGGATCTAATACTGCAATGAACACACAACCTCCACAACAGGGTGAATATTATATTCCAAACTCCACAGGTGTATATTATAAATATATAACCTGAACAGAGTTGTATACTCACATATTATTTTTCGCTAGGATATCCTCAAGGAATGTCTTATCCAAGTCAACAGTATGCTGCTCAACAGTATGCCCAGCAGTACGGAAGCCAATCGTAAGTAAATGAATTAAAATTTAATTATTTTCGAGGTGTTAAAATAGATGAAGTATGCGTTTCGAGCCGTAGGCGAGTGGTGCAAATCATCCGAGTGAATAATGACCATAATCCCGAATATAATACTGTATTTTTTCTATTTCTTTAAATTTGGAAATAACGTTTAGCACTTTTGAAAGTGATCGAATTCGGATGAAAACACATGTTGAAAAACGGAAACATAAAAATACACAATGACAACTGGCTACACTGTCAACTGTCAAACGGTCATAGGAAAATAAACGAGATTAATTGATTTCTTGTTCTGTGATTGGCCGAGAAGAGTGAATTATGAATACATATTCACTGTCATGAATTATGGCTTCTAAATTAATCGAAAAAAAATTGAATAAGAGCTGGTATTTCCAACCTCAGATAAACTATATAATATTTATCAATGGAATAAACAAAAAATATCGCATCAAAGCTTTCACAGCTATACTCAAAATGATTTTGGAGAAGACGCACGTCATCAACCTAAAAAAAAAACTATAAAGTGAAAAATAACTTGTAAAGTTTATTGAGGTATGTTAATGTTTAAAATAAAACGACGTAATAATACAAGCATTAAGAAAAGTATATATTAATGCAATTTGCAGTGATTTTATAGTTAATTTTATTCCTTTAATGGTATTTTAAATTATTAAAAATAATTCTAGTTCATTTTTTGTTCGCTATGTTGTTGCTATTGGTAAATGATCACGTTTACATATAAAATTCATGTCGAACTGTCACTTTACTGTCAGATTTTACTGTGTTGTTAAAATTTGTGCTCCTCGTGATCCAGAGTTTTATAATATGTATGTACAAATATAGTACAAATATGTTCTAGACGATCATATTTATAAATACACAAATTATTTGCATTACTCTAGTCGTTCATGGGAATGTGTGGCACATATTTTACTACTTTGAAAATTATGTTCATGTATAATTTGTAAACAAAATTAGCTTTTTAAAATTTATTACAAAAATTTGGACTTTTATCTACAAATATAGGTATAAAACAATATGTTTCATTTATTATAATAATGATATATTGTTTCAAAAAAGTCATGTTCATCTTGCGCTATCTTCAGCCCGTATGGTTGACCTTAAGCTATGGTTTTGATGCGATATTTTTTTTTATTATCCAATTATTAATTTATTCTCTAGTTAACTGAGTTTGGAAATACTGGCTCCGTAGTAGGGATACATTTACACAGGGGTAGAAAAATTAATTAGAACGTTGTAAATGTATGATGAATGTACGATTGTTGTTTATCTATTCGGTGTATAATAATACATAATGTGAAAGAATATTAAATCGGAATAGGTTGTAAAGTACTTTTGGCAGATCGAGTAGTAGGACGTATTCGAAAATATTCGTTTGTCGAATAAAAGAATAATGATAAATGTGTACGGCTTGATGTGGACTGATGTAATTTATGAATATTAGGCTAAGAATGTTTGGTAAAATTGAGTGTTGAGCTTGTGAATGTAGAACATATACGCTAGTTTATTCAGTGCAATTTACAATATTCAAAATTGGTTTAAATTTAGGTATGTACCAACATCGTACGCCCCAACATCGCAACCAAATGTCCCGTACCAGCCGCCGCACCAAGGTGAATACGTGCCCCAGCAGGGTTACGGGGCTCCGTCAGTGCAATACCCCCACGGACCGGCCAATCCTTACTCCAAGACTTACAACCCGGCTAGCCAGCACTATTCCCAGATTCGTTAAACTTTTGATATCTGTCAAACAACGGACCCTGGACCCAATCCCGTCAGTGTCATACACTACAAGTCTGTTATTTACTCTACTATTAGTTTAAGAATGATATTCATTTATTATATTATTTTATGTGTATTTTAGTGTATTGGAAATTTTAATAAAGCAATGACTTTTTATTTATCTATTTTTATTTGGAACATTCATTAGTCTTCTGAATATTATAAATCAAACGATAAGAATTAAATTATTGCTTTTTGCTTTGAGATAAGGGCGCTATACCTTTTATTAGATGCTACAGATACCAAATCTATGACTGCTCTAGGGTTAGTATTCTTTTCGTAATTTGCACTTGAGCAACTTGGGATGATGTTCAATTTTGATGATAGTGCTGCCATCACTTATGACCGGTTTTTTAGTCATGTTCAGTAGAGCCGTGAACTAATTTTTGAACTAGTTCAGTGGACATGGCGTTTCTAAGTTATAAGTTTAGTTGAACTGAAGTTCAACGATTCTATGCTTTAATTTGATTAAGTTGGTAGTAGAAAAGTGACATAACGTCAAAATTATTGACAAATTTGACAGATTGATGAGTTTTTTGTTCTAAATTTCCGAATGACAGTTAAGATGATTGTAATTGAAAATATGATTAAATTTCACTAGAGAAGAGGAGCAAATATTTCTAACATATAAATTTATTTATACCTTTATTTATTAGCAGGGGACTGTATTTTAACAATAACTACAGTAAATTGTTCGTATTACTTTTGGGAAACGTGCTATATTATAGCAAACTGAAACTGCTATTACATGCAATATTTTTTTAAAATAATTTTACGGATCGCAGATTTACTCGTATGTATCCCCAGTTAAATCTCCGGTGTTCAAAAAAACTTCCAGTAGCGTAAAATCTGAATGTTAATGGGATCGTTTTATCTGGACTTACAGTATGATTTCTTTAAATTCCGGCAGTTAAAGTACATGAATCTACTCGCATATATTCATATATATGTAACCTATATCTTTAACAAATTTGCCAGGCAGTAGAATATTTTATAAGGACGTTGTTGACATTTATAATTACACTAATGGTTTCTTTGCTCAATCTGAATTTTGTTAAAAGGATCGTAATCGTCTCAAATATCGAAATGATATATTCTATTTCTATGTATTTTGGGCCTTCGTATTAATTGATTTTCAAAAAAGTTTATATCCTCCTCATTGTCAGATGACTACATAATAAATAAATAACGCACACAATTTCTCCTAATTTAATATTATTCACAATATTAATATTTAATAATATAACTTTTGACAACCAAATTCATCGCGAAAACTGTAATTATTTGTCATTAAACCTTGAACTCAACGTTGAACCAAGTACCCGATAAGGTTCAAGTTCAAGCGAAATTTGAGTTCAGTTCATGGTTTAAGTAGAACTGAAATACACTTTAAACCTTAAACTGAAACTTAAACTAAAAATTTGGTTTAAACTCGCACTGAAAAACCGGGCATTAGCAAATCTGTTTCCCTAGTAACATAATATATTTTTGCAACGTATATGAACATAAACACTTTTATCTAACACCTCTCAATAAATGCTCTATAACTATGACGATTTTAAACAAGCAAAGTAACAGATTATCCACTAGTGGGTATAATTTTGAGGAAAGCCACTAGTGAGTATTTTTTTATTTATAACAATAATAATAACACACAACACCTTGGTAACCACTTCGATTGACATTTTAATTTAAAAATTTAAAGCATATGTCACTGTCAATTAATATTTCTTTAGTAAATTTTTCATTTATTAACAGGTGTTGGATAAAACGTTATACTTCACACGTGGGCAAAGTGGAATTACCCACTCGATAAAATTATCACACTCAGCCTTCGGCTTCGTGAGCTAAAATTTCTCTCGTGGGTAATTCCTTACTTTGCCCACTTGTAAAGTAAATAACTATTATTTCTAGTGATATAGTGAAGTACAAGTATAAAATCGGGATCTGGATCGGGATTGGGATATAGATCAGATACAGATTTTGCTGTTTTTTTTTTTAAATAAAGGATTCGTTCTTTTGACGCGTTTGTTTGACCTTAAGGTCAACCATATGGGCTGAAGATAGCGCATCATGAACATGACTTTTTTTGAAATAATATATCATTATTATAATAAATGAAACATATGTTTTATATCTACATTTGTAGATAAAAGTCAAAAGTATTGTAATAAATTTTGTGGCGACATCATATAGCCCACGGAAAACAATTTATATATTTTAAAAATGTCATGTATGAATTTTAATTGTTTTTGTCAATAGTTACATCACTTTATTGGATTTGAGAAATAAATAAATTTTTTTCTTCAATATATTATTGCGTTCGTGTTTGCTACCTTTTGAAGAACTATTTATTTTTCTACATTGGTGACCCCGATAGCGCGAGATTGTTTAATTTTTTGAGTAATGACTGACGAGTCACAACTACGTGAACTGCAGCAGCAGATGGAAGAACAACGAATCCTCTTCGAACAGCAGTTACGTCAACAGTAGCAGGAAGCTCAACGGCAACAGGCAGAGCTGCGATTGGAGTGCTTACAGCTCAAACATCAACGGCTACCATCTAACGAAGGATCTACTAATTCTCCTGAGTTACCTCCACTGTCTGCAATGCCTCTGCAACAACAATTTGCCAGTCCTCCCAATTTGACACTCGTCATTGGCCGTGTAGCAGCAAAACTTCCTCCGTTTTGTTCTGGAATGACAGACAGAAGAAAACAAATAAATCAAACAATTTTTAATATTATTTTCTTCCATGGCAAACTTTAAATATGCATATTTAAATAAAAATGATACATTTTTAATTTTGCCTTTTTCTCTAATAATAAAAAAAAATACTGAATCGAATAATGCAATAAGCAATAAGCATGGAAATGAGAGACACATCAAAGTTCTGAATTTTTGACCAACTAGACTTCAACTAATATTTTTTTATACTTTAATGTCATAGCTATCCTTTTCATCATCATATATGTATAAATAAATTTCATAAATTTCATGGGAGTGAACGAACTTAAATCCATGAAATTTTGGCGGATGGAGGTTGTTGGACCATAAAAAAACATGAAGTAAAATAAATGAAGATTACAAAAATTGCTTTTTTTTTTAAATGATTCGTTCTTCGATGCGTATGTTCGACCTAAAAATATTGGCTATATGTACAATGTTCTAAAATTATTTTATGAAAAAATGCTTCAAATAAAAGTAACAGAAAAATGTATTATATGGCACTTTTAATAGGAGTATTTAAAAAAATTTTTTTTTAGAACATTGTACAGCGTTAAAACCGAGTTTAAAACACTGATCTTAAAACACCAAAAAAACAGAGTTCGTGGTACCATCCATTATGGCAGTATATCTAAATACAATTGTGTATTTGCAATACAAGAAAACAGAATAATTACGGATATAAAAAAATTGTAATTATAGTTGAATTTGCAGTGTGAAATCCAAATAAAAATATATTGATTTTTCAGGTTATGATATTGGAAAATATAGACAAAAATATAAATTATGTTTATTAAATAAAGTAAGCAGTGGAGTAATAAATTTATTACCAGGATCGGTATCGGGATATATAGTGAAAATAAAAGTAAAAACATAAGCAAGTCTAGTCTAAAGTATAGTCTAGTCTAAAGTATAGTCAAGTCTAAAGTATAGTCAAAAGTGTAGTCTAGTCTAAAGTATAGTCTAGTCTAAAGTATAGTCTAGTCTAAAGTATAGTCTAGTCTAAAGTATAGTCAGAAGTATAGTCTAGTCTAAAGTAAAGTCAAAAGTATAGTCTAGTCTAAAGTATAGTCTAGTCAGACTAAAGTCTAGTCAGACTATAGTCAGACTAGTCTAGTCAGACTAGACTATAGTCTAGTCAGACTAAAGTCTAGTCAGACTAAAGTCTAGTCAGACAAAAATCTGGACTAAAGTCTAGTAATAGTCAAAAGTCTAGACTTGTAATAACGGTCCAAAAACCGGTCCTAATACCGATCCAATATCCGGTCCAATCCAATAAAAAACCGGTCCAAACTAATCCAAAAACCGGTCCAAACTGTTAAAAAAACCGGTCCAAATCGATCTAATATCCGGTCCAAATCTATCCAATATCCGGTCCAAAATCCGGTCCAAACCGGTCTTAATCGATCCACTATCCGGTCCAAACCGGTCCAAATCGATCAAATATTCGGTCTAAAGTCTGGTCTAGTCTAAAGTATAGTCAACTCCAAAGTATAGTCAGAAGTATAGTCTAGTCTAAAGTATAGTCTAGTCTAAAGTATAGTCTAAAGTATAGTCTAGTCTAAAGTATAGTCTAGTCTAAAGTATAGTCTAGTCTAAAGTATAGTCTAGTCAGACTAAAGTCTAGTCAGACTAGACTATAGTCAAGTCAGACTAGACTATAGTCAAGTCAGACTAGACTATAGTCAAGTCAGACTAAAGTCTAGTCAGACTAGACTAGACTATAGTCTAGTCAGACTAGACTATAGTCTAGTCAGACTAAAGTCTAGTCAGACTAAAATCTGGACTAAAGTCTAGTAATAGTCAAAAGTCTAGACTTGTCATAACGGTCCAAAAACCGGTCCTAATACCGATCCAATATCCGGTCCAATCCAATAAAAAACCGGTCCAAACTGTTAAAAACCGGTCCAAATCGATCTAATATCCGGTCCAAATCTATCCAATATCCGGTCCAAAATCCGGTCCAAACCGGTCTTAATCGATCCACTATCCGGTCCAAACCGGTCCAAATCGATCAAATATTCGGTCTAAAGTCTGGTCTAGTCTAAAGTATAGTCAACTCCAAAGTATAGTCAGAAGTATAGTCTAGTCTAAAGTATAGTCTAGTCTAAAGTATAGTCTAAAGTATAGTCTAGTCTAAAGTATAGTCTAGTCTAAAGTATAGTCTAGTCAGACTAGACTATAGTCAGACTAGACTATAGTCAAGTCAGACTAAAGTCTAGTCAGACTAGACTATAGTCTAGTCAGACTAGACTATAGTCTAGTCAGACTAAAGTCTAGTCAGACTAAAATCTGGACTAAAGTCTAGTAATAGTCAAAAGTCTAGACTTGTCATAACGGTCCAAAAACCGGTCCTAATACCGATCCAATATCCGGTCCAATCCAATAAAAAACCGGTCCAAACTAATCCAAAAACCGGTCCAAACTGTTAAAAACCGGTCCAAATCGATCTAATATCCGGTCCAAATCTATCCAATATCCGGTCCAAAATCCGGTCCAAACCGGTCTTAATCGATCCACTATCCGGTCCAAACCGGTCCAAATCGATCAAATATTCTGTCTAAAGTCTGGTCTAGTCTAAAGTGTAGTCAACTCCAAAGTATAGTCAGAAGTATAGTCTAGTCTAAAGTATAGTCTAGTCTAAAGTATAGTCTAGTCTAAAGTATAGTCTAAAGTATAGTCTAGTCTAAAGTATAGTCTAGTCAGACTAAAGTCTAGTCAGACTAGACTATAGTCTAGTCAGACTATAGTCTAGTCAGACTAAAGTCTAGTCAGACTAGACTATAGTCTAGTCAGACTAAAGTCTAGTCAGACTAGACTAGACTATAGTCTAGTCAGACTAAAGTCTAGTCAGACTAGACTAGACTATAGTCTAGTCAGACTAAAGTCTAGTCAGACTAAAATCTGGACTAAAGTCTAGTAATAGTCAAAAGTCTAGACTTGTCATAACGGTCCAAAAACCGGTCCTAATACCGATCCAATATCCGGTCCAATCCAATAAAAAACCGGTCCAAACTAATCCAAAAACCGGTCCAAACTGTTAAAAAACCGGTCCAAATCGATCTAATATCCGCTCCAAATCTATCCAATATCCGGTCCAAAATCCGGTCCAAACCGGTCTTAATCGATCCACTATCCGGTCCAAACCGGTCCAAATCGATCAAATATTCGGTCTAAAGTCTGGTCTAGTCTAAAGTATAGTCAACTCTAAAGTATAGTCAGAAGTATAGTCTAGTCTAAAGTATAGTCTAAAGTATAGTCTAGTCTAAAGTATAGTCTAGTCTAAAGTATAGTCTAGTCTAAAGTATAGTCTAGTCAGACTAAAGTCTAGTCAGACTAGACTATAGTCAAGTCAGACTAGACTATAGTCAAGTCAGACTAAAGTCTAGTCAGACTAGACTATAGTCTAGTCAGACTAAAGTCTAGTCAGACTAAAATCTGGACTAAAGTCTAGTAATAGTCAAAAGTCTAGACTTGTCATAACGGTCCAAAAACCGGTCCTAATACCGATCCAATATCCGGTCCAATCCAATAAAAAACCGGTCCAAACTGTTAAAAACCGGTCCAAATCGATCTAATATCCGGTCCAAATCTATCCAATATCCGGTCCAAAATCCGGTCCAAACCGGTCTTAATCGATCCACTATCCGGTCCAAACCGGTCCAAATCGATCAAATATTCTGTCTAAAGTCTGGTCTAGTCTAAAGTGTAGTCAACTCCAAAGTATAGTCAGAAGTATAGTCTAGTCTAAAGTATAGTCTAGTCTAAAGTATAGTCTAAAATATAGTCTAGTCTAAAGTATAGTCTAGTCAGACTAAAGTCTAGTCAGACTAGACTAGACTATAGTCTAGTCAGACTAAAGTCTAGTCAGACTAAAATCTGGACTAAAGTCTAGTAATAGTCAAAAGTCTAGACTTGTCATAACGGTCCAAAAACCGGTCCTAATACCGATCCAATATCCGGTCCAATCCAATAAAAAACCGGTCCAAACTAATCCAAAAACCGGTCCAAACTGTTAAAAAACCGGTCCAAATCGATCTAATATCCGCTCCAAATCTATCCAATATCCGGTCCAAAATCCGGTCCAAACCGGTCTTAATCGATCCACTATCCGGTCCAAACCGGTCCAAATCGATCAAATATTCGGTCTAAAGTCTGGTCTAGTCTAAAGTATAGTCAACTCTAAAGTATAGTCAGAAGTATAGTCTAGTCTAAAGTATAGTCTAGTCTAAAGTATAGTCTAAAGTATAGTCTAGTCTAAAGTATAGTCTAGTCTAAAGTATAGTCTAGTCAGACTAAAGTCTAGTCAGGCTAGACTATAGTCAGACTAGACTATAGTCAGACTAGACTATAGTCAGACTAGACTATAGTCAGACTAGACTATAGTCTAGTCAGACTAAAGTCTAGACTAGACTATAGTCTAGACTTTAGTCTGACTAGACTATAGTCTAGTCTGACTAGACTTTAGTCTGACTAGACTATACTTTAGACTAGACTATATTTTTGACTATACTTTAGACTAGACTATACTTCTGACTATACTTTAGTCTAGACTAGACTATACTTTTGACTATACTTTAGACTAGACTACACTTTTGTCTAGACTATACTTTTTACTATACTTTAGACTAGACTTGCTTATGTTTTTACTTTTTTTTTTACTATATATCCCGATACCGATCCTGGTAATAAATTTATTACTCCACTGCTTACTTTATTTAATAAACATAATTTATATTTTTGTCTATATTTTCCAATATCATAACCTGAAAAATCAATATATTTTTATTTGGATTTTACACTGCAAATTCAACTATAATTACAATTTTTTTATATTCGTAATTATTCTGTTTTCTTGTATTGCAAATACACAATTGTATTTAGATATACTGCCATAATGGATGTTACCACGAACTCTGTTTTTTTGGTGTTTTAAGATCAGTGTTTTAAACTCGGTTTTAACGCTGTACAATGTTCTAAAAAAAAAATTTTTTTATATACTTCTATTAAAAGTGGCATATAATACATTTTTCTGTTACTTTTATTTGAAGCATTTTTTCATAAAATAATTTTAGAACATTGTACATATACAATGTTTTTTATTGGATTGGACCGGATATTGGATTATGACAAGTCTAGACTTTTGACTATTACTAGACTTTAGTCCAGATTTAAGTCTGACTAGACTTTAGTCTGACTAGACTATAGTCTAGTCTGACTAGACTTTAGTCTGACTAGACTATACTTTAGACTAGACTATATTTTTGACTATACTTTAGACTAGACTATACTTCTGACTATACTTTAGTCTAGACTAGACTATACTTTTGACTATACTTTAGACTAGACTACACTTTTGTCTAGACTATACTTTTTACTATACTTTAGACTAGACTTGCTTATGTTTTTACTTTTTTTTTTACTATATATCCCGATACCGATCCTGGTAATAAATTTATTACTCCACTGCTTACTTTATTTAATAAACATAATTTATATTTTTGTCTATATTTTCCAATATCATAACCTGAAAAATCAATATATTTTTATTTGGATTTTACACTGCAAATTCAACTATAATTACAATTTTTTTATATTCGTAATTATTCTGTTTTAAGATCAGTGTTTTAAACTCGGTTTTAACGCTGTACAATGTTCTAAAAAAAAAATTTTTTTATATACTTCTATTAAAAGTGGCATATAATACATTTTTCTGTTACTTTTATTTGAAGCATTTTTTCATAAAATAATTTTAGAACATTGTACATATAGCCAATATTTTTAAGGTCAAACATACGCATCGAAGAACGAATCATTTTAAAAAAAAGCAATTTTTGTAATCTTCATTTATTTTACTTCATGAAAAGGATAGCTATGACATTAAAGTATAAAAAAATATTAGTTGAAGTCTAATTCAGAACTTTAATGTGTCTCTCATTTCCATGCTTATTGCTTACTGCATTATTCGATTCAGTATTTTTTTTATTATAAGAGAAAACGGCAAAATTAAAAATGTATAATTTTTATTTAAATATGCATATTTAAAGTTTGCCATGGAAGAAAACAAATAAATCAAATGCAGAAATAATTGAAAAAATTGTAATTATGAGAATAATCATTAATTTTGTTATTACAATACAGAGGTACACTTCTAGAAACTAATATTAAAAATTGTTTGATTTATTCGTTTTCTTCTGTCTGTCACTCCAGAACAAAACGGAGGAAGTTTTGCTGCTACACGGCCAATGACGAGTGTCAAATTGGGAGGACTGGCAAATTGTTGTTGCAGAGGCATTGCAGACAGTGGAGGTAACTCAGGAGAATTAGTAGATCCTTCGTTAGATGGTAGCCGTTGATGTTTGAGCTGTAAGCACTCCAATCGCAGCTCTGCCTGTTGCCGTTGAGCTTCCTGCTACTGTTGACGTAACTGCTGTTCGAAGAGGATTCGTTGTTCTTCCATCTGCTGCTGCAGTTCACGTAGTTGTGACTCGTCAGTCATTACTCAAAAAATTAAACAATTACGCGCTATCGGGGTCACCAATGTAGAAAAATAAATAGTTCTTCAAAAGGTAGCAAACACGAACGCAATAATATATTGAAGAAAAAAATTTATTTATTTCTCAAATCCAATAAAGTGATGTAACTATTGACAAAAACAATCAAAATTCATACATGACATTTTAAAAATATATAAATTGTTTTCCGTGGGCTATATAATATAGTCAGACTAGACTATAGTCTAGTCTAGTCAGACTAACGTCTAGTCAGACTATAGTCTAGTCAGACTAAAATCTGGATTAAAGTCTAGTAATAGTCAAAAGTCTAGACTTGTAATAACGGTCCAAAAACCGTTCCAAATACCGATCCAATATCCGGTCCAATCCAATAAAAAACCGGTGCAAACTAATCCAAAAACCGGTCCAAACTGTCAAAAAACCGGTCCAAATCGATCTAATATCCGGTCGAAATCTATCCAATATCCGGTCCAAAATCCGGTCCCAATCGGTCTTAATCGATCCACTATCCGGTCCAAACCGGTCCAAATCGATCAAATATCCGGTCTAAAGTCTAGTCTAGTTTAAAGTATAGTCAACTCTAAAGTATAGTCAGAAGTATAGTCTAGTCTAAAGTATAGTCTAGTCTAGACTAAAATATGGTCAAGTCGGTCCAAAAACCGGTCCAAATCTATCCAATATCCGGTCCAAAACGTAATATCCGGTCCAAAACGTAATATCCGGTCCAAACCGGTCCAAATCGATCAAATATCCGGTCTAAAGTCTAGTCTAGGCTGGACTAAATTCTAGACTAAAGTCTAGTAATAGTCAAAAGTCTAGACTTGTACTAACGTCCATACGGTCCAAACGTTGTTTATAGTACAATTTTGGTATTCATTATGTTCTTTAAAAAAAGCTTGCTATGACTATTATTGTAAGTATAGTCAACTCTAAAGTATAGTCAAAAGTACAGTCTAGACTAAAGTATAGTCTAGTCTAAAGTATAGTCAAAAGTATAGTCTAGTCTAAAGTATAGTCTAGTCTAAAGTATAGTCTAGTGTAAAGTATAGTCTAGTCTAAAGTATAATCAAGTCTAAAGTATAGTCTAGTCTAAAGTATAGTCTAGAGTATAGCCTAGTCTAGAGTATAGTCTAAAGTATAGTCCAGTCTAAAGTATAGTCAAAAATATAGTCTAGGCTAAAGCATGGTCTAGTCAAAAGTATAGTCTCGACTGTCTGCAATGCATCTTGCAACAATTTGCCAGTCCTCCCAATTGGACACTCGTCATTGGCCGTGTAGCAGCAAAACTTCCTCCGTTTTTGGCTGGAGTGACAGACAGAAGAAAAATAAATCAAACAATTTTTAATGTTAGTTTTTTTAAGTGTACCTCTGTATTGTAATAACAAAATTAATAATTATTCTCATAATTACAATTTTTTCAATTATTACTGAATCGAATAATGCAATAAGCAATAAGCATGGAAATGAGAGACACATCAAAGTTCTGAATTTTTGACCAACTAGACTTCAACTAATATTTTTTTTATTCCTTAATGTCATAGCTATCCTTTTCATCCTCATATATTTATAAATACTAGAATGTTCAAAGACTTCACAGTAATATTTGATTTGTTTTTCGATAAGACTAATTGTAAGAAATAATTTATTCTAATTTCAATTTGCAAAACAAATTTCATGGGAGTGAACGAACAAATCCATGAAATTTTGACGGATGGAGGTTGTTGGACCATAAAAAAACATGAAAATAAATGAAGATTACAAAAATTGCTTTTTTTTAAATGATTCGTTCTTCGATGCGTATGTTCGACCTTAAAAATATTGACTAGTACCACGAGCTCTGTTTTTGGGTGTTTAAAGAGCAGTGTTTTAGGCTCGGTTTTGGCTATGTACAATGTTCTAAAATTATTTTATGAAAAAATACTTCAAATAAAAGTAACAGAAAAATGTATTATATGCTACTTTTAATTGAAGTATTTTTTTTATAATATAAATAAATATATACATTAGTAAAATAACAATCAATTATTGTTTAGATGTGTACTAATCGAAATCTAATGTATTTTGTATTACTAAACTATCCGGAGACAAACAAATGTTTTAATCAAATCAAAAACACTAGCAAAATCAGTGGACAGCTACAGGACGGCCACATGGGTAAACCACCAACATTGTTTAAATCGAACCCAGAGATAGTAATTTAAAGTTGAGCATTGCACGTGCTCGCCATATCGGTCAGTACTTCATTAACGGAATTAAATTACTTTCGTAATGATCAGCGAGAACTGCTGGCGATTTGTAAATTTACTCAACCAACTCTCATTACAGCGGATGTAATTAAAGTAACTCGGCACCGTTGTAATAATGTACGCGTGAGTTGTGAGTAAGCGTTTGCAGCTTTGCCACGTTCAAGCAAAATGGAAGAGGGCGATGGGTTCTAGTTTGGGTTGCTTCGAGTTGGTGATCGCTGGTTACTGGGTACTGACATGTTCAATTGGTATCGATTAATAGGTGGAAGTCATGCAGAAATGTAAGTTACCGCTTTATAAGGCTTAATAACTTAAAATAGTTTTCAGTAACAAAAGTTGAGTTGTTCTTCGTAAAATATTAATACCAGCTCCGCCAATGTCGTGCAAAAGTATCAAGATCAAGATTTTTAACTACTAGTAGATACTAAGAGATGTGACTTTCAAAAAAAAAATTAACAGTTAATTTTTTGATCAGTATACATAGGGATATATCATTACCACAGTTACAATTAAAGTGATTGACAACAATGTATTATAGTATTTATTTTATAAGTAAACATAGGAATAATTTTAAAAATAAAAATAATAATTCCTACCAATTTAATGTAACTTATTAAGTATTAAAGTAATAAAATCTCGCGGTATTTTACGATATTTTTATTGCTTTTACTGATAACCTTATTCTGCTATTAATAATAGTAGTAATTTACTAAATTTTGTTTTTGTAAACTAGTGACAAACGATGAGCATCTATGAATGTAGAAGAAGCGAAAGTGGTGTGCCAAGATAGAAATGTTTGGATGAGATTGATTATTGGTTGATTGTGTTTGAAAGGTTCCGCGCTCCGCGTTATGTATGTATAAGGCAGACGCGTTACATTCTATAGAGTTACAAGAAAAATGGTCTGACATATGTTTAATATCTGTAAAGTCTTTTAAGATAGCTTTCAAAATTAAAAAAATATAATTTATAACTGGATAAATGTTTGGTCACTTATATTTCAAGCAAATATTACATAAAATGATGATGTATTGGTAATACGAGTATACACTGTTTTTTGAATATTTTCTGTACACAGCATAACTCCTGCCTACTAAAATAAATTACATTCAGAAAATTTACAATCTTAATCCTAACTCAAGTAATCAATTATTAAATAACTGATAGCATTCCCATAGATATTTATCTTTTTCAAAGTAACTTGTTAATTAGACAGAGTCGAACATAAATAAGTAAAGAGTATTTATATACATGAATCTCTTGATTTTAATTTTGGTATAAAGATTATAAAATTATCATCGACTTCATCTGCGGTCAACATAAACAAGTTTGTAGCTATCACGCATTGATTCATTGATCTTATTGTATGTGAATGAAGAGCCGACAAAAACAGCACTCGATGCAGGCAAATCACCATGTAATGTGAATAACGTTAGAAACTGGCTGAGAAATACTCTAAGAAAGATGTTATATTATACAGGATGTGTATTGTACACCATGTAATTCAACTGCAAATTTACAGAATGATATGTAAAACGAAGTAAAATTTGATTAAAGTTCGGATCTTAATATGATGCTTCAAAATATAAATTACTGGCCAGGTTTTTTTCTAAAATAACTCAATAGATAGTTTAAAACTATCCAAAACGTCTCACGGTATACATAAGTCAGCTCTAGTTGTATTAAAGATCATCATAAAACGCTAATATTATATAACGACTCGTGAACTCGTAAAAGTGGAATGTACTTGTTAAACCGATGTGAGATTAAAGAAATAATGAATCCCAACTAAGTTTCAGTATTCACCCTGTATTCCTAGATAAGAAACTGCTTATGGTAAATGGTGCCTAAAGCAGTGCGTTGTAAGTACTCACCATCGTTTAAAAGTTTTTAAAATAAGTTAATTAATGAAGTAATACGGACGACATGAAATCCTCGCAACAGGATGAATATTCAATTCACGGCGTGTAATATAAATCAGAATTAACATTAACAAGGATATCAATGGGAAAGGAAGAATGATAAATTATCTCACTCGCGCGAAAAAATATCTCACATCGCCGCGCGAAGCGACATAAATCATACGGGGGATTGCGCCAAATCTTTTTCTTTAACGTCTATCTAACGTGAATTAAGCAACACTGGAACACAAAATAAAACAAACGGACTCCTCTGCTTAATTATAATTTATGTCATCGGCTTACAATTACGGTATTAACTCTGAATTTTAAAATGATTTTCAATTTATCAGAATTTATCATCGATTACTTGACATGCTGATATCTATATTAAATTACTCTAAGATCGGAATTACTGTATTAATCGTGGAGTCAAGACTGGATTTCAAATGATTTATAGACGTGATCGATTTTGAATAGTCTTAGATGATTTGGCTTCAATTATTATTAAAGAATTAAAGCAACAGTAAAAGATATTAAAAAGACAAATATGAGTAATATGCATTAAAGCGAAAAATAATTAAATCACACCGCAAAATCACCACCCGTATCTAAACACATTACATGTTTACTCAGCGTGTGAATTCATCCTCACAGGAATACCACAATCCTCGAACACATACTCGAGAGTTCGACACGGACATAAGACATAACCGCGGAGCCAAACAGCCCAAGAGCCGATCACAGGTGCTGGATGTCCGCAACTGATGTCTACAAAGCCGGCGCATTTCATCATCTACATGGCGTGTTGTGTACGTACAAGCTGCATGTTTGTGTAATTGCCACAGCTAGATGCCAATAAACTATCCGTACACCGTACATCCACGCGGGAACACGCTGTATGCGACTCTTCTTTTCCCATGTGGTTGATGTTAGCTGCTCGTAAGAAATAAGAAACATCAGTCAGGTATTATTTGGTGGTTGGGTGAGTGTTGTGCGTAATACGAAACATTTATTTTGGTTTCATGCTGCAATATATTACGAGGTTTTCTTATTTCTGCTAGCTTCATTTCAGTATGCTAATTTCTTTGACAAAACAATAAAAAATAAACGATTGACTACAGGTCAATTGTAATTGTAATATTGTAAATGACATCTCTTTGATAATGAATACAACTTGTATGTACCGCCTTGCTACCTAAAGGTATTTTCAATAGTTGATTACAATTGGTAAATTAAATAACTTTAGAAGACAAATCGAGCTTACATTTGATTCTAAATTGTATTCCAACAACAGTTATTAAACTTCTATCACATCAAATTAAAATCATACTAGAAATCATAGCGTATAATGAGCTAACTAAAGAGTGCATATTGATGTCCTCAAGAAAGATGAATAATAAAAGTATTAAGCGAGTTGTGGATTTTAGTGGCAATAGTATGATTGAGTAGTATGCTTACAAAAGATGAACGTATTGACTGGGAGATCCAAAAAGCGAGTGTCTGTATGGGACAAGATATTGGGTGTTCTGGTACATTTGCTCGATATGTGTATAAGTAGGTATGCATTGATGTAAGATTCTGAATGTTGGGTGTGGATGAAGAAGCATGAACGAGGTATAACTGCTGTGGAATTTGAGAGAAGTGTGTGAGTATGTGAAACTTGATTCGTATCCGGAATGCGTTGGTGTACAGTGAGTGTAAGATTGAGAAGAATGTTGTTAAAAAGTGGGAGTGAGTCAGTTGAGGTGATTTGGCCATTTCGAGCGGATGTCTAATGAAAGGTTGGTAAAATTAATATTTGTGGGTGAATGATTGCGTGGGCGTCCCAGGAATAAGTATTAAGGTAGATTGCTGGTTTGTTGCGTTAACGAATGATTCCGAATGTGAAGAATAGACGACCATCGTACTGTGAATATAGAAGAGGCGAAAGTAGTGTGCCAAGATAAGAATATTTGGAGGAGATTGATTGTATATATAATACTGACATATTTTATCGGATTTCTAGTTTAACACCAAGATGTAGTTTAACTGCTGCAAACGTTGGTGAAGGGTAAATAAGAAGACATTATTGCAGAGTTGTCTTAGAGTTGATTTGGAATTCATCGCCTTACTCCCTACAAAATGAACAGAATTATAATAATTCGTCTAAAATACTCAACAAGCAGAGAACAATTTTTAATTTAAATATTTTTTATCCATGACCAGTAAATCACATTAATGTTAACACCTTGTGTGTGAACGTCAGTGCTCTATCATCAATTTATCAAATCATTGGAAAAACTAAAAAAAAAAAGTAATATCAATTCAGTGGTGAGTGCTGACGCACAAGATCAGGTGATTCGCCCAACACAAAGCCACAAAGCACGTGCACTCACAGCGAGGCACGGCTCACAATCTTACATAAAGATTCACTGATCTTAGCTACTTTATAGTGCCGCTGACCCCATCGCAACTAGTGTCTTCACCGGGCCCAGATTGACTGAAAATTGACATAATCGGACCGCATGCTGCTATAATTTTATGCGAGCATACAAAAAATTGTATAATCTTCATGGGACATCTTGTATTTTTAATAAGATATCCACCTGTCGTTCCACTGAAAAAACGAGCGATCGGCTAACGCAGGATTTGATTATTGAATAGTCAATAGACAGCAAGAAACGAGGAACGCCCAATGTCGAAGTGTGGTTAGGTGAGTCGACGGGCACGGGGATTAATGTGGGAATCGTGTATTTGTGTAAGACACGTTCTGATGAATAAATAAAACGGCACCGTTAAGATTTCCTACTGTGCCAACGTTCGTCCTTGGGTCGACGAGGCATATATCATCTTGACTTGCGTTGGTTGCTCAGATGGAATTTTTATTTTCAGCGTCTATTCTACTTTACAATTTGATTTTATTGGTTTGTATTACTCTGTGCTTTCAAGAATAATAAACAAGCAAACAAATTCATAAAGGATATTTACTTCGAAATCAGCTAATTCTATTTATGTTCCTGGTCTAGTCTTAAAATAGAATATGGTTACAGTAAAATTTTGAATAACTGCTAGGAATTAGGTAAACATTATATTAGTTAATATATATTGAAGACTACCTATTTGATTATAGAATTTACTTGTAAATTTATTATTCTTAAAAAATATTGAATGTAAAAATTACTACCTCTAAAAGAGTATCAAAATGTATAAGACTAGTTCTTGTTCCGTTCCTCCAAATTTGTTTGGTTGTTGGTCGATTCTGCAACAAAATTTAACAAATTAATAACAGCTATAGTTCATTAATATTTTATGAGCTAAAAAGCGAGTAAATCATTTACACCATTTTAACTTAATGTAATTATTATTATGAATTTTTTGATTATGTTAGCGACCAACAGTTTCATGAATGTGAATGAAGGGGAGACATATTCAATCACTGGATATAATCTGGAAATGGTAGTTTAATGTATCTATAGGAGTGTTGGTTAACTTCAGTAGTGTAGAATCACAAGAAATATCGCGGAAGTTACAATAGGGTATAAATGCTACATGCACCAAGTAGCTTAGAATCAAAGTAAACATAAGATCAAAAATTCAAATACACAAAACTTTAATATGCCCAACTGTCACATACAGAATTGAAACTTGGACGTTCAAGAAATAAGATCAAATTAAACATTTATGAGAAAAAATTCCTGGGGAAAATAGGTAGTGAATAAAATGGAAGAATGAATTACAGACTGTACTAAGACGTACCTTTTGGCTTAAGTCTGAAATGGTACGAACGATCTGTCCTGTGAATCGTATTAAAAAATACCGCCAAGTACAGATGACATACAAACGAAACTCAGTAGCTGGCAAAAGTCGAAGCAGGCAAGGAATAGATGGAGGAACAGCGTGATTGAAGACATGCAGAGCACAGGAATTCGTTTTGAAGCACAATATGAAGTGGACAAAACAAATTGATCGGGCCAAGGTCTTATGGAGTCTGTAGAGACAGTAGAAGAAGAATAACAGTCGTAGCTCATTAATATTTTACAAGGTAACACAGTGAGTGTCCTGATGATAATAACGACAACAGCTTTATGAATCTAATTGTGAATTTTAATCGTGACTTGTCAGCTGGTAATCGTCCTTTCCGCGTAAAAATGTCTCACTCACCAAGAACTACAACTGTTTATCATACCAGAAATGGATAAATGGCATGGCATATTTATTCAAAAGAAATGCAAGAAAATCTATTTAAGAATATAATAGTATCTTATATACCAAGAGACTGAAGTTTATAATTTAACCCTGAGGGTGAAGTTTATAGCACAAGCCATATGCGAGTGAAATAATTACTTGAGGGATTAAAGGCACTTCAGTCCTGTGATACATAATTTTTTTAAGGCATCTTTTATTAGAAATTATTAATGCTAAATAAAGTATGTATAATAAAAATAAAAATTAATAACTATGAAATAAAATATGTACTTTAAAGAAAAAATATAAATAATACTATACATTATCTGTTTTCACTTACAGGTGTTTGCAGTGCCTATGATTTTTTTTTTTTTTCGTGCGGAAGGAAGAAATCTCAAGGGATATATCCAATAGGAGTTGAGTTGAACGTTCTCATATTGACATTCATGTTCAGTGTCGCACTGACACGTGATGGAAACAAACAGAAGTAAAGAGGATTCCGCTTTCTCGTGACACGCGTTGCGTAGTACTCACGCACGTAAACGAAATGGCACGTGTACCGCGTGCGGTCAGTTCACGGACTCCGTACTGAGTTGTAATGTGCAATTCGTTTTTTTTATAGATTTAGTGGAAAAAGAAGAAACTTGTATCGATTAACATTCAATTTATCACACTATGGTGTGCATATTAACATTGAGTAAAGATAATAATAATTATCTTTACTCAATGATATTAATTTGAGATGTTTCAAAATATAGTTCCTTTATGAGCATTTTGATTTCATAATGTTAGTAATGTTCCTGATGTTATAAGAGTTTTTTATATTTTGCCATATTCTGATGTAACCTGAAACAAGTTTATAATTAACATTAGAGCATATAATTTTCTAGTAGCGAATAAAAAAAAGGAAATTCTTCTTTTATTGAAAACGATATAAAAGTCGAGATCAGCCCGTTTTAATCATTTCACCAAATCGTATGCTCTGTTTACAGGCAAATCATTTTTCCGAAGACTGCTATAGAAAGTACTTTTAATGCTTGCTTTTGTCAACGCAAAGTTGATGTTTTCTAATTAATTTTATTTTGTCCCTCGTCTCCAATAGCAACGAATGACAAAAGTTTGGTTTTTTCTTTTCTTACTAATACATTACGATGGATACGAAATATAAAAACTGCTACATCAATATATGACATGAATGTCATACATGCGTTTATTTAAATGAAATTACATCAATATTATTCTTTTTATAATCAGTCGTCAGAAAAATATTATGTATAATTCGAACGCAAAGTATTTATGTTGCTCTCACACGATTGCAACGTTCGTCTCACATTTCAATATTCGTGTTCGAGCGACAAACCAACTTTGCGCTCTAAATAAGCAA
Source organism: Poecilus cupreus (assembly GCA_963942605.1). Classification (NCBI taxonomy): domain Eukaryota; kingdom Metazoa; phylum Arthropoda; class Insecta; order Coleoptera; family Carabidae; genus Poecilus; species Poecilus cupreus. The sequence goes on from OZ012718.1 coordinate 9,439,223, forward strand.
ATAGCTATTGTTTCCTGAAGCAATAATTAAGCTTACAAATACTTAAAAGGACTGCTATTGTTTATGACTAATATTTATTTAATTTATTCGCGGTTTTCATGCAAAAACAGTATGGTTCCATCCGGGATCGAACCGGAGACCTTCTGCGTGTAAAGCAGACGTGATAACCGCTACACTATGGAACCTTGCATTTAAATTGTATATGAATGTTTTTTACTTTTCAATGTTGGTCATATTTATTTTATTAAATAAAATTTGACCCCGACGTGATTTGAACACGCAACCTTCTGATCTGGAGTCAGACGCGCTACCGTTGCGCCACGGAGTCGATGTAACATACAACAATATTAGTTCCATAACAATGATACTTTGAACATACTTATTTTAATCCTGTCAATATACTTGCTATCTCTTTGTACACAGGTTGCGAACACTATTTATTTGAATAATAAATATTACAACTTATTAATACCTGAAGAAGTGTTGCGTGTAGTGGCAGAGGATCACGGACAATAACATTTGTAGAAGACGGAAAAAATTATTCAACTTTTTTCATCTTACGAATGGTAGAAGAAAATCAACAGCTGTGAAGATAAATAAAAATAAGAAGCTAAAGAAGGAACACAAGCGCATGAGTAAAAAGTGTTGCCAACCATAGCAAAAATATATTCAGCTATCCCGCGAAATACATAAAAGATAATCTAAAACATATTACGAGGTATACCACACAACGGCAATGAAGCAGTATGAGCGTTTTGTAAATGGCTTAACTTGGTAGACTAGCCTTTCTATAAGCTTAGATATTATTTAGACATCAGTAGAGCCGTTGGTACATGAAAGTAATAAAAGGATTATGTAGTGCAAAGTTTAATGTTTTATTGGCCTGCATGATATGTAGTTGTCAGATTTGAACGTAAGATTTAATTTATAGTTCAGATTTTATGACTCTGAAATTGTTTCTACGAATTATAGCTCTATATGTAGGAGTAAGCAGATTAATAAACACAGATATTGAAACAATCTGAAATATAATACGAAGTTTGATGTTTGTAGATGTATACTAGGTTACTGATACAGTTTAGTAATTTAGTACATTTTTAAATTATATTTTGAAAAATAGTTCACTTAAAATGTTAAGAAGAACCAACAATCCTCGATGGCCGATGATTTATGTTTAAATAGTGTAAGATAAAATAAATCATTTTTCCTTTTTCATGTGGTTCGAGCATGCGCAGATGTTGTACAGTCCGCACATAACCTAAACGCTAGAGTAAAGTTAGAGTTTTCACCGTACAAGCCATGAATCTCCCTACGACAGGTGCATTCAGGTTTTGTGTTATTTATATGGGCATTAATGTGACGCAAAAGTAATTGACACGGATTCTCGGAAGGCCGCGATATGCCGTCTTTCCATAAACTTCAAACAATTCCGCACGCAAAGCCAAGTACCGATACGTGTCACAGTTTATAAACCGCTCACGAACCTAAAATGGCCGCTGCCGTGTACGTTACTCATTGAAAGTATTCGCTTCGGGTGAAATACTCGTATTTTAGCCATTCCAGCGTATGATGTTTCCATAAATAGATGGATGTTTTCATTTTTTATCAGACGTTTCGCAACTACCTCTGTAAGCGAATCAGTTTTTGTTGTGAAGTATTTACATTGCGTGAACGTGTTAATTGTGCATAGTGTGCTTTTATTTTTGTAATTTGGTATAATTTCATAATAATAATTCAATTGTCGTGGTAGTGCTCGTGTTAAGGTACTTTTGGTATCATTTAATGTTTTAAGGAAGTTGTTGAAATCAATCTATTTTAACGTGTTTTACCATTTTAATGTTTATGACTAATTTATGTTGTACCCTGGTTGTACCATTCGTGGATGAGTCAGTTCATCAATCTTAACAGTAACGCAACAAAGTCTGTATAAGGTTTGAGAACTACCAAGTAAAACTCAGTATAATAAAGTGATAATTTTCAATAGTGGACTGTTTACATGGCGTTCTTGTTAATCTGGTTGCGTAGCTAAATATGAATAAATTTTACACGTTTACACATGCAATTATGCTTAAGAAATCTATCTTTAAAACTCTACTCCAAAAAATGTAAGTTGAATAATAATAAATATAAAAATGGATGTATATTTAAGACTGACAACATAATATTTTCAAATGTCCCAATCCCAGTATAAAAATAACTGAATTAACATAACATAAAACCACGCATATGCTAAATATAGTAGCATGGAATTTCAAAAATATGAAAATTCGAATCATCAATCACCAAATTTTGACCACCCAAAATCAAAACCGTTAATAAAATCCCAAGAATGTAATCAACAAAATAAAACAACTGCCGATCGCTTTTGGTTAGCTTCGTATCAAAACATTCACTGACTTTTAACTATAAAAACAGTTTGTCAAATCTGTTAAAAGTCAAGGCGTGCAATTTTTTGCGTAGTACGGACCTGGACAAAAACAACAACATAAAACAAGAGAATCGAAGTGAATTCTGTGCGGCAGTGTGGGAACATGGCCACGCGTGATTAAGAACTGTTAATGAGGAAATTAGATAGTTAATTAGCCAGCGCTTTGTTGATTTAGATCTGCGCGGGACCGCCGAGGAGCTCTTTCAACACCGATACGCTTATTTAATTATATATTCATAGACTGAAAGACGTACCGCAGAACAGATTATTGTGTTTGAAGTTTTATAACATGCATTATTTCGCTATGATGCTGGACTTATTTGGAATATTAATTATAAGATAAATATTGCTCTGATTTAAATAAGAAGATAAATACATACATTCTACTACCTTTGCACCATTATCTTAATAAAAACAGGATAAAAGTCTAACGATATCTATTGAGAAGAACAAGAAAAGTCTGCTTGTAAAAAGATAGCAATGTATGAATGTTTAATAAATGTACCTAATAACAAGTAGTTCGCGCTGTCAACCGTTTCTAAATTTATTTAGATAATTCATCACATGCATGAAAACTCCCTGTTATAGAAACCTCCCTTGAGTTATTGGACATCAGATATTTAAGGAAGAGAACTATTTGCAAGAGAATAAACTTTTATTTCCTTCATTACCTTGTCCAGAACAAATCGTTACATTCAGTAAAATATCATACCAAATACTATAGTGATTTTGTTTTTCAACTGACCAAACTTTTATTTCTTTCACTCAAACATGCATGCTTTGAGTTAAAACGACTCGAGCAATTTGACATTAAACAAAATCACGATTTTTTATGTCGGTTGTTCTCGTCAGTGTCCAAGCTACCATTTTCGTAAATAAAGGTTTGTTGTATAACACCTATTACACTCAAGAAAACAAATTTATAGAAGGGAAACATGGACTGTAACAAAAAAGAAACATCAAGAATACGGAGTACTGAAATGAAATTTTTAAGAACGTAGCAGGGTACATACGAACAGACAGGAAGAGAAATACGAACATAAGAAAAGAATTGAATGTAAAAGCACTAGAAGACATATTCCAGAACTACAGAGAACAGTGGAAGAAAATATAAACAAAAAGCCAAAACAACACGACCTAGAATATTCTATGAATACAAACCAAGAGGCAAACGGAATTTAGAGAGGTCAAAAACAAGAATGAAAGTCATCTAAAATATTTCTCCATATAGGTGTAACGGACAGTAGACTAATAAGTAAAAGAAGAAGGAGAAAACTAGTATACATAAATGTGATTTAAAATTGATATACTTTGTTATTTACTCTAAAATAACTCGACGTTAAATAAAGTTAATCCAAACAAGATAAAGTTTGTATTTGAGAACTCAATATTTCGCTCACCATCTAGAAAGGTGGAACGTTCAACTTTCTTTCTCCTTCTTTTCTAAGTTTGATCTTGGCTTCTAGCGTGATTTACACGTCGGATATCATTCGCATATTTCCAAGTTGTATGTTATTATTTAGTTTAAAGAGAATTAATCACCCTTAAGTGAATTAAATTTTGCTGCTGCGAACGACCCCGGTGTTATTTTTTTTTATATAAAGCGTTTTGTTTGAACTTACTAGTAAATATTAAATTACACAAAAATCAAATCTGTATATTTTAATTTAATAATGAGAACACACATGCATGATATTAATTACCAGGCTATGCTAAATCATATTTTTTATTGTTTAATAGATAGTAACTGTAAAATAACGTGCTACAATGCTACAAATAATTAAATTGAAATCTATAAATTGCAAATAGTCTATCCGCATCATAAATAAAAGCGAGTGCGTAAATTTTCTGTTCGGCACTAACAGTGGCACGTGATACGTGATCGGTACGAGAACAGTGCAGAGAACATTCGCAGCTACGTATGTGAATGTGCGTGACTTGCCGGTATATATTTGAAATTTGTCCGATATAATTAATTAAAGAAAACTATGTCCTTCATTTACTTTATACATCCTGCGATCGTCTAAATTATTTATTGAAACTAGAGTATTTTTTGTCAGATCTATGTACAGGAAATATTTGCAGTTAAAATGTTCCTTTTTTATAATACCCACTTATACAGTTAAGCCTCATTCAAAAATCGAAATTAGTGTTAGTTTTATGTTGTATGTTTTATTGCATTGACAAGTAGCATTCACAAATGACGTTTTAGTTGTTGATTTGTTAGTTGCGACATATAGTGATAAATATAATAAATAAATTTAACTAGATCGGTAACTGCAATAGACCATATTAATTTAAACTGTCAGAAAATTACATAATGTATTTTGATGATATAAACTACAGCTCTTTAATGGTAAATATATTATAAAATTATGAAAAACTGATACGTTTTAATATACAAATTATTCTAAATGAATTCCGAAGAAGCGTTTACTTTTATGGCACAAAATATTTGGTTATGTACGTATTTTGAATGACAGAAATAACTGAATATCGCTATATCATTTTATGTATTGGTCGATTCCTAAGTCTAAAACATAAAACCAAAACATAAGTTTGGAGATTGTAAACTTTTGTGTTAAAACAAAAACCAAATACAGTTCTGTGAACGGTTACATATTAAAGATATGCTACAAACTCGTTAAAAGCAAAATGAAAAACATAAAACAAGAACTAATTTCGTTTTGTGAATGAGGCTTTAGTATTTAAGTCCATTTTCCGAAGACTTCAATAGAAAGTAGCCTGTGGCGCTTGCATTTGTCAATGCAAAGTTGATGTTTTTTGAGGAATTTTATTTTGCCGCTCGACTCCCACAGCAACGAGCGACAAAAGTTTGGTTTTTTTCTTTTTTTTTTTACTAATTCATCAACCATGGATACGAAGTAAAAGAACAGCTACACCAATCTATGACAGGATGACAGGAATGTTATATACTTGTGTTTATTTAAATGAAATTAAATCAATATTGTTGCAATCAGTTGCGGCTTACGTTGATTCGTGTTCGAGCGACAAACCATAACTTTGCGCTCTAAATATACAAATAGCTATTTACTATAACAAATAAATAGCTTCGAATTGTATATCATGTGATCCTCAATTCGAATCCCACAGCCGACAGTCGCCATTTTAACTTTATCCTATTTGTTGCCCCACACTAACATCTTTAGGATCGTGACTTGATTGTGATCTGCGAAAGCAGAGTGCCACATCAAAGTGGGTAAATGGTGTGATTATATATTTGTTAATTTGTATCGAACTAGGTGATTCTAATGTTACAATTTACAAAATCGTATTGTTCAATGTTAAGTTGTAGATTATTTTGAATTATAAAATATGTTCGACGAGAACCAATGAAGTTTATTATAATAGCAAAAAAATTATAAGATTCCAAATGTTTCGCCGCTGTAAACTTGTCTTAGATTTTCCATACGGTTTTAAAAAAAGAACAAACAATTACTGTCGTATTGTATATTTTACAGTAGATAAATCTAATGAGATATTTAAATTCCTGGCTATTTTTACTTATATTTTAAATTAAAAAAATTAAAACTTTAACCATCACTTGCAGAAGAGCTTTACTGACGTCATTAGAAACTTTGAAAAATAAACAGCATCTGCGTGGGAAATAACTACTAGAAATAGTTAATAACTGACAGTTTAAATGGAATTCAAACATGCTGCAAAGCGCAACAAAGTAATATTCAAATTTTGATAAATTAGATCATAGACATTTAAGTCGAACTCATCTCAAACTGGTTGTTCCGACAAAATAGTTGCTATTTATTTTAATAGAATCCAGAGCGGGAGATACACATGTAATTAATATTTCTAAACTGTCACATATTTCTCAGTGATAAATATTCCGGTTTTTAGAATAAAATTTCATATTAAAAATTTAAAACTTGTTGATTTAATAAATGGCGGTAGAATATAAATTGGTATACTACTGGGTTCCGTAGAATTACATTTTTAAATATTCACAAATAAAGTAGATGCCGTAAATAAATTGTCGAAGTAGTGACATAAATTTTATGATATTACTACACTAATTTTATATCATTGGCTGGTTGATATAACTTAAATCGAATTAAAATTCTGGGTATATAATAAATAAGTGCTGAAATGTAGATTTGGATTAAATGTGCAACTAATAAGCACATTAATTGTCACATATTTTGCAGATAACATGCATTTGCTTACTAAAGTATATTAGTGAAAATGGACGAGTATGAAATAAATTACAAGTTTTACAAGTTATTAATAAACCAATTCACATTAACCTTTCCGTCACCAAAATAATTTTCAATATTTTTGCCAATGCACTTCTGTTTTTCGGTAATTTTTAAGTTAATGTCTTATACAAAAAACGTGAAAATTGTCACGTTGACTAATAAAATCAATAAGAAAATTAAAATGTGTTTTTCCGAAATCGATACTAAAGTACACGATATTACTACACGAAGTTAGCCAAAATAGTAAATAAAATTAAACTTTACAGACTCTTATGCCAAACTTGAGTTACCAATCTAAAATAACAAATTATTTTATAAAATTATTGGTGAAATTATATATTTATCTTTGATAATAACTAATCGGATTTAATGCAGATCACATGCAAAACACGTCTAAGAATATATCAAAAATAATTAAAATTATAATCAAATTTGACATTTTGACAGTATTTTTGTTATTACATCCATCCCCGTCGCAACAGCTAGCTGACGTTTTACAAATACATATTGCTATTTATTTAAGTTTTTAATTAATAATTTAACGATTTCGAAAAAATATAATGTATAAAGAATTTTTTATTATGAATATGGAATTTATTATCCAAGGCGATAGCCGAGGAGAATAAACCATATTAGTGCCTTGATATACAAATAACTATTACAAATTTTTTATCAAGAACATCAATACAATTTATTTATAATGTTGTGAACATTCACTGCTTCTGTTCCAGACATGACCGGTAAAAAATGGTTAGCTAAAAAGCGCGTTTTCAGTCCATAATTATGACAAATATAATTTTATTATATATCATACTCCAATGAGATAGTTAATTGTTATTTTCATATATCTTATGGCATACATTTCTAACAATTGTTAATGGAACATCAGACTAATAATGGACAAATACATGAAACGAAATGTTTAAAGTATACCGTTGTTAACTCCTTTTAAAAATAAATCTGTGGGGTATGTAAGATGAGTTAAGTAAGATATTGCTAATTATTAAAATACTGATGCATATTATAAATGTTTAATTCCATTTATTCAACACTTTGTTAAGATTATGATGAATTTTACAATTTTTTTAAAGTCGCAGACAAATAGGACAATAATTATATTATTAAAATTAATTTTTATCGTAATTCATGAACCTTTCGCTGTCACACAATGCTGTATAATAATTTTTATGTATGTATTTTTTATGTTTTCTTAGATCGCAAAACCAAAACTATTTCTTCAACTGCATTTAGAAACTGATCTAATCTTTATAATTGAACATTTGAATGATTCTCTCTACTAGTGCTCACTGTCTCCGGCATTTATTATAATTTCTTACTAGCATATTCTGTCCATTTACCAATTGGTAATATAGTAGGTTGAAACAGCTTTACAGCGTGTACAAAAAGAACGATCCAGGACTCAGCTCCAGCTCACGGCACCGTGGCAGTTGTTAGAGTAACAATGATACATAATTTCAGATTTGTAAACAATGAAGTTAAAATCACGCGCGCATTCGTGTTGCACGTAATTATATGCAAATGATTAATATTAATTCAAAGTGAGATATTTCTGTCTGTCTGCCTACAATAAATTGCCACCTACTTGTTTAATAGAAACTCCCACATGGAAGCGCGTGTGAGTGCGATGGCTACGTTTACATGGAAGTCCTGGGCTTGAATCTCGGATTGATCATAAATAACCCTGTGGGATATGTGCTTCGGTTTCGATGCATAAATAAGTTTCGCGCACTTGTGCATTGTGTAATGGTATTTTGCAACTTCGTGGCAAATATACGTAGCTATAATTTTATATAATTTATTTCAGTGCATAACAGAAGTTAGAATTTGTTTAACGCAGCAATAAATTTATCTTAGATATATCTGACATTTTAGGCTGGATATAACAGTAGCTTAAATTAACATTATTTGTAACTGTGTACCCTGCACTACTAACTTGGCTATTATGTAAACCATCAGATAATTAATTTTTATTGTTATGTTCCTATAAACATGAATAAAACTTTTTTACAACAAAATGTAAATCGCCTTCAGTTTACCAAAAAAATAATTTGTTTCATTTTTATATAGGTATTTCCCAATATAGTCTGCGTGTATGGATGAATGTATATGTATCCACAAGATCAATAATCACGATCGTGGAAAGATGAGTAATGAAACTTCATAATTAAAAGTTTCAGAGTAATGCGAAGATTGATTGAAAGTTAATAGCAATAAATTTAACTTATTTCGAATATAGAATCTGGTGCGAAACTTGTTTTAAACAAAAGATGTTACTAATATTTAGAATAAAGAATATTGCGTCATAAGGAAAGCTATGGGTATATTATAGCCTGAAACATTCTGATTTACGATCGAACGTATTGAGCGAGTATAGCAATAACTGAGAGATGTAATATACCATTAGATTCTTGTAGAGCACAATATATTTATTCACATTCATGAGAAACATGTATTATATATAGTATATTTTAATGTGGAATATAACCCTTCTAGAACAATGAGTCATTAATCGTCTAACATTCAACAAGATAGCAAAATCTAAAGAATACCATTGCTGTTCAGTATCTATGAATGATGTAAATGTAAAATTAAGTTTGTATTTTATAGGTTACTTTCTTTGATGTTTGAAACATTTAAAAAAATAACCCACGAAATACCTAAATCTTTGTATGTTACATGTGAGAGTTTATTGTATTATTATCAACAGTCGATTTGATATTGTTAATTTAATGCACATTCAAATTTAGGTAGTTTGTTGTTTAAGCCAGGAAAAATAGTTGTTTTTAATTCTAGTGAACAAAGTTGTGCATTTAATCACGAGTCCATAAGTTGGGCGCCCGAGTCCTATGCGAGGGCACCAACTGGATGAGTGATTAAATGCACGTTTGCTGACGAGTGTAAAAACTGATTTTTTCATAATCATTTAATTTTGAGTGAGCAAACAACATCAAAATTAAATGATTGTGGAAAACACAATTTATAGTATTCAATATTACTTACTTTTCTGTCAACAGCTGTCGTAAATCTTTTCACAAGTATTACGATTTACAGAATGATCCTGTTGCATCACTGACAGCAAAAAATTTCTCGTTGAAGTTTTAACTGCCGCCACTAGTAGCGCTGCTGTACTTTCTTATTTAAAATTCTGAAGAACATCATGATGTCTGCATCTAAAACACAAATTTTCATTTAAATTATACAAATTTTTGCTTTATACATTTCAGATGTTCAATTACTTATAATTAGACCCAAATTATGAGCAATATAGTTACAATACAATTATAGCTGTAAACGCAGTGAGCAAAATGAAATGACCATCAAAAACGCAATTGATACAGAGGGCATTTGCATTTACATGAAATACAGATTTAGATATCACTCTGCAAGTCATTGTGAGTGCAAGAAACAAGTTGCATGGCGCGTTTGTATCATAAGAGAATATAATATTGCCAATAATTCTTTACGATGACAGTTCCAAGGTCATTGTATTGAGACATAAAACATAAACAGATGAAATCAATGGACAGCGCAGTGAGAGCAAAAAGAAAAAGTTTGAAAATTTCCAGGTATGATAAATGCAAACACGAAATATAGTATGTTTAAGATGGAAAATACAGTTTTTTTTACAGAGAATTCAAGGGAAATTTTTCTAAGGGTTTAATATATTATTAATTCAAAAAAACACAATACATTTGATTAGTCCAGTGTTAACATAACCTGGTGAGGTCATCACGTAACTTTCATATATAAATATGAACTTGATTGTTTAATAATAATACTTGACATATGTTTGACATATAGAACGGATGTTTCAGTTATCTGTTCGTTCTCAAGGCAACAATACTTTTGAAATATATATTTCATTAAACTTATAATGTAGTGTTTATCAAAACTGGTGACAACTACAAGAAAATTTGTTGTTGTTGATATTATATTTGAAACAAATAATAGAGTATTGAGTATTGTATCATAAAGGAATCTATGAACATATTACATCCTGAAGCTTTATGATGCACGAGCGAACGTAGTGAGCTGAGGGATGTAATATGTAATTAGATGCCCATAGGATACAAAATATTTTTTCACATCTATGAGAAACTCGTATTATATTATATCTTGGAGAAAGGAGTGAGCGTTATCAAGCGATAATGAAGCCGCTTCCCCCACTGCAATTAGATCCACTATTATCGCGTTGTTATAGCAACCATCAGCATTTGTATTTTTCTGAACGTATGTACCGCGCAAATCCCCACTCCAACCAGAACCATGACTTGCATGCGTCTACCATCACCTCACCAGGTTACATTCCCCTTGCCCCTAACGGTGCTAATTATAAGCTTAAGCTCTCTCTTTATCTTCTTTCCTCCAACCCAAGTAAAATAGTAATGTAGAATACAAGCCATATAGGACAATGAGTCCCTTTTCTGTTCTTAACTGAAACCATGCCAAACAAAGAAATTACCTAATAAATAATAATATTTAGATAATTTTGGCAGCAATTTTTTTTGAATATAAATACGTTTTGATAAATTCACGTTAAGGAAAATATAGTGACAGAGAGTTTTCCAATACTCTACCCTCTACTAGAGTTAATAGAAGAAGCATCTTCCGCATATAACAATTTATGACTGTAAATACTACCTACATTACATTCAATCGTATAGATGTCGCCTCGTACGCATGAACAGTAAAAACCCGCAAATATTTATAGTATCCCGCTTTTGTTAATTTTAAATGAGGTAAACAATATGTCAATTACACAGTATTGATGTGAAAAAAATTATTATTTTGTATGTCAAGTACACTTCCATTTCTAGAGTAGCAATTATGACCAACATCAACTACCTATAAGGATGCAAAATGCAGTTTTTCGCCATTCTCTTTCGCCGGCATCATTTTTAAATATGTACTCATATCATTCACAATAAGATTTTAACTTTCGGTAGCAACATTAATAATTTGAACGGACTATATGTGTGGGTGGGCAGAAGACAGAAGAAGGAACTACGAACTATAGAGTGTGAATATGTTAAGTGTGTGTTTCTATGCTATTGCAGTTTTATTTGTACTGTTATATTAGTTATATTCCGCCTTCATTTCATATATATCATCCTTGCTTGTATAAAGTCAACATGAATAACGTGATGTGTACTATCAGAGTGGGCGACGATGCAGACAAATGCTCGTTGAATTGCAATTTTTATGCAAATATTCAGTAAATATTTTAATATTATTTAAATGCGCATATATATTTTATAACTAGGCTATAAATTAGTTCAAGTAATATAACTATTCAACCTATGTTTATTATTCAATTATTTATTCATAAATACATAAAGATTACCGTTATTTTTATTAGTTGTTGTTATTATTTTGCAATTGATGAAAACAAATTATTATAAATTATAATTTTATATCTCTCACATTAGCATTTGTATAAGTACGTTTTGACAGATCGTATTGAATGACCTATTAATTAAGATATATGTCAAATTTAATACCCGAGGGTGCAGTAATAGATTACACGTCATGTCATAGGTCATTCTTGTTTTCTATCACCCACCTATATAGCTATAGGTATATTTTATTTCATTTATAGTGATTTCACTTGCCCTTTTTAAGAGGTAAGTTGAAACCATACACAAAAGGGTTGGCTATTAATTATTAATAGAGTTGTATTTGTTTCAATTTTGAACAGAAAAATGTTTAATTTCTTCAACAAAATTTATTTTACTATTTTCTACAAACCGGATGCAGAATTGAAATGTGAAATATAGGGATTTCAATGCAGTTTTTTAATATTGCTGTTTATTTCCCCCTATTTACTTTACAGCTGAAGTGTACGTACAAAAGTTTTTCAGAATTTAAACATGTATGCAATAAGGCACATTTGGTTACATATATGTTTTTATTTCACGATATGTCAAATAAATTAAAATGCATAAAAAATTCAAAATAAAAACTGTAGTCAATGTTATTGTATATCTTTTGGGTACAACAAAATTTAATCTTTCTCAATAATTTACCATTTTTGATTAATGAATTGCTACCGAAATCTAATCAGCTCGTAACTTGAACATGTAAATCTACATTTATACATACATACATGCATACATAACATCACGCTAGCACGAACCCAGAAACACAGTCAACCAACCAACAATCACCGCCAAACATTCTGTTCCTGACACACCACTTTCGCCTCGTCCACATTCATAATGCCATTCATACATGCTCGTCTATTCTTCATACTCGGAATCATTCGTTGCAACAAACCATCAATCATACCTAACCGCTTATTCCATGGGCGCCCGACGCCCGCCCATTCGTTCACCTCTATCTCACCCGCATATCATCATCATTTTCACTAACCTTTCATTCGATATTCGCTTAAGATGTCCAAATCACTTCAACTGACTCACTCCCACTTTATTAACAATATTCATCTCAGTTTCACACTTACCATACACCAATATATTACGGATACGATCACGTCTCGTATACCCATACACTCCTCTCAAAAATCTTATTTCCACAGCAGTTATACGTCGTTCATGCTTCTTTATCCACACCCAACATTCAGAACTATACATCAATGTAGGCATTAACACACCATTATAAACACTCAATCGGACATATCTAGACATATTCACGTGTCGAGCAAATGTACCCCGAGCACCCAATACTACCCAAATATACAAATTCATTCACTTGTTCCAGTCTCACACCTTACAATAAAACATTACAATCAGTCACCAAATCATTATTCTCAAACACCAACACTTTACATTTATCGACATTCAATAACAGATTTAAACCTTTCCCTACTTCATTTATTTATAATAATTATTTGTAATTAAATACGCTTATTTATCTCAAATTTGCATAGAACACAAGCGATTTTTTCTGAAAATCCAGTGAACAAAGCACAATCACCACAAAAACATCCGACAATCAACGTATCTCAACATATAATTACCGTTTCAATCAATTGTAAACGGTTGTAAGTGTCGCATCCTGTCAATGCAATGAGCATCACCGATGTCGGTTCTCAAGATCACAAGAACTTCCCAGGCCAGCAGACGCATCACCATCACCAGCACGGCATCACAGAACAAGAGAGTTTAGCGTTTAGCGGATCCGAATGGAATATTAATAAGAAATCTCCGTGTTTCCTGGATCTGTGCATTGTTGAACCTACGCACTGCAATAACAACGTGAACGTAGGTCAGTGCTCTATTGCCGTGTCACTGGAAGATCTAGATAGCGGTTGTGTATGAAAAAATGAAAGTGCGGTACTGCCAAGTGGTTTATACGTGATCATACCGATGAGGATGTTGATGAATTATTAACGAATGAGGATTCAGAATATTTTGCTACCCACTCCAAACAACGATGAATAATTTTTCGCACTTGCACTCAACAAATTTGAATCTTATCCTGATGTACAGAGAATATTTCAATAATATATAAAATGATTTTGGAATGTAATGCTTTAAAATCAATAAAATTAAGAATGAATTGTACGTACATCAAATATTAAGCTACTATCTAAATTTCATTAAAATTTGTTTCTTGACTATGGGGTAAACTGCTTCGGGGTAACGCATCGGCCTGTAGATCATGAGATTCTCAGTTCGAATCCCACAATCGACAGTTACCATTTTAACTTTGACCCATTACCGGAACATCCTGGAGGGGGGGGAGGTAATTTAAATTTAAATTTAAATTATGACACATGTCAACAAAAAAATTACACAGGGGTCTTAAAACACTCGCTACGTTCGTGTTTTAATTGACCCATTCGTGACTAAAGACTAGCTTTACGTACTTGTATCGTAAATAACTATTAAAACATTGTTCTTGTAACAACAAGTGTCATTAAATCATAATTTACTTAGTTACTTTTAAAAATTTTGATAGGGCTTTAATTAAACTGCCATTTCCGGATATTCGATTATCACCAAAAACTAATTAGGTCTTCCCAATAATATACAGTTGATATATACAAAATATCAAAATTTTCTGTTTAGTAGTTTTTGAGAAACCGTAACTCTAGAGATCCGCACACCCATACAGACACACACACGCAGACATCATCGCGAAACTATTAAAATCGTATTCTAGGGACTCTAAAACGTGCTCATCCACTTAAAACTCACTATATCTCCCTTACAGGATGTGGCTGGAGTAAAAATAATGTTTGACGGAATTGAAGTTTTGGATTTAGATGTAATATTTTTAGTTGCGTCCTACGTATATGGATAGTTTTATTGTATAAAATTCAAATATAACTCGATGGGTTCAACAACAATAAGCAACAATTAAAATGCAGTCGTTTACATCACGATTTTTCTTCCAGGCTCATCTTAATTGCACTTGACTCAACAACATCCTAATGTCAATCCGATTCCACATTACACTGTAGCACTCTGGCTGTGATTGACAAATACGTCTTGCAAAAGAGAAGCGATGTAAGCCTGAACCTTCGTCTCCCGTACAATGTCCCAACGACAGATGACCGATTGGTAGGACGGGCATTTGTCAGAAAGGAGAGTTTGTCGTTTAGTTTAAAGTACGCCAGATCATAATGTTAACGTCTCGGTTGGATGTTACGCGTCGCACGATGGATGAATGTTATAGCTACTGGACTGTTCGGCTATTTGTTACTGGTTGATTTTAATCGATTGCTATCTGTTTGATTCCAGTTTATGTGAAATGTTTTGAAAATGCGGAAGCTGTTCGATGGTAATTATTGATTTCATTCATGACCATTTCGAATAATAAAACGATAACATTTTGCAGGAATTCAAACTAGAATAATTTATCCTGATTCGAAAGAATCGATAAAACAATCTTAATTGATTCAACAAACAAATTATATTTTTTTTGTATTTTTGCATTTTACAACCGTGTCGATAATGAGGTTCTTCACTATTTAAAAAAAATATGAAACTTTATTTATTAAGCCGCAATAATTTTTTTTAAATGTTGTGACGTGTGTTGTGTATCTCAAGCAGTAGAAATGAAAATAAATTTAGTCTATTTTATTGTTTAGAAAATTACTTGTTCTACGACCACTTAGAAATCTGCTCATTGTATGTTTGTTGTTGCTAAGGATATGAGGTACATTGCAAACATCGTACGATATGAATTTGTTTTGTGAGTATTTCAATACAGGTCAGTTCATTTCAATACAGGTGCCATTGCCATTATTAGGATACTTATTTAAAATTGTCAAGTATTAGAATGGTTAAGGTGGGACAAACTTATTATTAAAATTAAATTAATTACGAAATAATATATTGTTGTAGAAAAAGTGTACAACTAGCATGGAATATCCATTTCACACTCGTTGGAAATGAGTACCATTCCATGCTCGTTGTACAATATACTATAAATGGAATTAAAATAATTAAAATATACATGCATACCATTTATTCTAGGAAGAAACATAAATAAACTCTAAGATTATTTAACCAAATGTTTGATTAATTTGACTAAAGCAATCAAAAATCTTCATATTAGGTGCCAACCATTTGACACTTCGACAATATGACAGCTTAGTAATAAGAGAAGTACGAAGAATTTAGAATAGAATAGATGTTTAAGAGAGAAGCTTAAAGAGAGATACATAATACTTTGAAGCCAGAATTGCTATCATAAAATTTCAAATATATTAATAATTAATAATGTTTCTTAAACTTGTATTATATCTAGTACGATGTTTGGGTCTAGTCATAATATAAAAGACTTATTTGCCATTTTGCGACTCTAGTAAAGGACTCAATTTTGCAGTACATAATTACATATGGATACAATCTGGGAGAATTCTTTTCCAGTATAATTGATTTCAGTGCAGTAAAAAGCAAAATGTATTTAACCCTTAATAAATGGCGTATACGTGTAGATGATTACTTAGAACTTAATATATTAAAAAAATTGTAAATGTTTCCGATTTCACCCTATAGTTAGTAAAATTACTGCTATCAGCATAAAAGAAAGATTAAAAAGTTCACAAATCTTTCATTAATCGATATAAAAAGACTTAAAAGTCAATTTTTCCAGAGATAATGAGATGTTAAAGTAATGGACCATTAATGCTAAATATAAACCGCGCAACAATGTAGCTGAATTTTAATTGCAACAATGAATATCCGTAATTTCACGGTAGACGGATAGATTAAAAATTAATTAAAAGTTTCACAATCTTTTGTAGAAATAACAATAAACGTTATGTTAATGCTTTGAAATACACATCGTTACTACCAAATTATGACAGGTGACTGCATTAAGATCATTTGTAGGTAATGGCGCAAGCATTTTGGAAATCGTGCGTTCGTCTAATCCTCATGATCTTTACAATAATTAATTCAAACTCGTTCCGCAACTTCCTTTATTCAAACAAACAGAAGTAATTTGGCGATATTTAGGTTCAAAATTACTCATAAGAATTTCCGCTTATTACTACGTTTACAAAGAACTTTGAAATCTCGCTTTCACTTTCAAGTAACATTTGAAACAATTTTATATACAGCGCCATTACTCCGGCGAAACAGTAAACTATATTATTTTGCGTCTATAGCAAAGCTATTACAGTACTCAAAAGAGTTCGTTTGTAGAACATTTGAGTGTTGTAATAGTGCAGTACAATTTATATTTTCCGACGACTACGAAAAGTACATAAATTCACACGCTAAACTATTACTGAAAGTTGGGCATTGCATATCACTTGGAATACTGTGTGATTTGAAAGCTCGTTAGCCAATCAGATGCGTCCGCAACTGTGTGATATGATTTTATCATACGCTGCGATAACTGAGCGAACTAACCAAAAAAGATTTTCTTTAAAAGTTTGAGGATATTTTTATGTATGTCAGGGCTTGACAGCTGGTTATTGTATTTTATACGTAAAAACATATCACTTACCGAGATCTGCGTAAGCGTTAGCAATATACCGAGAGTCAAGATATATCGGTAAAACTTTGAATAGTTGATGCTTACAAACGGTAGCCGAGTGGTAAAAGTGATATAAATTAGATTAACTGTCATTCTTGACACAAGTTGCCGTTTCTATCCAGGAATTATGAGAAATTTTACCAAATTAATTTATGGGTCGGGTTATATTCGCTTAAATTTTCAATATCAATAAACGGTTGTCTAGGATATGGTGCAGGGATTTTATTAAATTTTATCGTCTTCTTGGTGCAAATGTAGGATTCTAATTGGTTATAATGTAATGAAGCAAATAATAGTTATAAATTAATTATTTTTTAATTAAATATATTACAGATCACCACACCTATAGGTTCAGATATTTGTATAAAATTCCTTTGAAAAATTTGACATAGTAGTACAATTATACCACAGGTGGCGTGGTCGTGGTTTCACAAAAAGCAAATTGTCCACGGAGATAGTACTGTAATAATAATGATTCCTGATTCGAAACTAATTAATTACAAATGGAATGTATACTGATTTGAAATGAATTTTAGGCTGCATGTACACACAGTGGCCATGTGAGTACATTGAACAATTCAGCAGTGTTTGTGTGAGAGATAAACGTTGGCCGCAGGTGTATGAACACAATGTGCACACACTACGCACTAAAAGCACATAATAATGTGTATAAAGCGTATAATAGTCGAAACATGCCCGGAAACCTTCAATTTGTTGTAATGATTGTGAAGTTGGTTGCGAGTGTAGCTAAAACCTCACACGCAACTACACTACCGATAGCGATAGTGTTGCAGCACACCTACAACTGCAACTGTCTGACATGAGGGCCGCCTGCTGCCACCCACAGCACTATTTACGTATTGCATTGTTCCTGGACCGTACCTAATTAATTGATATTGGGTGTAAATAATTTGTAGTGCACTGTGTAGTGTATGTAATTGTTTTCTGTTTGTCAATGCCGCCAGCCGCAGCTGAGACTAACTAGGTTTACGCCATGATATTGGCTATTATTTATATAGTATTGTTACGAAAATAAAACTGCAAGTTTTACTTTACGCAAAATTGAATAATATTACTATTATTACATTGTGAGTGTCACCAGCCCTTGTGGCCTAATGGATAAGGCATCGGCCTCCTAAGCCGAGGATTGTGGGTTCGAGTCCCACCAAGGGTACAAGGAATATTTTAAAAATATTATATATTTACATGAAAATGTATTCAATACAAAAATAATAAAATGAGTATTACAACGACTCCGTGGCGCAACGGTAGCGCGTCTGACTCCAGATCAGAAGGTTGCGTGTTCAAATCACGTCGGGGTCAAATTTTATTTAATAAAAGGAATATGACCAACATTGTAAACTTAAAAACTTTCATATACAATTTAAATGGAAGGTTCCATAGTGTAGCGGTTATCACGTCTGCTTTACACGCAGAAGGTCTCCGGTTCGATCCCGGATGGAACCATATGGTTTTTATTCCAGTAATCCTCAAAAAAAAATTAAGTTAGAAAATGGTTATATAGAGTAAACTTGTAGGGTTCCATAGTGTAGCGGTTATCACGTCTGCTTTACACGCAGAAGGTCTCCGGTTCGATCCCGGATGGAACCACATAGTTTTTATTCTAGTAATCCTTAAAAAAAAAATTACGTTAGAAAATGATTATATAGAGTAAACTTTCAGGGTTCCATAGTGTAGCGATTATCACGTCTGCTTTACACGCAGAAGGTCTCCGGTTCGATCCCGGATGGAACCACATGGTTTTTATTCTCGTAATCCCTAAAAAAAAAAAATACCTTGGAAAATGGTTATATAGAGTAAATATACAAGGTTCCATAGTGTAGCGGTTATCACGTCTGCTTTACACGCAGAAGGTCTCCGGTTCGATCCCGGATGGAACCATATGGTTTTTATTCCAGTAATCCTAAAAAAAAATTAAGTTAGAAAATGGTTATATAGAGTAAACTTGTAGGGTTCCATAGTGTAGCGGTTATCACGTCTGCTTTACACGCAGAAGGTCTCCGGTTCGATCCCGGATGGAACCACATAGTTTTTATTCTAGTAATCCTTAAAAAAAATTACGTTAGAAAATGATTATATAGAGTAAACTTTCAGGGTTCCATAGTGTAGCGGTTATCACGTCTGCTTTACACGCAGAAGGTCTCCGGTTCGATCCCGGATGGAACCAAGAGGTTTTTAATTTAACAAAAAAAAAACAATGTTATAATAAATTATGAAAGACTTGGATTTATTTCAGTAAATATTGAATAATTTTACTAAGATAAGTTCTTAAAGATTTTCAAGTTACTAAAGAATCTCTATGGTGAGAATATAAATAAAGAAGTTAAGAAGAAGGTTATACATCCATATGATTTGTCTTTCCTTGATTTTCTAGATGAAGAATTCTAAAAGTAAATAAATAAAATATTTACAGAACAATCCAAAAGTTCTGAATGTTTCTTCAGCTGTTTTAGATTCTTATGGAGATATCACAAAACGCAAGGAATTTTGTTTGAATACCCCATTTTCTTCGCACTTCTTTTTCACATATTTCTAATTCTTCCATCAGATGTACGAGTGCAATAAGTTTTCTATTTCTAAAGTCGTAATTTCGTTGATTCAGTCTGTGTTCGACAACAAACTCCATTGTGCTGTAGGTTCGTTCATGCAGTCTGCAATGTGGGTGCATGGTTATGTTTCGCCTCCGTAATTGTCGCACCGTCCGTACTCACACTCACATGTCCTGTGTAACGTGTGCAGCGCAATTACGGCTAGGTTACGAAGTAAAATGGATTTATGAACATGTGAGGCACTTGTAAGACAATGTACGAATCGTTACAAACTTTGTACGCAGCAATTTATGAATGCATAGTAATTAAATTTGTAAATTAAAGTTTTAAAAGACTATCTGCTGACAGATAATTGAATCAATCTTTGAGAGACAATTTTTTAATATTTATTTCTTATATTCAAACGAATTTGTGGAAAAGTAATGAAAAGAGTTCTACTAATATAAACCCTGGAATGCTACACTGGGGTCTAAGAAACTCTAAGATTCTCATGTAATGTTCTAGATGCGCTATATTGCATAACTTCAACGCTACCTCGTTGTAAATTTAGTTTCTATAATTCTAAACAAATATTCAACTGTCTAATGTTTCATAGGTAAAATCCCTTAAAAAATTACTTCTTCTCTTGAGGATTCCAAGAACCCAGTGTGACGGTTGTGTATCAGTGAAAGTAGTGTGACTGTTGGACTGTCCAGGGTTTTAAGAACACAACATGGAATTTATGTAACAGAAGAGCAGCAATGTGCAGTATTAACTATAATACAATATAATTACCAATTTCCAAAGCGGTTATTGTGAAGTATGGGACAATATGTGTCATAATACATGGTCAAAAGGCATAGTTTTGGTTAAACATTTAATTAAAATCCATGAATACATTAAAATAATAATCACCTGACAAGAATATTGGTTTTTCAATAATCTCGAGAAAACAATATCAATAAATTGTCGCACAAATTAGGCTGTCTTCAACGCGGAGGAATTAAAAATATAATAAAATAAACAATATGAATTATTTAATGTTGAACAATTCCGAATGCCTACCGGATTCTTAGTGTTCCCGCTGTCAAGCACTAAATGGGTGCATAATTAACGGCCGATTCCAGCTAACCACTGCACTTGGTATTCAAACTAATCAACAGTAAATTTTAGTGCCTTAATTAATTTTGGAGAGAAAACGGTAAATGCGGAAACAGACACAACGGAGAGACGAGAGCCGTAGGAGAGGCGCATTTTTCGAAATTCACGCTGTTTACAGTTTAATTAGAGCTTCGGTTCTCAGCGGCGCTTTTTAATATGGACGGTATTTCTAGTGGACGCAGGCCCGGACACATAATTTTAAAATGACACAAAATATTTTGAAATGTATTTATTAGTTAAATAAAATAGTTTAGTAATTTCTTTATTCATATAAGCCCTTGTGGCCTAATGGATAAGGCATCGGCCTCCTAAGCCGAGGATTGTGGGTTCGAGTCCCACCAAGGGTACATGAAAATATTTTAAATTTAAAATTAAATAATTAAAGTTGCAATCATATTTTAGTTTCAATTTCAGTAATCAAACTATGAGTTCCCCTTATTTCATTTAAATACATAGAAAACTGTAATATAACGTGCAAATTTAACCGTTAGCAATGCAACTGTATCTATTTAAAAAAAAATTGTTTAAATGTACGCAATAATTACTGAGATTATTTTCCAAAATATTAATTGCATAATTTCTTACCAAATAAAAACTATTCCATGTGAAGTGTATGTAGAATGACGATCATTAATTGAAGCACAATTTTTCATATTTCTTCAGCGATTTTGTAGAAAGCAAATATAAAGTCGCTTCTTGTACTGCTACAAAATTTCGCTGGATTCCTTACACAAACTTTGATCTTCTGTATTCTCTGAATCCATTTTTGAAAATTTTTTTTGTTTATTTATAGATATTGACGTTTTGTTTGTGGTTACTTTAAATTGTTATAAGTTTTCAAATAGATAAAACGGATATAGGTAGACAAACCGAAAAGCGTCTCTAGCAGGAATTTATGTTATTTCATAACGAATTGCATTAGCGTCTTCTTGCATAAGTTCCGAATTAAAAGTTTACTATTGTAAAATTCAGTAAATAATATATGAGTTCACAGGGACGCATACCGGGTTGTCGACCGCATAATGAATTTCCCTCCCCCTAAATCCTTCTCTGACCAATCAACATCAAGCCATTATCCTTCAAATATATTATCGTGTCGGCTTGTGTCGCAATCATTTGAATAATGTTAATAATATTGTGACAGATATTGTCAAATATTTTAATATTTATGTTCATTACCATAGATCCCACTGTGCACTCAACATACAAACTCACATACAAATAGCTAATAGTCGTCAGCACTGCGACTGGGCAGCCGCCCGCCGTCTAACCGCTGCTGTTGCTTCCGAAACAGCCAATAAACTGTGTAAACACTGCCGACAATCACGCTTCATGAACCGATCAAAGTTGGAAATGTTTTCATTGTGTGAGGAACACATGCGGGCATCTTCTCCTGGCTACGATTATTGAGATTATTGCTGAGGAATTTTTAAAGTTTGAGGTTAGGAATCCTATATTTTACTCTATTTAATATTTTTTTGAAAGCGTTGCGTAAAATATGGCGTTGATGTTCTTGCAGCGAAAATTGTACCGGACATTTCTATCAGTGTATTTGATTTTAATTTGGAATTTTCTCGTTCAATTGCAGATTTTGTAAGTTTTAAATATTCTTTAAAACGCCTGGCTATTGAAACGGGGAGCGTCCTCGGTACCATCTGCTATTTGTTTTTAAAAGTGAAAAAAAAAATGTGAAAGTGGTTTTAAATTAATTTTTCTTCGACCACAGTTAAAACAAAAAACTATAATAATAATATTATATCTGTATTTAGCATAAACTGATGAACACTACATGCTACACCAATTGTGTAAATAAATATTGGTAAAAACATAAATTTATAAAAACTTGAATTTACCACAATGTTTTTAATATATTTTTAACATATTTAAATTACTAGCATTTTTAATTTCTATGTTTAAATTGTTATATGTTATCATACCACTTACAAAAAAAGATTTGCTTGTCTGTTCTTTCGTAGTTTTGGCAACATATAATTGTGGAGAAGATAAAAGATGCATTTTCTAAAAATTTCATAAGAATTAAGATATTAACCATGATTATTAACTATGCAATTAGTTGTATTTACAAAAAGATTTAGTAAATTTTCAGAATATGCATCGCATATCTTAAGTTTACCGAATAGTTTGATAAATTCTTGGGTACTTTTTCTTTTTCGTGTATTGAGATCTGGGTGAAAGGCCCATTAATATATTTATTTATTTATATTAATTTTAGTGTTGAATACGGTTGAAATTCCTTAGAATGCATGCCAGCGAGTTTGAATTTTAAATTTTATGCAATATTTTTTAGGTTCAAGAATGCATTCTGAACATTATGTGAAGTTGAAGTAAATACAAGCGATGTTATCCACGGTTTGTACTTTCAAATATTGTAATTTACTTTTTGTTAAGTAATTGGAATTTTACAGACTCTAAAGCTTTTAAGGACTTTACGCTGTTCAAAAGTCACTAAACCATGTAAAAATAACATGAATAAATTACACAAAAATATTCATGGGTACTTACACTAACATAAAATTTGAAATGAATTATGTACGCGTGTGAAACATTACAAACCTTATCGAAAATATTTGTGTAGAATACCAAATAAGTAATAAGAACTAGAAATGGAATGTCGTAAACATCATTCACATAGAACTTCACTTGGATGCGGTTGATTGTGCGTTTTAAGCGGGTGCAACTATAATTTAAGCCCGTTGTAAATCTATCAGGAGTGAGCGTCAGGGACTTCTAAGTATAGCAGACGCCGGACAACGAGTTTTTAGTCTGCGCGCCATTGTCGATGTCGCAAATAGTGCGCATGTTTTCTCGACATAATACATGACTGTGTTATTTGTCAAGCCATGCTAATGTGTAAGTGTAACCCACTTACAATTAATGTAGATGTAGGTGCGCAAATTAGTCATGAAACTACACCAAAATGAAATTCCTACTCCTTTTTGGCGCAGACATCAAATATAACCATTAGACCAGTTGCCTAAAGTATTGTTAGCTTAAAATGTGATAAGGATGGTCAAGAAGCCTGACACCACATTTTATTATTTTAATTAAAATGTATAATTTACAGTTAGCACGCTAAGCTTTCTAACAATTGGGGATTATGAGATCCCATAGTCGACAGTTATCATATCAACTTACATCTCTGTGGTTTTCCAAAATATTTTTTCTATAACACTATTTTGGAAACTACACATTCTACAACTAAAAACTGTATTGGAACAACTTTCATTCCATACGCCGCAAACAATTTTTTTTGTAATTATCTCAGAATTAATTGAATGTCATATACACACTTTTGCATCTCATATGATCATATAAGATATTTGACAAAAGACAAATAATTTAGTATAGGTCCTTACGAATGAATTAAGGATCCAAGAGAAGGACGTCAAAATCTACAAACATCAGTGATACGATACGTTGTTAAAAGACAAATTAGAAAGAGATAGCAAACCATTGAGATGGTTTTTTACAATGGTGTGAGAAATGGGAGTTTACTGCAGAAGATTTAGAGGCAAGTCCAAGAAATTGAGGGATAACGGAATATGTACATCCTTAAATAAGAAAGGTAACAATAAAGGGAAAGGTCAAGGATAGAGAGAATTCCACCAAGACGAGCTTTTATGAACTTGACACTCTCAAAGGGTATAAGAGGTGAAGATTAAGAGGAAATTACAAGGCTTGTTTATATACTTAAACTAAGAAAGAGTAGCAAGGGAAAGCATTCATCGTTTTTACTAGGTAAACTAGAAAAAAAAAAAATTCCCGCTGACTTAACGATCTGTGTTTTCAAATACTAGTTGTGCAGGCTATGTCGGCGTATATATGCGGGCAAAGCGGGCACGCGACGCATGACAAGTCGCTGTAATTGCCCTCGGATGACCTACCACCCACCCGCTGCCCTTGTCTTCAAACACATCTCACACCAAGTGATCCTCGTCGTAGTTGTGTCGCCTTGTAAAAACACTCACCCACACTGTGCTATTAACGACCTGGTCGCATTGTACGACTACAATATACAGCCGATATATGAACGACATTTAGTACGATCAATCGATATGTAATTGTTACATTTAAATACGTGCCGGCTTAACTGATCTGTAAATTTTAATTCCTAGACATTTAAAGAACTGATGTGGATGCAAAATGAAATTATTGAACTGCTAAATATGGATAAAAGTTTCAAGAAAAAATTATAGGTATTATAAAACTAAACCATGTGAGTAGGTATAAGTACTCATTCTTCAAGGAAATTTGCACTTCCGGTTGATGAATAACTACCAGAATCATCTCGTAACTTTAACATCTAAATTCTATACAGGGTGTTCAGAGAAGTAGTGAAAAGCTTCAGGTAGAATAATTCGATAATCCTAATGCAAAAAATTTGTACAATAAATATAAATTTGGCAACACCGAATCAAACCGCCGATTTGGATACCGTGTTTCATATTCTTCTTTTGCCATATTCGCATTTCCGTTGCAAAATCCGAATATACAAATACATATCAGCGCATTTGTTAAAAGTATACATTGAGTAATATTTCATTAACCATACGAAATGAAATAAATTTCCAACTGTTATAACCAAAAATCAAACTCCAATTTGACAAATGTCAAAATTTGACAAATTATTTTTCATTTATCTTGTGAAAGGTTGCCGTATGTACCAAATTAAAATAATACTTCTTAAGAGGAGTTAAAAACTTACAGGCAGATTCATAAAAGGAATCAGCCGTTAGCTCCATTTTTTAATCATCTGTAACTTCGTTTTTAAATTAATTATATTATCAAAATGTGTCAAATTTTATGCTACCCATTCTTGATTACAATCTTAGTTAAAATAATTATGATCTGCGAATGGAAAATGAAGTTACGAGTAATAATAAAAATGAAGTTAGCCCCAAACCCCCTTATGAATCTATCTGTTAAAGTAGGTATTGGTATTAAACGATTAGTTAATCGACGCAATTTTACACAATTCTTCTTGAATAAGCAGCAATGATATTACATAAAAATATTCAAAAATTTCGCTTAATTCTAATCGCACATTTATAAGTTCGATGGCGTTTTGTGGTTTTACGAAAGGCCGTACAAATTTTTGTATTATGATTATTGGCTCAGAATTAACCAAATAATCGTTCTACCTAAAGCTTATCAGTACTTTTCCAAACACCTTGTTTATGAAATCGATAGACAAACTTTTCAGGGTTAAAATTGTAAATTCGCATCCGCACCAGCCATATCCGCAACTGATCCACATCTGCAGGTTTTATAAAAGAATTTTTTTTTCAAAAATTTTAATACAATTTAAATTAATTAATTATCAAATAGAAACATTATTATACAGTAGATTAGAAAGAATAAATATTACAATTAACTACTTTCGGAAACAAGTAGTCTTTAAAGAAAAAGGGACATTGGAAATGAACAAACAAAGGATATATCAATTTTTTCAGAAGATAATTAATAATAAAATGTACAAAAATATACTCAATATAGTAATTTTAGATCCCTCACCATACCTCCTTTCTATACAATACGAATGTGCGGGAGATAAGTGTGTAAAAGAAATATATTTTTATTGCAAGAATTATTAACCTATTTTGAAAATTCTGTTGGAATACTAACAATAATACAACCAAATGAATGTGCTGATGACAGATATCTGGCCTCCTGCGCACTAAGCATGCATCCATGTAGTATCTTCTGATGCGCAGAACCTTCTGAGAGCACAGTTCAGCACTCCACAACCCAACATCAAAGCGCACAAGGATGACACGTCCCGTTGTTTATAGCAGCCGGCGAGAAAACTCATCTTTCCCAGCGGGCCGATTTCGTTCACTCTCTATGCATTGCATTGGTAGTGGTTGTGTCTGTGTGTGGTCCGAATGCACTACACGCACTGGATAGTGGTAGTGAGAACACACGTACTCTAGACATCTGTCTAATGACACGTTGGATTATGCGATTATTTTTTGTTATGTACATTTGTTTGTTATTGGGAATTGAAAATGGAGGAATTATCCGGAACGAAATGTGAATGAGTGCATTGCAATTTGTTATACTCTGTGTGGTATATAATTTCATTTGCATTGTTAATACAGAATACTTGATAATTGGAAACGAAACGACTACGACTACAAGTTACTTAATTATGCTTATACAAGTACTACAGTAAATTTACTCAATATATTTCATTACAAATTAGGGTTACAGAAATTAATAAATATGTATACTTGTTTAAAATAAAAGTACTCTAAGGTCAGCTGCATAAAACGTTATAATTTATTTTTTAGATTTGTTCGTCCACGATAACTCAAAATTTAATTAAACAAATTTAGATTTTAGATGTATGTATTACGAGCTAATTAGATTTTGGAGTCAATCCATCAAACAGAAGTTGTAGTTTATTTGAAGAACTATCAAATTTTTTGGGCATACATAGAATTGGAATTAATGTTGTTATATTCAAAAAGCTGTTATTGCCACAATTTCTATTTGAAACTTTTTTCCATAGTTTTGAAATTTAAATTTTCGCGAAGTTATGTGATGGCCACATCAGATTCTAAAAGCAATGTCATTTTTAAATTTGATATTTATATACTTCATATAATAACATTACACCCAAAGAATTGCCGCATCAAAAATCCTGAATTCAAAATTTTCCTGTATAATAATTATTTTCTAAATTTCGATTTTTTTTAAAGCAATAAACTCATTGTTATTAAAATTTCTCAGTATTGTTTCAACCTAGCCTGATTTTTTTGTCAGGTTGCATGCTTGTCCATCGAACCAAACATATTGACGTGTGCAGTGGCCTGAGGTCCAGTCTCTGGGCCGCCTTCGCTTCGAGACGAATTTGCATACAAGATTAGATAGATGGTTTATAAGATCGCTCGTTCTTAGATAAACCTATCTGGAGAAAACAAGTACCTACGTACTACATGTTTGCTGTTTAAATTGCGCACCGTTAGGCACATTATTTATTTTGTTTCTTATAGAATACAAACAATACTTATGGCCTGGTTTGTCCACTGTATCTGGGAAACAAACAAATGTGTTTGTTGCATTCTTACTGAATACGATTCACTGGTTTCGAACGGTGAGGTCGAACGTATAAGGCGAGAACTTAATTCTATTACAACCGAAATTATTTAGCAAACCAAACAATACGATTAGGTTTGTGAGAGGATCAAAGCTACAGAAGAATAGATTTATTCTACTGCCTATAGTCGCCATCGTCTTCCTTAAACAAGAAGCGCCGCTGTCGGTTCATTTGGCGGTAACTGGTAACTGTTGGTAATAACCAGGAAATACTCTAGATTCAAAGATTTAATTTGATTTTCAATGTGTTATTAAGTTTGTTTTTAAATGTGACCATTTGAATTGAATGTATCGTTATATTAATTCTATTGAGCAAAACTGCAGTTTTGTTCGGTAAAATTAGTTTTAAGCATGATGTCTACTGAAATGAATCAAGAGATTCAAAGAGAAAATTCATTCTTTATCTTTATGTACACACGAGCGAAGCGTGTCTTTGAAATTAGAAGATTTAATTAAATTTATCACTATCAAATAGTTTATAAAGTACATTTTGTTGTAGCTATTAGTTTTGCGTCAAGTTATCTATTAACATATCATGTTTCCATGAGATAAACAAAAATAAAATTAATTCTGATGTGCAATGCAACAAAACTATAGCAAATCAAAAGTAATAAAATCACCACATATCATTAATAACACAATGATTTCTGATTTCGTTCGTGTGTGCTTGCGCAGGAATACCAAACATTCAAATAAATCAAAACGTCATAGATCCAGAAACATTAATATATAATTAACGTAACGGTAAACAGTCAAATTAATATCGATCGGTCGGCAAGATACAGATTGAAGGCGTACAGTGACAGTTCTCAGTCGATAAGTCCGGGCACTGAAATGCTCAGTGTTGCGGAACAAACGCAAAGATCTGTCGTAGCGATATATAAATGATGTTGCTATACGACCGATAGCAACCGGCGTCAATACAAATAATACGTTTGTTATGTTATGTTATCATTTCATTGGACAGCGTATGCCGAAATGGGAATTCGAAGTTGCTTTCATAAGCGGCACAACATTTATTCTAAAAGGATTACGAAGAGATTAATACTTTTACTGCAAAAGAATCAAATTAGAAAATAAGCTCGAAAATTTACTGGAAAATGACTATCCAATAATTGAAAAAATATAAAATATATTGAGAAATGTTACCATCATACAATTAAGCTACTGGTAATTTATTTATAATCTTTCCTTCGACGCCAGTGTCTGCGCTTATATGATTAACACGCTCCAAATATGTGGAATACTAATTGTCATTTGGTGTTCTGCATTTAAATTGACTTATCAATCATAGAAGAGCGATTTAAGAATTGTTTCTGATGGCTAATGCATGGGAGGAATGTTTCTATCATGCTAATTTATATTTTCTAAAAGGGAACATAATGTATAGTAAGATATATCTTGAGATGTCGCTTTTAATATTTTTATTGATATGTTACGTTATAATTAATTATAGTGCTTTTAAGTTCCTTTTATCTATAAACATAATAATAGATAGTGTTTGTTGTTACTTATAATTATACAAAGTTGATGTGTGTCAATCTTAAAATCATTCTATTTTCTTATGCCGACTAAGAAAGAATAGAAATCTTGAAAAAAATAATGGCGATTGGTTTTTTATACAAGTTAATTGAATCCTACCGCGTTTGGTATCAAATTAAAGGTCTTAAAGGAGGAGATATAAATTAAAATATTAAAAATAAATTACGAACGATCGTCAATTGTTTTTGACAATAGTTAATTGAACCTTGTCAAAATTGATATCAATTAAAATATCTCAAATAGGAAATTTTGACTTTTATCAAATTGAAGCTTTCTGCAGAGTGGGGGGGGGGGGGTGGGGCGTATATTATCAGACCAATTACCTATTTTGCACTTAGCACGTTGCTTACAGTTAATCACGGTATAGGTTTTATATACTGTGATATGACCGAAGAAAAAAAAAGTATGCGGAATCATTTTGAAGAATTGTGACACAGACAGCAGGAAATTTGGGATTCCATCTTCTACGAAGACTGTAAAGGTTTGTGGGTACCTACTTACTTAAAAGTAAAGATCGGTTTACACAGTAGTAAAGTAGATAATATTAGATACCTACAGCAACCTTACGTTATACAACAAAAGAAATTTGCCAGCTGTACAGTTTATTATCTAAGTTTTATTTCATGATAAATGTACGTAAAAATATTAGAAATTAATTCTGCAATTTAGTAAATACAAGATGCACGATATTATGCTTGATTTTCGACTTTCGTAAAACATTAAAATGGGCGAACTCATGTGAATTTGAGTATACGACAAGTGTCTGATAACCAAACCAGAATTTTTACTTTCTTAGACGTACTTCACTATATCATTATTGATTATAGTTCCACTATACTTCTTTACTAGTAACGCAGTAATAAACAAGCTCTATCTATTTAAATGCCTATGGATTGTAGATCTATATGTTTTAAATAATAGTTTAATGTATTAGTATATTTTTAGACCACTAGAACGCGAGACATAAAATGATAATTATATCAAAAGTTGAAATAAATATCCAGGTATGTAAATTAAAATACAAACTGTAAGTAAACCAAGTGAAAATAATTTATTACGCGTGTGTGTAGTGGAGTTATTTATAGGTTCGTGAATGACCAATAAAACTGCGTTTTTATATGAAACATAACATAAAACCGGAAACTCTAATGAAATTCTTATAAGATTTTTGTTAGAAAACATCTTGTAGTACTAGCCATTACATTGTCTTGTGCACGGCAAAAACCTTTAAAAACTACTACAAAGTATATAATAAAACAAGTTAATTTGTTATATCGGTAATTCAATAGTACGTAACATAAATATCACATCTGTCTAACGAGCAAGAAATTGATTCTAATAAGTAAATGTAAAAGCGATTATCTCCGTATGGGAAAAATAGCGAGATTTATCGTATATTATATCGATCGTTGCGAGTACAATACGCATCATTTAGTACCAATATCGAAAACCTCTAATTATGTTCTCCGAATATGGCAAGAGATAAATTAAACGATAAGACGGCAGAATGGACTTTGGTGAGCTTCGAGGAGAATGGTTAAGTGATTTTGTTTGTACGAATTTGGTGTTATAAAAGAATCACGGTTGCTATTATAAATTTAATAATTCTGCCATTTAATTTTTCTATAAACGGTTGTCTTTATAGTTACCTCGAAAGGCGGAACAATTCAGCGGCTTTGAAAACTCTTACCTACCTACTATTATACAATTTATGATGATACTCGTTATTTGTAGTAGTACATGGTGTAGTTTCAAACAAGCTGTTTTATACTTTGACCATAGCACATAATTCTAAAATATTTAAAAGATAGGTATAGATTTTTCCAAGGTTGGCTGATAATAATTTATAAAATTCTAGTAAATAAACGAACCAAGAATGCAATCGAATTTTGTTTGTACAATTATTTTGAGATTGTTATTATTTGGTACAAATATTTACAATACAACATATTTAATCAACCGAATACGTATTCTTTTGTAATGTGATAAATAATGAAGCAGAAATGTAAATTTTATTCAATTCTTTTTCAAAGTTTTACATTTATCAATAATGTTGATATATTCATAAGTTTTCCTAGCAGAAAATTCACGAATATTAAATTTGACAGCAAAGTTATTATATGCACATCTATAGCACTGATAGTCTTGATTGTAGCAACAGTTGGTAATTTGACACAAATGTAACAATATCAACAGTGGATAAATTATAGATTAGGATAGAAATTCTGGAAGTTATATTAATATACTATAGAAGCATAGAATCTACTTTTAGCTTCACAATTTATAAATGTATAAACATTTTGAAAAGTGGATCTTTTTCAGATAATTCTCAAACAATTTTTTCAAATTTATTATCTGTTGCAAACAACTAAATGAAAAAGTTAATAAAGGAAGAATGAAATTAAATTTATTTTCCTGGCGAAGAATTGTGTACAGTATTCTGAAACGCTGAATTTTAATAAATATTGCAGAATTTAGAACTAAAAGACTTTTAATTTATTAATGTTTTGAAAGATTTTCAATCTATGACTACAGTCACGAGACATTTTTCTAATGCGTTCGTCATAAAGTGGATTAATTTCGGACTAAATGTTTCATTTGCTATTAAACACAGTGTACAGTATTTTGCAAAACGTACAGCACACGAATTTATTCAGTAGCGGTTTAAGACGATTCCGGAGTCATGAACAAATAAATATGGAAACCAGTAGATAATGAAATATCTAGTAAGCTGTACCATCATCTTTCGACAGCCTATCATTTCAGCAGCAACATAGACATTGGTAAATACGTATGAGCAGAAATTAGCGGTGTGAATGCTCGTGAGTTGCTCACAATAAATCACAGACGGTGACGCTACTTCGATCGGTAATGCAGACAATTACCATTACCGAGCGATCTTCTGATCGGTAAAGAGTTACCGTAAGTAAATGTGATTGAATTGCTATCATTAAGGACTTCATTGGACAAATTATGCTTGAAGACTTTAGTTTGACACTCAAATAAAATATAAATAAAACTTATCAACTTGGTTCCATCCGGGATCGAACCGGAGACCTTCTGCGTGTAAAGCAGACGTGATAACCGCTACACTATGGAACCTTACTTTCTACTTGATATATTAGTAACTTTCAACTTGAAGACAAAGTTTATTTTTATAAAATTTGACCCCGACGTGATTTGAACACGCAACCTTCTGATCTGGAGTCAGACGCGCTACCGTTGCGCCACGGAGTCATTGAAATGTATGACTCTACCAGGACAATAATACATACTGATTATTAAAGACAAAATTGTGAATTACAAAAAAAGTACAGAAAACTGAGAAATATTACTATTATTCAGTTAATGACGTTCTGTTCTTGTACACTAAACGGAGGATAAAAGATGCCTTTTTTGAAAATTTCTTCTATTTGCTTAGTAAATAATCGTGTTTAGTTTCTTAATTGTTATGAAATTTTAAGAAATTGCATCTTATACCCTCAGCTTATCAAATAGTTCGACAAATTCTATTGTACCTTTTTCCGTGTATGTGAAAGTAAAATTTTTGCGAAATAGTTATTTATGATATAAGTGTTAGAACGAACGAAATAAATCACTTTTAACACGTACATACATTATACAAAAATTTATCTACGATCTTTCTAGTATCCTAGTGTATTGTAAATTGTAAAAAATGTAGAATGATATTTTGACAGGTAGCGTAATATTTGTTGATTTATTGATACAAATCGTTAGCAACGTGTTGAAAGGAACAATAAAATCACTTTTAACACGTTGCTATATTACTTTTAACACTAGTGTCAGAAAGTGACACTTTCACCTTGCTAAGCAACCGATGAAGTCCCTTTTAACAACGATCGTAGATAAAATTATTTTCAAATAAATTATATGAATTTTTGTATGTCCAGAAATATTTGTAACATTATAATATA
Organism: Poecilus cupreus; assembly: GCA_963942605.1. Taxonomy (NCBI): domain Eukaryota; kingdom Metazoa; phylum Arthropoda; class Insecta; order Coleoptera; family Carabidae; genus Poecilus; species Poecilus cupreus. The sequence goes on from OZ012718.1 coordinate 9,473,175, forward strand.
TATTAAAAATAAGTTCTCATACCCTTGGTGGGATTCGAACCCTTAATTCTCGAATTAGGAGGACGATGTCATATCTTTTAGGCCATAAGGATAATAATTTAACAAAAAATGTATTTAGTCTTCAGCAGAAATTACTTTAGTTTAATATCCGTAATATTTAATATATTCTCAAGAGAAATTAAAATCAACAAGAACGTAGGAGTATGGTGTGATACCATGCGTCATTCTATTGTATGGTATATCTGTAGGTCGACAGAACTGTATAACTAATCACAAATCATTAAATAATGATATATTGTCGAAAATAAAGCATTTGTACCTCTATGGCCGATCTCAAAAACAATGAAATATGACATTCGTAAACGTCTGAGAGAGAAAAGTTATAACGGCAACCAGTAAGAATTACAACAATAGCTGGTTAATAACACATAAATTAGTTAACACTTAACGTCTTTTAGTTCTCTTGTGCGGACTATTCTCCTTCTATAGACTATGATTATAAATTAAGAGTAATTGTTAAAAATTGCAAACAAACCTACTTTAGAAGTTACACGAATCTTGAAAGATTAATAATAATTAAAAAAAAAACATACAACACGCAAATAGGTGTTTAAATTAAAATAATTACAATTATAATATAAGAAAACATCCATAACCATTCTCTTGAATAGAATCCGTATTTTTTGTAAATTTTTTTTAACTTAATTTCTTATTAGATGGACTTGATAACTATTCGCCATCAATCGCTACTAGTTTCTAGAAGGAGTAATATAATCATTTTTGTTGAATTATAGCAATAAAAATTTTTGTGGGCTTTAATGCACGAAAATCTGTATAAGTAATATTTTATGAATTTAATTTTGTTACTTGTAAAATGATTTTGCTATAGAATATTTAGGTAGGTATTCAATTACGAAAAATATTGTATTATTTTACAGTGTATTTGTTTTTTATCGGAATTAATTTCCATATTCTTTTAAACAATTTTTATTAAAAATTATTTATGAATGCGTTATAGAAAAGCAATGTAAATATACAATTTTGAAGATTTTCTTACCTTGGATATTTCTGTTAATGATGTGACGCTAGGTTGATTTCCTAAAAAAAAAAAAAGTATTAGTTAATTTGAAATAAAATCATATACTTGATCACGATTAAGTTTTAACTTTTAGATTTAGCGCCTTTAGATAGATATACCTTAGATATATTTTTAACTTATTTTTGTTACTTAATATACATTCACTTGTTATTAGTGTACTATCCTGTCCACGTATTAATCAAAAAATTTTAAACGTATTTCTATATTTATTTTATTTTCAGTTACTGGTGATCAAATGAATAATTATCAAAAATATAACACTGCTCAATCAGTACCTACTGAATTACTTTTAGTATATTATTTACGCCCCAAGTACCTATTTATCTATACAATTTAAAATTAATGTCACATTAAATTTCAAGAAACGGATAAAATAACGGTTTAGATCTTGATAAATTTTATTGTTCTAGTAGCTGCTTCTTTATTACTTAATTATCCTAAAACGTCCTAATTTGGCTAAATTCCCACAAAGATCTAAAATTAAAATTGCGGAAAGATTACAATAGATAACACAGGTAACATTTGAAACAAAAGTAGTAAAAGAGTAATAAAAAGGCACTAAAATAGAAAGAAAAATAATGAAGCCACAAAATCCGCTAAAACCAATAAAATTTTGTATCGGCCGATAATGATAACCGTTCAACAAAATGAACGTTTCTAATATTCGTTAAAGGTTCCGCTTGTTGCTTGCGGGTCGGATAAGGGAAAGAAGAAATCCTTTAAATTAACGGTCAGGCATTTGAAATACAGCTTATGATATTTAAATCACAAAATAATCGTTAAAAGCAAATAAAACCGGTAAACGTATGAAGGTATCTTAGAATTAAAAAAAAGTTAAATAAGCAATAAATTAGTTGTTATATGAAATTTAATGCCCAACTAAAAATTATGTACATTTACGTATATTAATATAAATTTTAGTTCCCATAAACACGTAATTACAATTTCCAGTTTGTGGGAGTCATGGGTTTTATGGTGCTGACCATCGCGGCTAGTTTCACTGAAATAAATGGCTGACATTTTTGTACAGCTATGAGAAGTAACGTATATTTATCCTTTACCAAAAAATATATTATAAAGAGGCTACTACAGTCGAAAAGAATTTAATACTACTAATAATTGTAACAACACTTTAATTATAATACTATAATAATAAATTCTGAATTTATTCTATTTATTGGATTGTATTTTGAAAATTGATTTAAGAAATATTTAAATTCCTGTCGTCTTTCGGATAGAATTGAAATATGGTGCATAGGGATTTCAATGCTATTTTTTGTATTGCTGTATCGTTTTTCCTGTTCCTGTTCATATACGGGAATCAATCAAATCAAAATTAATATTTGTTGAAAAATTGGAAATCGGCCATGGAAAATTAAACAGAAACGAAAAATATTTGAAATTTCATAAAACAGTTTTAGATTTAATTATTATTGAACAGGAATAAATGGAAAGAAATGAACTCTCAAATTTGCTATTATATCATTAAAATTTTCTACAAAATGTCTACGTAAAACAATACAACACTGTAATAAATAAACCTAAATCTGTCTTTTGAAATGTGAAATATTTTTCGTTTCTGTTTAATTTTCCATGGTAGTATTACATTGTTTCCAACAAATATTAATTTTAATGTAATTGATACATTGTGAATTATAAATATTTAGGTAACCAAACGAGCCTTTTATTGTAAGCATTTTTAAATTCTGAATAACTTTCGTAGTTATATTTTTGTTGTAAAGTGAAAAGGTAAAAATATACTGTAATATAAAAAATAGCATTGAATTTCCTATAGGCCAAATTTCAATTCTGCACTTATATACATGGACTATATTAAGTTTAACAGATCTTCAATTTATAAAATATATTGTTACAATTTAATTAGAACGCAAACAATAATATTACGTAAACATAGTTTTCAAAAGTAGATTCATGGAATTAATTATTTTCCGTCGACATTTAAACTAGGATTCATATTTGTTTTTGCGCAGCAGCTCAAGTTGAAAGTGTCGTCCTCGGAGAGAACAGAGTACGCCAATTAGCCGACAATTCCTGGAATAAACTATCACTGCTCAATTTATTGTTATTAGATTTGTCATACCTATACTCTTCCTAGAATAAGAGATGTAGGTAGACCTTCCGTGTTCTAATTGTTCTGTATACTGTATTGTAAAAGTAGCACATTTTTTCTGCATAAATATAATGATGTTTAAGCTACAACCTCTTTTATTGTTTTATTTGTAGCACGATAAATACTACACTCGAACTCTGTAGTCCGTAGAAATATGTTTTTCAACGACCTACTGAGCTTCCTTCCAGGATATATGAAAATTTAGCGGTTCTGCTCGTATATTTAGTTGTCAAATTATTTAATTAATTAAAACATCAGAGTATTTTAAATAATTAAAATAGTTTAGTTAGCCAGTAAAATATGCAGAAACTTAACTATGGCGTGTTAAGCTATTCAAAATTCATTCGTTATAAAGAAATTAATGAACTTCGAACAAAACTCCAACGAAGATCTTAAAATGTATCAGCTTTCAATTCGGCATGTCTGTCATTTCCGGCTATCAACACTTTTGGGATCAGTTACCTAGCTGTGTTACTTGCTACCTGTTTACGCTATTAGAAATTCTTGAAATCTTTGATAATTTACGACCTAAAAGACATCCGACATTTACCTTAATTATTTACTTTTATTTCTTTTAAATTACCATGAAGATATCAGATAAGCGAAGGTTCCGTCCTTGCAACTTTTTTCTCAACTTGACGAAGAACCCAAAGCAATAAAATTATAAAAAATTGTCATGGTGGTAATTCTGCCTTTCAACCCTAATGTAGCTACTTATTTCTCGCAACAGGAAGTAAGATTTATTCCTTCTTGCTACTTTTTCATAATGAGTTCACATTTACTGAATTGGTATATTCAAATTTGCAGTATATTGCATTTAAAAATTCCAGGAGGGAATTTACAATTTCAACATCCTAGTCCTAAATATTAAATTAGAAAATTAAAATTGTTGAAGTAACCATATAACTTTTCGACAATTTTAATTTTTAAACCAAACAGAAAAACATTTTCAAGTAAAAATGATACGAGTAGTTAATATTAATGTACAACTTTTTGATTCCAATGAAATTTGCTCTAACTTTACGAAGATGGAAAGAGGACTTACTACTACGGTCAAGTGACGCCTTATGAATTTATGAATAAGTACACAACACAAACGACCATTCTCGTAAATGAGGTTCGGACCCACAACCTCTGGTGTACTATAATAGTGACATAACCTCTACGTCATATCGAGATCGGCAGCTAACTTATTTATTTACTGTGATATGTCGAAAAATCCTGATACACCTTCAAATAAACTACCACTTTTGGTTGATAGTTTGCTCCTAAAATCTAACCAACCCATAAAAAGAACATCCAACATCTAAATTTAAAATATTAAGTTTTCAGTTATCGTTGACGAATAAACCGTCACACGCAGAGGTCATCATGAATATAGTGAAATCGTATTTATTCTAGGGACACCAAAACGTGCTTATATACAAAAAATTTATTCTCATCACACAATATATGCGAGGGAGGTAAAAATGTTCGTTCGATTATATCCTAAATACCAGCCCTTAGTTTAATAATCTGCGCTAGCTCATCTTCGGAGCAAAGCCATTCTTCTTGACTCTTACCTCCTCAACATCTTCACTCCGCAAGCTCGGCTCAGGCCTCTAATTATCCATCTAACAAGTTCTACCGCAGACGTAGTTCTTAACACGATAGTGTTATTATTAGCTGCGTGTAACGCTTCGGATTGCGATCTGTAGCGAATAATCGATGTCTCGATGACTGTAACAGGACGTGGAAGTAGTGACGTCGAGGTGATAGATTCGCCAATGAATGACGCTGGTGGAGACGTGAGTCTGGTGTTGATGATGCTTTAGTGAGCTGATGGATTGAAAGAGGATGTATAACTAGAGTTTTTTGTTGGAACGGAGTAAAGGAGTAGGTAACAGCTAACTAGTATTTGACGTGATATTTTTCTAGTAATTATACTTAGGTTTCTACATCTTTAATTTGTAAAATTGTTCTCAAAAAGTATTACAGAGTTTGAAATCCTAATTCGATATTAGGATAGTCACATCCAGACTTATTATGTAAAGGGTGTGACTTGAATCTTATTACTAAATCCAGCTTTGCTTTTGAAAGCTGCAGTAGGTTCAACTCGGATAACCAACACCGAGTACTCGGTACGAGTAGGTTACATACAACCTGAAACTATAAAGGCCGGTGAGTCGAGATAAATCCCCTTCATGTGAGCCGCCTGATCATTAGCACGGACAAGAGAATCTAGTGACCGGGATGCTTGTTTTCAATATATACATAAGCACAGATTGCAAGTTTACTAAAATAAATTTTAAAGATTTTTTTATGACTTTTCTTAGAACAAATGAAATGTGTTATTGTTTGTTACGTATGTACATTTAAATCAATTCTGTCATAACGAATAAAGCTCTAGGGATTATTTTCGGTGAAAATCTCTGTAGCATTTGTTTTTTTGACAAATGTCAGATAGTTAGATCAGGATAGCATGACAATGTACAGTGCGTTATCTAATTTTATTTTGAATTTGTGGATAAAAAAACAATCTAATTAAATATAATATGAGAGTTCAATAAATTTGAAAATAATTCTCCAGATTCTTTCTCAAACTTGTAGCCATTTGGCAATAGTCATGAAAGTGTACGTGTATCGTCAAAGTATCACAGATTTGATGAGAGATGTCTATACAAAATAAATAAATACATCATGATGCATTTTACCCATTTTTGGTGTGACACTCAACTTGCGCAAATTTCGATAAGTAATATATTTTTGCGAGTGAAATACAGTTACTCCGAATATATTTTTAAAGGAGAAACCACAGTAGGCAAGTTAAAATGGTAACTGTCGGTTGCGAGATTTGAACTGATATTTCATGATCCCTTTAAAATATAAATTACTAAAAAATATAAAGATAATAAAAATTGTCATCTGTTTCATAAAATATAAATTACTCTAGCGTTAACTTTTAGCTTCACTACAAAATGTGAAATAATAAATTTAATTGAGAGCGATAATCGTGTTGCGATAATAATGATATTTAGCATGATCACAATATTTTCCAGGCGAATAATAATAAAAGAAAAACCATTGATATAATTTAATTAAAATAAACGTTTGTATTATATTCCAGTCGTAGATTACTATATCTGTTCTTTTCTTTCGTATCCATGGTGAAAAATAGTATATTGTACAACGAGCATGGAATGGGACTCATTTTCTACAAGTATGAAATGGACATTCCATGCGAGTTGTACACTATACTTTTTCTACGACCACGATATTATTTCCTAATTAATTTAATTTTAATAATAAATTTGTCCCGTTTTCACCATTCCAATATTTGACAATTCTAAATAAGTATCCTAGTAAGACCAACTGTACTGAAATGAACTGACCTGTAATGAAATACTTACAAAACAAATTCATTTCGCATGATGCATTCAATGCACCTCATATCATATCCCTAGCAACAACAAACATACGAAGAGCAGATTTCTAAGTGGTCATAGAAAAAAGTATAATGTATTACTTGGGCAATTTTAGGATAATATCAACAGAACTTCAAAAGTTGAAAGTAGGGTTCGTAAGTTTGCATCCTGAGTTGCCTCTCAGTCATCTTTGCTCAGCAGTCAGCATCAGCATTGCCACTCTCTCCCACTAGTAATTAATCACCATCGGCTTAATTAAGCCGTAAGTGCACACTCATACACCAACAATTACCTACTGTCCGTTTCGTTATCTGTGCGACCGTTTTAACAAGTCTCCGTTACGTTTGCCGGTCACTCGTTCCCGTTCTGCAGCCATTGTTATTAGCTCAAGAGTCAACATTCAAGATCATTGTCGCAAGCCGCAACTTCGATGCTCGATGCCCAGCTCATTGCGATGTTGTCTTGTTGTCCTCACACTAGCTTGCTCTTTGTTTTAGAGTTCTTTATTATAAGATTTTTAACATTGGGTCGTTGTTACTGGACGGTAAGACGGTTGTTCGTTGCAATTTTATAGAATTTTCATTTGATATTGCGTTAAAGCTAACTATTATTTATGACATGGATAATACAAAAACAATGAAAATCAGAATTCGTGCATAAAATGTACGGTATATAAAAGAATTCGCACTATTCAATAATACAAGCTACGGCAAATTTCAAATTTTACGCATTAAATTCATTTAAAATTAAAATTGAAAGAATGACGAAATTCTACCAACAGAAAATTGAATATGTGAAATTTAGTGGGTGTGTTCCTCTTCCTCAACCTTGAATTTTTTGTTTCCTTTTCCAACTAATGAACCGATTCAAGTCCTGAACTATTTTATTGTTCCAAAGAAAAAATTAGATGTAATTAAAAATATTACTTTAAAGAGACCGACGTTTCTAAACCTTCTATAAGAAAATCGTTGTAGTTTATTATAGTTTTAACTAGATAATTATAACGATGGGTAGGTAAGGAACATCTAGAATATTAAATTTGATTTTAACAAGTTTTGTTTTATGGTTTTCTAACAGCATAAAGATAATGTCAGGTTAGTATATTTTTTATTTCTTTGAGATAAATGTTTCGGAACGCTAAGCATTCCGATAGAAACCAGGACAGTTGTAAAACTAACTTCATTAAAAATAAAATTGGACATTGTCAAGAACAATTTTTTTTCAATATAAACTTACTCAGGTCTAAACATTATTACTATATTGTTTGCTTATATCGAACCAACCTTTTATTATTGGTCATGTACCTAATTTTGCAACCAATCTTTACAATGTTTATGATTCGTCAACAATTTACACTTCTGATATTGTTTTATTTTAAATCTTGGAATCCCACTTCTATTAATTTCACATTCGGAAGCTTGAAATGTTTAACTAGAGATCTTTTTTTAACCTAGTACTAATAATACTCACATTTTTATTTCCCTTCTGAGAAAACTTTGTTTAATTTTCTTCACATTTCTTTCTTAAATATGTCCAAAGATCTTCAATATTTCTTCGTTTCCTTCTAGATTGTAGCTGTCGTCATTGCCAAATTTTATTTCACTACAAATTTCAATTTGTTTTGTATCTTGCTGAAGTCGTTTTACAATGATAACTTTCACGTGAAAGAATTAAGTTCTTGCTTTGAAACTCGAACAGTTATACTCAAATTCACTCGAAATAATTAAGCGTCTCGACATCAACTACTGACTTGACTTATCGATTTAGATTTTAATCGGGAAAGTCTGTTATCTTAGATATTTTGTTTACAAAATATGGATCGTTTTATAGCACACTTATTTGAATATTCAGTTCTTACCTTCAAAATTATTTTGTCTTATCTGGAAGTTCGTTAAAATAAGGTTCATAATAACCAAACATTCTGTATGTGCAAAGAATTTTAAATTTCGGAATCATGATATAGTTTTTGTTTCATATGAATATAGCTTCGATTCTAAGAATTCATGATATTTTCCATTGTTTATAAATTAATAAATTTCCATACGACTTGGTGACTTTCAAGTAACCTTTCCCCATCTGAGAATTTCGTCTCGCAAAACACTCCGCAGAACTAATACATTTCATACTTCTTACTCATGTTTACTAAATCCACCATGTAATTTGAATTTCCCTGTGAGATAATAAAAAGTGTCAAGCGGACAAAATGGCGCAAACGATGTGTACCAACTTTTTATCAGAGAGCGCCTGTGTAAGACACAAGCACATCGCGTGCTACGCGGTCGTTTCGCACGGAACAAGAGCGAAGTGTATAGCGACGGCATCACTAACGTGTTGGCCTGATAGCGATATCGCTACGCTATTTCATATTAAATCAGGGCAAGCTCTTTGCTAGACAGCCTGTGGACGTGATTACTCTAACTTTAGCGATTCTGGAGCTGGGGCGATAGGAGAATTAAATGTGTTAAGTAGAGTTAAAAGCTAATAAAGTTTTTCATTAAGGGTTGTTTTTTTGCTGATAATGCTGGAGGAGGTTCTGAGAATGAATGAAATTAAAAAATGTGTTGGATAGTAAGAATAAATCTGTAACAGAAGATATTTTTTGCAGCATAGCGTAGAATAGAACAATAGAAGGAAATGAAATTGGTTTAAAAATAAATGAAACAAAAACACAAATAATAATTGAATTATTTATGCATTATGCTAACAAATAAAGTAGAAATGAAAGAAGAAATGAAAGAAGAAAAAATTAAAGAGAATCGGCCCAATTCTCTAACGAAGTTGTTATCGCAGGTAACTTCATATTTAATGGAGTATACTTCATTAGCTGTCAAAAAAAATATCCTTTTTTGTTACATTTAGCAAATTGTTACAGTAACAACTATTTTAGAGTGTACATACATACAAACAAAAAATTATTTTAAAAAATCAAGAGTTTAATTAAAGAAATAAATATAAGTGTTTACCGCTCAAGAATAAGACCAATAACAAAGTGTACTGCTGAGACTATAACAATGATAAGAAAAAGATGAAGAAGATTTAAGAGAAACGGGGCTAAAATCAGTCAGAACAATATTAGGATCAATCAAGATTACAGAAAACGAATACAGATTAAGAATGAACTATGAAATGAAACACGAGTTGGAAGGAGAAGACATAGTGCAGGAGATTAAGCAACAGAGTTAGATGGCTTGGACATATCAATATAGAACAGAAGAAAAGGGTACAATTAAATCAGTAGTAGAATGGAAATCAGGAGGAAGAAGACGAGGCAAACCCAGATTAACATGGCTAAAGGAAGTAGAATGCGATTTATAAGCAGCAGGAATAATAAACTAGAAAAGTAAATCAAATGATATGAAGACGTGGAGAAATCTAACAACAAGGATTTAAAGGAAAAAGAAACGGGGAATGATCCACTTCAACAAAAGGATCTAGATAACTTCAAAAGAACAGGGTTGTTAAGGAGGAATAACAGTGACATAGTGGCCTGTGAGAATCGAACTAAGGATCTCATGTTAATTTAAGAATCATGTAGCTATAATTTTATCACCGACTGCATTATAGTAAATTACCTTATAAAAAGTAAGGTTCATCAAACAATATACAATAAATATTCTGAATACGGATATCAGCAAACCTATTCTTAACGTCAAAGAGAACGAAATCACTGTTCGGGGAGCAATAAAGTGACAGTACGGATCGTATCCGCCTCGTCTTTATCTGATTACAAATAACCGCATATTCGCAAAAGGCAATTGTAGTTGTTTCGAGATTTTCTAAGCGGGAAGTCTCGATTAAAATTTATGTACGATATCGACGTGGTAGGTAGCGCGGTTCAGCGGTGGGCTTAGAAGACAGTGGCTCCCTTAGGGCGTATTTTCACCGTATGTCAAAGCTCGATGGTAATTTTAACGCTGGTATTACGCGGACGCGGTGTTTGAGGTCTTTGTTTTTTGTAGTGTGTTGTGATTCGATTAGGAACTGGTAGCTCATCTTAGACAATTCTATTGTGAATTTTCCTAGTCTTTGCTTAAAATAATGGCGAAGACTGCAGTCGATGGATATTCGAAGTAACATTCGCATATATTTGCACATTGTTCGGACACGAGTTTTCGTGACAATTTTCTCAAGTGGGCCGCAAAAAACTGTTGGCAACTATTTGGTTAACAACGAAAAAATGTATTTATAATAAAAAACAATGCAAAAATGTCACAATATGCAAACCTGTATGAGTATTAAAATGAGAAATTTGAAACTATAACTTCAACTTGCCCTTAATGTGTTAAAATGGTAACATAATAAAATAAAATAATATGAAATAATATGCTATTTTTCGTCTATTATTATTGATGCCGCAAATGTTTTTATTCACAATCGGTTAAAAACATAAAATTTTGAACTTTTAAAATGTTGGAAAGTTACTTATTCATACCTTTCACTTTTCAACCGGTCGCAATGTTGCCACTTTACAACCTGTGAAATCAGTGCATATTTGATTACTAACTGAATATGAATAATACACGCTTTTTGTGCAAGCAAATTTTGTTTTGCCTTTTCTGTCACTTGCAGTAATTTATTAATTTACTTCCAGAGTTAGACTTATAAATAATCAACAGTTAAAAAATTTAATGACAAATATAAATGTCACTCCAACCTGGGCCTAAAAAATAAATTCACCTCCTTCTAAACTTATTAAACAAAGCAATTGTTGAAAGTAAATTATTATTAAATAATATAATTTTTTTTATACCTACACGAAAAAATGAGTACAGTAAAATTTATCGAACTAATATTTAAACTGAGGATATAAGAAGCATTTTCTGAAATTTTACCAAACTTTTTGATAATACTTCTAATTACTTAGTAAATAATCGTAAATAATAATCTTAATAGGTATGAAATTTTCAGAAATGCATCTTATATTCTTATCTTCTTAAATCTCATGGTATTTTTTTTTTCGTGTACGTTTCATTTTCAATAATAAATTATTTATTGTTGGATAAAATAATATACAAACTTGGGTGGAAATTTCGATTGAAAAGAAACACTTTTTACCTCGGTATGTAATATAATATTCTAGCATTAATAAGCAGTTTATTATGGAATAAAAATTCCAAAATTGCTACACAAAAATTATCGATGTGGCTCCTCCACCACTAACCATTTTGGGCTGTATTTTGACGACCGGTAACCGCATTTAAAGTATCATATACATATTTACCCAATTTGGATTTAGCACTCTGCTTTTTCAGATCTCGGTAAATGATATATTTTTGGGCGTGAAATGCTAGTCACCAAGTCACGGCACCCAAAGAAGTCCGAAATAAAGACCACTTGATCTACAGTTCGATTCGTTTCCAGTGAATTATTTAACCCGTTGTTCATGTTGACATACGCAAAAGGTTACAGAAAAGAACGTTTGTGATGCAACAACTTCATTATAGTCACAAAGACCAAAGAAGAGAAAAAATATTGAGAGTTTATGGTAATATACTAAAAGAAGCGCGAAACAAATTAATGTAGTCCCTTGCGCACACTAACATCTAATAAATTCCTGCGATAAGCCACTTTTTTCTAACACTGTCATCATTCTTTTATCAGCACTTCCACCTCGAACAAGCAACACGTTAACACGCTGTCCTCTCGCGCGCCCAAGCATCCGTAACTTCATTAATCGTTCCGCGGTGTCGTATCCCCCTATCCGCCACCAGGCAAATGGACTTATCAAAACTGCAAGCCATTAGCACCGACTGCCGTTTTAATTAAACAGAACGGTACAACGAAATCTCATCTTCATCTCATTGTTATCTTCTTGCACTGGTTGTTCACCTCGTGCAACGAAAGTGAAATTAAAAATCAAACCGGCCGAGCAGTGGACAGAGGACAGATGACAAGCGAGCAGCAGGAACAATGAAGTAAGTGGAGATTAAAAATGGATGCAATGGAGCACATGGGATTAGATAATGAGTTTAAGTTTGTTTTACCGTGGATAAAAGGTGTTTGAAATAGTTTATTGTATATAGTCTTTGTGTTCTAGATAATAGAATGGCCGAATGGGTTTAATGATCCGGAATCTTAATCTGGATTACGGGCCTTGCTTTGGAATAATATTCAAGCTAAATATACATATATTCAATGCGTACTCTACCTACAGAATTTGCAACATTGATAATGATTTGTATATGAACAATTTTCCAGTTTAATATGTCGTTACTTTAATATTTCATTTGTAGTTTCTAATACTAAGACTTGAAGGAAAGAATATAAAGGAGAGAGCGTTATATGTTAATGTTATAGCAACCATCAGCATTTGGCTGTTGTACTATTTTTTCTGAACGTATGTACCGCGTAAATCCCTTCTCCAACCAGAATCGTGGCTTGTATGCGTCTGCCCTCACCAGGTTACATTCCCCTTGGCGCTAATATAAGCTTATGTTCTCTCCTTTATCTTCTTTTCTCCAAGACTAAGAATGATGCCGTATTAGAGGTGCTAACATTTTGGTTTTTATAATCCAATTTTATAATTTAAAAAAAGTAAATAAATATTTTATTTATAACATACTTTTTAAAATAAATAAATATATCATTGCGCTTTTTATAGTTAACATAAAACAAGATGAGAGTGATAATGCATGTACTGACAGAAAATAAGATATGAAAAATTTTAAAATAGTATCTGATTCTCTGATTTTTGTTCATTGTAATGTTATTCAAATTCAAATGATCAAAGTTATTCCAGAGACTCCACATTTTTGTATGTGTTTTATTACTTTTAAAAATACTTTTATAATCACTTTTCATAAATTGTCTAAAATTATTAATCAAATAATTTGTTATGTAACTTATATCGAGTGCTAAGATGTAATTAATGTATTACTATCACTATTATATATCACCGTACTGTTCCAGATAAAATGCAACATAGGTTATCAATGTTAAATGATCTTGTCATCATAATAAATAAATTAACAAACATTTCTAAAACAATAACAAGAATTGCAGCAAATAATCATTTGAATATTTTCTCCATTAGAAAACATCTTTAGCGTGTAATGATAAGTTTATTGATATCCTATATTACATTGTACCTGGAACAGTACTACTTATAACAAACTATGTAGTAATACTATTACATTAATGAAAGAAATGTATAAATATTGCATCTTAGCTGAAACTCACGGTATATCATATTTAAGCGGATATTTTTTTACAGGTGAGAAATATAAATGCAATTACTAACTACTTTTAAAAATAATTTATCTCTCTTTTAACTTTACCCTTGTGGGCTGACGACTGTGTTGACGACTGGTAACTGCATTTCACGCGTAAATTGAAGATCTACGAAAGCAGAGTACCATACTAAAAATAGGTAAATGGTGATGTTCTATTTATTTAATTTTTTTTTATAAGTCTCCATACAGTAAGTCAATTATACTAATATAATAAGCTAGGAACGGAATAAGCATAAACATTTATAGAAATAAATTTTTGATACTGCTCTGTAATTAGTGCATATCTTAAAATAATTAAATGAAATGTATAGTTGGTCAAGTTACTATCTTTTTACAACTATTGTCGTGGGTACACTCGAGCGAAAGTATAGGAAAATTTAACTTTGAAATATTTATAATTGCTGTGATTTCAGTACATGTTCAATTTAACAGGCATTACCAAATACGTATAACATAAATTAAAATGTGCATAACAAAATTTGTATGTTTGTCAATTATTTCTATACATAAATTACAGTTTACAGTGATTCTCAGAAGACGCTAGGCTGCGTACCCCGCACTTTTCTTTTTATTTCGCACAGCAAATAACTATTTCTACTTGGGGTATTTTCTTGTCATAAAGTTATTTATTTGTAATATATCATGTGGGCTTCGAACATGTGGTCTTTGATGTTTATTATGATTATAATTTTCCGTTTCTATTCATGTATGTTCATAACGAATGTTATTATATTAAGTATTATCTGCCGGCACATAATTAAAATATCTAATTTTTGAGTTTTGTAAGAGCGCAATATGGGCGTAAGTGGTGTATTGTTTGTTTAAAAGGGCTTGTAATTCTCGGAAGAAAATTAGATATTTAAATACGGAGAGTTGCGTGAACTGCAGTATTATTTTATATGATTGAATTATGGTAATTGAATGATAAATATGCATATTGGATGTAAATATTATAAAATGAATATAAACGAACAATTGTCTTTCAATGGTTATAAACCTTGCACACTTAAAATTGGTAACAACTTTTATCTTGTATCACTCATAAAATTTACAAAAATATCAGGTGTAACACCATCAGTTAAGTTGGTATTGACCCACCTATTTATTGAAACAACAAAATAATTATAGAAAATTAATATGAATTATTCAATTAATCATAGAAAGATGAATAAATTACTAGGTAGATAGATTTGTGGCTGTAGTAGCTTTATAGTATATAAGTAAGACTCAATCCAAAAAATTTTCCTACTCGAGAATGACACCCAAAATACAGCAATTAATACTGCTAAATATACACTTATTTTACTTTTACACGAGAATGTTCAACATAATTATTTTTAATTTAGATTAGAAACTGTAATTAGCACAGATCACAAGTTAATAATAAAATACAGAATTATAATAATGACATATATAGAAATCACAGACTGAAAGCTTGCAATGCGTCTAACATACATGAACAATAACAGAATAAAAACTTTTTAACAAATAAATTGAACCGACGAAAAAAGAAACTGAAAAGCGAAAAATAAAATAAACTTTTTTAGTCTTATAACTAAGCTCGTAAAATAATGTAACTAATTCAGGAGTTTAGTTTTTAAGACTAAACTTTTTAAATTTTTTGTGGCAACCTATATTTTTACCCTTAGGGGTATAAAAAATGAATAAACGAAATCAGATATCCCAGTACATAGTTATGCGTGGTAGAATCGGTTAACAGGTAAAAATTCAGTGGGAGGACAATCAAACATCCTTTATTTTCCTAACCTTAGAGAAGGATTTTATTTCAAATTTAAATGGGACCAACTTCGTGTTATACCCTAACCAATAAAAAAAATCATCAAAATCGGACTACTCTGTACAAAGTTATGCGTAATCATACATAAAAAAATATACGCGTCGACTTTAGAACACCTTCCTTTTTTCGTTGGTTAATAACAGTGCAAAAGCAATGTCCACACAAGGAAACATTAGCTGATTTACAAAACATTACCAAATAAATCGGTTCAAAAATAAAACGCTAGGTGGTTATGAATACATTTTCGTCCCGAATATGAACGTACACCTAATTTTAATTTAGCTGTAAATGAAATTAATTGACTTGATGTCATCAATTAATGTCGAAACGTCATGTGTTGATAGAGACACTTAAAGCCCGAGATTCAGATAAAGTTGACAATAACCCACATGTAATTATTAACGAACAAGCGGTGTTAAAACTTTACTGTATCAGGTAATTTACATTGCACTTTCTGTAGAATGTATTTGGTTATATCAGAAGGCCGAAGAACAGACAACAGCAAAATGAATATTACGGTCGCCCTCTTTCAATACCTTTCTGTGTTGCTCATCTCATCATCAATCAGTTTACCGCTACACCAAACTTCCTCGCCTGAATTCGCTTTCGCCTACACCGCGGCCAACAGGGCAGTTCCCACGCGTCAAGTGCGGCCACCGCGGCCACCGGCCACTGCGGCCTCTCTGCCGGTCAAGGTCCCGCGCCCGCTCCCGTGCGCCTCTGTCGCGGGTCGCGCTCGCTGTCATCGGTGTCACTCCGCGAAATAACTGAGGTTACACTGAGGATTCCGAGGATTTCGGTGGGCTGGATGGAAGGATGGCGCGACTACTAGGGTCGGGAGTTCATGAGAAAAGACTTGTTAACAGTGGTTGTGCTGCTGAAATTCTTTAGCGTAATGAATTTTTGTGGATTATGTAATAAAGAGAGATTAATTTCACGTGTTTTGATGTTGTGGAGAGTTCACGGTTTATAATACTGCTTTCAACAAGGACCATATTACATGAACTCTTTTTGTTTGAAACAACTTCATATAAAATGTCTGATGTAATCACTCCACACCATTCTTATAAATTATAAATATAATAAACCTTCATTGAAATACAAGTAGAAACACAAACAACATTGAAAAGTTCAGGGGACTACAAAAATGTATGTACAACTGAAGAAATATAACGTATACCGTCTAAAATAAGTAAATAACCTGGCAATTTAAATTTCCAAACTTAAAGCAATTCTAAAATAAAATAAATATATCATCACATCATTTCTGGGTGTTGTACGCTGCTCAAAGCAGATCTTCGTATTATGATATATTTTTGAAAGCGAAGTGCGGTTACCAGTCGTCAAAATACGCCCCCCCCAAAGATGGTAGTGGTGGAGGAGTCACAGGGGTAATTTTATGTGGTGAAAAATTTGGAAAATTTATCTGCTGTAAGTCTTGAACCGAGGATCTTTGATCCACAGTCCGATGCGTTACCGCGGAGCTATTTATCCCGTAAACAATTCTAATAACTATTATAAAAATAATTGACGATCGCTCAAAAGTAATATTTGATATTTTAATTTAACTTTTCTTCCAGAGACATTTAGCATGATGTCAAATTTAGTAGAATTCAATTAACATGTATAAAAAACAATTGACGATCGCACAAAACCGGAAGCAGTTTTATGAAAATACTGTAGAATCCTCTTTATACGTTACTGGAACCTTCAGTGTGACAGGGAAATAAGGTTCACTAGGTATACACTGAAACATTTGCAACCGTTCGCTTCTCCCGTTTATTACTAACTGTTCACATTTTACATCAACATCTTAATATTACGTGCCTTCATAACAGCTATTTAATTAATTACAATAATATCCTAACTCTACTATATAACTTCATTATTTCCAATACACTACAAATACAAATAACATTTTATTTAATTTTTCGCCTTTGATTTAATGTTTCAAAAAAATTTAAAATATTGGTTTGTGTGTAATCTAGATATCCACTTTTTAATTGTCACCCTAGTTAACTTCTTTTTTTTGCAGTGTCATGTAATGAAGTTATGTTACTTCATTTTTTTTTCATTCGTAACCATACAATATATCGATACATATACACATACGTCAGCATGGAATCAGAGAATCTCAATATAAGTAATTTCGTAAAAATCTCACATCAATCTTTATCATTATTGCGTTACTTCTTATTTTACATATAAGAAGGTAAAAAGGTTGATTAAGTAAATTGACAGTCTACACCTAAATAAAAAAGTAAAGTAGGTAACTGATTTAAAACTGTTATTTTTTCTGCGAAAAGTTTAAGAAATGTAGATTATATTCTGATAGGTGCTTACCAACATAAAAACACTAATTCTCCGCCTACGTGATGTCGCGTTTTTCACGTATCATTTACTGCAATTCATCAAAGGCCCGCGAAATAAAAATCTAATATCATCCTATAATCCTATTACATATAGATATTCCAAGAACACAAGTCTTCGCTTTTTCACTATCATAAAAAAACTTATATCTTACCGAACAAAAAAAAAGTTTTTTGTTTATAACTTAAACCAAAAATTGTCTTTGACACTTGATCTTGATAAAAATAGTTTACAGTTAATTATCCGATGTTCTAGCAAACTTAACTTGTCCATGGATTTAAGAAATTAAATACGAGTGGAGAGAACAGAAACTGACAAGGTGATTGGCCATTCTGACCATTCTCATTTTGGACAGTCACACGATTTGTTCCAGTTTCATTAGCTAATAGTATTCTCATTTCAGGTACTTCAATACACGATCATTCAATGTTTAAATCTCTGTTCAGACAATTTGATGGTTGGTAGATATTTCGTCAGATTTATCCTCTGATATTCTGTCAAAAATTGTGCACGCGAGATCTGTCCAAAGAATGAAGGCAAATATTTGTTACACCCAATGCTTATTAAATTGTTTGGATTATAAATCTATTGTTGTTGATATCCTTTAGTTTTTAAGGTTACTAATCAGAGACAATTGAAAGTTTTAATAAAAAAGAAATTAGTAGAAGAAAATTTTCGAATATGGCAATAGAATTTTAGAACTTCAGATTCCTTTGCCCTAAGTACGGTGTTTACCATAGAACTATTTACTTATCGAAGGTCTGTTTGTATGTTTATTTACTTTTATTTTAAAATTATTCTTGATAAAGTGGGAACAAATTTGTAGGTTGCCGAATTGAGAATGGATTAGTGGAAAGACTCGAAGCCTCCACTGAAAATCGATTCACTGGAAACTGGTTGCTTATCTCCCACGATCGTTGCCTTCCAATTACATCATTGAGTGATGTCGTATAACACGGGTTACTTTCATAATTCTGTATTTATTTTGAAGTTTATTGCTGGAATATAACTCCAGACGAACAAAATGTTGCTCCCACTGTTTTTCTCACATAAATCATGGATTCTTAGTGGCAAGCTTGACGGAGAAATCCATTCGTTTTGTAAACACACGCATGGTGAATAATTTTGTCACGTGTGCTATGGGATAACACCATAAAACATATTCAATTTCTTCTTTTAAATGCTAATTGATAGATGAGGATAACCGTTTGAAAACAATTCGCTTTTGCATTATTAATTACCCTGATATATTATACTTAAACTAAGAATACTTTTTGTCTGAAAAGATACACTAGGAATTTGAAAACCGTACTGAAACACGAAACGATTTCCAAACTGTATCAAAGCTTGTGACACTGAATCATCTACCATCGTCGGGAGCTTTCTCTGGAGTACAGGTTACTTGACGTTTAAACTACGCTAAAGAGAGAAATATTCTTCGAAGACATATGTTTTTTGCCAAAAGTATATTCTCTTTCAAAATTGTATATAAGGTTTATCAACAAAAATGTTTACTGCAATATCATAAACATTGAAAAGCTTGGTATTTCCGGAAATTAAAATCAAATTTTGCCCTTTGGTACAACTCATCGACTGATAACACGAGTTCGGTTTTTGGGTGTTTTAAAAAAAGTGTTTTAGCCTCTTTTTCGCGCTGTACAATTATTTAATAAAAAGAAACTTTAAATAGAAGTGGTAGATAATGTATTTCTTTATAACTTCTATCCGAAGCATTTCTTTATAAAATAATTTTAGAACATCGTACAGCACTAAAACCGAGACTAAAGAACTTCTTTTAGAATACCCAAAAACAGAGCTCGTGATACCAGTCGTCATTGTCTACTTTAATAATGGATCGTTTTAGAATTTACCGAATACATATTTAAAGACAGGCACCCATTTAAAAATGCAACAAAAATATGAAAAAAATGTAAAAAATTACAAATTTAAATTTCTGGGGGTAGTCAGGCTTTGAAAATAATTACCCTAATCGGAAGAACACGTAAATAAGACGATTTTGAGAGGTATCTATCTGGCCCAAAGTAAAATTTAAATATAACGTCAAATTTCTTAGACCCTTTACAGAACAAAATATATAATATACATAAATTCCTCCGTTTAAAAGAACGTTGCGTGCAGAACAATGCACTACTTGTTAGTAGGAGCAGTTCGAAATTAATCGATTATAATAATCGGCAGTGCCACAGGGCTTTACGCTGGTATGGCACATCACAGTTTGAACAAAGACTGCACCCTATGCGCTTTTGTGTAAAAATAGGTTTGGACATAGTGTTTTATACTACAGTTGCATAAGGATGAATTTGGCGCAGTATCAGTATTGCATTTTTGATAATTATTGGTAAGCACGTTTTACCAGTGGCGCAACAGGGATTATTTTTAAAAATTAAATTTCTTTCTTTTCTTTAACTATTCTTGCACATTCGACCTCTTGAAAATACAAATTGAGCACTATTATTATTTAAAATCCCACAGCCGATACTTGTCATATTATCCCTTATTCCAGTGGTTCTCCTTCTACTAATAATAAGCAAAAATATACCACTGACTGAAATCTGTGAAAGAATAGTGTAACATTCAAAACGGGTGTATGGTATGATGATATATTTATTTTTTATTATTGTGAACTGAAATTCTTTGTACAATGTTTTCACATATTTAACTACAGTTCGTAAACTTGTATATAATTAGCATAATACTCATATAGAATAGAAGCAGCATCTTTAGTGTATTGTGATGATTAACTTGTTCTTTTAGTATATTTTGTTAGGTATTTTATGGTTGTCAGTATCATCGAGATAAATTTAAATCTATGGTATAAGTTCCTTATCAGAATATTTTGTCCTATGGACAAATAATTTTCTTTTTAAAGTTTATTTATAATTAAGAATTAAATTTTGCTTCATTATTGATATATGGAATAAATAGGAATTACTTTACTATATTATTTATATATATATATATATATATATATATATATATATATATATTTGTGTTTTGTTCCCAATACTTAATCCTGCGCCTCTACCTTTTGGTGTAACCCTATTGTTATATTTAAAATGGTTTAAGTTAGTTCTTTTAATGTGTTGGTTTTCCATATTTTTATTAGCATCATTCCAATATGTTCCCAATAAATGTATTTAATAATTTTTGTGACACTTCAAAACGTATAGACGACGAACTATTATGTACAACAATTCTACTTTTCATAAATCTAAGGGTAACTCCTTGGAAAACCATTGGACTGTTAATCAAGAAATCCTCAATTCGAAAACCCAGAGTTGACAATTCCACCAACTTAGCTTGATCCCTGTGATTTTTCATCCACAGCAACATCTCACTTCACGCGTACAAATAAATCTCGTATTGAGATTTGCGAAAGTAGAGTGTCACATCCAAAATGGGCAAATGACGTGATGATATATTCATAAATAATATATTTTCGTGCGTGAAGTGCGGTTACCCATCGTCAAATTATGACCTCTAAAGACTTGAGTGGAGAGAGAACCATAGAAATACGTTTTAAATAAAAAAAATATTAGATTTAATCTCAAGAAAGAGGATCGAACATTTATTCAAATTCATTATGACAGCTAATATTATTTTGGATTCTCTCTGAAATAAAAGTATTAAAGCAGGCAACAGAATGGACGGTAAAATTTTGTGGTTAGAATATGTGGGTTGGATTTCCCGTGCGTACGTCCCTGAGAGCAGGAGGCAGAAGGTGTAGTGTTTATAGCGGCATAATAGAATCCGGTCAATTTTGGTAATGACCCATCGCATGTCCGTGGACAATCATAGCGGCTGACCCGCGGGGGAATCGACAATAATAACCACCGCGTTCGGTTCGCGTTCTGCACAGGAATAACTGTGCCAAAACTCGTTGTGAATTAAACTCTTATAAGTGGTTTCGGCCCCGAACACAAATAAAATGAGCAAAATTGCATCTGCGAAATTTGGTAAATATTCGTGAAATGGGCACAGCATCAATGTGCCAAATGATGCTGATGTTATTGTCTGCACTTAACACGTTTATGATACATTTCTTTTCGCCTCAAGGGGACGAAAGTGGGTGAAAGAATTCTGGGGGTAAATGCGGAATTTTGCAGTTATTATGTTATCACCGTTGTTCAGTTTAATAAATTTAAGTGGCTTCGTTCATTCGCTCTCCTCACGCATTTTAAGGCATTTCAAAATCTAGATAATAGATTATCAATCCTTAAGGAAACTATAAGAAAATTATTGCACTTATTAAAATATTGGCTGGTACTACGGTTTCTGTTTTTGGTTATTCTAGGACAGTGATGGCGAACCTATGACCCGTGGGTCAGACACTGACCCACGCAAGCTTTTTAACTGATCCACGATTGCTTTCAAACTTTTATTGCCATTTGCACCAAACACTTAAGAATTTTTAATCCCACTAAAAAATTTAAATCGTCAAACCGCGCCCATTTTTACCCGATAAGCAAATTGAATTTTAAAGATGTTTAAATTTTTTTAACTTTACTCTGGTACAAATGGGCATTAGTAAACCATGAGGTAGTACTAAAAAAATATATGAACAAAATTTAACCCACCTCTCAAGTGATTTCCGAATTTACATGAGTAGAAAATTATAGTATTATATTCGGGATTAGGGTCATTATTTACTCGTATTTATCTTATATCAAAACTGGTAATGGGATACATGTTAGATTTGCACCGGGGCACTTCTAATTCCTCCATCTCTAATTAGCGCACGTAGTTCGTATTATTTCAGTAGAGTAGTACGCAACAAGTTCAATCTACAAAACAACTAAATCTATTACCTTAGATATTATTTATAATTAGTGTAATCTTCGAATTGACAAAAACATTCGTCGAGGCACATCAGAAGCCAAGCTCCGACAATCCAAGAAAGCAACACCGGCATCAAAACGCGAATGCGATCATGAAACCAATTACAAGCTGCATTGACAAAACATGCCAAGCGAGACGAAGTTCCCACGCAGAAAACGACAGAAAAAATACGGAAAAATAAAATAACCGCGCGACAAGCGGAGAGAGGAGAATCTATAAACACTAATGAACATTAAAGATGAAACATAAATTAAGCAACACAGCGGCAGGTGACCCTAATAAGACGAAGAGGCAACAATGTTAATAATTAAATAAAGGAAGTGAAGATCTGCGATGCTTCGGAAGGCATTGTAGCATTTAAATTAATTGTGATTTTTAGATAGCGATGGAATGTTTAGATTTGTAATGTGTGAACGTTCAAGAATGTTTGATTATTAATTAAAATGTTTTGATGGCAATTTAGGCAAATGATGAAAGATAAAACACAAGAGAAGACGATTAGTTTATGTAGTAGAACTACAAATTAAAACTTCTTCTGGAAATATTAATATGGAAATAGTAAGTACATGTTTCAGTTTAAAGCAGCCCTCACATTAATTGATATACAAATACAGTTGACGCCAGGATTCGAACCCAAAGTCTCTTAGCACCTAGTTTAATGCGCTATCCCTTGCAGCCTTAATTCATTCTTGAAGATACTCAGAGTTTCTGTATCATAATTTTAAAGCACACTGATAAAAATATTTTCTTGGAACAATCCGATTTCGTTTTCATTGAAAACTTTTATAGGTTTAATAAATATTCTTGTATGAAAATTAATTTAGTTTTGAAAGAACATATAAAGTAAGACGAAGTAGTTTGAATATAGTAGTTTTAATTCAAAATGATATCGTTTGAAATAAAAACGTTTTGTTTAAAATTAAAACGACTTCTTTTTCATTATTTTTAAAAACAATGCAGAAAAAAGATGATAAATAATATTTACATTCAAAATTAAAATTTTTTTGAATTGAGCCTATTAATTTTGTAAGCAATAAAATTTTCTTCTTTCATGAAACAAGAAGTTATATTTATGAGTGTACGACATTCTATAGTTTTGTTTTTAAATGTCCAAAGAAACAAGACTCGTCTTCGACTGCATAAGTATTAAGAAAATATTTTAAATAATAATTCTAATTCAAATTTTAAATATTTTTCAATAATATGAATTCCATCATTTAGTGAATTTTATTTGAAGATACAAATAATCTAGAAATACTGCAATATTTGTATTTGCTACGAGATCAGAAACAGATTCAAGTAGCTATTTTATATCGTGTTTTTTATCCATACACAGCAGATATTAATACCTTAATTTATTGTTCAGATTATAATTAAAGTTCCCAGATCTTAATATTAAGCTTCTAATTTAAGATCTCTCTGAACATGCTTCGAATGAAATAAAGAATTAATCTCTTCCAGAGTTTATTAAAAATGCTAAAATATTTTGTCATCAAATAATAATTATTACAAGCGAGAATTCTTTTCGACATAAGATATTGTATCAAGGTATAAGGATGCATATTTTACGAATATAATCTAGTCGGAGAAGTCTTGACAATTTATATTCTCTCTGAATACGATTATAATGAGATGCGATATTATTGGAGGATTCTTTTGAATTGTACTGTTATTTTGAAACCACTGTCAACCACATATGTTACATAATAATTTTAATTTATGTATCTTACTCAAGGTAAATAGCTCAATGGTAAAGCATCGGACTGTGGATAATAAGATCCTCGGTTTGAGCCTCACAGCCAACAAATTTTCGAAATTAAAAAGCACAAAAAATAACCTCTTTGGCTCCTCCACCACTACCATCCTTGGAGGCCGTGATTTGACGGCTGGTTACCGCACTTCACGCGAAAAAATATATCATAAATCCGAGGTTATTTATTATATATTATTTTATTTATTTATTTGCATAAGCCGATAAAGATTCGTTGTACGAAATGGTTGAACGCCGTTGGCGTGATTTTAATAATTATTGTTGTAAGAAATATGTCTTCTCGAATACGTCAATTCTTATCTAAAATGAGACATATTTTATTATAGGTAATTGTTACCTTTAGATTGTCTTTTGGTTTTTAGTAATGGCATTAGCAAAAATTTTTTAAATGGAAACCGTAATTTTTATGATGAATATGGACAGAGCATGATATTCTAAGACCATATAAAGATACCATTTACTTATTTTGGGTGTGGCACGCTGCTTTCGTAGATCTCGGGAGGTCATATATTTAAAGTGAGGTTGCCATGTTAATGGATGGGAAACCACAAAGAAAAAGCAACTGTCAGTTAGTCGGTTGTGGGATTGGAACTGAAGATCTCATGATCTAGAGTCTCATGGATCCAATGTGGTAACAAAATTAAAATTTATCAAGGAAAATATTATATGAACGTTCTCATTTGTAAGTAGGACTCTAGTTGTAGTCATGTTTTTAGACAAACATAATGAATTTTCCAAGAAGCTATTTACATGTCTTCTTCTAATGTTCCTTTCGTGTTTGTATTGTTTCTATTTTCTTGCTGACCACACGTGTGGTCGATTGTATTACACAAAGTGCGTAAGAAACGTTTCCTTTTCAATTCATTCATAAACTAAGATGTTCATTGAAGTAAACGAGTGCTTCAGGCCGAAGTAAAACTGTTGCTACTGCTTATTATCCAAACATGTATTTACTATTTAGCTATTTCCCACGAACGTACAAAAGATTTCCAATGTGAATTATTGTAATTAAACTCAAGTAGCTTGTAGTTTTTATTTGTTTTATGTATATTTCTTATTCCTTTCCTGTAAATACGTAGGTGTTCTGCAAATATAAATAAACATAAAGTAATAATATCATATGAGGTATGATATATGATCATTATTACAAATACAGAACAAAATTAATTTTAATTCATTAATTTTCAAACACATGTAGAGATATACATAAACACGCCTTACCGCGAGCAATTATCCAATTCATTAAATTCAATTTGTCACTCAATTGTTTTAATGTCAAATTAGGCTAAAATGTCAACATAAGGAACACATTATATTAAAAATTTCGCCTGAAGCGAGCTTATGTATTTGGAACGTATGTAATGTTACGGTAAATTAATATTTGTTGATATTTATCAGTCTTACAAATTATTTGATGTCCTTGCTTTTGATCATTTCAAGCGAACTAATCATATTACTGACAAAATTAATCGTTTTTAGATTTCCTACACCAATAAATATGTGACATTAAAATAACTGATAAAATTAATTAAGACTTTAAGATATTATAAACTACAAATTAATTTCTTAATTAACATAATGGGAAAGAAATAGTCTGCACCTTTATCATAATTTTAACATTTGCATTCAGAGAGTTTTTACTGTTGCTACGGAAATCATAAAAACCACATGTAATTTGCTAATAACGTTTTATTACTAGATTAAACCCACGCAATTTGACAACTTATCTAAGGAACAAACCTGGAGTAACTATCGCACGACTTTTTATTCTTATGAATCAGTATTTAAATATTTAATAATTGCATTATTCTATAGAACAGTTCTTTTGTTTATTCTCATAGCAACGTGGATTTTGAAATAATCAAGCGTCAAATTTATTTGAAAAGCTAAATCGTACGGGAATACTTTGCCAGTGTCTAGAATAGTATATTGTACAACAAGCATAGAATGGTATTTATTT
This sequence comes from Poecilus cupreus, assembly GCA_963942605.1. Taxonomy (NCBI): domain Eukaryota; kingdom Metazoa; phylum Arthropoda; class Insecta; order Coleoptera; family Carabidae; genus Poecilus; species Poecilus cupreus. The sequence goes on from OZ012718.1 coordinate 9,499,800, forward strand.
CCTACGAGTATAAAAGTTTCTAGCATGAGCCGAAGGCGAGGAGTACGGTTTGCGAATGTGGAATATGCCATTCCGCTACCTGTTGTAGACTATACTTTCTATAACAAGATTTTGGGAATTATACAGAAAATACATATACAAAACTGTTGAAAACGTCAAACTCAAATAAATAAAATTAAAACAAAGAGACGTAACCGAACTAAGATACTTCATATATCGCGCAAATATGCGGCTCTGATTGGTTGAATTTATTCCAAACGCGGCGTGTGGAATGATAATTGTTCCAATTAAATTTTTTATTTGTGGAATGCGTAGTTTCCAAAGCAGTGTTATAGAAAAGATATTCCCGTACTGTTATTTATCTTACGCACTTTGCGGTTCGAAAACATACCGGTAAGGAGTCAGATTTCGTCCAATCGAAAAAAAAAAAACATTAATAGATAAACATTTTGTGATTGTACATTTATTGTGTACATTTTGAAATGCAAATCTAAATTTTGTAAGGTAAATACCTATGGGTAAATTTTGGCAAAATATAATTTGCCTGTTATTTACATTCCTTTTACTTTCGTTCTAAATTTGGTCGACTACATACTTCATGTTCCCTACACACCAAATTATTGTCTACACGTTTACAGCCTCGTGTGGCAGATTGGGGGTTGGTCAGTCACGAACCTAGAGCTGCCTCGTCCTCGCGTTTTAAACACGCACACGTCGTATCTGCACCTTGCAGCAATAGAGCAGTTTAGTTCATTCAGAAACTTGAGCCTGACTCTAAACGCTTGGCTAATTGCCACCGTTTAAGGGTAAAACATTACAGCGAGGAACAAATGCTGTACGTTATTGCCATGGGCAAATGTAATACGGCTTTCGTGTTAAGCTTTAAGTGAGAGTGAAGATTTTAGGAAGAAGAAGCTTGGTGGGTAAGCCATACAATATGTTTAATTTAGATCTACAGTTTATCGGTCGCTCCAAGCAATTTGGATGGATATAGTTTTGGTTTTGAGTTGGCAGTACTGAGATTTGAACTAGATAACATAAGCATACAATACGAATGTAGTAATCGCTGAACTACACTTAATTTTTTTAGTTGTTTTTTTTTTTTTTTACTTTCTACAATATAATAAATGTGTAATAGTCTAATCGATATTTCTAATTTTCTTACTTTGATGAATCTTTACGTTTCAGGTCCTTCTAAAACTTAATCACTTATACCTGTTTGCTGCAAGTACCACAGCAAAACTAAAATGATTGAGAACAACCATTACAGATTTTAGCATTATATTAAAACAGTAATCTTAAAAGAAACCTAAAAGTCTGCAGTATATCCGTATGGTGTGGTTTTTTAAAGCTTACAATATTTTTTTAATATTATATACGTTTTTAAGTATACTATAAATGTGAAGGAATCTCAGTGCATAAAATTCCATGCTATTTAAAATTCTAGACAGACTACAAAATCCTGCACAATATGTAACAAAGGAACTGAAATTCTCCGGACATAAATAATCCAACAAAGACAATACACCAAGCAGTATTTTCATTTCCATTCATTGGTCCCCGTTTACTTGGATCCCGTTAGAAGCGGTTGCAGCGGAGTCATTGCACACCAGCAGGGAATACAGAGCCAAAGAATAGAAACACCGCCATCGCCAACTACGAACATTACTACGGCAAGTGTAGTTGAAGACATGGAGTCAGCGCTTTGTGCAAAAGCGAGAGACAAGTGATAGTACCGCATAATTTTTACAAGTTAACGCAACAATCTTGATGCCGCCAAATGTCATTACGAAAATTAAAAATAAATGTACTATACAATCCCAATGTACAATAAATATATAAGAAACTTATTCATTTGCTTACCAGCGCAAGATACAAAAGTCCTTGAAATCTGCAACCTTTGGTGATCTGCCATCGAAGTCTCCTATGTATATCTACAACAAATTAACTAAATTTTAGATATGCGAATAATCAGTTTATTTATTTTATTAAATGAATAACTGGAACAGGGCAAAAACAAAACAAAACAGCGAGCGAAATGTTTATGAAGTTTGTAGAGACCTAATTTTGTCTTACATCCTATTCGTATATTATATAATTTAGATAGATGTAAATAAAAGTAGATGCTATCTTAATAAATGAAAATAATTGTAAAATGAAGTAAAACAAGAGTTTAAAAGATTTAATTAGCAGACACATTACGACTTAAATCTACAATTACAGTGATTTTAATTACAGGAAAGGTGATGTTATTTTGCATACGAGGTACACAATTATTCACAGTCAAGAACAACTAGTGCACCGCATTGCTGCACAGCACACTTGATTCAATAAAGTAACCATGATGTGTAGCACAGTTTGCAGTAGTTTAATTGTGCTAAATAACAGGCACTGTTAAGGGAAATGCGCAGATTCCCCGAAGCATGTGCCGAGTGCGAATGATATTAACTACCGCGCAAGCCTTAATTACCAGATCTTGATACTTCATTATGTTAAGACTTACTGACGCAATGCGAAATCAGGCAGGCTGACGGACCCAATTTAAATATTACTCGAGGAAGATATGTATTTACACAGTACTGTGTATAGAATATTATCATTATCATGCGTTTAATCCATCTCTACTTTTCCCCGAATTCGGTAATTGAAATATTTTTGTAGTCAATTTATTCCCCTAAAAGTGCAGGCAACAAAATAACGAAAACAGATGTTTACAATTTATCAAAATTAATTTTTTGTAAATAATTATATAAAATTTCAATAGTTAAAAGATATATCTCGTCAAATTGTTTTTCATCTAGGTATGTTACGAATAAACAGTCATTGATTTGAGGATAATTTTTTTTTGTAAGCAAAGTATATAAAAAAGGATGAAATATGTTATGAATTGAATATCAATGTGAGTAGATGACACATTCTTAGCTACTACCTATAGAAAAGATTTTATTTTATTTGCTTTGCGAAGTGGTCAGAGATTCCTCTTAATGGGAAATAAGAACTAAACCCAGGAGTCTAGAGTACACAATTATTGTGGCAAATATAAATAAATTTATGCACAAACTGATAATAATTTGGTTTATTTGAAATCGGCACTAAAGTACTCAGAAATCATCATTTAAAGTTTAGAAATCGTCACTAAAGTCATATTATACAACGATTTTGAGCAATCCACTGCTGGCAACCGTTAAATAATTATTGTACAAGTAGGATAATTTTGGCAGATATATGGACGTACTACAGTAAATTTATATGTAACATGAAACAAAATGTGCAAGAAGAATTAACTAATTAATTCCGATGACGAAATTGAGGACTAAACATATAATTTTGAGTGTTATTTACGATAACTTCACTTCTCGAGGTTGGCAACACTGACTGTCAGTTTCAATTGACAACTGACAGATGTATAAACTTAACCTATATTGTAATTTTTTACAGTTTTTTCGAATTTTAGATTTTAAATAAAACTTAATATGTACCATTTTTATCACTCACATGGTTTATTTTGATTTTTTATTGAACTTCAGTGCCTGGATATATAAATAACTATTATTCTTTCCGATACAGTAATGTCCATTCAATATATTAAAATCTTGAAAATTTTTTAAAAGATTTGAATAATTATTTTAAAAATATGTCAACAGATGCAAAGTACTTGCAATGCAACATTTAATAATTTTTATTACTCTAGTCCACTTCTCATAATTGCAATTATTATAAAATTTACGACAATGTTTAGAAGCCTCTCAGCTTTTAGTGCTATTCAGGATGCTAAATTAATAATTTTTACATATTATCTTTATTGGCTAATAAGCCATGAAAATTCTAACACAACCCGGGTAACTTGAAGCTTGGGTATATAACATATATGTAGTCGGGAACTTCAAACCACAAAAGTGAGTATGCGGCACCACGTAAAGAGAATCGTTAAAATTTTGAACTGACGACCTTTGCTACAAAGTGGATACTCTGAAGCCGCTATCACTATTTCATGCAATTCTATTACGGTGATTCAAATTAAAACAACATTTACCGGCTGACATCTTTGCCAGAGATGGCTTGGGGATTTTTACATTTACTTCATGATTTCATTATATTTATAACAAATAACATTTGCAAAAGTTTAAGCTTAACAATTAACTTTTATTTATTAGAGGGAGACTTAAATATTTAAAGACTAATTACTTAAAATTTAGTCTATCATAAAGCATTAAAATCATTTGTAGATAGACTATTCATATTGAGTGCAATGAATGAACGGTCTATGAAGATCATCATTAAACTTCTAAATAGAACGATTGTTTATGGGTGACAATGTTGCAGATTTCATAAAAAAAAAACAACGTCTAAGTTTGATGCGATTGCTTCCTATTTTCGAGAAATATAATATGCTTTTAAAATGTATCGAGAAAAATCATTACATAAGGCGATTTCGACTGGCACCGGTTAGTACTTAGTCACAGGAATGGTTAGTAAATAGAGTAACCAATTGATTTCGACTGACACTTTTATGACGTCATATGTAAACGGTGACATGATTGGTTGAATTTCACTTGTTATAATTTCAAACTAGTACGTTGTCATATTTTTTATGATTTCTGTCAAATTTGATTCATATCATTCATGATTCATGCGTATTCAGTAACCGTTCGGTCACTGTGACGTCATTGTTTGAAACCAACCAAACACGTAACCGGCAAGTAACTACAGTTTATTTTTCTTGTGGTGCGGTTCACGTCACTATCTTCTTTCTCACTTTCTCCCACTATTGATGTAGAAGATATAGAGATAGAAGATAGTGACGTGAACCGCACCACAAGAAAAATAAACTGTAGTGTCAGTGGAAATCGTCTATCAGGATGGCGATAGAATGATAAAATAACAAAAGACGAAAAAAACTCACCATTACAATCTGGAGAAATGAAGAAAAGGAATGTAATATATGGTAGAAGAAACTGAATGCTTCATTCATTGAAGAGTTCAGATGGCAAAGAAGAAAGTTCAATAAAGCATGGTAGAATATTGTTACAATCATTTTAAAATTATTATACACTGTTGGACAAAAAAATGAGACACTTTTTCATCGTACATTAATTAAAATGGTATTGTTTCTTGGTTATTACATTTTAATTCTATTGTCTTTTCAAAGGTTGTCATCATCAACCATTTAATTAAAATTTAATTGTAATCGTAAAAATATGTGCGACTTATTCAGACACCAATAATAAATGTAGAAGAACTATGAATTGTAATAAAGGGTATGAAACAAATTATTCGTCATCTTATTCTATTCATGGCTCGACGTAAGTACATAGAAACAAGCAGTGACAATCGCGCGTAAGACTCGGGTTTTACTAAATTTCTAGTGTTATATGTTGTTTTTTAATGTAAAATTTTAATATTCTATTTTTCTAACATTAAACAACTTCAATGTATTTCGTCTGTATATTCCTATTATTTGTTGGAGTTATGAATTCAACAACCGTTAATGTTGTGAGGTGAAATCGTGAAATGCTATTAAAAACTGTATAATACTCTTTCTCAGCAGGACATTTACTTAAATCCAATCCTGCGTTTGCTAAGGCAGTGCGGAAAGTCTAGTTGGACAATAACAATATATTTACAATATTGTACTATTACCGCAAATTAACATACCTTACACATTTTAATTAATATGCAAATTATCGAATCCGCCCACCAACGATCACTTAGAAAATAAAGATATCAGTAGCAAAGTCCGTTTCATATATCAAAATCGCGTTGTAGCCGCCTTGGATATTGCGTGAAACTCGTAGTGTTCGCCTCTAATAACATGAATTAGGCAGCCATCGGCTCGTAATTGCCCATTTCGAAATACCGTTCGCGTTCGTTCGGTAGCAATTGTGCTTTCGATAATTAAAAAACAGGAAGTCATTATTATAAAACGCATACGATATCTGAATTTTAAATGCTTCAAATTACCGTTTCAAATTTCAATCGGCTGCCACTAGTACGCCGCTGCTGTTATTAATTTTTTTTGAGGAAAATAATTTCGGCGGAACGAAACAAATGATATGATAGTGATTGTTGTTTGTCGTTTGTTTGACGTACGCATAAGTGGACAGCACAGGAATCTGTTCTGCTTTCACGGAACTAATGATTATTGGGGGAATTTTTCATCGTAATCTGACAGTTATTGAACTACGTTTAAATTGAAAACGTTTAGGGCAAATTAACAACCGCCCATTTGCAGGACATTGTATCTTCTTATTTTGAACCTAAATCTTAAGAAACAAAATCTGGTGTTTTCATACGACTTTCTTACCCCTAAATTTGAGTATTCAATAATTACACTTGATACATGTTTGACATATGTCATAGATGTTTCAGTTTTCTGTTTATTTGTTATAATAACCTTGATTATAGAATTATTGTACGTATTTGCATAAGGAGATAAAATTCGGTGCATTCAAATTTAGTTAACTAATTGTTTAACATATATCAAATAATTTGTGTTGAAAAAAAAAACATTTGAAATTGAAAGGCGAGTATCTGCCCCATTGGGTGATTCGGGTACATTTGTTCGAAACATGAATGTATCTAGACATGCTTGATTTAGTGTGTATAATGGTACCTATATTGATGTATGGTTCTGAATGTTGGGTGTGGGTGAAAAAACATGAACGACATATAAATGCTGTGGAAATGAAGTATTTGAGAGGAGTGTGTGGGTATACGACATGTGATTGAGTCCAAAATACGTTAGTGTACGGTGAGGATGAGATCTGGAAGAAAGATGTTAAAAAAGAGGGAGTGAATCAATTGGGGTGGTTTGACCATCTCAAGCGGATATCGAATGAAAGGTTGGTGAAACTAATACATGCAGGAGACATTGAGGATGAAGAATTGTGTGGACGTCCAAGGATTAAGTGGTTCGATATGATTGATGGTATGTTACGTCAACAAAAGAATAGCACTATGAAAATGCCAGGAGGAGGTGTAAGTAGTGTGCCAGGACAGGAATATTAGGAGGATATTGATTGTTTGTGCTATTCTACTATGTGGGATATAGCATGATGTTATGTATGTATGTATATATTTTAATTAAAACCAAAGCGAACTTATGGTAAACTACCAAATTGCAAACTGCTTTTAAATAACTCAAATACTCTTCAAGTAAGTTCCTCATAATTTACTTCACTATTCAGGGAAATGATTATTATTACAAAAATAAATATATAAAGCTCTGTGTTCGTACTATTCTATCGTAAACATTTTGAGGTGAAGAGAGCTAAAAGCTTGGTACAGAATGCAACTCGCGCAGCATCTCAATCCCTGCGCAGTACTTTACGACTCCGCGCACGCATAGTTGCGCAGTAGTGCGTGCGCAGTGCGTTATCTTCTGCCGCTTTTTGTTGCGATCACTTACGCTCGCTGTTCCCGAGCACCTAGCCGCCTACTAGTGACTAATTAGCGACTAACTTGGCCGTGGCTGTGTTTACAGACCACTAACCAGTCAGTCAGCTGGAGCCGTGCACTCTCTGCGCTGCTGCAGCGTCCTCAGCTTCGGAGAATTACAAAACAACGCATGATTTCTTCCTTTAGCGTCCGCCATTCCTTGCGTGCCAGTACGGTGCACCGTATTCGGGCAACGGACGCGCTGTGCCCACTGTGCGTGCACCTAAGTTACGGATTGAATATAAATATCGGTGTTTATTGTTTTTGCAAGCGTACGAGATAAAATGGGAATGTTTGTTATCTTGTCCCACACAGAATGTTTTACTTTCTGTATGTAGGTGTTCGTTTTGTTTTTTGATCTTGTTAATAAGTTGTCGTTAGGTTTCTTTGTGTGATTGACGTTAAAAATAATTATTGGTAATTAAAAATAATGACGATCGTTGCTATTGGTATTTCTGTATGGGCTGGTGCTGGACTTTTGAATGCGTTTGAACCCAAAAAAAGTATACGCCTGAATAAATTAAACTGTTATTACAGACATAAGATTTCATAATACTACTGCAGTCATAATACATTAAAAATATTTTTTGCAGTTCAATCCTATTAAATCCATAAAATACGAGAAAGAAATACAGGAACGCGAGTACTTCGAATGGTCGTCTAATAGAAAATAGATAATCGGGGTCTGATACTATAGAGCTATTTACCTCACTGGAACATACTATATTATTTTTCTCAAAATTGCCACGAAACTTTACAAAAAAGACATTTTTTCATCCATCCATTCACACACTCAGATATCATTGGAAACAGAGTAATCCACCAATGAAATGTGCCATTGTTCGTCACGTGTCTGCGTTTAAACCAATTCTGTCATTACAATCTGGAGAAATATGTAGAAAAAAGGAATAGATTATTCTGGGCGAAAATCTCTGTAACTTTTGTTTTTCTTGACAAATGTCAGTTAGTTAAGTTAGGTTAGCATGACAGTGACTTATAACATATGTTAAATGCGTTATTTAATTTTGTGAATACAAAAATAATATATTTAAATATGAATCGAGAGTTCTGTAATATTCTCAATATATTTTCATTTTCTTGTTATATTATTAGTGTTGAAAATATTCTGATTAGTATTTTCTATAACACTGTTTTGGAAACTAGGCATTCCACAACTAAAAATTGTTATGGAATCACTAACATTCCATACGCCGCGTATGGAATATTTTCGACGAATCAGAGCCGCATATTACCGCGATTATGATGTATCTTGATTCAGTTACTATGGTTACGTCTGTTTGTTTTAATTTGATTGATTTGAGTTTTATATTTGTATTTTTTGTATATTTCCAAAATCTTGTTATAGAAAGTATAGTCTACAACATGTAACGGAATGGCATATCCCACACTCGCAAACCGTAGCCCTCGCCTTCGGCTCGGACTACAAACTTTTTGCTCGCGTGGAATATGTGCCATTCCGTTACTTGTTGTAGAATATACTATTTCATGATTACTATACGCTCTTATATTATTTTTCCTTCCAGAACAGAAGAATAACATAATTGCAAAAAAGAGCCCTATAAAATACTATGAAATATACTAGTTAAATGTTTGTTACAATGAATAACTATAACTATAGAACATCGTAAAATTTCTACATTTCTCTTTTACGCCAAGATTTATACAACAACAATACTGTGTATGGATACAATAAACCCATGTTACAAAACACACTGCAATTTGTATGACAATAGTAATTTTTAGTAGCGGCTTGTTAAATTGGTCCAATTTAGTTATTACTCAAACGTATGCGGTACAGTATATGGCATATTTCTCTGGCACGTGTCATTTAAGCGCAATGACAAGACAGATTCGAGTGTATGTAGAGAATAGCGAGTGTTTGAAAACACTTGGGGAATGTGGCACGCAAAAGGGATATATTGGCGGGAATGCGCGTACGAAATCATTAATCAATTGTCTGTGGCCGGGAGAATAATTACTAATCTGCGCGAGCGTGGGTTAAGTTGTTCAAGTATGTTAAGCTTGTTAGTAATGTGCGATAGTTATTTAGGTGAAATCAAAAATTTAGAAATTGATACGGACACTGGGAACTGGTGGGTTGAGGTCGACTGCATTATTACATTTGTCTCATTGTAGAACGCATTTCAACTTGGACTGTTACGATATTTGTCTATGTAAATAGAGTAATTATAATTCCAAGAAATTACAGGGTGTCAATATTTCAATTATTAGCAATACATATATCAAGGAATGGATGATCAGATTTAAAATTTGACGATCACTGCGAGTAAACAATGTGTCAAATTTAGAAAAATTGTAACATTAATTAGAGTGTATTTTACTTATTTGTCGAAGCAAATAATTTAATGATTTCTTACTACTGCTAGTTGTTAACCCTTTCCCTTCTCAATAACAATTTATGGGTTCAAATCTTGCCACGTACAGCTAATAATTTAGAATCCATATTATATAACAGCTGTTTCAGATGATCGTGAAGAAAGTCTTATTTTCATGAGGTAATACTAAGCAAGAATAATTTACAGTATTATTATTTATGTTATCATGACTATATTCCAATAAATTTTTATTTGCAGAAAGTAGTTTTTTCAGCAAGGTTAAGGGGCAATGTTATAGAAGACATAAAAGCAACAAAAATCAACTATACGAACGACAGGAAAAAATGGAAATAACAGGCCAAAAAATTCTGATAATTTTGTGGAGCCAGTGAAGATGATAAAATAGTATTTATGTACTAGGGAAATCAAGTGCATAATTTAATCCTAAGGGTGAAGTTAATTTCACGAGCCGTAGACGAGGGAAATAATCACCTGAGGTTAAAAAATTTGTGTTCATTTTAGTGACAAAATCTAGAAAAACATATATAAACAATTCGAAGCCTTCAGCAAGTGATGTGACAAAAAAAGTACAAAAATACAAGGAAACTCTAGTGCTAGTTAGTATATTTTTATATACAATCAAAAATTGTGGAAGCTTCTACAATTTGAGCGCAATATTCGATGTTGATGGCAATGTTGCTAGTTAGAAATAATACTGATATAATCATGATCCCAAAATTAATTACTTTCGTTAAAAGAAAAAAAAATGGTGACTATTAACGTAAAAAGCCAAAAATACATCAGAACAAGTTTATCAATTCTTGAAAAATACACCAGACAAGGAATTATTTAAGGATCAAAGTAATTAATATTTTTGAAATTTAATCCCTCCAGAATTAAAAGTGACACTACAATCCACGAAAATGAAGAATAATTTATGGCATTTAAACCCGAAAGTGCAAAAAAGAAGATTTTAAATGTTAAACATAAGACAAAATTTTGGCGGATATACAAGAGAATTTTCTAGCTTCCTTATTCTATTTATAATTAACTCTTCTCCAATAGGAATTAAATTTCCCTTGGATGTGACTCTTACCAGTGCAAAATAATCTAGGATGAAATTTTCAATGATCATGACAAATTAGATAATTTAAATTCCAGCAGGAAAATTACCAAAATATGAGAGATGTGTCCTATTTCCTCTAGTTTTAGGTTAAATATCATGGAACAGCATAAACGAGATTAAGTGATAACAATTTCAGATATGATGTATTCTGCTTCTTCCTTTATTTAGCTGTAGATATTCAACTTTCTCTCCATCGTTTAGGTAGCAATCCTAAGGAACAGTTAGTGGATGGTTTGAAATCTTTGCTCATTTTTATTGAGGAAGTAAGAAAACAATATCACCAGTATCAATTATGAAAAATATTGTTCAGCATAGTCGCAAATCGCATTTCTTCGCGAATTAGTAACAATTCGTATCCATCATTTCAACTATTTCTGTATCTCACAAATGTCTTTGATACCGCCGACTAGTAAGAATCCAGAAGAGATTCTTCTCCTTGTAGCAGATTACAAAACCACTTCGCAAGCTTGCAAAAACGCCACTCTGTGCCATATTTAGAAAAAAATATCCGTGGAATTGAGCATAAGTGAAACACCCCGTATGGTGCACAGCTTGGCAACAAATCCGTACAACATTTAGAAAGAAACCATGATTGATAATGTTCGGTCGGTTTTTGCTTTGTTTGGTTAGGTCAGTTCGCTGGACGGGTTACCGCTGCGCGAGCAGAAAATACCAGCTTTATATGTCGCGGCAGCGTGTGTTGTATGAATTTAGCCGTGAGTTGAAATTGCTATTGATTTCCGAGTGCATGTTTCATAGGATCAACTACTTACATACAAGACCTTATATAGATATGATATTGACATTAAAAGTGACGATAATATCGCTTGATACTTTGAGACGAATGTTTCTAGGTCATGTAGAAGAATAGCGCGAGAAATCGAAGCTGTATCAGGTAGTTATATCGGGAGATTATTGTGAGTTTGATTGGTTTGAGATTGCAAGCCGTAAATCCCGCCAATGATTTCGACAGTAGCGTGAAGTTGAATGTATTTTGTTTATATTTTGAATAACTTACAATGACTTTTATTTAAATATGTTGAAACTGCGATCTCGAAAATTGGGACATAATTTATACACTTGTAAAATAAGTGTAATAGTTGTTATTTGCTCTGATTATAATTGCTTTGTTGTGAAATTTGCCGTCAATATGCAAGTAAAATTACCTAATAATTTTTGTAAAGATATTTTTATATAAAGAGATTGAGAGTGGATTGCGTGGGTGTCCAAGAGATTCAGGTATGATTGATGGTTTGTTGCCTCCACAAATGATTCCAAATGTGAAGAATAGACGAGCATGTATTAATCGCACTATGAATGTGGCAAGGCGAAAGTGGTATACTAGGATAGGAATGTTTAGAGGAGATTGGTGTTTCAGGGTTAGTTCTACGGTAGAACTTCTGAAGTTCTACCCCACTATTTGTGATTTAGCGTGCTGTCAATGTCAAATTAACTTGTCATCATACTTTAAAAATGTGGCAATAATTAAAATATTGGATAGCAGTCAAAAATAAAAAAGAAGGCAAATGTGTTGCCGAAACCGGTAGAGGCCGATTTTTAATAAAAATTTATTGACTGCTATCCAATAGTTTAATTATTGTCAAAAACATCCATCTAGTCGAGAAGCTTCAGATTCATACTTTAAAGATGTTTACTAATGAAGAAACAATTAGAATGGTTACTTCGTACAATTCTTGGTATGCTTTGAGAAATATTTGCTAATTTATTTCCTGAACGTCCAAGATCAAATCCTTCCATAAACTATGTACTATGCACGGTGATATATGTAACTCGTATCCATAGTAATACATCAAAGACACTAAAGACAGATTAGTAAATATTTTATCTTAACTGCAACTCAAGATATGTAAGGCATGTCAATATATAACAACGAATTAATCAAATCATTTTGCAATTACATATTTTGAATTTGCCTATTTTCATTTAAGAACTGATTAATTTTGGTAGCAATGCATTAATAATTGGTAGTTTACTTGAAGACCTGTGAAGTTGTTGAGCATATTTCAGTAATAATTGAATAAATTTTCATTTAAAAATTAATATTTACGGGAGATTAGGTTTACTCGTATATTGCGGTTACTCTTAAAAAGTTTGATGCGAAAAAGTGAAAATATTAAAAAAATATATTATTTTCAAAATAAATGTTGTGCCTGTAAATATAAAAATGTAGCATCACTTCTTCCAATCTATATGTGTGGCAATTACAAGAAAGCAGTGAACCACAAGAACAGAAATTTAAAGATTTGCAAATACAAATAATTAATCTACATATGAAGGATGCGCGGTAAATGGGTAGTGAACATAATATTAAATAAGAGGATGTAGGATATAAGCGATATTATGTAATATCTCCAATTTTTATTTGACACTTCTTTATATTTTGACCCGTTTAGAAGATATTATTTGCTGGAAGTTAGTGTTGTACCATTATATGATTTTAAATGACATTAACAAATCATATAGTTCAGAGTACTACTTTTTATTTATTAAGAATCTGTAAAAGCAGGGTGAATTTATATTAGATGAACAGTAAAATACAAAATTTGAAATAGACGTAATTTGTATGCGAATGAAACATTTCTAGGAATATAGACACAATTAAACAATTTACATTGTGTATCTTGCCATCGCAGTAGAATTTCTGCAGAACGAATTAGCATTTCCAGCAAATCGACCACAAATCAAACATTTCGCAATAGATTTACAAGGTAACACCCTCGCACAATCTATCCATAACCCCACAGCACTCGGCTCTGCAAATGACGCAACATAATAATTCCACGACGACGTATTGTTTCACTTATACTTAACAATACAACAAGAACAGCAACAACGCCAAGCCACAAAGTAGCTAACCTACACAGGGTGCCGACCCTATAAATAACAAACTACAGCGAATTTATTTACTCCCAGGACTAGTGCAGCCTCACTTGGAGATATACACATAAATATGACGCGACTCTGCTCTCCTACACGCTGCACGACACGCAGCTTACGCCACTATTTTATGGTGATCCTATACTGAACGTTCGACGAGAGAATTTAGAGAAGGTGGAAAGATCAGAAATAATTATTGAGTGATTAGCTGCAATATAATTTAGCAAAATACTTTTTTACCACTACTAGCCAAACAACCTCTCTTTTGAAGTCATATATTTGTTTTTTACTACCGTCTGTTTCATAATACCGAAATAGGTTACTAATGAATTATTATTGACCTGAAATATGTTACTTTATTATGAAGCATTTTGGCGCTTTAAAAAACAACTAACTTGAAATATTTTCACATGTCTATATGCCCTTTTAATGAAACAGTCGATTTCAATATTGAAAACTTGAAGCCTTCTTATTATGTGTTTGCTCCTGGAAATATACTAGGAGCACATATTCGAAGATTTTAGTCACCTTTTTTCATTGTAGACACCATTCTTTAAAACATGTGTACACTTTCATATAAAGAGTGTAATTTTTTAATATTGCTGTAAATTTTTATCTGTTCTCTTTACAACAAAAATGTAAATACAAAAGTTGTTCAGGATTTAAAAATCATTCAATAATGCCCGTTTGGTTGCCTAAATATTAGTATTTCACTATAGGTCAATCAAATTAAATAAATAAATATATTATCACGCCATTTACCAATTTATTGGTGTGATACCCTGCCCAAGGCAGATCTCGGTATAGTGATATATTTTAGCGGTTACCAGTCGTTAAATCACGGCCTCCAAAGATGGTAGTGGTGAAGAAGCCACATGAATAAATGTTTCTGTGAAAATTTTCGGAATTTCAAAAATTTGTCAGCTGTGAAGCTCGAACCGAAGATCATATGATCCACAGTCCGATCTACCACGGAGCTATTTACCGCATCAATCAAATTAAACTTAATATTTATTAGAAAAATTGTAACACGGTACTGGGGAATCAAACAAAAACGAAAAATATTTGACATTAAAAAAACCGATTTACATTTACTACAGTATTGTTTTATTTTCTTTACAAAATTCGAAGAAAATTGTAATGAGTAATGGCGAAATTGAATAAATTAGATTTAAATTTTACAACAATGTTACAAATGGCGCATTTCATGCTGCTTCTATAATTTTCGGGGATATACAATTTTCCGTTTTCCATTTTCTTCAAACATTTCTTCAACACATTACCTACTTGTTCCTTGTCAGTTACTAAAATTAAATGTCAAATCTGCCATGTTAGTTTTTGCGTATTCGTAACAATATCTTGTTATTACCTAATATAAAATTCTGGCGCTGGATCAATAATGATTCTTTCTCATTCTAGGTGTTTAATAAACTATACCATTTCAAAAGCCAGTTAAAAAAACAAAATTAAAACCATTTGACAGTAGATAATGGGGCAAAAGATATTCGCCTTATTATTATGTGACATATTTTAAGATTCAGAATCAAAATTGATCTTACAGTCGGCTCATGTTAAACTGAATAATTGCGCATAAATTTTCCTAATATATTGTATTACAAAAAGAGAAAATTTATTCATAAGTTCACCTTATTATAATATGTTCAGCTCAGAACATTAAAAAATTAACGTTAATTAAAATGAACACACCCGCATATTTCACGATTAATTACTTCAAATTATAAATGCAAAAATGTTGATCCATATACAAGCCGACATAGTACCAACATCACATAAAAACAAGTTTCAAGAAAGAAAACTGCTTTAATTATAAACAAATATTTTGATTGTTATTATTTCGTGGTATTCATAATAACTTCGTTCCCCGCAATAACAGCTCTCTTATTTCTTCGTAACTGTATGTTTATGTTACAATAAATAAATGCGGAACACGTAAATTTTAAATTGTAGCATCACTATAAAAAGATGGAAGTGATTAAAAATATTAGTTGACTTGACGGCTGTTAATACGAGCAAATTCATGTGAATTTGGGCTTGTATGCTGTAAGAAGAGTAGCACATCCAGAAACGGGTAAATGGTGTGATGATATATTTATTTAGAGCACGTTTTTTTAAAATCTAAGTCAGCGAGTGAAGAAGAACACCAATGATGTATCATAAAAATGTATAAAGTATTATATCCATATTGTACTGTTGAATGTAATAATAACTATTAACAAACCTAGCGATGTTATGAGTATCATAACAGGCCTGTTATGAATCATAACATAAGTGGTTTGTTCAATAGTTTACCGGTTTCAAAATATGTAGACGTTAACGTCATTAATAAATGTTATTTTTTTATATTCTTTTAAAAATATCGTCTGTCATAATTTTAGAAGGTGATCAAGTAAGTCTGTTTGTTTTTATTTAATATCATAATTTTTTTACTTAAACGTTAAAAGTGTTAGATAAAATATTGATTTTGGTTATGCTGAATTGCCTGAAAATATTTGGAACGCAGCAGTTGAAGCTCTGAACAGCTTAATTCCGTCTATGTTAATAAATGGCGATACATTATCATTGTGTTTTAATTTTCTTGACTGCTTTGACAGAACAGTATGGTAATATTACCGTAAAGCATAGAGTTATTACATGCATACCAGCATACTTTTGGGCATGTAAACATAAGTTTAATATCCTGAAACCGGTGAAGTACCTACTTAAATAAATAATCAAATATGTCGTTTTCTTTTGTTTACAGAAGAACAAATTTCTACGTAGCAGGAAGAGAATCCATTTCAATAAAGTAAAAAGAAGTCTTTAATCTAATTTTCTCAAACGGAAACAATCCCTCTAAGTCAATCCTGGAGTATGTTAGCGAGACACAAACAAACAGTGTTGCTCTACTCTCGCCTACAACACAATAAATAAATGAACTGGGCCCCATAAAAACGCGAAATCTAGGTGTGGGTGAAGCAAAGCCGAGACCGAGTCAACTTTTTACCGGCGACCGCGACTTTACGAGCTGCGTGACCGCCGCCTCCGCTGCCACCGCGCTCGCTAATTGATATCGCGGACCCGGCGTAAATAAGCGTTTCCATTCAATTAATTGGTTTACTTTTTATCCGCCTGAGAAACGGACTACCACTGATTTATTGGTGGCGCAGGTGCGAATCCGGGTGATTAGTGCTGGACGTTAAATATTGACCAATAAAATTGATAATTTGTTCAAAATGGATTTTTAATTACCGCTTTTATTGCCCCTACTATTAAGATAGTGGGTTTATACTGGAAAGTTGAATTTTAATTTTAGTCTTATACGCTTCTACTATGCTTCGAATTTTCAGGTTTTCAGCCTACTACGACTTTATTTTTTATAGTTAATTCGTAGATTTTCTGTTCGTATCTCTCTCGGAAAATTATGGAATTACGATTAAAGATAGAATAATAAATGAACATATGAGAAAGAAATTGTTTACAAATAGAAAACATTTATAGCATGGTATATTCATTTAACAAGAAGGCCTGAAAACAGGCCGACAAATCAGGTGGGAAAAGTAAAAATAAAAAATATATAATATTTAAAAGAAGGAACGAGGAGAGAGAAAAAGACATGGGAAAACAATGTTGCGCTTTCGTGTTCTGTAATTCTTGTTGTGGAAAATGTTACATTGGACAGACTAGCAGAACGCTAACAATAAACAGCAATTACTAAATACAAACCAGAAAAATCTGCTATAGTTAGTCACCACTGAATTCGTGTATAAATTAAATTTTGAAGGAACACAAATTATAGCAAGATTCATATGTAGGTACCAATGGCTGACCCGTGAGAGAAACTATAGAAATCGACCGTGAGTTTCAACTAAAATGTAAAATTTACTTTTCTGTCAGTAATGTATTATGGATATCAGCTATATGCATTCCAGATAAAATGCAACATGGTTGTCAATATTAAACGAAATTGTCAATTTGCTGATTTATAAACATAAAAAGATTCCACAATTATACAAAGTAACCATTCAAATTTTTTCTTCGTTAGTAAACATATTTAAAATAGGTAGACAAGTTCATTTAACAATCTATGTTGCATTTTAACTGGAACAGTATGGTGATATATATATATATATATATATATATATATATATATATATATATATCTATATACTGGTATCCCTAGTATAATAGATTAATGACAGAAATGTAAATTGTAAATGCAGAAACCACGGTAAAACCAGAAGAATAAAGTTAAAATGAAGACTACGAGCTGAACGAAGCATACTTTCCTCTGTTTTATAAGTTATAATTTGTTATTTTAATAAAATTTTACTGAACTTAAATAAAAAATTCTCGTTAGTTACTACTATGAGTTCTGAAAGATTTTTCAAATTCGTTCATATTTCAAGTATTGTTCTATGCTATCAATGAAAACTTATAGGATTTTTCAGTGGAGAGTTGAAAATAATCGGGCGAGTCAACAGCAACAGGAATGCAGTCGACCAAATGTAGAAAACTCAGGCAATTGTGCAAATGCAAATGTACAATGTGGGTCTATGAAACATGTTTCAAATTTATTACTTATGCTGATTCAAGGACGTTATTACTTTACCTCACAATTTTTTATTGTAAGATAATTACAATATTGTAGATTATATGGCCAATTAACATTTTAAATGCAATTTAAACGGTTTTCCAACTGAGATATTCATTCATAATTCTTTTTATGATTACGTACAAATAATATATTATCGCCATATAGATAAATAATCGTAAATAAAGTTACAATTTACTTACTTTATATTCTCTGCTATAGTAGCTACTCAACAGCTAGTAAATCTGATTGCATATGATATATTTATGCATTTAAAGTGCGGTTACCAGTTGTCAAATAGCGGCTTCCACATATGCTACTTAATTACTAAAATTTTCTGTATTGTACAGGATTAATGTGTTTTAATATATACATATTGCTTGCTAAACCATTCAACAAAGAAGATCTTAAACGATATTGATACAAGTGATCTATAATATTATATTTTGATCCTCTTTCAGGATATCAATTTCTGAGATCTGTGAAAGCAGAATGCTACACCCAAAATGAATAAATAGCATATTTATTTTTATGCCTAGTTTTCAATAAATATTACCCAATTTGCTAACAAAGTCAGTGGTCAAGAAAGAATTCTATGCACCTATTTTGTCATGAATATTTACTAATATCATGTGCGCTGTTTCAAAGAATAAAAAGAAAAATGCAGGCGCTGGAAATGAAATATCTTAGAAAAGTACAAAGCGTAACAATATTTGACAGAATAAGAAACGAAAAAAGAAGAGAACAACAACATCGAGACCAGTACGGCAAATTTGGATGTCAAACGTGACGGAAAAGATAGATAGTGGAAGACCAAAAGACACCTAGGATACCATCATCAACAAGTCTCTGAAGAAGAGGAACGTTATACTGCAGGGTGCACGAATGATAGCGATGAACAAGAAACATTGGGCTAATTTTCTGCAATATTAAGAGACTGTTTATACCTTACACCTTACTGTAAAAGGGTTCTTGTATATGTAATTTAATCCTGAAGAGTCACACTTCTTTCACTATTACACAAACATCACACTGGGGCCTGGGAAACCTCAAGAAAAGAAAAACTATTTTTCCATAACCGGATGTAATTTTTCTACAGATTTTACCTATAAAATACTTGTTTATGTTTATAGAAAGACATTAAACAGTTAATAACCATTCTGAACCATACATTTTATTCAAAACCCAGCAGTTTGCTGAAACCTAACTTTTAAATTTTGGACTATGAGAACAAACACATATGGAATTTACATGCTGAATAGGTATTTGTTTAGGATTATAGAAACTAAATTTACAATAAGGTAGCATCGAAGTTATTCTAATGCTGCGCATTTGAAAAATTATATGGAAATCGTAGGGTTTCTTAGACTCCAGTTAGTAAAATTTTACATGTGTAAGAGCCCCAAGACACATATCAATTAACAATCCATTTATTTACACCAACAAGTGTCTAAATGGCAACAAGTTAGTAATGTATTCAGTGGAGTTTTCTTCTCGCATTTCAATACGCAATGAGATCAAGCCTGCCTTGTAATATCATTACTAGCAAGTTGCAAGTGCAGATTATTGAGATTGAGTAGCGGTTGGCGGTGTATACATAATCATTAGCGATTAGTGTTGACGCCCCTCCTAATTAGAAATATCAACGACGCCTATGTATTAGCTCATTAGACGGCGATGGCAGCGCAGTGATTGAGTGGGAGGATATGACTTCATACGCGCGCTAAACTTTATTGTTGTTCAGCTTCATTACGAGCGTATTGTGTTTATTGTTCACATTTTTATAGAAACCATTTTATATTATTTATGACAAGTATGTTTTATTAGTGTTATGTCTTCATAAATACTATTATTATGCTGTTTAGAGCTGACATTAGTGAATCTAGTGAAGTTTTTTTTATGTAAAACAAGCATTATTTTATGTTTTACTACACTCCTACATGAGATATTACAATACAAACATTTCATGAAATTAGATCAGGAAATTCTTATGGAAATTTAACTAATAAATTTTTGTTTCTTTTTGCATAAACTCATAAAGTACTCTTTCCTATTCAGGAACAAAAGATTTCATAGTATTTTGTACTATTATAAATATTTTGTATTGTTTTTATTTACAACGTGGTATTAAATAAGAACATAAAACTTTTTGAAATGTAATAATATTTTACATACAATCTCTTCACAAAAAAAAAAAAATGCTGTAGAACATACCGAATTATTTGGTTAGCTGAGGATATAAGATGGATTTTAATAAAGAAATTAAACACGATTATTTATTAAGCAATTAGAAGTAATAATAATTTTATAGATAATGTATCTTATATCCTCAGTTTGTACCAATTATTTTGAAGTATAACACAATTGACACCATCAAATAAAATTGTGGCAATTAGTTCCATAGATCATGAAATCCTCAGTTCGAATCCCACAACCGATAGTTCCATTTTCAGTTTACCTCTGTAGTTCCTTTAAAAACATCTTTGAAAACCATAATAAATATATCACTTACCGAGATTTGCGAAAACAGAGTATCATACCCAAATTGGGAAAAAGATAACCGACTGTATATTATAATCATTTGTTTATGATATTGTTTAGCGGACATAAAGTGGCTCTTTAGAGTTAGTCCATAATAAGTAAAAAAGTCTATTATCAAAATAAATTTTATTAATTTATTAGTTAATTAAATGAGAATATAAATTTTACTAATGGTAATATTAATTTTACAATTCTAAGTATTTTTTCGATGCTATTATAATGATTCCTTCCATAATATCAAGTCAGAATAACTGAGATGTGAAATGAACGGTTATACAATTTTTTCAAAATAAATAATAATAAACAATAAACTTGATAATAAAACAGCAGAAAAAAATAAGTATACTTTGGAACTATCAAATTTTTTTCATGTCAACGTCTGTGTCAAATATAAATGTCGTTCTAAGCTGAGGATAAATAATCCGAAATGCAGTCAAACATAAAATATTGTATGTAACACGTACATAATAGGGTTTTATTGACTCGCCCTTTTATGTGCCTAGTTCATAAAACACCAAATTATGTACTTACATACATAAACATTTGTTATGTCTAGAACATACAAGAAACTTTTTTGTAAGAAGAAGTATGCAAACTAGCAGCGCCCCTACTCACAAAAAAGTTTGTGCAGAAAGTTAATAATTTTAATTTAACACTTGTGCTGCATTAACTCATTTGATACCAAAGCGTGTTGGCAGTAAATTAATAGACTTTTGGCTTCTTCTTCTTCAAGAAAAAGTTTCGCACAAGAGCTTTCCTCGCAAGAACTGGGAATTAAATTACATTTTATATGAACTTGTAAAAGCTCTTTTAAGTAGAACTCAAAGTTTATGTTTCGTTGATGCAAATAAATATTAAATCAAAGATAAATAAGATAATGTATTTAAAACTTAAAGTGTTTCAAAACATCACGGTAGTTTTAAACATATTTTCTATACCTAATAGCTAAAAACAAAATGCCAGTCTTGATGGAAAGTACGAAAAGTGAGTGTGCTTACTCATTTTAATTTGGTTACATTAACAAAATAACAAGCATAAATGACCAAGAAAATCTCTTCTGACTTGCCACGCACTCAAGTGATAACTCAAGCATATCTGATTAATCTCGCCACATTCTGATTTGTTGTTTAATGTCATGTCATTTTAATTTAATTTAGTCACAAATGTGTTTTACGCGAGCGTGTCATTCTTATTCTGAATAATTTTTGTTCGCTCCAATGCGATTCGGAGAGAAACAGAGCCGAACGGAAGGTACAAAGTTATTATGATACCCATCAACCTTTCTCATTAATCACAACAACTAATTTTTCATCAAAGTTGTTATTAATTTGCAGTAATTACATAGATAACGTATGTGCTACTTAGTGGAGTTGAATTATAATAAGATTACTTATTTATTTTATTCTTTAAATATAATTTTCCGCTTCTTTCACACAAATTGTAGTAGACGCAACAAATATTTTATTTAAATCCTTGTAGTTAGTTTTTTCCACGTCTTCCTATCTTTTGTACCTATTACTTTAACAGTTTTTATTTCTTGCTGCTTCTAAATCTTCTTCTGACTTTAGCCATATTGATCTGAGTGTGCCGCGTCTTCTTGTTGCTCCTGTTTTCCATTCTACTACTGATTTAATTGCATCCTTTTCTTCTGCTCTCCATATATTATGTTTCACTCACTGTTGCTTGAACTTTTTCACTGCGTCTTCTCCTTCCAATTATTGTTCTATTTTATAGTTCATTCTTATTCTGAATTGGAAGTCTGATAACTTTGGTCCTTTATATTGTTCTTACTATTTTCATTCTATTATTCTTAAATCTTCTTCATCTTTTCCTATCACTGGTATAATCTCAACAGCGTACATTGTTATCGGTCTTATTATCATTTGGTAAATTCTCATTTTTTATCTTTAGTTAAAATCTTGTTTTTAGTAATTTTTTCTTTGTGTAAAAAGTCCTAATTGTTGCCATTGTTATTTCTTTGATAACTGCTTCTCTGTCCTCTTTGCTTGTTAGTATAATGCCCAATGATGAAGAAAACTTTCAATCCAAATAATACGTCCAGGCCATGAAGATCACAGTATAAAAATTCACACAGTAGCGACACTTCAAATATTTCATGATCCCAATATTATATTTATATTTACAAATATGTACTTGCAGCTAACTTTCCAGGTTCATGCAACATAATTTGCTATTGTTGTGGAAGACAGCTACTAATACTATTAAGATAGCCGCTAAATACCTAACTTCACATCGCTATTCCGCCGCCAACTCCAACTTCAGCAAACGATAGCGTCAACCGTAGTGTACTGTTACTCTCGCCCATAAACTCTGCTTCTTAATAGAAATTTTGACAGCTTTATATTTAATTAAATATTTTCTTGTAATATATTTATAAGCGGCCGCTTTTATGGTGATATTTATTCTAGTGTTGGTAATTATTAATGTTAATTGTTTGCTTTTAACTAGTTGCTAGAAGCTAGGAGGCTCTGGGCCGCGGCAAAGTTGGTCTGTAGTTTTATGTTATTGGATTAAGGATAACTTAACAGACAATTTAATTTATTGGAAAATAAAGCATAATTGATTATATATCCGCAATGATTTATTTAATATTTAATATTATTTAATTTGAGAATAATATAAATATTTAATTGCTTTGTGGTAGGTTGGCGGAATGATAAATGACCAAGATTGAAAATGTAGGAAGTAATAACATTAATAAAGTATTATCTCTTATTGAAACGCTTGTGTGTTTTATTGGCGTGGTAAAAGATTAACGGGACAGATATTGTATTCAACTCAATGTATGAGTGCTTTTAACAATCAGGTTTCCAGTTTGATATCGGTTCAAATCTCTGAACGAATCTCTGTTCAGATAATTTGGCGATTCTTCACAAGATTCAATATTGTGTATGGATATAGGATTGACAGGACCTTCGTCTTCGTCTTCAAAGATGAGGCACTTGCATGATGCAATTACAGAAGCTTTACCCTCTAATAGTGCAGGGCTTCTTTGAGAAGATTTCTTCCACTATCTGTGTGGTTTTCCATTTTTCTTTGTCTTCAGCTATTTTGTTGACTATTTAAACATGTTTAATTGATTTCTTATGGTTTTGTTGCGGATTTTATATTTGTTAGTTAAAAAAGGATAACGGTAGAAGATAAGCGATTTGGAGTAACGAATATGATATAACAAATTAATACTTTTCAAATTCAAATCATAATACCGAAGTAGATTTTTTGCACTCCATTTATTTACAGGGATTATTTTGGGTTATTTGCAATTGTCGACTTTCGAAATTAAACTGAGGATCTTACGATCCACAGCCTGATGCGTTTATAGTAAAATAAATAAATATATATATCAAGCCATTTATCCATTTTGGGTGTGGTATTCTTCTTTCGCAGATCTTACTCGCAAAATAGAGTATGTCTGAATGTAATGTCTTTATTAAAAAAAATTAAGGACAAAAATTTGAAGGTTTAATAATAGTTATGTTGTGATATAAGTATTAAACGAACGAAATGAATCACATTTAACACATACATCATACAAAATTTTATTTACGATCTTCCTAGTGTATTAGTAAATAGTAAAAAATGTACAATGGTATTTTGACAAATAGGGTTACATTTCTTGATTTATAATATAAATTGTTAGTGTGTTAAAATTAAAAATAAAATCACTTTAATACGTTGATATGTTACTTTTAACTTGATAAGCAACCGTTAAAGGGCCACTTTTAACAGCGGTCCTAGATAAAATAATTTTTGGAACAACCCCAGTTATAAATTTTTGCGTATTATCTGCCATCAAATCATGTCCTTAATGGTGTAAAAAATATATTCAAATACATGATGAAATATAAATGCTATTGTTTATGTTGCAATTCCTGATTTAAAAAGTAGAAAACAGTTTTATTGCTGCTAGTTTAACAATGACAAGAGTAAGCGCCCGCAGATATTTATGTACGAGATTATAATTAGTGAGTTTATTGCATTCAGCGAGGAATTTAAAACGAATCCATAAAGGATGTTGAAAGTGGTGAAAAATGCTGACGAAGAATGTTAAAAGTGAGAAACAAGCACGCAGAATAAATGCGAAAACCATAATACGTAATATATTCAATAAATTGTATCAAAAGACATTAATGTTATTTTAAGCAATAATGTTCTCTTGAATAAGGCAATTAAACAACGTGTGGTAATAAAACCGATGAGGTAAAAGATTAATATAACGCGGAATAAATTCAGCATCAGACATTCATTACTTTTATTCCGCGTAGTTATCATCACGTGCTCAGATCGCGTTGCAATTTTTATAAATTATTTCGACAGCTTGCAAACCCGCGCAAGCACAGAAACAAACGACTGTGTAGGAAAGGCCTACTTTGATAAAAATAAAAACAAGCGATTGTCTTCGACCGACGTTAATGCAATAATTTGTCTCGGGGTGTTTTTAACGCGCACGAATTATTATATTATAAATTATAATAATTACAATTTATGTTCGTTATTATATATACGTGGGTAATAATTCACGGGTGCAGTGAAAAATAATACATGACTCAGAGTGCGAACTTGCGAACTAGCGTAGCGTACTGCACTTCATGTAAATGCGCATGAGCAACTGAATACTGCTAAGTTTGCTCGTTTATTTTCTGCTATGTTCAGTACAGACATACGTGAACAAAGTTAGATTTTTTGTGCCTAATTAAACGCATTCATTATTCAAACAATTATTTGAGATATACATGCCGCTATGACAGATAATGTTCCTCCTCCATTTTGCAACTGTTCGACCTGTAACCTACATTCAGGTTTTTTTCTCAATATTCATTTTAATTAAAAAATATTTAATTAGTTCAATTCCTAGAACTGACAAATTTTAAGAAAAAAATTGCTTCCACATAATTTGAGCGGCTTACTATGACGGCTGGTAACCGCAATTCACAAGAGTGGCATGCTCAGAAAATGAGTGACTGGCGTCATGATATAAATGATATTATCATATTTGTATGACATATCATTTCTATTTAACATTTCGAATCAGTAAAATTTTGGAATAACCATTTTGCGTTTCTGTTTTTATAACGAACTCTTTAGAAAGAAAACAATCTTAATAAATAGAATTCGATAAATGGTCCAGTATATTGGACCGTTTTTGTCGAATATTCATTCTTTGAACAAAACAAAAAACATCATTGCTTCTTCACACTTTAAATACTGAACACACTTCTCCACATTTTGTTACGATACCACATACTCCAACTAAACTTTCCAAATAAAAATGTAATTTATAGTTTTAATCAGATACCTCGCTATCTGTATCAGTATCACACCACCTCCACCAGATAACATCTACAGAACATGTTCGAATCTTCTGTTCGATCTATTGGCAGTGCTACCAACTACTACTGCTAGCAACTACCAGAGGTGAGAAGAAGCAAGCGAGTGCGCATGGCCGCACTTGATACACTCCAAACACAAATGGGTTGAGATAAGAGCTCTTATCTAGCCAATAAGTGGAAAAAGTATCCAGCAACTAAAGAGCTCTCCATCCACATCGAATTACCCCCAAGGTAATATGCATATTAAGTTGTGTGGAGGTGGATGGCGATGAGTTCCATCGAATTTTCAATAGGTATAAATGTGGTGATCATACTGTATTGGCCATAAACATTGCAACTTTTCATGGAAGAAAGCATACGAAAAAATAATAGCCTGAATTTGAATTTATTTGAATTACATTTACAAATATTGATAAGTCTAAACAACTTTAATTTTTGTCTGGACATAAAGATAGCAACCAGAAAGAAAATGAATTTAAAATACGTAGTTACTAATATTTTGTACAATAACCCCATTTATTACATATCTACACCGTTTGGGCATAGACTCTTAATAATTTAATAATTATTTCCTTAATAATTTCTTCCCTTCTAAATTGTATTCATCTTATCTTGAATTCAATATAATTATATTTTAGTGTTTCATACATCAACAAAAATTCTTCCTCATACAATACAATAATAGCATTCTCAGAAAATAAGAACTGAATAAATATGTCATCGCGTCATTTACCAATTTTTGATGTGGCACTCTAATTTCTCTGAATGTTTGTGCATAAAATATTGTTGTCAGCATTTAAATCACGACCCTCTAAGATTTTAGTGACTGGAGAATTACAGGGGTAAAGTTTGAAATGCCAAATGTCAGCTGAAGTAGTCGAATTGGTTGGCAACATTAATTGCTGTAATTCTTTCTAAGCTCAGCTATTTTTGTAGTTTATTTATAACCTTTTTTGTAGCAAAGTAACAGTTGTTTTTGTAAAACAAGTATTTCATGTTTGGCGTTTTGTGATCTTTGGTCTAACGAATAAAAAAAGAAGAGCAACGCGTTTATGTCAAATTTTGTGTGAAGTTAGGTAAAACTTTTGAAGGAAACTTTTCAGATGTTTGTTTCAAGAGGCTTTTGAGGATGAATATCTGAGTCGATCACGGTGTCATCAGTGGTTCAAGAGGTTTAAAGAAGGCCGGACATCGTCAGAAGACAATCCTCGTGCAGAGAGCTCGTCAACTTCGACTGACAACGATCATATTGCCAGAACGCGATCAAATCGCCGTTTAACCATTTGTGAAATTGACGAAATTCAATAAATATCGCCAAAGGAGTTGAACAGTAATCTAGAATCCAGAAGATGGGTTTTTAGGGTTCCTCCAGCAATAGAAACGGCGGTGGAAAAAATGGATACCTTCCCAAAAAGAGTACTTTCAAGAGGACAATGTCCAAGAACTTAAATTTTTTCAATAATTTTTAAAACATCAATCCTCAAATCATGTTAGAGGGTAAATTTAAATTGGCAACTGTCACCTGTGGGAATCAAACAGAGGATCTCACGATCCACAGTTCGACGCGTTACCACGGAGCCATTTACCCCAGATCAGACCTTGTATTATACTTATGAGAATTCGAAGCTTTGGTTGAGGCGTACAGCCTCGGACGCTGCATCCTCCCACGTGGCACTCGCGTGTGCGTAGGTGCGGTTCCAACCTAGCTTATCACAGGGACGCACACACATAACTAACTTTAGCTAAAAACTTCATTACAATTAGTTGTCTTTATAAATATTCTTAGCATGATCAGGGTTGTGGATCGTCCATCTAGTTTTGTTGCGAGAAGTTAAAGTTCCTGAAGGGAAGAAAAAATTGCCGTACTTTACGCATCACACTTTATGCTGCATAATTATTGCAACAATTGCATTGAATACCCAATAAATCAAACTATATTTTTAAGACTAATAATTTCTATTTCTTCGTGGCGGATCTTCGGTAATAATCCAGAATAGAACAAATTACTTTGTTGTGTTTATTAATACGGCTTAGACAGAAAAATTCCAGAGTGATTTAATGTAAAATGAGAGAAAAAGAATGGTGTATTTCAGCGCAAAGATCATCAAACATCAAAGTAAACAACTATGTTTCTTTGAACGTAACTTTTACCGCAATTTGTGACAAATAAGTAAAGTAGTTAACTTTTCCTACTTTATTTTAAATAGCTAAACGTTAAATTATCGGTCATCTACTGAGCTATGAAACGAAGAAGAAACGTTCGGAATGCGACGATGGCAGCAAGAAAGGCGAGTGTTTCTCATGGCGACTTGCGGGATTCGTTGCGTAATTGCGTACATAGAACCAGAAGCGCGTCGCGGTGATAAAATGCGAACAATTTGACTTACGTGGTCACATAGATTGGTGATGAACCCTTCAATCATTTGTATCACTTGTACAATTCGAAATCTGTACAATTGAAATGTAATTATTAATGAAGTAGATTGATAAAGAGGAAACCAAAGGGAAAAATTGTGGAAATGGATGTTACAGAGGAGGTTGAAAAGTGGAGAAAAGGTTTTTAACAAAATATCTTAAGTTTTGTAAAAGAAGAATAGAAAATTGAAAAAACATAAAATAGAGGTAAATGAAATATTACAACCACAATGTAATCTATTGAAATTCAAGTTCCTGAAGTTAAAATAATACTAATTTATAGTAAATTAAAATGAAGTATGGTCAGTAAATTTTCGTAGATACTTATTAATAATAATCCGCAATGTGTAATTTCTGAGCAGCCATTTAATTTAATGTAGATTTGAAACCGATTAGAAACCCACATACATAGTAGAAGTAGAAGAGAAGCAAGAAGACAGGGAGTAACGCTTACGTCTAGACCACGGCAAGACGCAATGTGACAAGGTCGACATAACGTTTTTAAATTAATAATTATGAAGTTAACATAATTGTGCGGTGTAATGCTTGTATATAGTGCAATTCACTCAATATTCATTACTCCGAACGGCCATTATACCTGATGCATTAATTGAAAATGGTCGTCCTACAGTTTGCTAACAACTAAATGAGCAACAAAAATTTGAATGTTTAATATGTGAACTGGAACATGAACATAACATGTAGTTGCACTTTGTATATGTAATAAGCAGCCACGTACTTTATTCGAGGAGCATTTGCATAGTTACTTGATTGGATGTCTATATCTAGGCGTGGGTTCAACATCAAATTTATCATCATTTTTTCAATATAAATGAAAGAAACATTCATCTAGTGTTCGATCTGCTATTCAGTAACATATGACAGCGGTTCAGCAATTATCTGCAATGCATTTTTTTAAACAGCAAGAGACTACAAAATCGTAGATTCTGATTTAGTATTCACGTATATTCTGAAATCTGTAATCAAAATATCTGCATATACAAAATGAATAATTTGTCATGTAAACTGTGAATTAATCACCAAAGAATTGTGGAATTATATCCCAGGAAAAATCCTTATAAAATAAGAAAGTAATATGCTGTGATCACCACACATCGTTCTTATACACATAAACATTATATATTTGAATGATAATTAATTACACTTGACATTACGTGAAAGAAAGTAAAAATATCACTTAAAATTTGAAATTATTTTTATTGCATTTCTATATAATATACATCCTAAGAAAGTAATTGCTGTATAGCGCATTGTCATATCTCTTAAATTTGTAAAGATATATTGATTTTTGATGTTTTTCGAAATGCAAATTTGTGGGTCTGTAACTCAAAAACTGTGCAAGATATGGTAAAAATATCTGCAGTTTTAGGTTTTTCGTACATTATAAAATATATTTGCAAATTTTGAAAATTTTGAAAATTTTTGGATATTTTTTTCAAAATTACGATTGGCTATAACTCGACATATATAAAAGATATAGACTTGTGGTATCAACCAATCGATTCAGCTCGTTGAAATACATAAGTATGCAAAATTTCAAAATATTTGGTCAACGGGTTGAAAACTTAGAGC
The DNA here is from genome assembly GCA_963942605.1 of Poecilus cupreus. Taxonomy (NCBI): domain Eukaryota; kingdom Metazoa; phylum Arthropoda; class Insecta; order Coleoptera; family Carabidae; genus Poecilus; species Poecilus cupreus. Next base: position 9,530,109 of record OZ012718.1, read on the forward strand.
AAAAAGTCATAAAATGGCGTTTTTCGGGCCAAACGTCAAGGGGTACCTATTGACGTTTTTCGGATTTGAGGCCGTTTTTAGACTTTTTGCTCTCAAATATGAACCCATTGTCCGATTTTTCTGAAATTTTACATACTTATGTATCTCAATGAGCTGAATCGATTGGTCTATAACGCAAGCCTGTATCTTTTAAAATTTTAAAGTTATCGGCGATCAAAATTTAGAAAAAAAAAATCAAAAATTTTCAAAATTTTTAAAATTTGCTAATTTGTTATAAAATGCGCGGAAACCCCAAAACTGGAGACCATTTTTCGATATATTGTATTGTTTATGAGTTGAAGCCCCTCAAAGTTGCACTTTGAAAAACATTAAAAATCGTCGTATCTCTGAAAATTTAATAGATATATCGATGCGCTCTACTACAATAAGTTTCTTAGGGTTTAAATTATGCAGAAACACAATAAAAAATTTCAGTGATATTTGGTGAAATATTTTGAAATGTGATATTTATATTGTTGTAACTGTCCACCCCGCTAGACAATTATTTTGAAATGATGTTACATACTTAAGTATTTGTCGAGTTATCGCCGATGGAATATAAAAAAATAATTCGATAATTAAATAAAAATTGTGGGTTGTTTGGCAATGAGTTTTTAAGGTTTATATTATAAAGAAACGCAAGTTCAATTTTTAAGAAATATTTGTGGAAAAGAAAGTATATCACTATCTGTAGTTTATCGAGTCATTTTTCTTTCAATTTTCAACAACTATAGTAAAACTTATCGAAGGACATAATTCAAATTTAGATATCCACATAAATTTTTGAATAATTTTATTGTTTTAGTTGAAAACAATTGGAAATCCCAGTGTAATAAAGAATTTTAGTCAGCGAACTCCTGATAACTATGATAAGAATTTTGTTTTACATGAGTAACTAGAAAAGTTAGTCAGCGAAAAATAAATAGTTTAGCAAAATAAATCGGAAACACAAGTGACCCATTTTTTAAAAATACACAGGAATATGCCTCGCAAAAATGTCCCTATCAAAATTTTGATGAATTTGAGAGGTCCACTGTTTTTTGTCAAATTAACCCCCACTTCCGTGGGGATGAGTAAGGAGACAACCTTGAAATCTTAAATAGGAACTCCATCTTGCAGATGCCGATAGAACGTCAAGAATTAACTAGGGTTTACTTGGAATTTTTTTTTTATTTCTGACAGATGGCGCTAGAATCGATAAAACTAGTTTTTCGTATAAATATTTAAGATATTTTCAATTTTTTGTTTGTTTGTTTAATATGAATTTTTTGGTGCCGTGACTTGACCAAGATCTGCGAAAGCTAAGTGCCACACTAAAAAAGTGGGAGAATATACAGAAAACAAACATTTTAGTTAAACATTTCATATGAGATCTTGTAAAATATAACAACAATGAGATGTCATCCTTAAGTTTTATTTTTGATATTTGAGCATATAGAGAAAAAACTAAATTATTAATATTTAAATGATGACGTTTAGGTAGTATTATGTCTTTATGACTTCTAGAGAATCACGTTTAAGCTATTTTAATGTTTTTGTCAATAGTACTTAACTAATGGAACGGCAGTTTGACTTGACTGACTTAACGGTTTCGAAACACAGTTTTTAAAGTAAAGACCATATAAGTCTAAAATCTAGTTCCGTGAAATCAATTTATGATAAATGTATTCATTGTATTTCTAATTTAATTGATAGGTATTTAAATACATTAGTTTTATTAGCAAGTTAAAGTGTTGGGACCGATTTATTCTTTACTCCAATGTATTAAAAGTATACAATTTGTGTTTTTGTTGATTGAAGGTTTTGCTCTTCAGTGCAAAGATAAGGAAGCCAGTTTCTTTGAGGGTTGTTTTATTGATCTTCGCGAATAAAAGTAACCGGTTCATCTTGTTCCACGATAAATTAAATCAGGTTCTTTTCATTTAACTTCATAAAAATTTTCCTGCTTGTACAGTCTACGTGAAAACACGCAATAAAATCCAACAGGCCACAGTAAATCTTCTTAAAATCAAGGTAAATTTTGTTGTGGAGTATACATTTAAATACCATTAAATCCCTCCCTTTCCTACATAAGAAACCAGTACCTCACGTGTTCTAAATTTTGCATATGAAAGGAAGCTTTAGAAAACAAAAAACATGCGCCAGCTAACGAGTAACATCGGTCTTTAAAAACTTAATTGATGTGTCTATCACGTCTTGCTAAAAGGGTTAAAACATCTAATTACTATTAAACCCTTTGCATAATAATTTCGCCTTCGTATTAACTACAAAATATATTAATTGCATTATGGAGTTGCAAGTTCATTAAGCTTATAATTAACACTAAAATTTAAAAGATACTTTTTATTATTGCACCCAACTTTGATGTAAATTGTGAAATGTATAACACGCGATCATGTTATTATTTTAATTAATTATGTGTCAGACTTTGTCGAGTATGATTTATTCTGTAAAAAAATTAAATATAATTAAGTATTTCAGACTTTTTTTCATAATAAGGTAATGCATATTTGCTTCTGTTAAGATAAGTGCAGTGATAACGCGAAATATATCACGAAATGGAAGTATCCCAGCCATAATTCATGTCTGCGCATGTTAATTTGTTTTAAGTTTAAAATAAAACGGTGCAATTATCAGCGATATATATCAAAAATTTAACACGGTTTTCGTTTATGTGTAGAAAAATAATTGCTGCAGATTTTTTGTCCTTCCGGCCAAAATAAAATGCTAATTTATTAAATGTCAAGGAATAGAATAGTTTTACTTAGAACTACATTAATTTACATGTAGATTATTGCTCAAACAAAACGATATTAACATTTAGTTTATTTATATGTAAAAAATGTTGATATGTTGTATATTACTTTGGAATTAATATAAATCAATAAAAATTGATTACTTTGTTACGCTTGAATTTAAATGAATATTGTTGATTAGTTTAAAAATGCATTCTTATTATTCTTGTTAGTTTATTCAGCTTTTCTCAATTTAAATATAAAGATATTGCATCTGAACTTGAAATGAATTTCAGGTCTTGTTTTTAATTTGATACAAAATTAAGAACCATTTTTTAAGAACGTCACGCGGCGAAACAGTGAACTAATTTGACATTTCCCGTTAATATTAAATATTTTAGAATTTACCGAACTATTCGGTAAACTGAGGATATAATATGCATCTTCTGAAAATTTACCAAACTTTTTGGTAAATACTTCTGACTGCATTGTAAATAATCGTGTTTAGTTTTTTAATTATTTTGAAATTTTCAGGAAATGCATCTTCAGATTACCGAATAGTTTGGGAAATTTTACGGTTCTTTTTTAGCGCTTAATGATATACTCCACACTCCACACTGTTTTCAAATAGTTTCTATTAAGTAATTCCCTATACCGGGTGGTCTATCGATCTGTATTTTTTATTTTATATGAAAATATTTTCAATCAAAGTATATTTTAAGTCCCTAAATATATGCAGTATAAGTTTTTCTGCTAGGTTGTTCATTTTCGCGCAATGTTATGCAATTTTATATTTTTAAAAGGATCATCAAACTATATATCTTTGCAAAATTTTGGGGTCAACCATACAGGCTGAAGATAGCTCAACATGAACAGGACTTTTTTGAAATAATATATCATTATTAAAATAAATGAAACATATAATGTTTTATATCTACATTTGTAGATAAAAGTCCAAAGTTTTGTAATACATTTTAAAAATCTAATTTTGTTTACAAATTATACATGAAGATAATTTTCTAAGTAGTAAAATATATGCCCACATTCCCATGAACGACTTCAGTAATGAAAATAAGTCGTATATTTATAAATATGATCTTCTAACATACATAAGTTTATTTTCAATTTGAATTTACAGTTTTTGAGAAAAAAATAAAAATGTAAAAGTGTGTTTTTTTGTATATTTTTATTTGTTTCTCAAAAACTGAAAATTCAAATTGAAAATAAACTTCGTATGTTATAGAAGATCATATTTATAAATATACGCATTATTTTCATTACTGTAGTCGTTCATCAAAATTCTGAATTTTTGACCAACTAGACTTCAACTAATATATTTTTTATAATTTAATTTTATAGCTATTCTTTTCATCCAAATATATAAATACTAGAATGTTCAAAGACTTCACAGTAATAATAGTTTGGTTTTTCGATATGAATAATTGTAAGAAAGAAATTTGAATTTACAAAACAAAATTCATGACAGTGAACGAACCTAACGAAAATTTGTACTTCATCTGACATTGCAATGTACAAGTCACTGTAAAAAATCCATGAAATTTTGACGGATGGAGGTTGTTGGACTATAAAAAATATGAAAATAAATGAAGAAAACAGAAATTGCTGTTTAAACAAAAATGAAGGATTCGTTCTTCGACGCGTATGTTTGACCTTAATAACCTTTTGTTTCTCTTTTAAAAGTTCTTATTTATTATAGTCCTAAAATGAGTAGAGAGCATCCGGTACAAAAACGTAAACTGCAGATAAGTGGATATTTTTTATTTGAGTTTTAAAATAATCTCACAAAATAAAAAATACAGACCTATGGACCACCCGGTATATGTGTATGTATTATATACATGTTCATTTTTTAAAAATATTGTATGACTCAATTCAACTATCATCTACAGGTACTCCTATATAACTACATATGCTAGTTCCCCCATTCAAATTTTTATTTTCGAAGTAGCATTGCGAGTGCAAATTTTAAATCCATCATAGCAGAACCCTCAACACCAAACAAAAGAAAAGTAAACTAAAACATCCACATGGAGAACTCAATCTGCATATATAATCCATGTACACGTCATTAGACAATAAATAAGTATTTGTTGTGTAGTTAATCACTGGACTTGCGTAAACGAAATGCACCTCAAGTGCGATAAGATCGAGGAATGTAACATATATACGAGCGCAGCGCTGCGCCACACTCCTACGGAATTCACCGAAAGAAATCTAAATCGTAACATAAAAAACCGGCGAGTAGTGGCCATCAATGTTCGGCTGGGCAGCGCTTTATTACTCCCAGTCACGATAATCGAACGCGAACGCAAGATTAGAAAGAAGTCGACAGGATTCATCACTACATGCGAGTGGACATTGGGAGAGACTGGACACTGAAGAAAGATTGCCTGAATGCTAATCAGACGCGCGGATATAACCCAATATGGGCATGGTGAGGAATGCAATGTATAATTGGGTTTTAATTTCTAGTGGAACTAAGAGCATTTTTTATGCATAGTTTACTAAAGATTTCAGTACATTAGCTATTTACGTCATTAGGTCGGTAGCTTAGCATTTACGGGCGAGCTACTACATCACGCATCGAGACCAAGAGGGATCTGTATACTCAACAACTATTTTGAAAGCAAATAATTTAGAATAATTATTTAATATAAATACCTACCAAACGTCGCCAAAGTCATTGCTATGTATGTACTTCTGGCCTAGGCCGTAAAATCGTACCTACAGGACTCGTTGTTAAGAAGGTAGATAGTTGTTTACAGTTCGGTATACAGAAAAATAAATTGGTTTATCTGCAATTGCACGATCGAGTGCTGCAGTCGGATTTCAATTTTACGTATAATGTACTGACTTTTAAACACCATTTACCCAAGCCCTCTATTGCCTTTGAAAATGAATCTTTACAAGTTAGTAATTGACAGTTACAGTGTAAAAATTTTATAAGTTAGTAAACAAGGTAAACAATTCACGTTGCCACAATAATGCTAACAAGGCTTATGAGAAATCATTTAATAGTATATTACATAACGAGAGAAGTAAGAAGCAATTTACGCACGAGTGAAAAAATTGACACACGAGCCGCGCAGCGGCGAGTTTGTAATTTCACGAGGGCGTAATTGCTTTACATCTCGAGTTTTGTACTATACTTTTTCTACGACCACTCAATACTATTTTAAAATTAAAAACAATATTCAAAGAGTTAGAATTTTTTATGCTTTTTTGTTTTCTCTAATCCATGAATTTTTGATACACAAATTCGTATCGTTCTCGAGATTTTGTCACCAAAACATTATTTGTTGCACTTTTAGCTTTAGCTTGTATCTCCAGTGGTGAAATATCACTGTCGCTTGACATTTCTTACTTAAAATATTAATAAATATATGTAAAGGATATTAATATTTAGTAGTATATGTTTACCTCACAATAAAACACAGATTATAAACTATAGATGCAGATGGGAGACTAAAATATTACCAGTTTACATGTAATAATCACACACATAACCTAAATGTCAAACAAGCTTTGTTTGTGTTTATAAAAATAAACGACAATTATTGAGCGTAGGGATACATGACGAAACATAGTTCCCTCTACATATATTATTGAAATATTTATTGGTGTCATAATTTATAATAAACCCAGCAAATTATGAATTTAGTTATAAAATTTTATCAGTTAGCCTTTGAATCCATAACATTTAAATCTAAGATTTGATGCATCAAATTTTAATTATATTGGTAATGTGACAGTCAGTAATGCCAACTTAAATTTCATTTTCAAGTGTTACGTAATGAACATTACGTAACACTTGAATGAACATTACGTAACACTATTCGTAACAACGCACTTACATTGATTCTAGTTTGTTCTGTAATGACATACTTTCAGTAGTGGTCGTAGAAAAAATAATTTTTGAAAAAACAGTTGTGTTTAACTGACAGGACTTGGATATAGGAGTAATTTTTATTTTTATTTACAAATGAGTAACAACTAAAATGTCCTACAATACACGCTTCAAGGAGGTGACAGGCTCGCCGGTAATTTCCTCCATTCAACAGTAAAAACTGTTTTACCTTGCTAGTAATGTAAAATACTATTAATGACTCGGAATTCTTGTTTGTTTCTTTTAATTTTTTGGACACGGTAAAAATAAGTACAGTTGAATTTACCAAACTATTTGATCAGCTGACGATATACATTTACAGAAAATTTTATAATAATTAAAAAAACTAAACAATTAAAAGTATTTATCACAAAGTTTGATAAATTTTCTGAAAATGTATTCTATATCTTCAGTTTAGCGAATAGCTCAGTAAATTCTGTGTCCAAAAAAATTTGAGAATCAGAAATCCAAGTATTTCTTTGACCATTGACTGTGTACATTATTAAATCAACCTAATTATATTTAATGCAACTAGAATGAGAATAAATTAAATGAAATAAATAGCACACCCCTTGTCTTAATATCTTGAGGGGTCGTGATTAAACGGTTGGTAAGGTAACCGCAATTCATATATCATAAACTGGGGTCGACTCTAAGCAGAGTGCCACAATCAGAAATATATTTATTTAATTAATTTCTACCAAACAATTTTTACGATGAGAATATAGATTCCGATCTTGAATTGTTTCTATTAATTTAAGATATGAAAGCACTGAATATTTTCGAATCAAATTGATGATTATCATTCAAGTTACTTAACTTGTAATTCGAAGAGGATTTCAAATTTAAATTAATTACGATTTTTAGTTTAATTCAAATCTCCAGTTTTATTTATTATTACAGCAATCCAAAAAAGCAACCCCAAAACAAAACTACCCGAAGTCCTATTATGCATCCCACATAGTCGCTCTCCATAAATCTTCCAAAGAATTATAATTAGCCGACAAAATTCTCTATTAATTCATTAATTTATATGCAGTGGCAGTGGTGGCGGAGGCAGTAGCGACAGTGGTAGCCGCAGCCCGGGGGTGGGCACGACCGCCGCCCTCTTCATTTACGCGAGAAACCGGCGCCGTGGCTGTAGAGAGGCGGCGAGTTAGCAGAGGCCACTGATATGCCTTAAGGTCATGTCTGTAAACACTGGACGTGCATGTGAGGATGTGTACGTGTGTGTGAGTGGGTGGAGATATTAACTAAGTCGTCTACGTGCTGGTATTTTGATGATGAGCAAGAACAGTGGCTTCCAACAGGTGGACACAGTTTGACGTTACTAATATTTAACATATATACATTCTCCTTTTTATTTTTACATTACATATATAGTTGCCCATCTTGATGGTGTAGGGCCTAGCACATAGTCATGGGTTCGAAGCCCACTGAGAAGTATGGATGATAGTGAGGTTCACATAAATTCATAATTATTCATTCATTAAGCGGCATAAAAAGCAGTTAGTCCGCTTATACTACCTTCATAAAAGAATTATATATAGAAATCTCTAAATTTAATAAAATGAAATCTAAAAGATTCGCATATTCTGATGCACGAGCAAACGTAGGTAATAACTGAATGATGTTATATGCCATTAGATTCCAGTAAGGCACAATATATCTTTTATATCATTGAGAAACACGTATTATATTAAAATATAATTATTCTTTATATATAAAATTCCAGTGCGCGTGTGTTGGTAATTCTTCCCCTCTTAAACGACTTGACCGATTTTTATGAATTTTTTTTTACACCTGGATGTTTCTTAGGTTCAGTTTGGCCCGGTAGGTGGCGCTGTTGTGATCCAGGATGTGCCATCGTCAAAGCAATTAATGTTAACTAAAAGTATATCCACTTTCAAATAGGCTCTTTTCCTTGCAGTGTAACTGATGTCAACCTGACAAAAACCACGTTACAGTTGGGCGTTTTTATGTGTGATGAATAGTCGAATCAAACATATTTTTGGATATTTCTCATTTGTGGAATTTAAAAATGTTACCTAACCATTAAAAAATAAACAGCGTTACAATAGATGGATAGCATTTATTTGCAAATATCTATTTTCTCAAGAAATAGCTGGATACCCAGTACATAACGAATTATTAATTTTTCAATAATCATAAATTTAGACTTGTCAGCATTTTCATTACGTGATATTGATAAATGCGGCAATGTATATATTTCTAAGCTTTGAACAAAATAGCTACTTGATATCTACGTCAAGCAGTGATTATCTCGCAACGTAAAATCTGGCTTAATTAGTTTAAGAGTTTAAGATATAATACTTTAGATTAGATTTAGTGCGAGATTACAAGTAGGTAGTGTTAATAACCAGGTTTACAAATTATACTTTTATGATACAAATTTAAATATTCACTTTTTTAATTGTTATATAACTAACATTTTGTCAAGACAGATTGATAACATCGAAAAGAGAGTAAATTTCGTATTTTTATTTCTCTTTAGTGTTAATTGGTCGCTCAAATAAATTTACAAATACAAACCCTCTAAAACGGACCGCTATATATCACAAAAGAAAATAAAAATAGAAAATAATTGCAATAAATAGGAAGCGAAGAAAAAAGAAATAATTGCTGGACAAGAGACGATAACAGACAATGTAGAATGCGTGGGTGAAACTTTGATATATTGAATCACCTAAGAGACTGAACAAAAGACCCAACGAAAACCCAGACATTGATTGGATGAAGAGAGTGATCGAAATAGGATAAATATTTATACATAGTAATTGTTTTTTTAGTGTTATACAATGTGACTTTTTTAAAGTAACCAATCAGTTTTGGTGGATAACTTATAACTTTAGAAAAAAAAAAATACACAGGTTTATACAACGCAATAGAGCACATAATTGTACGGCGGGTAAATTAAAATTTTCCCTAATAATTTTATTTTACCAACCGTTCAATTAAGTCTGCATATTTATTTTTGCTCTAAAGTTATTAGTTAGCCAGCAAAACTGATTGTTTGCTTTAAAAACCTCACCCTACATATAAATGAAATTACCGCACGATAACGTAATATAGATATTGAAGTAATTTGAACACCGCAAGGTAACAAAAAAAATACATATTTGCTACAACTTCTACCCTCTGAAACGATTTGAAATAATTTGAAGAATTCTTACAAAATACAAAACAATGTTTACATAACGGTCCATCCTTCACATATTCATAACCAACTCTGATTCCAAGAATGTATCGCAGTGTACAAAGACTTTTCACACACACCAACTTTTCTCTCACACTTGCAACCTCTGGACAACCGGTTCACAATAATCGATCAGGCTTATAACGTCACGGACTGTGTAAGTGGAATAGATTGATATAATTATGAATTTAGCGACATTCCCCGGTCGCGGGAGCTATGCGAATAGTGGTCATTAAAATAGTTTCAGACGACATTTGAGAGCATGTAGGCGAACTGTTATTATTCGGAGAAATAGAAGATTCTTCAAATAAAAAATGTAGTTGCTTGAAAATTTTAATGATGAACATTGTTTTGTGACCTACTTTGCGACATTTTGAAGTTGATGTCATGTGTGGAACTAGTAAAACTAAAAAAATAATTGGAGAGTACACAGAAAATTATTTTGCAATTTAATTAATGGGTTCAGGAAAAAAATGTACATGATTCTATTCGGTGTTTCATGACGTATGTCAAATTTTGTAAAAAAATATTATGTATAGTCTGCTTTAATTTGGTATTAAAGATTCTGATATACCAACACATAACCTCCGGGAACTTTGATTTATAAACATTACAAAATTAGAAAAAAGTATTAAATGAAAATTGTTGCAAAATCTGCTTTAATCAACTACTAAAACGATGCTCTTATAAATTTCACAATTAATTTTAAGTAGCAAAACTAATGCGGTAGCCTCATCGGACGTGGTTCTTTTAATGTCTACCACATTTAAGCCATTTAGATAAGCAGATAGCCATATACGCAATTTATTACTAATTAACATACTTTTTAACAAAATAAAATTAATTTTTACTACCTACAAAATAATTTAAATCGTTATTAGTATATAACTTAGATCTACACAAAATTAAGCATTCTCAGACACAAATCTTCCAAATCACTTTGAAATCAACACTCTTCGAATACATTTCACTAATGATGTGTTTTAATCACGGATCAAATTCCGTTCGTAATTTATTTTTGTTGACTACCACCAACATGGGAATACCGATACCGCCAAAGAATGCATATTCTTAAGATACAGAACAGAAAATTTTATTCGGAGTTGCGTAACCGTTAGGACATCGACATGGTGAGCTCACATTTCGGCGATTCCTATTTTGGGCATAAACAAAATTGAAATCTACTCGACCATATGTAAGACCTGTTCTAATTCTTAGCAATATGCATCATTTTTGACAGAAGATGAAGCTATGCAAGGCTATTAAATCATACCATTTTAATTTTAACCCCGGTGGTTCTCCCTCCACTAATACCATTGGGGATTTTAACTTGACGATAGGTAACCGCACTATATCTGTAAATATATCACTAAGATTTGCGAAAACAGAATGCCACTACCAAATGTATTTAATTATTTTTTGCACGATTGGTCTTTTTTATCAACTTAACATGCCTGTTTCTAAGACAGTTTGTTGTTTTTACCAGTTGCTAAGTTAAATTTTCATATCGAAATACAGATTTTTCTGGTATCATTGCCGAACATCAAATATACTCCACGATTCTTCTATCTAAATTCGCACAATCGTAATCACTTATTTGAATTATTGTTATTGTTTAAAAAAAAAGAATAGTTAAAATAACACGACACTAAATTACCGATTATTTATTTACATCTTTCATAAGCAAGAACAATTACAGAAAATTCTCCTCCTTGGTTTCATTATTACTAATAATGTAGATATTTATATCTGTGTATTTTCATAGAAATGTTGCTTACTCCAATAGTGCAAAAAAATAAATATAAACATCAAGACCGTTAAGAAATTGCCGATGTGAGACAATAGTATAATGTGCAACATGTGCAGAAAGTTATATATTTTACGCGAGTTGTGAGGGTTTCATCACACGAGCACACTATACTTTTTTCTACGATTACACTTTTGTCAAGATTTAATAATAATAATTCTTACTCTTCAACAACAAGAAATGACATCCCAAACACAAATTTGATGTTTATGATTACTGCATGAAGGCGGCGCAAGCGCAGATGTGTGCAGTGTTACCAACTATAAATCTATAGAGTGTAATATAAAAACTAAAGACATATTTTATTTAAAAATTCATATTGTATTTTCTTTTTAATCTCAATATTGAAAACAAAGATTTATATAAACTCTGAAATAATTATGAATTATTTTATAATATATATAATTATACTTGACATATTTATAAGTATTATATTATTAGTAAGTTGGTCACACTTGCGTGTGGAATAATTACGCACGCTATTTCACACGACTCTGTGAAATATACAATTTTCAAGCTTTATTTAGTGTGGAGAAAGTGTTTTTCAGTAGTGATCGTATAGAAAAAATTGTTTTTCGTTCTTAAACTGTCCTTGATATTAATATGACAGTATAAGAATTCACACAGTAACGACACTCACTGTCGGCACTTTTCCACTTTTGATCTTTATGCCGTATTGATCGATGACCTTGAATCTAGTGGCCATATTGACAGTAGCAGTATACGGCGGTAAATTTGAAAAACTCTTGCAAACTAGATAAAATTTAAAAATATTATTTCATCTGCACTATAATAGTTCCTATAATTTTCCATAGTACAAATAAGTTTACCTCTCTGTTTTGCACTCATTTTAGGAACCACATGACAAAAATACTGTGACTTAATATTTGACAGATATAACTAACACTGATACTAACTATCAAAGATATCAGATATCAGCGTATCAGCGGACACTGAGCGGCCATCTTTTCGGTAACGAACACCAAATTTAGTTTATGGTATCATGAATTCTATTTATTTTAGTAGCCGAGAAGAGAATGGTCGATTTCGGAAGAGTCATCACACAGCTTTATAAATTTTCTGTCTTGATCAGAAAGTTCGAATCCTCAGAGGATACTTGATATTTGATTGTAGATTCAACGACCGCCGATAAGAACAGCCCAAGCGGAATTTTAATTGCGGGATTTATTTAGTATAATTGTCATTTGGTAAAAAGACTGTACAACTTATGGTGTCTGAACACATGCTGTTACGGTGATTTACATGTTTTAATTTTTAGATAATTATTTTTGTTAAAAGTTTGGGTGTAGTTTTTTTCTCGTTTTGGTGAAGTTGGTTGGTAAGAACTTGTTAGTATTTATTGCTGAGCTAATTAAATATATTTCGGTATGGGAGTCGTACTACTTTTTTAAGATTTCGTATATTTATTGTCGAGGACTGCAGTAAAATATAATGATGTAAGAATCTAGATCTTAGTTTATCTTATCGCGAATTTTAACTATGCTTTTACTATATACTTTTTATTTCAGCAACATTTCGCCATTTAAACTCCCACCAAAAATGTTTAGACCGAATTAACTTTTCGTAGAACGAAAGTAAACTATGTATCTAAAATTATCTATGAGGGAGTAGGTAGCATACAAGTAGTTACAGTTTCAGTAAAAAACATATACTCGTACAGTTATATAATAAAAATATTTTACTAACCTTTTCCACGTGTGTGATTTGTAGCTTCATAGGTAGCACTTTCTTGTAATGTTATTCATACTGTTTCTGGAAAAGAAAAAAAAACATATTCATTTACAATCTATACTTAATAATTATCAGTAAATTTTCATAGTATGATTTATGAATTGTTCAAAGTTCCCCTAGGAAATTTCCTGGAAAATTTCATCATTGCAGTGAATTTTCTTTGGTTTCCGAAAATTTACGAGAGAGATATCCAGTCGCTGGGCCAACTGTCTTTGTTGTGTAGTCCGCTTAAAAAGTTGATAAAAATAGACATTACATTCAATGATTTTGAAATAAAATGCCGATCTCTGTGGCGTAGTGGCTATATCACTTGCCCAGCATGCCAGAGATCGTAGGTTCGAATCCCACTGAAGAGCATGGTCGTTTGTGTAATAAATTCATAATCATCCACACATGAAGCGGCATATGATCATAGTAGTTAGTCCGCTTCTCATCTTCCTAATAAAACAAAAAAGTAAAAAATACATTAACAGAAATGATTCAATTAACTATTATGTATGTAAATGTAAAATAATTTTCAAATAATTAAATAATACACTGGTCAAATATTATATATAACTTTAGACAAGACTGTGTAACATGTAACAACAAACGCATAGCAACCGTTCTTCAAACAAGTGTTTTTTTTTTTTGCTTTCATAGTTTCATAAACGTCTACAAGTTCAACAAGTCTAAAAGCATATTTTAGTGGATACAGTTATAAAAAAGGAGAGTCTGTATTTAGAGAATTGAAATTAAATACATAAATATCAAATAAACCTTGGCTCTAAACTTGAACAAATTTAGCGCGGGCAGAATATATGTGAATTTAATTATGAATTTGTTGCATCATTTATGGAATATTGTGGAATTTCACCAATGGTAATTAGGTATGTAGATAATACATTTAACTGTAATGTATAGACATATTTTGTTATACAACTGTTAACAAAAATGTGAAAACACATCTTTTATTACTTTTAAAAGTTTTACAACAAAAAATTAAGCACCAAATTAGTTATGATTAATACTAATTCATATATCTCACAGGGATGCATAATATTCTATAAAGTATCTTCTTGTTAATACTTCAATTTTTGAATTTCTAACATTTTGAAATAATTTAGATTCGAGCTTGAAGGCTTCAAATAGTTACAGTTTCCTCCAGAAGAATATTTTACTTCAAGATCAATTTCACTTTTCTCTCGTGCACTTTCACGGACAAAATTCCCCCAAAGTTCAACAACCACGCGCATTTCATCCCCTATTTTAATGCCACCAAGTACCTACAACACAATTAAAATCCAGCTGGCCTGATCCATCTTCCCTTAGTAAACTTGAAGTCGGAAGAAGGAAAGAAATAAAGGAACTATGACCCCAAGGGAGATCACATTTTTGCGAACCGGAACAAATGTCCCAGAAGCTATGAAAGGAACCCCTCAAATCCTTGGACATCATTGCGCAAGGGAGAGATGAAATGATGAGCTAAGGTTGAGATGAACCAGTGACCTGAATTCAATTGTGATTAAGATTCTTTTGTTGGCTGATGTGTTGTGATTGAAGATGGAAGAAGGAAGAATATATGAATGTGTAAATCCGAAGATCTCAGATGGGACGGCTTTAGTTGTTGAAAATATTTTCTCTTGTAATTTAGATTTTGAATAGAGGACAAACTAGAAATGACATAGCTAATCATATGTCCCTAATATATTTTCCATAAAAATATTATATTTAAAAGTGATTATTATTATTATAAAACTATAAAGAATGCAATTCAATTTAAAAAAAAATTGATCAGGAGGACTACATTGATGTACTGAATGTTGGGTGTGGACGAAGACACATAAAACGAAACGTGTGTCCGGAATACATTGGTGTACGATGAGTGTGAGATTGAGAATAAAGTTGTTAAGAAAGTGGGAGTGAGTCAGTTGAGATTGTTGGGCCATCTTGAGCGTATGTCGAATGAAAGGTTGAGGGTGAACGAATGATTCCGAGTGTGAAGAAAAGAAGTGCATGCATGAATCGCACTATGAATGTAGACAAAGCGAAAATAGTCTACTAAGATAGGAATATTTGAAGGAGATTGATTATCATTGGTGATTGTGTTTCAAGGTTCGTACTATCCAACCGAGTGGGATATGGCGTGACTTGTAAAAATATCATCACGTCATTTGACAATTTCTAGTCGGAATATATTTCGGTACATTTAATATATCAATCGAGAGTAAAATGCGGTTGCCGTCCATCGAATAACGCACCCCAAAGATGAAGGGTAATTACGAAAAATTATGAAGTATATAAATACAAATTTGAATATTGCGAAATCAAATTTTAAATAAATACATGTTCATCATGAAACATTTAAACATTCAAATAATTTATAATATAATTACAAGTCAAAATAATATATTTAAAAATACATTTTTTTATTTTTAATGTACTGCAAAAGAGATAAAATCGTACAAATTTCTGACAGATAGCAATAATGAGAATGCATATATAAATGAATATGAATGTCATACAAAAAACGATAACAGTAAAGTGATTAATAGCTAGATCATAATTAATTTTTTAATATTAACAACCACATCGCTAAAGTTTACGTCGAAACATTAACAAAATAATGAACCACACTGATTTGAATAAATTAGAATACAACAGTTCGCCATCATGCAAAGCAAAGATCAATCAAAATCTAACATGGTTAACCATATAATAATATAAAATTTAGTGTGCACCCATGTACACGATAAAACAAATGGATATCATTAAAAACAAATAAACAGTAGATTCTTTTAAGTTTGATAAATGAAGCAAGTTTAAAAAGTGATTAATTGAGCGTGTTTGTGTGGGAGCGAAGTGATTTGCATGAGATAATTCCGGATGAAAAGAGATTAAATTTTCTGTTAAAGTAATTAATAATATGCAAATTTTTATTCTCGTATAAAGTGCTCGAGTATCGATAGCTATTTGATGAAGGCGGGCTTAGATTGTTATCAGAAATTTCTTGTTGTCGTTTTTACCACTACAAACTTTCGATAGAGAATTTTCAACAGATAAGCGCACTTCACGGATCCTAAAATACGATTTTACTTTTTTTTCATGCACAATATTATTTCTAATTTTCACAAATTAGAATTTAAATGTTTATGTTACGAGCTGATAAGATTTTGGTAGCAATTCATCAACAAGAAGAGGTACATATCCTCTGAAAAATAAAAATAATAGTAATTCGTGTAGTTAATAGATCTAGTATTAAATAAAATGTGAATTCATAAATATTTCATCACTCTTTTTACCCATTAAAAGTGTTACATTCTGTTTAATCTCGCTAAGTGATATATTTGCGCATGATGTGCGGTTACCAGCTGTCATGTCATGACTCCCAAAGGTGTTAGTGGAGGGAGAATCACAGGGGTAAAGTTAAAATTCAACTGCCTGACTGACGTATAGTGACAGCAATTTATATATTCTTATTGTAACCATACGTATCTATATATTTATTATCCAGCAATAATACATATTTATCATAATTAAATTTGAAATAACAATATTAGTTGTTGATTTGAATATATATTATATTCTTAACAATATAACATATTTAAGACAACAGAGATGTACTGTAACAATATTAGATTATTAAGAAAACATGAATATTTAGATTGTTAGATATCACATTACTAATATAAATAAAAATATTGTTATTGTAAATATCTAAATGGCTGCCACTATATGTAAGATAAATATTGCTATTGTAGCAATCCATTTTTGTCCGTGTGTAGTACTTATTATCAATATTGTTATTTGCATTATAATAGGAATTTAAGATTAATTATCGTTGCAATTTGTATTTATAGGACAATGTTCCACAATTTAAATAAGTTTAAATAAAGTGTCACAATAATGTGTGTTGTTAATAGAATAATCCAAAATAATCCTTGGAAAGCAATAGACAGAACTTCATTTATTGAAGTTAAATTGCTTCTCCTCAGATTTATTTTTGGTTAGAAGTTCAAAATTATAAAATTAAATGAAGCGGTTAACAAATATGTTACTATTGTTTCTATTAGTGAGTGTTTAAATTTGTTCAGTTCTAGAATTATTGGTAAAAATTCCGGCTCAAAAAAATCCCTCACAATCTTACTGTTACGCACGCATTCCAAAGCTATCTTAGAACATACAAAAATTAAATAAGAATTTTTGGAAGAAATAAAGATAAGAGTTCATATACATATAAATATTTAAAATATATTGCTGTTACTACAACTGTGATAAGTACTGGTGCTAGTTAGAGGTACTTGGTTGCCATCTGGACTGTGGTTAGCGCATAAAGACAGAGGAGTCAAGAGGAATGTGTTAGAAACGCAGCGCTTCTTAGAAGTACTAGAAAATGTTGAAACAATTTGTACGATTCACAGATTAGGTACCGTAGATTTTGAAGTTTTCATAACATAACTACTTTTTATTGTTATTTTTTCATAAAACATATGTAGAATTCTCTGAACCCATATATGAATGTAAACGTCATGGGGTCATTTAGAGGAAATACGAGACAAAACACTTTCTCAAAGGGCATTATACCATTACTCATATCCCAAGTTTTAACTTCTACAAGCATTTCGATGTTTCACCAACCTTATATTCTTAAGAATATATATTTTAATAATTGTATTTTTTAATATTGGCTGCTATCACGAACTCTGTTTTTGGATATAATAAAAGAAATGTTATAGCAATATCTAAAATTATTTTATAATAAAAATAATTCAAATAAAAGTTACAAAGAAATATATTACCTACCAAGTTTATAAGTATTATTTTTTATAATATAATTTTAGTTCAAAAAACAATCATTAGAACTATGACTCGTAACAGTTTCCTAACATCTTGTAATAGTTATTTGTCAAACTAGAGAGGAAAGCGTATCTTTTCGTGTTAGACACAACATTTTTTTCACGACATGTTTCTAAAAACGATTTGTTCGGACCTAAAATACACTTTGAGAACACAACTGACAGACTGACACGTTAAAAGTTAGGTTATCAGACACAAGGTGGTGCAGCAGTGTTGCCAATGAACTAGTCTTAAATATCTTTAATAAGTTGTCAAATTTGTGATTAAATAAGAAAAAGAAAAATATAAGACATAATTGTAAGACAATTTAAAGTATGTATATCACCAAAATAAGGATTTTCAATAAAAATAGGAATTTATTTATAATTTGTATAATAGATTTTTTGTAAATAACATTTATATTGGTAGCACTTCTATATTTTCCAACACATTTTCCTCACTATTCGGGAGAGGAATGGTGGGGTTTCGTACCATGTCGTGAAAAAAGATCTTTTCTTACAGTTAAACCTGATGACCCTCCCTTGTATTTATATTTATCATTGTACTGACAGCACTGGTAATTGCAATAATTTATTAATACCTAAACACAGAACCCACAGTTTTAATCAAAATGTGTCGTATATTCATTTAAATCTTAAATTAAGGTCATCCTCACAAATAACTGTTTTTTATGCTGTTAACGATTACTTTTGTGCAATCAATTTGTAATTGTTTTGTTTTATCCTAACTTATGTATTATATTTACTTGTATTTATTCAATTTTTCATATTTTCTGCACCATTTTATTTAACATTTAGTACTTTGTGACAAGGCATGTATATTTTGTATATTTGTATGAATAAATTATTATTATTATTATTATTAAGAACATTCAGCTGCGCTAAAACAATTCTCAGAATACCCAAAAGCAGACTTCGTGCTCCCAGCCATTGAATTTACTAACTAACTAATATTCAATGTATGTTGTAAAATGTATACGTATAAAACAGCATTGAGAAAACATATATGATAGTTTTCCGAGTGAACGAGTAAAATTCTTTCTTCTTTTTTAAGGAAACAGAAAAACTTAACAGTTTTACAGTTACTTCCTCAACAAATCATTCGCGCACGCGTCTTTCTAATCCTTCACGTTCCATCGGACACTCTGGTGTCTGGAAATGGTGAAACCACGCAGAACTGCAAACTGCAGTTGAAGCTAATGAACGCACATACAATCGCCATACGATATATGACTACTGTTGTTCATAGATGGCATTATAAAAGTGCTTCTTGAGCTCTCAGTACTCGGAATCGTGTTCTATGGATTCATCACTGCGCAAATGACTAAAATATACGATTGGTATACGCTAACGCTTCTATGATTATAGATTTTATATTAAATTTATACTTTGGGATTGGTTGTAAGTACGTATTTATTCACATATGGCATAAGGTAGTGAAGAACTTTCAAAGAAATAAATAAAATACAAATTATCATTATCTTTATCTTGGTCTTATAATCTAAATTTTATCATAGGTTATATTCGGAGAGCCAAGAATATATCGGTAAAATTTTGAATAGTTTTTGCGTAGAAATGTATAGCCGAGTGTGAAAAATGACGTAATTAGGTCCAGACAGCGTATCATTTTTCATATTCGACCGTCCGTTTCTATGCAGGAATTATGAAGAATTTTATCAAATAAATTCGTGGGTCAAGTTATATAAATTGATCATTTCCTGAATTGAATACAAGTAAACAGCTTAATTGTTTAAATGTCAAAATTATCAATATCAATAAAGAGTTGCACTGAAAAAGTACACGGATTTTTATCATAATTTTATTTTGATGAAAATGAAGCATTCTGTTTGGTTTATAATTCGATTAAGAAAATTATCAAAAAGGTTTTGCAAAGCAAGTATGACAGTTTTAAACACGAAATTAGTTGCTAGTAGTTTCCACTGCCATCGCCTATAACCCTATTTAATATGATTACTTTAACACAACAACTCATTTTAGTGTATTTTCGTTACTCTTTTCATTAAATTTTTCCAATTTTTGTTGACACATGAACACCCACCCACCCTACCATCCATCCATATACGTCTGTTACTAAGTAAATGAACAAAAAGTATTTAAGAAAACCTGAAACATATATTTCCGTGAAAATCTTGTCCTTATTCTTTGTTTAACAAATTAAAAATTGATGATAAAATATCTTTCATAAAGATTTTCTGACCAACTATTTTTAGAAAATAAAACACTGTCTTAAGATTTGTCAAAAAGAAAATAATTTCTAAATTTAGGTTATGTGATGGCTACTGTAAATATAGAATTTTAATTTCTATATTTCGCAATTTCCCAACTTCTCATCGTGAGAAATTTTCCCAGATGCAAGTGACTAAAAGTTAACTCTGCACTGCATTTATGAAACATCGCCCACAAATCACCACGCACCCAACAAAGAAGATTCCCTTACACCCTAACTACGCATTACTTATAATTGCGTCGCTACCCCTGCGAAGAAACAGGAGTTACCCTCACATTCCCATGCAGGGAGCTGGACTCGCCAAACCGGGTTGCTTGAGAAGGGTGTGGTGAAGTCGTGGGAACCCTGTGGCTCGCACCTGGAGACCTACGCCGTGCAAAATCCACCCAGTTGCACCATTGTTTGATATAATAAACAATCTGTCTTTGATGTCGAACAAGAACCGTGGGGTGCCCAACACTATGACTTTAAATTACTTGTGTTATGAAGGGTGTTCGAACGTACATGTGGTGGTGTTTTTTAGTAGGATGAATGAAGTAATATTCAAGTATTAAACGGACTGAATCAAATGGCGAATTAAACTAGGTACCTGGATTAATATTTTTATGTTTGACATCAATACCAATATTGTTGGTAATTTGCATTTGAAATGGCAGAAACTAATTGTTTAATATTAACAAGCAGATTTATAAAAAAGTTAACTACTAGCATACGTGCCTAAATTCACATGAGTTTTAATGTATTACGAAAGTCGAAAGACAAGTATAATGTAGTATATTTTATATTTAATAAATTGTATAATTAATAACTAATATTTTACAAACATTTAACATGAAAGAAAACTAGGATAATAAACAGTATAGCTGGCAAATATAATAGAAAATAATTTATAATATTGTTATACAATTCAATTATTCGTCCTATTGTTGAATATGCTTCTCAAGTATGGAATCCTCAATACAACAGAAATATAAATAACTTAGTCAATTAAAAAAATAATAATTTCTCTTTTAAAATATAAGTTTAATTTATCTTATACTAGCTAATAATTAATTTAAATTCAATTTAATCAAAAATAGTAAGAATAACGAATGCTGATATCATATTTTTATATAAAATTGTCAATAATCATATTTCCATGTACCATCAATCAATTCAAGACAAATTACTCTCTTCTACGTTAATAAGTATATCACTAACAATTTTAAAAATTCTCCATTTAATATACACATGTTAACATATAATAGAAACTTTCAGCACTTAGACATAATTTCATTATTCCATTATTTCAATGTACATATTATTATAAGTATTTTCATGTAAATACGTAGAAACTTGTAATTGGGTTTTTCTGTTAGTTTCCTACATATTTATATAAATAATGTAAGTTAGCTCTATTTAAATTATCTACTTTACCACTGATTAACTTCATCTTCACTTTTTTAAGCTGCTTAGTATCCATAAGTCTTTCGCAGTCTTTACTCAAAAAAGAATCCCAAATTTCCTACAGACTGTGTCGCAATTCTGCAGAGTTATTTCTATAAAGTTTCGATTAAGGATAAATCGGGGGTGCTAGAACATTCCAGCAGCGAAATATTATTATTATTATAATGCAGCTATAAAAAATTTTAAGATACCGTGCATTCTACCCGTATTTTGTTTTTATTTAAACTTTTTTTAAACATTAAACGAAAAACTACTGATGAACTCATGTGAATTTAGGCTTTATATAGAGTATTTACGACCTTGTTTTAGAAACACAACTTCACTATAATATTTACAATCGGTCTTACTTTCTTAGTTTAAAGAAGTATAGAAACCATGTCATACAATAACATTTTAACAGAAATAAAAGTTTTGGGGTAATGTCTCATGAACTAGAAACAAAGAACTGAAACTAAAACCGTGGGTTGACTAACCAAAATTTTAAAATTTAGGAACGTTACAAAACAACGTAGAGCAAAACATTTCAAAGAAAAATTGCACAGAATACTGATCTACATATTTTTAGATATGACAAAATTATTCATAAAACAATTTTTTCATGAAGATGGTAAGCGGACTAACTGTTATAGTCATATGCCGCTTAATGAGTGGATGATAGAGAATTTATGTGAATATAAACGACCATGCTCTTTAGTGGGATTCGAACCCACAACAACTACCGAGCTCGGCCATAAAGCAATTATTTATTTAGATATGAACAAAAAACCTGAAAGACCTTAAAGTAAGCTATTTTCGGTTGATGAATTGATACCAAAATCTAATCAATATCTTCTAAATATAAAATTTAAAAGTGACAATTTAATGTGACACATATAATGAACAGTAATCTTAGAATTCAAATAGGAATGTATTTGTTATGCAACGATAAAAAATATACTTCAAGAACAAGAAATTTATTACATATATGATTATTTAGAGAATAATACATATTCAAAATAACGAAACACAAACAAATCCTAATAGCAATTGTTAAACCTTATGGGAATTCTAAGAATCCACCCTTAACGTGTCCCATTTCTCTCCAAGGGGTGACACAATTACAGGTTAGCGCTTAGTTAGGGAGTGTATGATGTAAGGAAATCCCTTCTAAATTCAATGCGTAGTGATTTGTAGGCGAGGTTCGAACAAGAGGTTGATAAATGAATGAAAGGTTCTAAAGTTAATTTCTGGTGACTTGAATGCGCGTCTAGAAAACGTGCTTGGAAAATTTTCTCACACTTCGGAGAAACATTAATTACAGAAGTAGTTTCTGGGTATTTGCAATGTAATTTAAAAGAATGATTAAGTGTTGAGATACAATAGCATTTAGAGAGAGCTAATGAGGTAGTAAATTTAAATTCTTTAAGATTCATTACTGAATTCTGCAAAAACTTTAAAGTACAAATGGCAAAAAGTCTGTTTCAATCTTTTTAACAAGCATGGGCTAATAAATAAGCTTTTTGGATTAGGCGTTAACTCCGCCCATCGAAAAGTAATATCGAATAGCTTATCATACAAGAAAAATGTACAGTTTAAAATAAATATTACCATAATCATTCATTACCATTACTGTAAATTCAAGATAATAACAAAAAAAAAATTTTTTTAATCTATAATTTTAATTCAACTTTTGTCACTGCAGACAATAATAACGACTTCAAAAGACTTATTTTATTTTGATAACTTATGTAATTAATTTTATATTTATTAGATATTTAATTTATATACTGAAATTAAATATCAAGGGCTTTGATTTTTGAAAAAAATTAATTTAATTTAAATTCCAAATAACATCACACATAAAATAAATATATGATCACACCATTTACCCATTATGTGTGCCAAATTCTGGGATAAGGGAAATTTTGTATAAATATTGAATATGATTTAAATAATCAGGGGTGGATTTTTAAATGATTCAAATTTTTTTCATAACTATTTACATCAACTATTTCAAATTTATAGGAAACTGTCCATTTTTACTTTTTATCCAGCATTATTTTTTATCTCTATAGTGAGAAGAAATTAAATTTTTTAATTACATGTAACTATTTTTGGTTATTTTATATTTTAGTTAATGCGTTGTTCTTTATTAAACAAATTATTTTTTGACGTTTCTTAAAACATTCATTGTATGTCACGTGTCTGTGTTTTAACCAATCCTGTCATTATTATATTGAGAATAAAGCTCCTCTGGTTATTCTCGGAAATAATCTCTGTAGCTTTTTTGTTTTTGTTGACAAATGTCAGATGTCAGATAGCTAAACACAAGTAAAAAATGAGCAAAAATTTAGTGTCGTGCCTGATGATGAAATAAAAAAATAATCTAATTATATACAACTCGAGAGTTCGATAAATTAGAAAATAATTCTCCAGTATCTTTCTCAACCTTGTTGCCATTTGGTAATAGCCACTCAAGCCCTACTGGTTTTCGTGGCATTGCCTGGCAACAAATTTTCGAATGATCTGACAAATTATTTTCAATTTATCTCACTCTCTTGTTATATTATTATTGACAAAAATATTATTGATGCCAATTCAACAGTTTCCGTGATTATTGAGCTTTTCTGTTTCCCCAAACAATCACTACGCCGTCTATGCATAAAGAAAAGAGCCATTAAATTATTTTTAATTCTTCTCTATTCATACCTATCTATTATACAAAAGTGCAATGATTCTTTAACAAAATTTGAAAAAGGCCCTGCTCTCAAGTCACGTAAAATATTTGTGTTACATGTAACAAAGATGTGGTACAATTTGTTGGCGCCTGTGTAATTGCAACAATTACATCCGTATATGATTCTAATAAAATATGACTCAAGACTTTTACTTATAACAAGATATTTATGATATAAAATGTAGCACATACCTTGCGCTTACTCATATCGCCAACAATTAACATCAACAAATCAAGCCTAATGAAACAATCAAGCGCACATTACCATAAAACAGAGAAACCGCTTAGTTTACAGCATAATAACCAGTAAAAATCCAAACGAAAAAGGAATACGATCTCCATTAGACGTAGCAGGACATTGTTGCCAGCAAGACACAGAGTATTAAATAGGTTACTCACAAACCAACGCACTGGAATTTCTCGTAATTACTCTTGAATTATTCCCAACAGATTTCGCTCGCCTACGCTCTTATAGCACCAATTATACGTTAATTGCAAGGTTACGCAAGTTATGTACATGTGTCCATGTATAACAAAGTTGTATGCGTTTGATTGCCGCACCGAACAATATTGTTCGGATTTCGAGAATTGTAGAGCCAGATGACGGCTGCTGGGCTGCTTGAGGCCATGGGAATTAAAACCTGAGCGGAACTTTTCAATTAGTTCGGATTTATTTGCTCTATTTGTGTTGAACTTAGATTCGATGAAGTTTTCTCGTGGGATTAAACGTATGCAAAGGTTTTACAGATTAAGATTTGGAGTGATGATGGCGAAAACTGAATGCGTGTTTCCTTGAGGTGAAATGATAAATGGAATAATTAGGTACTACCGTAAATAATCACTCAAATATACGCAACACTTAACGAACTGCATTTTGGAATAGATCAATTCAAACACAACTACGTATACAGCGTGATTCATAACGTACGGAAAAGATTGAAAGTGTAGCTAGGGGGGCCCAAAATAATGCTTTTTTCTTAATAAACTTTTGACAAAAACTCAATAACCCAAAAGTTACAACAAATTAAAATTCTTTTAAATTAACGCCCACCTATTGAATTCTGCTGAAAATAATAATTTCCATGGGTCTCATTTCGAAATTTCTGACTTAGCTCCTTCGTCGCCTCGACCGGAAATATCTTTTCGTATCGTAAAAACACATTTACCGGACTTGTAACGCAAATAACTATTTGTAGACATGTGCATATATTTTTGAAGTTCCTTGAATTTTCTCAAAACAAAACAAATAACTGAAACATCTATTTTAATCTAATCCATGTGTATAAGAAAGTATTGCAGTAACCACATCAAATTTTTAAGTTTGTGAATGGATTTCAAAGCTTGCAGTGAGTATAAAACAAGTGTTGTTGAATGAAAAGAAAAGAAGGATGAAAAGGACAAACGGCTGTTGTTCCTGATATAATTAATAGTGATGACGTTACAACCAATTTAACAGAGACTGCAATTCATTTTCAATTAGTTAAAGAATAAATATACATAAAAATAAGTAACCGGCGAGTTTTTCGTGCAACAAGCTTATAAATATTTAAAACAATCTAAGATTACAACACACACTACACTAGTTCTTCAAACAGAGTTTTTGCATTCATGCACGCTTGCATGAAGTCCAAGTCTTGAATTTTAAATGTAATTTTCCCCTTATAAATTCCGATGTCATATAATAATTGGTTAATGATACATGTCCCGTCGTGCATAAAACAACCACGAGACCGCGTATGAAATTAAAAGTCGAACGCGCGTTCGCTCAAAATTCCGCTCTCGTACAGGACTCTGCACTGTTTTTGTCAAGTGGCGTTTCTTTCATTGTGGATGTACTCAAGCTAACTCCTTGACGCCGGGATGCATGCTTGCAATGGCTACATTGCAGCAGTAGATTATTTCTTAAAATTTTCTGTTGTTTAATTCAGCTACCTACTATATTTTCAAACGAATTAAAAAAAAAAAGCCAAACCGATTCAAACGAAATCTTTGTGATCGTTAAGTAGGTATCTTTTCAGATAAGTTATTTTCAATCCTCACTTCGATTCATGAATAATGGGGTCGTGAAAAAATTGTATTATTTATTATACACCGCAGGGAAGAATTGTATTTTTTTCCATATGCTTCAATTTATTCCGCGGGATAAAATCATACACATTTTTCCCTTAATGTAGAATATACTATTAAAAACGCATTAATTAATTTTAGTTTTTAAGTAAATATTAACTGAGTAACAGGATATATATGAGTAGGTAGGTGCCCATCCTGAAATCATTAATTTCTTTAATTAAAGCGTATATTTTCTAACTTTACGATAAAGTTATGCTTAAGAGTGCAATAATAATATAATGTTTAAGTACTTTAAACACATTAATAGCCACGCTCAAATCTTAAAATTATGAGCTGGTAGAAAATTAAATCATTATAACGTGCGTCTAGTAATAGTTGTATGCACTCAATCTGAAATTTTAATTTTATTGATGCAACCAGTCATTAAGATAACTCTGGGCAGGCAATGAAAATATAAAATATATACCACACATAATTAAATTCGAACTTTCCAGTAGCCAATCTAATCAATTACCGACCAAATTTCGAAAGTAAAATCACTATAAAAATGATATATTAATTCTCTAACACATTTATTTAAAGCGTGGGCTAAGACCGTACGTTCAAGTCCGCTTCATAAACTAACTTTATAGCATTCTAATATCCACACCCGCTGCGAATCAAATACAGAGACTTCGCGCGTGCACAACACGTTACCAAGGGTCGTTCTACTGAGGCTATAAGAAAAAGCTTGTGGAGTGTAAGGCCCAGCGGGCCATCTCATCGAAATCTGGAGCACTTTCCGCTAATTGATCAAGTGTATATATCATTATCAGCCCACGTGCGCAACCAAACACACAGCACAATAGTGGAGCTATTGGAAAGATTCGATTTCTATTGGGTTAGCATTCAATAGATAACATGAGAAAGATTGTGTTGAAATCATAATATTTACTATCTGTCAACATGCAAATTAGCTTACTAGTGAAATCAATTTACAACGACTCAAGAACATATTTAATTTTTATTCTTCAATGTTATTTGTTGTATTGGGCATATTTATAAATCAGAAAAGATTTGTAGCACTTACGTTTCACTTGTAGTATCTTTTATCATCTGAAAATTCCACAAGAAACACATATTTAGCACAGCACTTCTATATATTTTTATAATAAAATTTAGGTCGTAAATCAGAATGCATTTGAGATACAATAATATTTTAAAGACACAATATTTCTAGATGCTCCCATTGCAAGCGTCCACACACAACTAGTTTATTTTATTCAATTCAGTTCCAACAAATTACAAACATGAATTACGTTTCAACTTGTCTATTCGTTTATTTCTGAACCACTCACCGATATAGTTTATTCAAATATTATAATTCTAATATTATTTTACGTAGATATTAAATATACTCATGGACATAATTATCGAATATTTAATTATGATGCATCAAGGAAAACGTAAAGATGGTTTTAGTTCACAAATTAAAATTTGCAGTCTCTGATGTTATTAATACGTAGTATTACTCAGAGACTACAAATTTTATTTTGTGAACTAAAACCGTCTTTACTTTTTCCTTGATTCATCATAATTAAATATTGGATAATTATATTCATGAATTTTATACCAGGTGTGAAATTGAAAGGGTTTCAATGCTATTGTTTCTAAATTGCTATATCCCTTTTACCCATTCTCTTCAGAACAAAAATGTATACACAAAAGTTGATCAAAATTTAAAAATGCATGCAATACGGTCCATTTGATTACCTAAATATTAATATTCTAAGATATAGCAATCAAATTAATATTATAAAATGACAAATAGTTTCAGTTGTAGTTTGATTTTCCTTCATTTAATTTGGTTCAGTAATTCGAAACGATGAATTTTAATAAATTTACAGAATTTTAACACAAAAGTGCGTTGTTATGTATTCAATAAGCACAAGTTCAATTTTTTCACCGCCGGCATAAAACTGTCTCCTTGGTAACACTTTTATTCCGGCGATTTTAATCATTATATATATATAGATATTTTCTATATTTGAAGTAAAAATAGCATGTGTTATTCGGAAAATGTGACTTTGTGTGCTTCGCATGAAATTGTCCGACTCATTTCGCTCGTCGTTTAAACTTACACGCCCAGCACATGTATTCCTAATACCACAATGAATATAGTATTATTATTTTAGTACTACGAGTTCTGAAAGCTTTTTCAACTTTATTTAGATTTTATCTAGAGAAAAAATTCTGCATCTATTGATGCCATTGTTCATAAAATTCTATAGTCCGGAAGAGGAGAAATCGTTTAAACTTATTATTAAATATATTTGCTATAATGTACTCAATACAATTTATTGTTTTAATTGTTCCATTGCATCATAGATTTTTGTAAAAATGTTAAATTTATTTTCTTCGATTTGTCCTCTTCTGGACAATGGAAATTTTTTGACAATGGTATCAATAGATGCAGAATATTTTTCTGTAGATAAAATCTAAGTAAACTTTAGTTCTAAATGATTTAGAGAATTCATCATTGAAATTTCTATGCTGCGTCGTCCGCGGCGCCATTCTGTATAGTATCTTCTATTAAATACCTAATAAATAATTATAGAAAAATGGTAAAAATTTTGATAATTTACTATCTATATTCTCCTCAGATTAATTAATTAACAAACTGTTGAATCCAATCTCGTGGCATTTAAATACAACTCTGTCCTATGGCTCACTTGATCCATCAGCAGGAAAATAAATTTAACAGCTTGGGTAAAATTGATTTATTGTCAGACTGGGGAGAAAAGATCCTGCGAGTTTTTAAAGTAGAGCTTAAGTATAGATTTGCAACGGGGTAATGCAGCGTCGGTTAAGGGAACTTCAACGTTTCAAATTGCTTTGGATGAAATTTTGTTTATCTTTTAGATAGACACAAAATTATATTTGAAATTAAATAAATTGTATTAAATAATAAAATATCGAATATACTATGAACAAAAATGTATTGCTACTAAAACGATTCATTGCAGTATATTTTTCATTATACTGCGTCAATCAGATAAAATTATAATTACAAATATGTATATGTTCTTCAAAGTTGCATAATTTTCTCAACAAAGTACAGTGTACGCATTTCGATATAAATAGGATCGGTATCGAATACCGAGATGCGAGCGGCGTAGGCGTACATATGAGTACTCGTACATGCACACAGGCATTATGAATATTGTTTTTAATTGCTATTCATTAAAGTGAGGCAAGTAGGCAGAGCAGAATGTAGTTGAGCCTCTCACTTCGCGGACAGTGAATAATGACACATTACCCGCGGAATTTCAAGAGATCTTAACAATTTATCGGTACGAGCTCGCAATCTCAATGATCTTGAATAGATGGATCATTGTTGACAACTAATTAAGAGGAAATTGCTAGAAATTTCTCCCACTTACTTCATTTAACGTGATATTATCTAGCTACTTCTTTCTCTTCTAGATGCCCTCGGGGTATTATTAATTACTTTTATTTTATACTGGTGAAATTATTTGCTTTAATTTATCAATGAATGCATGAATGATTCATGCTATTAGTCTCCTACTGTCTACTGAAACTGAAATAAAATCATTTTGAATGCAGATTGGAGAAACATATCGATGATTGATGGATTAAAGCGAAAGGAAGATTTTGCGTGGGCAAAGTAGGACGGGAATGAAAGAATTATGAATGTTGTCGAAAAATGAGACGTATGCCAGAGAACTATATTTTGACAGACGGCGAATAATGTAAACTTTTGTAACGAGGTATTCGTTTCAACTATTTTTGGCCACCGGGATTTATTTTGCTTGGTTCCTTTTTATTTGACGAATTTTTTAACAAGAAGCTTTTTGAGAAAAAATAATTCGGTCTGTATTGAACCCTGAAATTTAATTTAATAAAACTAGTAGATTATTTACTGTCGGACCATTACTACCACGGCAGCAAGGCAATGGTCACTTGATTTAGATGGGCTGGTTTGAGATTTGATAAATTAGGGGGGATTCATAGATTAAAACAAATCGAAAGAAAAAAAAAGAGAAAGTGTAATAAAAATTTTTGTAATATACTTTAATAATAATAATAATAATAAATATAGTTAAAAAACAATAGAAATCCATCGAAATCAAGACACACCTACAGTATTAGAAAACATTCACAAACATTAACAGTATTTTTTTGGGATACAATATCCGTTCACTTTAGCTCTTAAACTCTTCTTGTTACCTTTCGCACATACGAGTATTAGTAACGAACGGAGGTAGAACATTTAGACAGAGAGTTTTCAACATAAGACCTCGTTTTGGAGTCCCTAGAATACGGTTTTAATGTTGTTACTATGTTGTCAGTTCCTGTTTGTCTACCGTTATTAAATAACATATTCTACAACAAGTAATGGAATGGCACATATTCCATACAAGCAAAAAGTTTGTGTACGGTTTGCGAGTGTGGGATATGCCATTCCCTTACCTGTTGCATACTATAATTTCTATAAAAAGATTTTGGAAATTATACAAAAAATACAAATACAAAACTGTTCAAAACGACAAACACAAATAAATAAAATTAAAACAAATAGACGTAACCACATCAACCGAACTAAGATACTTCATATATCGCGCTAATATGCGGCTCTGATTCGTATTGAGATTCAAGCTACATTTTGAAGACTTGTCAATTTTCGAAAATGAGATAATTGGTACGCGGAAGTACAATTACCAGCCGTCAAATCACGACATCCGGAAATATAAGTGGCGAATGAAACCACAGAAGTAATTTAATTTTGTGAAAATTTGAAATGAGAATTTTATGATCTTTATGATAATTATAGTCGTATTATTTCCAGTTGTCATTTTATTTCTCTTATTGAAAATTATAGGATACAATTTAAATATAATTTCTGGAGTTGACATTTTTCCAGATTACCTAATCAGGATCAATCAAGTTTAATTATAGTCATTTACAATTATACCATATATAATTGCTAAAAGCTCATGCATTGAGTTTAGGTCCTTTGTACTTTTAAAATTAGTATACCTTTCAAAATTAGTTATCTACTTTGATATTAATTTAAATGTAGCCTAGAGCAACCAACAAGCTTAATGCCTAATGAAGTAATTAAAAAATCGTATTAACATTCAGAAACAATACCAATTAATGAAAAAGTTAATTCGAAGCCACAAAGACACATCAAAAGCAATCAAACTAATCAACACAGCGAGGTAAACATGGTTGTGTGCGCATAGCATGCGTAGAATCACACAGTAAATCAGTGGAAGTCACGAAGTGATATTTGTGTCCGGCGTTCTCGAACATAATCAGCAAAAACAGGACAGGGTACATGAGAAACGCGATTTACAGACCGCTTTTTCACCCATCGATCATAAGATCATGCACTCGCACCGCGCACTGCTGCCGAGATCCTTGCAGAGCGATGACATTCGCGGCAACATCGGGAAATACTCATGCAAATCCATAAAGATTTAAAGGCTTGTATCCTTATATGTGTATCGAAGTGTAAATTGAATTTAATTTTTATTGAATAAATAATTGTAATATATACAAATAATTGTAATATATCCACATGATTTTCTTTTCATTCTGTTTCATCTAGATCAGAGGTTCCCATATTTATTTGGCCTACCGCCCCCTTTTTAAGAATTACTCAGTACTCCATTAAATTTGTTTTATTCATTATATTATATATAATAAACACAACTTTTATTTTGAGAACCAGTGATCTAGATTTTTTCAACTTCATCCAGTCATCTGTTTATTAGTTTAACCTTCTTCTTTTCATCTTGTTCTATATTTATAATACGTTTTGCTAATTTTTCTTCTTGTTATCTTTCTACATGTTTCAACTAACTTATTCTTTACATTACTTTATTATAAATGTAGTATAACGAAGTACAAGACTCATGAATAAAAATCTCTGACGAGATTTTCGCGGAATATTCTTAGAAACCCTGAATCTGTTTGGCCATTTTCTAAGTGATGGCTGTATGGATGGGTGAAAGGATATTTATCCGTATGTTCAAAAGCTGATGAACGAAACAAGTAATAAAACTTTATAATCATCTCTTTAATGACAATGCGCAGAGTTGATTTTGGTCATAATTGCCAAACCGGACGTGGAAATTTACTGTACACACAAAACGATGAATTTAATTTATTTTAAATTTAGAAAAAACTTCCCAAAGAAGTTTTGAAGTAAAATATATTAATGATATTTGGAATGAAAGAGGTTATTTGGAATTGAAATCGACCAATTTTTTTTATACCGGGTTTAGAATTGAAATGTGGCGTACAGGGGTTTCAATGCCACTTTTTAAAAATATTGCTGTATTCTTTTACCTATTTACTATATATAACAAAAGTGCAAGTACAAAAAAAATTGGTCTTATTGCACGCATTTTCTGAACAACTTTCGTTGTAATGTAAACAGATAAAAAGAAAGAGTAATATAAAAAAATAGCATTGAAATTCCAATACTGTAAAAGTTTATTTCTGAGCCGCATATATTCAATAATAAATTCAAAAAATCATATAGTTGCTATAAAAACACACAAATAACTGATACATATATTTTATACGTCATATACGAATCAAGTGTAATTATTATACAATCAAATAATAGACTGGTTTTTTATTCCTCATTCGATTCTTTTTAAAATGTATGTTCCCATGTTTGCAATATTTGTTCTTCCTGATTCGTTAGTGTCCAACTGTCTACGTTTTATATCCGTACAATATTGTAGATCTCATTACAGTTTTCTTCATTTGTTTTAGTTATTCTAACAATTCATTGTTAATTAGTAGTATATTTAGCGTTCCTTCTTCTTCTCTCAAATATATCGAGTTTTAGACATAATCAAATTTATATGTTCAATGCTGATTACTAATTCTTTCTTTCTTCATGTTGTCATAGTGTACAAGAAAATTAACAACATGCATTTAAAGTGAACATTAGCCAAATGCCAGGAAATCTTCAACCAGACATAAACTCTGAAGGAATCTACAAGTCAAGCACATAAACCGCAAAATACACATGTCTGCGATTGGCGTTACTTATGCGCTGATCGATTCTTCAGGCATCCAGCCTATAACCACAATCACACAGATGATGTACACCAAGTTCTTTTCCTATACTTTACTGGTATACGAACTATGTGGCTTCAAAAATGAACGACTAGTGTCGCAGTACTAGTACGACAGACGATATGTTGTATGTGGTACGTTCGCCTTCTGTGTACAATGTTTATGGCCGTGCGCTATGGACGATATCGCGGATATAAAGTTACAGCAGAGAAAATGGAATAAATTTTGGATTTAGATACTGTATGTTTCCGGGTTGCGGGTTATAGATTATATTTTTACTGGAAGACTACTATAATATATCATTTGTTATGATCTGCATTCTAAAAAAGCATTACAGAAATTGATAGAATTATAGGATGTCCATTCGAAATGAGTTTACATTCTTTCATTATGCTACTTAGTTCTATAAAAGGCATATCATTTAAATACTGAAAGAAGTTTTAAAAACTCATAATATTAAATAAAACAATATTTGGAATTAATTTTAATTTCAAAGTGCTGCCTTCATATGTGACTACGTGTTTATAAAATAAAGGTAACGGGTAAAAGAACAATAGATATATAAATTAATATGAACATAAAATTTTCCTTGACTGGAAGGGTTGATGAAGACAAACGAAAATTACTGGATTTCAGTCAATTTTATTATAAAAATTTTTCTCTGTCGACCGGTTTCGGCCCCTCTTGAGCCTTCTTCAGGAGATGAGAAAATTTAAAATGGTATAATATTTGATATATGTATAACAAAATTTAAAAAATTTAAAAGTAAATGCCATCTTTTATACTTTGGACGTAATCCAATTGCTCCAGATGGCATTTAGTTTTAAATTTCTTAAATTTTGTTATATATCAAATATTATACCATTTTAAATTTTCTCATCTCCTGAAGAAGGCTCAAGAGGGGCCGAAACCGGTCGACAGAGAAAAATTTTTATAATAAAATTGACTAAAATCCAGTAATTTTCGTTTGTCTTCATAAATTAATATATTCAGAAAATTAATCAAGAACAACATTTAACCACGACTTATTATGCTCAAACTCTGTATTAAAATTAAGATTATTCGAAGATTTCTTGATTTCAGTTGCTTCGCTAAATAGACGCATCTAGATATTTTCACTTGCTAAAATCTTTGTGTTTTCGAAACCAGTTCCATGTAATTCTTGAATATTATGTTCAGCAACTGCAGGTTTATCGGGTTAGTTTAATCTAGTATGTCCTTTGTCTTATTATAATCTTGTTGCTACAGTTCTACCAGTTGGATTAATGTATACTTTGTCACACTGGCATGTAATCTTAAGTATTCCAGAAAAATGTAGAGGAACTATATCTTTAAAACTGCCAAGAAGATCACGGATACTATACTCAAATATTATTTTATTAACACATATCAGTTAATTGGCAAATATTGTCATTTTTGTCGCAGGTGGAGCTCAAGCGTATTTTACAACATTTAATTTGTTCGCTCATGAAATTTAATTCGTCCACAAAATATCCCGCACGTGCGAAACCAAGAAATATAATTACACCACATTTTTGACATGCCGTATTTAATTAACGAAATCGAAAGCAGTTTCTTTTTTTACCGTTCAATACAGTGGCTGCAATTGCAGTTATAAGTTTCATTTCTTTTAATTAATATCAACAGTTTATTACCGGGATATTAAAATTTTAGATGCGATTAATTTTGCTGACACTGCAAAAATGTACGGTCTTTGATTCGTACAAAAGAATATTATAAAATCAATACCACATCTTGCAGTACCAATTAGTTTTTATACTTTCGATAGTAGCGTAATTAATTTCAGATATTTTTAATTTTTAATTACAGAGTATCTGTATTGCCCTATAATATAACGTAATAGTGCCATTAAAATACGATGACTTAATTACTTAATTAATGAAAATATTAAATTAAGAATCTTTCTCTTTGATATCTTCATCGTTCTCGAATTACCTTCTGGTGATACTACATTATGTTTTAATTATTTTCGACATTAATTTCATAATTGAAAGACGGCAGTACATGTAATATTAAAAAATCTGATGCAGCACATAACTTCCCGCCCAATACAACTCTTAAACGGTACAAAATAGTATGATGATACAAAAAAATACATTCTTATTTAAGAAATTTAATTTTATTTCATATATAACAATCACAATGACATGTGTCACATTTCGTAAAAAAATAAAAAATTTTAAGATTTATGAAATTTAATTTCTTTATTATCTCTAATTCTAATGAAAATTAATAAAATTAGTGTTATCAAAACAGATGTAAAATTAAATATTCTACATTTTCAAAATAACATAAATTATTGAAAAATTAAATTTACTCGTGTTTTTCACAGTAAATGTTTTCTTTTAATCGTAATCGTACTATTCTGCAGCCCAAACTAAACTGTACGTTATGATTCTAATCACAATAATAATCCTTATCGGAACATTTACATCCCCAGCCCTTGCATTGAGTCAATGACGTATTTCCTCTCTACAATCAAATCAGCTGAGATTCCGTCGGATCAACACCCAACACCTGGTAGGTTCCGGTCTGCACACACTCACAATCCCTGTGCCCTGTGG
Organism: Poecilus cupreus; assembly: GCA_963942605.1. NCBI lineage: Eukaryota > Metazoa > Arthropoda > Insecta > Coleoptera > Carabidae > Poecilus > Poecilus cupreus. The sequence goes on from OZ012718.1 coordinate 9,566,570, forward strand.
GAGCCCTTAGTCCGTTATCTTCACGTAACTTACCGCTTTGTGACGTGGCAGTGACGTGCCGTTACGTAACGCATTGCGCGGGAAAGCGTGGGATAGTGTGGGACCACGTGGAGAAGGAAACTCGAAGGGTGTAAGGGCAAAGGAATAAGAACGCGGGAACTGGTAATTGTGAAGAGAAGTTACACCCTCTGGTGGATGTTCACAGGGTATGCTAATGGGGTTTGTGAAATGTGAAAGTAGATTTGTGACGGTGGGTAGAGTGTAGGCCGTAGGGTGGGTATTTCTAGAGAAACTGACGTACTATTATTTTAATTGTAACCATTCAGGACATTTCTTCAATTATTACAATTCTATTTTGTATCTTACATTCAAAAAGATTTTAGTCGCCAAGATAAGTGTGTTTTAAAATTACCCAAATAATTTCCTTTTATGACAATGACGTTTGTTTGGATGTGTAGTTTTTTGACAATAATAAGTTTAAAAACAAATAATGCTACTAATATGCATTTAATAACTATACTATGCATATTAGCTAGTTACATAAGCATTAGTTTTATATATACTATGAGAAGTTTCAAGTGTCCAAATTTCAAAAAATGCATATCTTGATAAGTGATATAATTATGTGCGTGAAATGCGGTTACCATTCGTCAAGCCACGACCACAATGATGTTCAGGGTAAAGACAAAATGATAATTACTGGCTGTGGTATTCGAAAGATGCAAAAAAAATAAATACCAGGTGTAGAATTAAAATGTGGCGTATTGAGATTTCAATGTTATTTTTTTTTAATTACTGTTTCTTTTTACTTATTTACTTAACAACAAAAGTGTAAGTTGTTATATAAATATAAATATTTCACGATTTATCAATTAAATTGAAATTAATATTTATTAGAAAAATTTTAACACCGCCAAGGAAAATTATACAAAAAATAAAAATATTTGATATATCGTAAATCAGTTTTAGATTTATTTATTTATTTAATATTTTTGATAAAAATAAAACTTAAACAGAGCTGTAATAATTGGCATCATATCTAAAAGGAGCTACTATATTGTATTACAATACGTGTCTCAAAATATTTCTATTTTGCGATACCTATTCATAGTATGTTGATTAATTGGAAAAATGTTGATGTTTTATTTTTTTATGGTTATAAATGAACAGAACTATTTTTCTTTGCCCTACAAAATTGGCTATCAAAACTACAAAGTGTAGGAAGTAAAAATGAAGAAATTGAACGAATAGTATTTATAGATTGTAAAATAAAAATAAATAGTTATCAAGAACAACAAATAAGATTTTATGGTACATATACGGTAACGCTTCGTACTGTGAATTAAGTGATCATCAAATTGACTTACAGTAACCACACCTCTGAGATCTGCTTTAAGCTCTAGGGAGAATATCACAACTAAAATTCTAGGTATGTAAAGATCCTAAAATATAAAATGCCAGCGAATTGAGTTTCCAGATATTCATAGCAGGTATGTTCCTCTGTTGTTGTATAGATACAAGATATATAAGCAAAAAGTTCAAATAAATTATTCCATAAAATCAGACAAGCAGAACTGAAACTGCAGCTCATATCTACATTTCCCTGATCAAATTGTCAATAAATTATGAATTTGCAAAACTGTCAAGCAATTATAATTAACAACGTCCATCGCATTATGAACCAACCTCAACCATTTCCTGCAATGCTCTTTTCGATCCAGTGTTCCAGCATCCAGCACTCGCCAACTCCGATCCTAGATCTGCACCTGTGCCGCTGCATCCAGCGCTCATTACAGGTTTATTATTGTTACGATTCCAATTAAAGAACACGAGTTTCGCTTTTAAATAATGTTAATAGAATCGGGCATAATTAAATCTGTCGACGAACGCAATAAGGAAGTCCACAGACTGGGAAAACTCTAATAATTGGTGGCACAGAATTTATGTCACTTTGCTCGGTTAGGTTAGGTTATTTGCATGAAGATATGTTGGTGTTTACATGTATATTATAATGTGCAGTAATTGCTCCAGCGAGCTGTATATGGATGGAAGAAGCGTGGAAGAGTTGGTTGGCCGACCTAGTAATTTGTAGTAATATGATAAATTATTATTAAAATATGGATGTACGTAAACGCTTTCTATGAAAAACTGGACTAATTTATAAAAGATTAATGATTGCATAAAACAGAAAATCAATCAATGTTCAACATTGTAAAAAGACACTGTTTAGTATTTGCCGTTTTGTATTACACGATGCTTTTATCATAAAAGAAGAAATTGATGATATAGTGTTCATAGTTAGACTATTTTCTAATAAGATTCCACTTCTTAATGAATTAATTTTACTGCTTTTACTACTGGATAATTAAATTTGTACTTTGAGTGGCCGCTTTGCGAAAACCTATTCCAGCGAATACTCTCAAATGTCAACAAATGTTACTTAACAACAATTGATAATTTCCCGAAGAAAATATTTGATTGGACATTTTGCACAAATGATCAGAAAACAGGGATTCAACTGGATATTTTTTAACCAATATCATTTCACTTTAAGAACTACTTGCAAACAGTACTACGTTGAAGTTAATTGATGTGACGAATGTACTTCAAATGATAATTCCTGTATCTTGCTCAATACTTATTAATTATAGTGTCAATATAGTGGACTCTGCAATCACACTCAAACGAAGTAATAAACAACATAAAAACAAATTTTCTATCGATATTTACTAAAGAATGTATAATTATTACAAATAGCGGCTAACTGTAATTTTAAACCAGTAGTTAAATGTATCAAATTGACGATAAAATTTTGACAAAGTAGCTTGAATATGCACCTAATAAATTTCAACGCGCCCGGTCCTCGCAATTACCTTTCATTATTATAAATCAAAACTAAGTTATTGACACCAGCGGCTCTTTCAAACGCAATAATTAACATGTGTAAGCGACGCTAAGGTGAAACTCTGTAATCGTTACCATGTTCACTGATATTTCCAAATCGACCTACGTAATACAAGTAAAATTTCCCTTTATTTAACTATTTGCGGTAAATAGATACGTGTCAATATACCGAGCTATGGATCAACAAATCTTACAGCATTCAAATTATCAAGTAAATTTTATTATCAAGTAACCTCATACTTGAGTATTGAAACATTTTTAACCGACGAAAAAAATGAAGGAGGTTCCTAAGTCCACGCAAATATTTTTTTTATGTACGCATAACTTTTTACAGGGTTTACGTCGAAGTTGGTCCCATTTAAATTTGGAAAAAAATCCACCTCTAAAGGTAGAAAAATAGGGGATTATTTACGCACTGAATTTTTGCCTGTTAACCGATTTTACCATGCATAACTTTGTACTAGGTTATCCGATTTCGATTATTCTTTTTTATTGAATAGAGTATACCTCAAAGTTGGTTCCATTTGATTTCGAAAAAAATTCCACCCCTAAGGGTAGAAAAATAGCCACAAAAAATTTAAAAATTAAAACTTTTTAACAGAAAATTAAAAATGAAACCGACGAAAAAAGAAACTGAAAAGCGAAAATAAAATAAACTAATAATTCAAAATTAATTAATTAAATTAAAATTTATAACTAAAATCCTAAACTAATGTAAGTAACTCATTTTGAATCGGTGCCAAACAAACTATCAACAAACGAAGTGTAAAGACTTTATTTTTCGCTTTTCAGTTTCTGTATTCGTCAGCTTAATTTTTTGTTAAAAGTTTTTATTTTGTGTCTGTCTATAACTAGAAAATTAAGAATTAATAAAACTTTAAATAAAATAATTGTGTAAATGAACTTCTCTCATGGCATCTCTCGAAAGTTAAGTTGAAGGCACTATTCTTATAGATCTCGAGATCTCAATCAAAAAGAAATAGCCAATTTTGCATAGACATTAAGTGATCCGATTGAAGGACTGCATGTAAACATAGTAAATATGAAATGACAAGGAGTATCAAAAGAAAGTTAGAATTCGCAGTATTAATTTGATAATTAAATTAGTCTCATTATAAGCCATTACAAAAATAATTATAGGTTATTTATTGTTACTAACACTTCGATGTGTGATGGAAAAACTATCCAAGTTATGTATTTGGGTTACGTTCATGTATAATTCATGAGTTTGAGAGAAGTCGCCTGCGAGCCTGCGACTAAATCCCCCGTTGATCGTAGGTACCTGTGACGGTGCGACTGTCTGTTGTTTTACGATGCTCATATGTGTACTGTAAATTATACTATGGATGTTAATGTTCGCCATATTGAGAATTGTTGTAAATGGGGTATTAGTTTTTTTGATAGGATGAACAATCGTGAGAAGAATGTCAAATAAGGAATTTCTAAAACCGTTCCTATTGCTCAATATATACCTTTTAATTTAATATGGATAAATAAATAAGATACATAATTACAATATATATTTTGGCATTCATACATTTTCATAGTAAATTTAGATAATTTGTAAATATATTCGCGAAAAAGTAATTGTCATCTGGTGACAAAATTTAATAGATCCCAAATCAGGATTGACTATATTGAAAGTAATAAATGCTTCAAGTAATATATGAGTAACTCTAAGAGACTTTCTTCAGTTCTCCAGTGTTAGTGAAAATAAATATATAATCACGCCATTTACCTATTTCTGGGTGTGGCACTCTACTCCGAGCAGATCTCGATATTATGATACGGAGATCCGTGAAAGCAAAATACCACACTGAAAAAATAGCCTGATTATACATTTATATATCCTATTTAATAGATTTTCATTTTACCCATTCCTAACGACCTAGGGCTTGTTGCCAATTTCACTTAAGTTATACTTAAAATATACGCTGGTAAAATCTAAACGACTTCCATTTACTCATTTACAAGCCAGCTTGTCATTAACAATAACAATATTATTATCTAGAAAGCACAAAAACTTAAAATCCATTAAATTTAATAGATTAATAAAGTACGTAAGGAAATATATCTTAAGTAAATTGTGGCTGCGGTTTTCTTCGTTTTCTGATAGAATTCAAACGTATTTTATAGCGAGCTATAAGAACAGTTAGGCGCATTACACATTGTGCTTAAACAAAGCATAATACTTAACGCTAATTCAAATGAAGATAAATCTTCACAAATCTCTGCAGTTCTGACACCAATCAACACCGCTGCAGTGGCGTTCTGAAGATTTCTTTGCAATACAATTGGTTCTAATATCTAGGGCCCAAATTTGAATGTAAAATTTCGTGTACATAAATAATACGCTCCCTTTATTAAGCTGTTGAGTGGCTTTCTTCAATTTTATGGTATGGCCTCGGATGTAGTTCCCCAGGTTTCTATTATTTGCAGGATTAAAAATTATTAATATAAGAGACGACATTTGTATCGGTCTCTCTTCCTTCACATATATCTATTTCTCTCGTACCAAAACTACGTCACGCTTTTCTTCTTCTATTACTGATAATTAAGTGTATTTTATTTTTTTCTTTAGAATTATTTTTATATATAAACTTCCGGTGTTCGTGCGTTCGTAATTCTTTTTCTCCAAAACGGCTTGACCGATTTTGAGGATTTTTTTTATACTTATGGAGTTACAGTTGAAGCCGGTAGGTGGCGCTGTTGTTGAGATTTAGATTTTTTTTATTTCCCCAACTTATATTCATGACTTCTGCATTTGAACATCCAGGTGACACCATAAATACAAAGAAAAAAATCAAAATCAGTCAAGCCATTCAGGAGGAGAAGAATTACGAACACCGGAATTTTATATAATATAGCGAGGTCTGTGGCAGAACAAAGTCTGTTTAATATTTATATAAAATTCAAACTTTGGTAAGACTCCATTGTAAGAATAACTAATTACAGTTATGAGTTGTTTATTTAAAATGAAGTGAAATCTGTAATCAAAGCGATGTAATAAAAATTATCAAAACCCAACAAACTTGTTATAAAACATATTTGACTATTACAGGAAATATCTGCTTAATGGGTAAGCCACTGCCCAGAAAACGTTTTTATGTCGTTTAATCTAAGGTCAAATGGATTCAGCGAAGTTCACGGCTGTAATCAGAGTTAATGCATGTGATCTGAATATGCATTTAAAAAAGTAATTTATAATGTCATAATATCGAGATAGGAAACTATAACTCTCAATTAATTAAAAAATACGCGTGCATAATAAAGAGCGATAATAAAATATTGTTATTTAATTTATAGGAGATTATCATTTTTCCGCAATCGTGCATAAAAAAGCAAAACTGTTACAGTAATTAATTTTTTAAATGTTAATATTAGCTTAACAACAAATTATTTTAGGATGTTGTATGTAAATATTGAATTTATTTTTAACATTCCGGATATTAGATCCCTTAAAAAAAGTCCTGCTGAAACTATATGGTGGCAGTCACCTTTATGTAGTTTCCTTTAAAATATAAATATGTAGAAACTGGACACGTGGACGACATTTATTCAAATATATAAAAAACAAAACACTTGAACTTATTTGACATGCAAGAAGTAACTGAATTTAATAAAAAGTACATTGAAACCTTCTCCAGTAGTAAAGCTTCATTTACACGAAAGATACTTCAATACAAAATCAGTAGTTTCGTTATTAGTTAGATTAGTATTTTAGTTTATCACACATAGCGAAATTCGCTCAACGATAACGTTGAAATTATTTTGGATAGCGTAAGAGCCTGCAAGATACATGCTTTTGGTTATTAGTTAGCGGCTACAACCAATCAAGTGGAAGAAGAAAAACAATAGACCTATTTCGTTTCTTTATTAGTTTGATAGTTCTTAAAATTTTTATTCGTTTGTTAAAATAAAAAATCGAACGAAAATAGAAATTGAAGCTTATGATGATATTAGATATACTCCTATAGAAGTAGAACACACAAAAGAAATACAAATTTTCTTTAAATTCAAAAATAATAATTTGACAGCATTAATTTGACGTATTGTGAACGATATTTTCTAAGATTTCAACTTAATCAATAGCTACCAACCATATAACTAACGTCAACTACTAATTTTGTGTTGTGAATAGAACTTGACCGATTGTTCGGATGGCTCCGGAAGAAAACTATATAAAATTACAACAAATGTCATTTGTAGCTCTTTCTCTTTAAATATCTATACTTTCAAGTATCCCTTCTCCTAAAATGTACCTAATAATTTATTTCTTGAAAATTATTTTCTTGCTTGAAATCACATATAAAATTTTTTTGTAAGGATTTGAGCTTCCTATGTTAGTGGTATATGATGATGTATTTCAAAAATCTTGAAACCCCCTGTAACAAGTATAGTTTCTCAGAAGAATTCCGCATATACCTACATGATTTCTCTGCGCTGACCATTCCCGATGGTGTTGAGTTTGGTGTGAACCGATCTCACTGAGATGAATTGCAAATGATCTATGACCGCGCATGTAATAATGCACGTGCGTTTTTGCAATAGCTCCAAGTCCTTCGGATTTGCATTGCAAGCGGCGCGCGGCCGACTTTATTGTAATTCGCGATTTCTCCTGACAGATATTCGGCCAAAAGTAATTGCGATGTCATAATAACTAGCACCGGCCATCCGTCACGCATGCGTCCACCGGGGCCCCACGTACCCACCAGGGGCGGACTGCCGGACTACTTTCCACTTTTACGATGCTGGGCTCATATTTTAGACTTGTTAAAATCAAATGGCAGAGCACAAGAAAAATAAAAAAAATCAATGTACCTACATTTACAGAACATGCAATTAAAAACAAACATACGTTTAACTTCGCAGGTAAAAAATACTAGGCAGAGAAGATAATTTACACAAGAAAATAATTTTAGAATTATTGCATATAAAAAGAAGACCAAAATAACAAACAACAAAATCGATGGAGCAAACCTTAGCACAATTTATGATAATTTAATCTTTCATTAATTTTATTATATTAATACACTTCCATTTGAAGTGCATTTAGTTATATTTTGTTTATTTTATTTCATAACAACAATTACATTTTTGTGATACGTGTTACTTGTTTGATGGTGATTTATGTGAATAAATATAATATTTTTGATAAACATTAAATTTTTTGATAAAATAACTACATGTTAAATTATAATATAATATATTATCTTGACGCTTTAGTAAGTTATTTATGTTAATGTTAGTGTTTTCATCTCCTGAGGATGACCTATGTGATGTCGAAAGGTTGAGTAATAAATGTATTGAAATCTAACAAATATTTATTCCTTTAATATTTCAGACATTTGCTAATTTTAAACACTAAGCTCACTGGTATCGTAACCTCAAATTAGTGTACTAGCAATGTTTCTAAATACAAACAATAATTGTTAAAATAAAAAAAAATTATTTATATTAAAGGAATAAACAAACAAAAAAATAAACTGAGCACAATATTGACGAATGTATAATAAAATAAGAAACACATTTACATAAGACTATCAGACTAATAAACTAACCAAACGGTTAAAGTTGTAAATGACTGAAAAAGGACAAGCTGAGTTAAAACAAATAAGCCCCATTGCGGTCACGTATCATGCAGCTAAATGCACAATACAATTAATATAAGTTAGTTCGAACTAAACAACAAATTAATATCGCGATCTATAAACCGGACGCAACCGTAATAATAAATATTCAGGAGCAGGCGATCAAGCCAGCAGAGGTTATAGATCGCAGGAGGCTCAAACAAAACAGCAGCGGCTGCACGCGTGCTACACTGAACACTGAATCAAAACCAGAAAATAATTAATTACCTATCATGCTTAATTCGCTTGCCATTAACAGTATTAAAAATTAAGAACAAAAAAAAATAGCTGGATCAGAATTAGAAATCACTGAGTAATGTCTATCTTCGGAAAAAAAACCATAACGTTCGTTATCTCATTATGACAACGAAATATAATCTTATAATACAATTTGAAATTAAATTTATTGCAAGTCGCGCCATTGACGTGAAGTCAAATTGGTAGACCATAACATGAGGTAAATAAGTAACTTTTTGAAACTGATATTTGTCAAATTTCGGGTGAAAATATCAAATCTAACACCCCTAAGATTTAAAGTAATAAAGAAAATATTTATATACTATTACGATGGTCAAAATAAAAGGGATTCAATTTTGACCACTAATTTGGTTTACAAGTTGAGTAATTTTAAATTTATTCCTTTTGCTTCTACTGGTGATGATTACATAGTTTTAGGCTTATGGGTTAGGTTTAATATTTTAGTTTCTTCTTACCTTTTTGAATTTTACTATTTATTTTCTACAAATATATTTACGTACAATTGATATCATGCAAAAATTTCGAATAAAAGGAACTTATTTACATCATAATATAAAAACATACATAAACTTCCCTATCTCGCAATATGCAATAATTATTTATTTAACTAGGCACCAAAAAACCAGATTTACAGCAGATGCTGCCGTTTCATTGACGAGGCGAAGCTGCCGAAGCTTAAATCTGTGTTGGTGCCGAGTTGAACACATAATTTTTTTGCCGATTTTGAATTAATATTAATTTAGTGATTATTTTATATACATATTTTGAAAGTTATTGCTGTCAATTACGTTGCCCTGTATTTGTTGAACGGTTGTTATGCATTTGTTGATTATTAGGTACTATGTGTATGTTGAGCGGTTGATATGTAAAATATTTTTCTATAACACTGTTTTGGAAACTGGGCATTCCACTACTAAAAATTGTTATGGAATCACTAACATTCCATACGCTGCGTATGGAATATTTTCGACGAATCAGAACCGCTTATTAGCGCGACATATGGAGTATCTTGGTTCGATTGCTATGGTTACGTCTGTTTGTTTTAATTTGATTTATTTGAGTTTGACGTTTTCAACAGTTTTATATTTGTATTTTTGTATAATTTCCAAAACCTTTTTATAGAAAGTATAGTCTACAACATGTAACGGAATGGCCTATCCCACGCTCGCAAACCGTAGCCCTCGCCCTTGGCTCGGGTTACAAACTTTTTGCTCGCGTGGAATATGTGCCATTCCATTACTTGTTGTAGAATATACTATTACAGCCTTATCGGCAAAAAATGATATTTTTCTATTTCTCTTCAAATATGCTCATGTTTCTCCTACCAAAATTACGTCACTAACCTTTCTCCTAATTTTCAACAAATTTCTCTTAAATTATAAATAATTCTAATATTATATGGTCACAGACACCATTCTTCATTTGATTCAAACATATAACCCAAAATCTTATACATGCAATGAAATTTATGGTTTTCTTATATTCTTAGAGGGATACATGAATTTGTACAAATAAATTTGGTATAGAACCTAAAACATACGAGTATTATTATAATAAAAATACTATGTCATTCTAATAGTTATTAATTGTTTATATTAAAACCTTTTTAAATTTTTAAATGAATTGCATTATTAATGAAATGTAAAACTACATAACGACACATTAATGCTCAAGATAATTTTTTGTGCTGGTGGCCCAAAAATAATATAAATCTGATCTGAATGTGGGTCATTAATTGACCCCAACAATTCTGACGCCACCCACTTAACTGCCGCTCATATAACTCAACAGAGCCCGGCGTGCTACATGTAGGCCTCGCTGTTTCCACGATAAATAAATGAAAGGAAGGGTTTTGTTTCGGCGTTCCAGTGTCGCATCAATAAAGACAGATTGACGTCATGATCTGACCTCTGATTTTAACAGTGTCAAAACTAATGAATCGCCATTTGACCACAATACAGATTGCGTATGTGGTTCTGTCTGCATAATAGTAACAAATATTCAGATATTTATTCATAATTGATTTCAACATTAGGCGATATTTAATAAACTAGATCTACCAATAATTAATTTGAATTATATGAATATTGCACAATATTACGTTTATAATTAATATTGACATAAATAACTCATTGTTATAATTAGATTATTTTTATCGCAATTATTTAATCGTTACAGAATTAGAATTTGAAGTTATAATTAATATAAATTGATGAATAATTTATACATTTTCATTTTAAGTTAGAAATATTATTTTCAAAACTTCGCTAAATTAATTGCCATTGCCACTCTTTGAAAATATAATTTTATTATTTTTAGTTTTAGTCATATGATCAATATATTAAATTAAGACCAGTGGCACTAAATGTAATAACAATTATGAGTCATAAAATTGTTTTTCTCTACGCTTCTTTAGTAATGGTCAATAATTGATTAGGTAGCTTCCCTAATAATAGTCAATAATGTTTATTGACCTAGGGTAATAATTGGAACTGTCACTTTGCAAAGAAAATTTCTGAATTTATTTTACTCATTAAACGCGAGTATTAGTTATAAATTTAAAATTGCCTCCTTTTAAATTGGAAATTCAAATTGAAGAATAACTATCTTCTTTACTAAAAATTTTACATGAGTATGTCTACTCTACATTTATTTAAAGGAATATTATATGTTAAATTCTGGAAATAGTAAATATTTGTTATATGTTTTTTATGGTTATAATTGCATTTCTATATAAAAAGACCGAAAAACATTTGCAGTATTAATTATTTATTATAGTAGAAATTGATTGAATTTTATTCAAACATTTTTACCAAAATGAAATGTCAAATCAAAACAATGTTAAAAACAAATGAATTTAATTTCTGCCTCGTCAGTTTTTGTAGATATTAACAAGTATTCATGTCAAAATGTTTCATGTTATTATTAATATAAAATACGTTAGAAAGGTTTAAGAGTTAGTGAAAAGAGACCAGTATATAAACCAAGGTTGAGAAAATCATTATTGACCCAGCATCAAAATTGTATTCTAATACTCTATTAAACATTATATTACTTTTCATAAATATTCTAGTATTTTAATTAAATGATAATTGTTGTTATTTTCTACATGTTTCTAGTAATAGACTAATTATAAAAATCACAAAACTATATCGAAAATATGCCATCTTTGTAAAATAATCGCAAAAATATTGTCCAGCAGCTTACATTCTTAACCTAATATAATAAATGCGAAATTGAACTATATACGACAATAATATTACCGGAAAGATAGCGCTTTTCCTTGACGCTGACCTTTAACCCGAAGGTCTCACGTTTATCTGCTATCGCTCAAATTACGGCAATTAACTTTAACGTTGATATTGACATAGGTTATGGCGACATCCAGGTCAAATTATGCTCTGTGCTCGTTTTATTTCTAGAATCATGAATTTCTTTTTCTAAAAATTTCCACGTCGGTTCATGACGCTCGAGGAAGAGCGGAGACTTTGTAGTTTACGTATTTGATTATTTATTGCGGTTTGTTTACGTTGCACTATGTTGTAGATACCTACGTTAGTAATGCTTACTTAAATTGGTGCTTTGCGTGCATAATTAAAAAATAAGTAAAGTGAAGACTTCAACATATCAATAAATATTTTTGAAAGTTATCAAACCAATAGAAACTTCTATGTAGTAAATAAATATATGTGGCACTCTGCTTCCACAGATCTTAGTATTTTTGTGCGTGAAATACAGTCTTCCAGCTATAATCTACAAAATTTGTAGTGGAGACACCCCAGAGTTAGAAGTGGAAAAATAGAATCTTCCAAATAAAACATATCATGTTACCTATAGAGAAATAATGTAATAGAAATCAAAGGCAACTCGTAAAACAACGAAAGAATTTCATTCACAACATTAATGACCCGCATAACCATCCCAGCAAAATACTTCTAAAGCAACTTTGTGTAAGAAAGTCGTCAGACCTCCCTGGTTATTAAAATCAAACATTTTATTCTTTCAATGAAACTAGTTTGTAGTAAAAGACAAAATACCGCAATATATAAGACCGCCGCTGTGAAATTGAAACAGAGCCGTATTCGTAAACATTCGTAACTATGTTACTTTTAAGGGATGTTGACTTAAGTTTGGAAGTAACTAGCCCTTGTGGCCTAATGGATAAGGCATCGGCCTCCTAAGCCGAGGATTGTGGGTTCGAGTCCCACCAAGGGTACATCGCTACTTTTGTCAAAAATAAACTGAAGTTTTGGAGAAACGATGTACGTATATAAATGGATGTTATAAATTTACAAGTATAAAGGGTACCGGATGTGTATTTAACTCAAGTCTTAGAGTGTATTATTGCATAAAGCCTTGTTAACTGCATTGATAGCTAAGATAGCGTTAACTACATTTGACAAATTATTTTAAATATTTATTTTAGTAGACAATAATGTTGCTGATAATAAATAATTCTTAGTTTAGTTTAGTGCATATGGAGAGCATAAGAAAAGAATACATTTAAATCAGTAGTAGAATAGAAACTAGGAGGAAGAAGAAGACAATACAGACCCAGTATAATGTAGCTAAAAAAAGTAAAAGAAATTTGAAAGCAGCAGAAATTGAAAATTAGTAAAATAAAACAAAAGATACGGATGTGGAGAAATCTAACTCCAAGGATTAATATGAAAATTAACAGTTGTATGATTTGTCTTGTTTATCGGAATAATGTATCCATCAAAATTCATCAAGGAAGAAGGAAGTTCCCAAAAGGAACAGGAATCCTCAAGACTGACGATCAATTCCGGCATGAACATTTTTTCCCAATCGCCACTTAATCATCATGAATAAATATGAAGAATATTCCAAATTCGCGTTATGCTAATTAATATAACAAATTACCATCAATTTTACAGCATATAATTATTTCAATCAGAGCCCACGTTCCATACCATCACTCTATTAAAAATCTCTATTAACCACTCCACAAAAACTAGCAGTCAGTCCACACAGCTAAATTCTACGTACGTGTAATTGTGTATGTAGAATAATTATCTGAAACTTTTAGGAGTAGCAATTACTTACAGCTACCTACTAAACTTGCGTAGAGGTAGAATGATGAAGAATTTAATGTATATTTAATTAGTTAATAGCGCGATGGTCCGACCTGGTCGCAAGTGTGTGGAGGTAATTAAAATGTAACATTTTTGTTATAGACCGCGGAGGAATGTAGCAGGCCACCTCCTACAACGAGCATGCGAAGCGCAGAAATGCCTTCGAGCTGTTTGATGCTGCTCCAGGCGAACTATTGAAAATTTGCGGCGTTCTGCAGAAATTTCTGACGAGCTAAACTTGAGGAACATTTACAGTATATAATATAATTTTCTACAACGGATTAGTTCACGAAAATTGTTTGCTAATAATAATTATACAATGTGCATTTGAAATTTGAACGGAATATACAATATATAGTATTTGATTTGCAGAATGGGGTAAATAGCTCAGTGGCAACGTATCGGACTGTGGATCGCGAGATCCTCAGGTCGAATCCCACTTCCGACAGTTGCCAATTTAAATTTACCCCTGTGGTTCCCCCTCCACTAACAACTTTGGGGGCTATGACTTGACGGCTGGTAACCGCATTTCATACGCCAAAATATATCACTTACCGAGATCTGCGTAAGCAGAGTGCCACACCCGCAATGGGTAAAAGGCGTGATGATATATTTATTTATTTTATTTATTTTAAAGTGTTAAAATACTTCTAAAGCTTTCAAACTTTCCCCAACATCGACGGAAATTCTAAATACTTGTGTTGATTTTAGGTTTATTTCTACAAACATACAACTACTTTATTAAACAAGTGAATTGCTATTTTGAGCAATACAAATTTATTTGTTATATATTATAATAAATGCTCAAATAATGTTTGACTAGTAATCTCAAATTGGTTCACCTTTTCGCCGTGATACCCTTGACGTTCATAAACATTGTCTATATTTTAGATAAGGCGTTTCTCTCATGGCAATAGGAATTCCAGAATTATATATTTACTACTATGTATATAGTACCGGGTGTAGAATTGAAATACGGCATATAAGGATTTCAATGCAATTTGTATTATATTGCTGCAAATTTTTACCTATTCACTTTACAGCAAAAGTCTAAATACAAAAGTTGTTTAGAATTTAAAATTGCAGGCAATAAGGCCCATTTGGTTACCTAAATATTAGTATTTCACGATATATCAATCAAATTAAAATTAATATTTGTAAAATCGTAATACTCTACCATAGAAAATTAAACAATAAAGATAAATGAAAAAGTTTCTAAGCGACTGGTAGAAGTAATGAAAAAAGAAATACACAGTAATGCAGTCATTAACGACAAATATTTGACATTTCATAAACGTAGTTATGGATTTGATTTAGTCATTTATTTATATCAAATTAACTATTATATCTTTACAATTTCCTACGAAATTTCTATAGAAAATAATACACACTGAAATAAATCTAAATCTGTTGTCTGAAATGTGATTATTTTTTCTTTTTTGCTTAATTTTCGTATTACAATTTTTCTAATAAATATTTTTATTTAGATTAGAATATCGTGAAATACCTAATATTTAGGTAAACAAATGGGTCATAGTGCATACATTTTTATATTGTGAACAAATGAATTAGTAATGTTTACAACAATATAAAAAACATAGCATTGAAATCCCTATACGCCATATTTCAATTCTACACCCGTTATGTTATTTCGTTCCGAAATGCTAAATAAAAAAGATTTGCAAGGGAAAGCAATAGAAAAAATTTGAAATAGAAACATAACAGATGTTTCAGATTTATGCTTAACACATTCAAATAGTGATAAAGAAATAAAATAAAAATGTCAAGATAGGATGAAATAAATTATACAAACATTGTAAAAACATTATTATCAGTAATTAATTAATATGTAATATTGACGAAGTATATTTACAGATGTCCATTACTTGTACAATTTATTATTGCTGCGTATTTCAATAAATCAATATTATGACAATTTCATTTACGAATGGTAAAACCTGCTAATAGTACTAAACAACAAATAATATTAGATATAAATAAATAGATTCGAATCATTAACAAGTATTTTAAACATCATTCCACATTTTCATCTCTTCTAAAACACGTGCAATAATCGCAAGAGCTGCATGCGGGTGGCGACATTGAACACTGGCACACAGCGATGTCCAAGGGAGCTGTGACGTCAGCACTGGTAGGCTCTGACGCTGAACAACATCCAGCTATTTATAATTATCACTTAATAATTAAACAAACATCACCCACTAATCACTAACTGGTTGTAAACAAGTCTGACGCTTGAAAAGATTTAATGAAAATTGTGGAAAATTCATAAAAGACGTAGAAGGGTATTTTTAATTGTGTTTTGCATCAGAGAAGTACGACTAATAATTCATTTACATACAAATTTTAGAATTATTTTGCGTCGCTTATTATAATATCGAAATTATATCTATGTTTATGAACAGGACAAAATCCATTTATTCTTTTGATTTGTAATTCAAATAAAAGGTTTATATTACTTACTAAATTAATATTGCACAAAATTTATGTGCAAATAAAGTATTTATTTTTCTTTGACCCTGTTATAATTTAAGAAATCTTTTCAAAAATATATATATTTAGATGTTAATATTTCATGACTGTTTAATGATATATTGAAGTCAATATAAAAATGTAGATAAGAAGTGAACTGTAACTAGTTATTAAACACCCACGAGACTGTAAAAAAATTCTTGTTATTGATTAGATTACGTCAATATTCAATGGTTCTAACATATAATTATTAATTTATAACTCCCACAGTAGTCGTTGCTTCTAGGTCTAATATTCCAATATAAGATAAGTGGAACTGTATTTCTATGGCGCGTAGAAAGAAAGATATACACAGTATGTCAGTTTGGTACAGATTTTAAACATTTTCTGTAAACTAGATTTATACATTGACTAATAACCCATTTTTGAAATAAGATGTCTTCTACTCTGAACTTGAAATCTAAATTTATGTGAAAGGCTTTGTATATGAAATATATTGGATGTAGAAAGAAGAAGAAAAAATAGAAATATGAGGGAAAGAATAAGCTAAAAATATGATATATCCAACACAATAATGATTCAATTTAATAGAGATTTCATGTTACGAAACATATTTTTGTTTTAACGAAGTCATGGTGTAGCAGAATTATACAGAGATATTGAATTACCAATATTCTAGGTCTTTCAATTATAAAAATTTCCATAAATCGTAATTATATACAAACATACATAACATCACGCTATGTCCCACTTAGTGGGGTAGTACCAACCCAGAAACACAGTCAACCAACAATCAATCTCCTCCAAACATTCCTCTCCTGACACACCACTTTCGACTCGTCCACATTCATAGTGCGATTCATATATGCTCGTTTATTCTTCACACTCGGAATCATTCGTTCACGCAACAAATCATCAATCATACCCAACCAGTTAAATCGTAATCGAATTTATTGTCATAAATTTAAGGGTAAATAGTATGACATATGTAAATTACGAAACAGAAAGATTTCTTTTTAAATTTGAAAAAAAAGAAAATTAGATTTTTTTAGGAAACTTTTTTTGCTACTGTTTTAAAAAATATGGTTATCAAAAATACATTCAAAATTAGTTGTATAAGATATTATTCTGAATAATTTAATAAAATAACATTTTTACAAAAATTGCCAACAAACATTACATAAATTAATTTCAAGTATTAAAATTATGTTTTTATTTACAGAAGATAGCAAATGCAGTGCCAGTGGAACAAAAAAAAAATGTTAGTTTAATGAAAACTGCCCTTAAATATGTGAATTTTTGAATTTTACAAAAATTTTTTTGTTTCATAATCTACACATGTCATACTTCTTACTTTTAAATTTATGACATTAACTTGATCATCTAAATTTTTAATATGAAATTTAGAAATGATATTGTCCTTAGACACAAATAAGTACACATACATACACAGATGCTTGAAAATAGTGAGAACGTATTCTAAGGTAAACGTGTTTAAAAAATAACTATTGAAATATTTTACCAGTCTTATTTAAACATATGCGGGAGGTCAAAACAGTATTAAAATTTATATTTTTAGAACATACTTGCTAGATTTAGAAAGTAAAAATACTAGTCCCATATTTTTAACAGAATTTCTCGCAATACCGTATCTTATCCTCGTCAATAGGAACTATATATTAAATACCTACAAAAAACCTCAACCTCAATTATTTCGTCATAGATAACATTCCAATTCCATCAAATCCCTCACAATCCGAATCAGAAGGGTTCAATTATCATCGCGCACTGCCGGGGGCGGAGCCCAGTGGGCGGAGCAACTATACCGTACCCCTCCTAGCCCTTGCTGAACACCCGCGCTTCTAACGTGAAATGTGTATTATTAGCGTTTAACTGTTCCCCCGCAAATTCGGTAATGCCTGAGATTATCAAATCCCGACTGGGATAATTGTGAGTCTGGTGTTGAATGCTGTAGGGTAGTTAAGCCGAGGTGGCGTCGAACTAAAGCTAAAGCTAGGCCCCTGCCTTGTGGCTGCCGTTGCCAGTGGCGGCGCGGACGGGAAAATAATAAGAAATAATTTGTTAATAAAATAATAAATGATAAAATACATAGCATAACTAAAGTTAGCTAAATTTGACTTTGAGGAAGAAGAATATTTCAAACAATTGCCACCATTTTGTTTCAAGATGGCAGACGATAACATTTTGGGGCACGGCACCCTGCTTTTGCAAATCTCGACAAATGATATAATTTTGCGCATGAAGCGAGGTTATCGTCGTCAAATCATTATCCAGAAGGTTTTAATGGGGAAAAACGAGAAGGGTTAAGTTAAGAGTGGCGACTTCATCAAGGAATTGAGATGGATCAAAATTTTCGATAATAAGTTTTCTACTCAGCACGTTTTGGGTTCCCTAAATACGATTTCAGTATTTTCATGATGACATCTGTGCGTTTGTTTGTTTCTCTATAACTTAAATTCTAAGGACAATATAGATAGTTAGATTTCAAATAGAATTCGTTCTTTTTACGAGCTGATTAGATTTTTATAGTAATCCATCATCCAAAAGTATACTAGCTTTTTGGACATATGTTAGTAAATTATTATTTTTTTTATTATACTCAAAAAGACATAAAATAATATTGGCTAAAATTGTTATTTTAAATATTTTTCTCTTTCTTGTACAGTTTACAAGTTGAATATGAGAGAGGTTATGTATTGGGGGCATCATATTATTACAGTATATTACGAAGTTGAAAATAAAATTTGAGATACAAGTCGCCATTTTGTTTCAACATGAACATAAAATATAATTTGTACTACAGCATTATCGTATATTTTATGATTAAATTTAAGCTATGCTTTGCGCAGAGTCGCAAAAATCGTTCATGAATTGATAGCCATTTTATTTTACGCTGGGTTATATGTACGAGATCCCATAAATCCGATAATAGATATTTGTGAACAAGTATATAATTTAGCGATTTAAGGTCGAGAGTCAATAAAACCCTATTATGTACTTGTTCCATATTATATTTTATGTTCGACGGCAATGCAGATTATTTTTCCACGTCCGACCAGAGTACCATAGTAGTACTGAATGAACGTGAATACTTTGTATTTTTAGGAACTAAAGGTCTAGTAAAGGGCCTTTATCTCCGGCACTGGTCCTACCACCGGCACACGCCTCCACTTTCCCTGCAGCAGATAGGATCTCGATCGCGTCGCGGTGATGTTATCTACCTGTCGGTGAAGCTGATGCGTAGAACAATGATTTCGCTGTCGCTGGCTCGCGCGAGTGCAGCTCGACGCGACCCCTAGGCGCATTCCGAGTGCCCCCAACGCTAATTACAAGCTATGCAGAGCATCTCGTAATTGAAAGGCGCCGGCCCAGAACCGCGCAGATGATAAACATTAGCGAATGGAGACGATCTGTACCTGTCTTGAGCAGGAGAGCAGGGTTTCTTTGCTCTGGGCGCGTGGAGGTTGTGCTAGTGTGTGTGTAGAGACACTTGATAAATTTATTATTATTGCAATAGTATGTAGCAGGAAAATGTTATTTGAGCAGTATTTTTTGTAAACTTATTTAATGTGAATCTCCAGATCCTCTATTCAGTCTATTCAATTCCCACAGACGACTATACTTTAACTGCTGTGATACCCCTCCAATACCTATTGGGAAATAAGATTTGACGGCTGGTAATCGCACTTTATGTGAGATGTGTAAAAAAAGAGTGCCATACCCATAATGGGTAAATTCCCGATGGCATAATTAAATATTTATTTACTTTTATATAAGCAATAGAGTTTCTACAGAGATCAGGAAAAAATCGAAATCAATGACGATGAACCTTTTTTTTTAATGATGTCTTTATGTGTGTTCGTTTGTCTTTTGTACAATAACCTAATTGTCCAGAAAAGATAGAGTACGGAAACTATGTAATTTTATATATGAAAGTGCGTTTAATAATATAAACTTAGAAATTCAATTTATTTCAAATATGGTATATGCAGAAGTAGCAATTTAAATTACATTATCTAAATTAATATTACGCCCTATTTCACTCTTCACTTAAGATTACACTAATTCAACTGGATCATCTATAGTATGATGAAGATATTTATGATTAAGTAATTTAGCAAACAATTATTGGAACGCCACTGGAATGTCTTTGATAGACTGATTTATTACTCTCTCTTATTCTCAACTGGTATATAGGTGTTTTAAAAGAGCACTGAAATACAGTAATAGTGGATCACTAACTTGCAGGTCTTTGTCTAACACGTGTTTGTAGAACGGATGCTATGCGTTTTTTGAGCGATTGCACAGTGTTGTCTTATAACCAAAAGTGATAAACAACATTTAATAGCGTGTTGTTTAATTATTTGGAAATATCTTCAAATTCACAGACATAATAGTTTCTTTTAACGTATTATTAAATTTTTATTAAACATTTTATTACAATGTCAACGAATGATTATTTCCTTATACTAGTAGTATTTCTTATCAACTTTCTTAAGCTGACTATACAACAAAGACAGGTGGCCCAACTACTGGTTGTCTCTCTTGGCACGCATTTTCAACGTTAGTTACATTTACGTTACTATTACATTTCAGTGTTAAAGATGTATTCAACACTATTTTATCAGTAGTTCAACATTACAAAATCCTAATAACAAAATATAATGCTGTACGAGTATTCCGTAGTCATATGAAGAAAAAAAATATTATTTTACATATGTAGCATCATTATTAGCTAATGCTAATTTACTCAAATAGTAGGATCGCGAAACTTTATAATAATTTATTCGTCATCTAAAATAAAAATTAAAATAAATTAGTCATAAATTTATCTACATATTATCATGAAGTAAAATGTCTGTCATATTTTCCATAATGAAGTAATTTACCTCTAAAAACCATAAACACTAATTGAGCTAAGTAACATTTACGTCTTGATACTTAAAGTATTCTATAGATAAGTGTAGATGTAAGTAAAAGATAGATATTAAAAGACTCCTACGATTATAACTATCACTAATCACTGAAGCAAAACCTAATGGGTGATCACAACCATTATCTCCCTCAAGCTAGAGCTATAGTCATGGCGCCAAGTCTGTTGAAGACTAATAATCAAACTGATCATCATCACAATGGTGATTCGACAAATTTTTGTACCCACAGCTGAAGTTTTGTAGCTTTTATTACTTGCCCACGCAGTAAAAAATATTACTTTGCATTATCAGATTTTTTAGATACTTCTCACGAGATGCTTAATTATCCGTTTTTAATTGCGTTTGAAATTGTATTTTTGTTATATTTAAAATAAATATATTCGGAAATATTTGTCATTTATGGGATATTAAAATTGCCAGTGTCTTTGTTATGGTACACAGAAATAGTAAACAATTATTTCTTCTATTATATTTAACATATAAATGATAATCACTTACATTTTCGAAGTGTAGCTACTGTTGTTACTTTCACAGCCACAGCAAATCTGTAAAAAATAAATATGTTTTTAAAAATTAGGAGTAATTTTTACACTTTGAGCATTAGAATAAATAGGTACATCATATAGTTACAGACTGTACCAAATACGATAGTTACATTGAACAACGAAGAACCCGCATCCTAAACAACATTAAAGAAGACCGGATAAAGTAAAACAAAATAACACGACTTTCTTAAACATATTAATTTGAGTTGAATAAATGTTTGAACTATTTATTTAATCTCATAGCAACTATGAATTGGAAATGCGTTATCAAATATATGTAAATTTTTCTCAATATTACAATGTAAATTGTAATGAATAGAGAGCGGATTATATGCACGAAAAAACAAAATTATATGCGCATATATATGCACTGATATATGCAGCAAAGTATGCAAAAAAAAATCTTAAATTATTAGATAAAAAGTATAAATGTATGCATTATGAATTTTATTGTACAATACAGTCTTAATCCTGATTCACAATTAACAAATGTACTACTAATATACATATAAACTTAGTCTAGAAACTTGATATTATAAGATTATGACATATTTAAATAATTACAATAACAAATTATTCAAAATTTTCTAAAAAAAAAAAGTGCAACATAAGTAAAAGATATATCCAGCTGAGAATTCTCGGTTTTATATTCATTGTACCCACTTTTACCAGCATTCGTGTATACAATGAATGCCTACCGTTATGGTTACATGAATTTCCCTAGAAATATTAGTTTATTGGCAACAACTCCAAAACTATAAAAGATATCGACAAACTGTCTTCAGATTTATGTTTTTCATTAATTTTATGATAAATTAGCAAATTTTGAAAATTTTACTTTTTTTTGTCATAAAAATTTTCGATCGGCGATAAATTGGCAAATATAGAAAATAGAGACTTGCAGTGTAAACCAATCGATTCAGCTCGTCAAAATACATAAGTATGCAAAAATTCATTAAAATCGGTTAACGTAACGAA
The DNA here is from genome assembly GCA_963942605.1 of Poecilus cupreus. Lineage (NCBI taxonomy): Eukaryota > Metazoa > Arthropoda > Insecta > Coleoptera > Carabidae > Poecilus > Poecilus cupreus. The sequence continues at coordinate 9,589,429 of OZ012718.1, forward strand.
AAATTGGAGCAAAAGTCAGAAAATGGCTTAAAACTGCAATATGTCAATGGGTATCCCTTGACGTTTGGCCCGAAAATGGACATTTTCAGTGTTTTTGCTCTAACTTTTCTTCTCGGTGTTCGAATATTCTGAAATTTTCCATATTTGTGTATTTACACAAGCTGAATTGAATGGTGTATGTTTCGATTCCGTATCTTATATATTTTTTGGGATATCGACAATTAAAAAATTGTTAATTTGTAAATTTGTTAATTTGTGTTAGTTTGCTTAGTTTTTGAGTTATAGCTCCTCAAAGTTACAGTTCGAAAAATATCAAAAATCGTAATTTCTTGAAAAGTGTATGTGGTATGACAATGGGCTCTGCTGCAATAAGTTTCTTAAGGCTTATATTATGTAGAAACGTTAAATTAAAAAATTCAAATTTTCAGAGGTTTTTTTTTTAATTTTTTCTACCTAGTATAAAATATCAACTCAGTTTTGCGCATTGTCTAGAAACTTTAAATTATGAGGTTTCGTTACTTTATCTTCTCTATTCGTGAATTATTGAACATACGGTCACACATCCATCGAAATTATAGTCAAAATAGATATAGGGAATCTCCAAACAAGTTCTCATTGAAAATCTTATTCCTATAATTCTTGTACTACATTAAGAAAGTAACGGTAAATTTCACAGAAATATGTACATAATTCTCTTCTGCAATATACAATATTCATCATCGGCTTCGTTTTAATTATCATGCCGATATTGATTACTATCTTATCACCTTACGCTTACGATAGTACTTCGAGAACAGATACAACCTTTGCGACAAGGGTTAACCAAAAAATAAATTGCTTTCTATTCAAATTTATATACTGTTATACTTAAAATCTTCTCTCAAATTAATTCCCTTAAGTTATACGATCGAATTTGTCTATTTATGTTTTCTAATTCCAATTCAAAACACACTGCAAAAAATGCACCCCGCTGGTTTGACTCCCAAGTGCTGTGAGAGCCATCGTCCAACTTCAGCGCTAACGTCAAACTCACTGTGCAGAGTCATAAACTGTTGTTGAATTATTAATAAGAACGTGCGGCGTAGACCGTCGATGCTTAGACCTTATACATGCTATACAAGACAATCTTGGGAGATCGAAGATTGTCTACTAATTAATTTGTTAAGTGATTGCTGGACTTGGGGCGTGGGAGCCAACATTGTAAGAGCGCGGTATTTTGCTACATTCGACTTTGGCTTGGGAATCTAGTGACAACTGCATGACGATGAAGTTACACGATCAGTAATAATTTTTATTTCATACTGTATCACTTTTGTATGTTTATCGGATCGGTTTCAGTCCGGTAAATGGGACTTTACAGTATTATTATTGTTTGCGGTACTATATCGTTTCTATGCAATATTATAATAGGATTTGATCTACAATATCATTATCTGTATTCATTTTAAAAGAAAATGTTAGAAATATCATAAAAACAAAATTGGATTATATAAAAAAAAAATAGAAGGAAAAGCAATCTTGGATAAAATGGGAAACAAAGATATCGGAAAAATAATATAGTTAGAATTGCTGATGGCGTAAATGTTTGTTAAATAAATTACACAAATAAATATAACTAGGGAAATTCGAATGTGTAATAAAATCTCGCTAAATTTCTATATTTGATCGTGTGAAGTAATCTCAAAGATCGCTTCAGTCATCCCGATCGAAGAGTGCGTGGGCGACCTACCGTGAGAACAGTCGAATGTTTGGAGTTGAGTTCAGCGCTTGCTGTGATATGTAAAATATCACAACCGGGTTTTTGTTGTTTATGTGGAATCTTATAAAAGTCATTTTTATAGTTTTAAGTTTACGGTATTTTTCTGTCAGGTTTATATTGATTTTGAAGGTGTGAGAATTGATGTATACACGGATGATAATATCGTTTCGGATATAAAAATGCCACGATTTGAATTTACTGTTTTCACTATTTTATCTTTGTTTATCTTTGCTATAGTTTTATGAGTAACACAATAAAATTATTCATAAATCCATTTCATTGATTTTCAATAAATGTACTTTTTTGCATAGGTTCTTGGACTGCAAAATATTGTAATTTTTTGTTTTGTATGATGCATGCAATTTTCATATAACCTTCGAATTTGCATTCACCTTGGAAAATCACATAATATAGTCCAAGTTTACAAGATTCTTGATGAACAATTACATTTTTTATGGTAAGTAAATTTTCGGTATGTACCACATGCCAAAAGAGACTAGATTTAAATAAAAGTGACTTGTGACTCTCAACCATAAAATATTATGTACTTGGACTATATTATGTGATTTTCAATTCGTGCCGAAACATCGACCTTTATAATACACATAATAATTGCATCAAAATGACTGGTGTACTAAAAATGAAATATATAATTTATAATAATTATAGGATTTAATTATTTATTACAATTTTTCTTATTTTTTTATTGATAACTTTTATTAGATAGATGCTCATTTAATTTGTATTAAGTATTTTTACTGCAACTGGGTATGCCAATTTTGTTTTGATCTGTATTTAGGTCCTTAGACTTCTTGATCTTACATGATATATAATTAAATATTACTTACTACATTCTCATTTATTATTGCTCAAATGTAAGTGATAGTAATATTAATGAAAATAGAATAAAAAACATGCAAAATTTTACTGTTTTTGTTTGGGCGTAATAATTAATTGTAATAGCGTAGGAGCTAGGAGAGTTTACGTGAGAATAAAATAATAACAATTAATCAAGAAAAAAGACCATCACAGATTTTAGTAGTTTCTTCGAAGATACATGAAATCAATAATCGAAAAAGGATGTAACATAAAACTTGCATTACTTTAATAGATCTTCTATGCTAGATATTTATAGTTTTCAACGAACCATTAAATTTGCAGAAGAATCTGATAAACAACAAAGAAAATATATCATCATGTCTTCTAATATTTTTAAAGTTATACGTCAAAATGAATTACGCATGTATTAATTTATTTATTTACATGTCTTGAGCTACCTTTCTACTAAACTTACTAGGGAAAAATGTTCTAAATGTTATCAAAATATTATCTCTCAATTTAGCATTTGGTTATCATCGTGAGAAACTAAATGTTTACTGAAAATAAATACCGCCATAAAAAAGCTTGAAAGAAATACGTCAAAATAGTGTAGACCCCCATATTTACAATTCGACAGTGATAAGACATGATTCTATAATAAAATACTATTCCGTAGGCGCTGTTATCTCCTCCTACGTATCAAAAATACATAGCTGGTACGAAATATTTATTGTTGATATTATTTGTGCCCACAATGGCTGTTTTCCTATAACTCTTTTATATACCCCCACGTAAATAAACGAGGAGGCATGTGAATTTTCTGATTAGAATTATGAGTAAAATATTTCAACATACGCACAGTGAAATAAACAATAATACTCGCTCTTATCTTTGACAAGAAATTCGCTTTCAAAATTCAATATACGTATTGTTGTATAATCATGTTCTGAATAAACTGTAATTAATTGTATTATTATAATATAAATTCGTTATGAGTATCAAATATCCCTAAATCATCATATCTACATCAATTTAAATCATCCCTTCATATAATTCATTCTACTTCCTTCTTAGTAGCACCTTTATCATCAAAGAATCTAATCCTATCGTTCGCCCCATCAGCTAATAAATAAAATATGATAAATCAACAAGTCTATTAAAGGATTAAATATCCACTCAAAAACAATCCCGCAACGGTCTTAACTTATATTTGAGGAGAAGACAGAAGACGACCTACGATCAAGGTGGCTCGTGTTCAATACAAAACAACTGCCAGTGAGGAAAATCAAGACCGAAACGTCAGTCAAGCTGATCCGAATCGGATGAAAGAAAGAAGGTAATACACCTTGAAGGCACGAGGCAGCAGAAGGCAGAAGACATCAGAGAGTGAGCTGTGTCCGTGGATGAAAGTGAAACAGCTGCCTGCAGTGGGTTCATGTTCATGGGTTGGATGATTCGGAGGTCAATGATATTGGATTTCTGGGCTAGATGAAGCGAGATTATTTAACGATGAGTTTGAAGATCTTTGCGGTTACGTTCAAATAATAGGTAACTGAAAGTGAAAATATTAATAAAAAGGAAATATTGAAATTTAAAAATAGGGGGTGGAAGAGAAACTAAAGAAGTATGCATATGAAACTACAAGATTATACAACATAAAAAATAATTCAGGTATCTAGGATATACATTCCAATAAAACAATTTACGAACCAAGCATATATCGTAAATTTCAGTTAAAATGCAATATTTACTAATCTGTCATTAAAATATTATTATGAATACCAGTTAATACGTCCCGGTACTCAAAGACCGTACTGTTTCAGTTGAAATGGAATACAGGTTGTCAATGCTAAATTATTTTGGCATGAAGATAAATAAATCAGCAAACATATCCCAAATAGTTCTCATACTATAATCAGAGTTGTAAAAAGTAACCTTTCGAATTCTCCATTAGTAATCATCTTTAAAGTATGATAAACAGTTCAATTGACATTAACATCCTATATTGTATTTTATCCATAGTAATACATTGATGGCAGAAATTGCATCTTAGCAGAAACATACGGTAGAATGCCAAAAGAAGAACACAGTTATGACCATGAAACAAATACGGAGTTTAAAAAGAAAATTCTGCAGAAACCTACGTATAAGTTAGATGATGTTTCAAGAGATATTCAAAAGCAATAACAGCATCGTATTGTATGCAGCATAAATGCTTAGATATACAAATGTGCAAAATGGATTTCAGACTTGGACAGAAGCATATATTATTACATCACTATGGAAAACTGCGGATGGAAGCAGAAAAAAAAACTGATATGTGAAGAAAGAGTAAGGAACTAAAATATTTCAATATTGTAAGAACGCTGTAGAAATATAAGGCAAGCTGATGAGGATAAATACAATTTGAGCAAATGGAGACAATTAAGGAAAGCTTATTATGAAAGAAATGAGTTTTCTGCAATACACATAAAGAATTTACTTGTGAAATTTTCCAGCAAAAAATGGTGAATATTCAAAGACAAGAACAGCAAAATAAATTAAACGAATTCAACAATACAATAAAAGATATAAATCATCCTAAATGAGAAAAATAACAAAAGTTAATTGTACGTTTCAGATGTGGAAATGAATAGACACTAAATATTGGTTACGGGGGGATGAAAAAAGATGCAGATTATGCGGAAGGGAACAACATTGAAGTTCATCGTATAGAGAAATTAGAGAAGAACCAAGAAAATGAGCTGTTCAACGATCAGAACACCAAGGAGTACTGGAATATGTCACCGAAAAAAGAAAAATGATTTTAACATAATATGTTTTTGTTTGTATAACGTTTTTGTAGATTCTAGATTAGTAATACGCAATATATCTATTTCAGAGTATGGTACTCCACAGTTCGATGCGTTAAAGTAGGGCTATTTATTTAACGATCTTCAAAAAACTTACCAATCTTCGAATATGAATTACAAATTATTGTTATGAAGTTTTCAAAACAATACTCGTAGTAAAGGAATGACATTAAATGTGTTATATATGTATATTTATCGAGTAAATATTAGTATTTTTTATATTTATTTGGTTTTTCCAACCATTAAGCCTATTATCACACATCTATCACTTGAAGGTATTGCAGTAAATTATACATTTTTAAAAACCTAATGAATAAGTATATCTTTGTTCCACTATCTGGTAATTTACTAAAATTAACAATTTTCTGATTGATATACGATGAAAATAGAAGTATCTACTAAGTTTTTCAGTTGAAAGTGATATACTTCAATGTCAAGACTAGAGTATGAAGATAAATGCTATCTAAGCAGTTAATATTTATAATTGAAATTATAGACGGTTTTTCCAAAATGCCGTATCTTTAGTACAGCCATGGCTCATGCCGACAGCCTGACATTTATTAATGCATACCAACGTTTTGCGCATCAGAAATGAATACATATATTTTATATCGATACCTTATATTCAATACGCATTTTCTAATATTGGAAACCAATTTTTTAATAATTTCAATGATTAGAATCAAACAACTAAGCCTATAGGTACTATGTATGAGTATCGTAAAGTTTTCATCTTCAATAGAACTAAATATAAAATAAAATATATCATCACGCCTTTTACCCATTATGGGTGTGACATTCTGCTTACGCAGATCTCGGTAAGTGATATATTTTGGCGTATGGAATGCGATTACCAGCCGTCAAGTCATAGCCCCCAAAGTTGTTAGTGGAGGGGGAGCCACAGAGGTAAATTTAAATTGGCAACTGTCGGAAGTGGGATTCGAACTGAGGATCTCGCGATCCACAGTCCGATACGTTGCCACTGAGCTATTTACCCCTAAGAAGGATTAATTAAGATTACCACTACTGCTTTCTTTTTTTTATTTGGTTCAATTGCTAAAGTGATATGCCGTCTTGGTTTCTCATTTTTGGTGGTGTGACAACGACACGCAGTATTTGCAGGTATGGATTTAATTTTTATTATTTATTTCCTTCAATTTCAAAAAATCCCTATGCTTTGTTTGTTGTTTGTTTGTTAACCTGCACAAAATTAATCGATTACCCGATAATTTTCAGTACCAAGTAGCAACACTAAAACACAAACTTTGTTTATGTCCGCTCGAATGAGAATGAACATAAACTAACATAATTAATACCTGGTAGAATACAAGGGTTTATTACAATTGAAATTCTTAGAAGTAATGCATTGTAATTTTCCGAAGACACAGTGATCTAAAATATATCATTAGATATCGGCTATTTAAAATACTACTAGATAACTTTATTTCAAAAGAAAGAATCTGTAACATTATTCATTTGTTGACAAATTTTAACAAGTAAATGCTTAATAATCATTTTACTGCGCATCTCATAAATATCCCAGGTCAAACAATATATTCTTTTTGCAGAATAATTATGGTTTATATTTAAACTTATTTTTTTTATAAATCTGAGATTTGAATAATTAAATAATCGTTAAATTAATGAAGCAATCGATTATTTGGAAAATAAAATTTATGCTCAGTGTTACAAGAAATTTATTTTTCCCTTTAATTTATTTCTATGCTAAATTTACATCAAATTATCCAAATGACAATAAAATTTTTGATACCAATTTTAAGTAAGTCATAAAATAATTACTAATGATGTGCACTTATTAAAAACAAATTAATTTACTTTAATAGTACATTAAAGTGATAGCTAAATGTCCTTATAAAGTTAGATATTAATAGATTACATTTAAATAATCGATTATTTGACACAGCCCTGATTATAATGCTTATATGCCGCAAACTTGAAATATTTCTCCCCAGCAAAAATCTTTCGTAACTACACAACAACACTCGCATAAACCATGCATTTAGGTCGAAATGCGTTACGCCCATTTGTTAAAATTTATTAGCCATATCGCGGCGTCTCCAATAACTTGGCCAGCTTATCAGTTAGTTCATCTGTTAGTAGCTGCTACTTGTTGAATATGACACAGAGTTATGCAGCGAGAGTATATTAGCAAGTGAGTTTAGTGGCTGGGTTTAGCTGTAATCTGGTTTAAGAGTATATGGTATTTTGATCAGAATTTATGGAGGTTAAATTGTATAGTAACAGGATTAAGAAATGCGGACAAGATATGACTTTATGGGGAGAATATTCTTTAGACGTTAGAGAACGGTAGAAAATCTAGCTTTTTGTAGAAAATCTAACAGCCAGTTTCACGATTTGCTATTATAAAGGCAACTCTTAAAGATCGACAATCAAAAAGGCACATGATTTAGAATATTTTATATTTCCGTCATTAAAGGTTTTACTGTAGATATCAGTTATACATACAGTACAACATGTGTGTATCGAATAAAATTTTCATGATACTTAAAGAGGTTTACTGATGCGAAAAAAAAAAAACAATAGTTACTTGGTACAGTTTTGGTTATAGTTTGAGAAATATTTATAATATATTTGCTAATTTAATTCCTGAACGTCCTAAACCAAATTCTTCCACAGTTTCGAGAATATTTACAAGATTTAAAAACATGGATGTTTATGTAAAAATCATAAGAAAAACAACAAGAAAAAAAAAGCCGTAGCAAAGTTGACAAATTATGTTGCATTTTATCTGGATACAGTATCCATAGTAATTAATGCATTTGGAATAGACTAGTAAATATTACATCTTAGCTGAAACTTACAATGTATATTCATTATTAAAAAGAACCACCTTTGTGTTATATATTTTTAAAATATTACACAAATATTATTTATTTAACAGACTAGGTAAGTTGTTATATGTCTACTTAAATACCAAAATTAAGTAATACTATAACCACTATAATATGCAGCGCGCTTTTTTTATTATACGCCTTTTTTAAGCTCGCCTATTAGGAAGAGCTTTTTGATGGCCTCTTTTGATTTTAAAAGTAAACAAAATCTTTTGCTTAATTTATAATCTGGGTTTAAATTTATTTATTAGATAAATAAAATTGTTTAAAAATTTCTTTATTCTAACAAGCCCTTGTGGCCTAATGGATAAGGCATCGGCCTCCTAAGCCGAGGATTGTGGGTTCGAGTCCCACCAAGGGTACAAGAATATATTTTAAATTTACATTTAAAACTATATATTATAATAATAAAAATATAAGTCGTCAGTTTTGCAACGAATAACTACCACCGAAGTAAACTGTTTTATTTGACATACGCTTACTTAAATCAATGTTGCTACTTCCAATACAAAAATTTACTAATACTATAACCACTATAACACTAGTATTTATGGTCGCATCAACGTAGTTATTTATATTATGATTTCAACACATTCTTCCCAATTCCAATTCCAAATTAAATTTCATGAATTGCAAGCAGTAAATTGCCTATTAATATTAATTGCATTCATCTGACAGTGACACCCTGAGAAACTAATATAACAATCGTTGCAATGCTAATAGAATTGTTAATTGATTATACGAGTAGAGCAGCCTTGAGCTATATTGTAGGCGGCTGTGGATGGACAAACAACTGCAAGCTTGATTTATGGATCGCGCGTGATTGTTCTACTTGTCAATAATCACTTGGCTTTGACGCCTGCGTTTGACGTGTGCACTTAACTTCACACTACAACTGAATGTAGATTGCCAATCAACTTCAGATATCTGTTACACGAGCTTTTGTCTTTTTCTGATAAATGTATTGCATATATGAACTTTTCCATAGTTGAGAAAGTGCTTTTCATGAACTATAATTCCATATGATTATTGGTTGGTTCATTTCTTTCATATTGTGTTTATTAAATGGAAAAGGCACTATTCCTCATAGGCTTTCTCCCAATGAATTACTCTCTGGCATCCAATACTGTTTTTTGTCATAGAACGAAACGGAACGGATTTTTCCTTCACGAAAAAGATTCAAGGAAGCATGCTCTCATTGAACCAACTATACGAGTACGAGTATTTTATGCAAAATTGAAAGAGTTAAGTGAAAAAAAAGATTGTTTGATAGGAAAAACGTTGGCGGTACTTGGTCTGAAGATAAATTAGAAACTTTTCAATCAAACAGCAACTAAATGAAGACTTCCAGAAAAATTATTGCATACTAGGAATACCATTCCAATTTCTTTAAGTACAAGAATGTTACCGCGAGTTTTTTCAGAAGAATGTAATTACTACACGAATAATATCCTTGTTGTAGACTAGACAATTTCAGAACTTCTGAAATTTTTCAATTCCTTGTACGTTGATCTGTGGTTACTCATTCGGTCTTAGATCCTAAAAAAGTCTAGAGGATTAGTCGGACAAGAATTGGACAAATCTTTGAAATTTACTAAGAAAATTTGCCTTTAAACAATAAATTTATGTTTAAGTACTGATCATATATTTTTTTTAAATAAAAGATTAATAATATGTATGTTCCGGTGCGTTTTACTTACGAAAAAAGCACTACTGGTATCAAATCTTGATAATATGACAAGTATTAATATTTTTACTATTGTTTTTAAGCTGAGTTATTTAATAGGCTCTGAGTTCAAACCCCAGCGTTGTTCGAATTTTTCCTTAAAATTTGCCCTACATATTCATAGCTATATACATAGGATTATGAAACAAGTGAAAACCGAATGCGCTAAATGTTTCTAAATCTTTTGATGATGACATTAATACCAACATATGAAACGTAAACAGCACAAAACAATCTTAACAATCTATTTCTAACAATATAAATAAAAATGATAATCCATACTGGATAACAACATTTAAACTAACAGTAAATAACAATCCTAAAATATTAAATACCTTTTGACTTAAGAATGAATAATGCTATGGAATCAAATAAATTAGTGGGATTTAGCAACTCGATTTAATCGCGTGAAAGTACAAACAATGAGTGACACGTTGCAGTGTAACAATAATCGACAATTGACAGTCGCATGGCGGCAGGTGAGCGGGGAAGACAAATGCCGGCGCGAGCCGCAGCTAACTAGATCCTTTCACTAACAGGCGATTATTATTTATTGTTATAAACCGAGCTGTAAACTAAACCTCACCTTGCTGTTGCGGTTGACGCTTATTTCATTTTATTGCCGTTGCCCCGGTGACAAAACAATACGAAATTTATTTATTTGATTATGGAGAAACTTGGAGGAATTGAAAGTTTTTATCTTGGTGATATATCTAATTTTTTAGTGGTAATCACTGGGCTATTTGTTATATTTAGGTCGAATTTGCGTAATTTCTCAGCAATACTTGTATTGAATGATATTTAATTACAAATTTGTGGAACTATTCGGCCACGAGAAAGTACTGCCCATTATTATATTCACTGTAGATATATTCTTAACAATGCTAATCACAATGCACAATACCAAACATAATCAAGCTTCTTGGTATTTTTATTTTTAATTTGAAATAGTTTTGACAATCTACGAACGAACGCACAAATTCTCAGTAGTAATATCGTATAACAAGAGCGTGAGAATAAATTGAAAAAAATTGTAAGATTTTCGAAAACTTGTTACCAGGAAATAGTTATGAAAGCCCGTAGCGTATTGCCAAATGGCAACAAGTTTGAGAAAGACACTGGAAAATTATTTTCTGAATTATATTTTTGATTGTTTGTGTTTTTAAACCGAAGAAGGAAACACTTTGTTGCCGAAACGTAGTTTAATATAAATTATAAAGAACTATACCCAATATATATATTATACCGGGTGGAGCATCATACCTGTGTACATAGGCGATTAACATGAAAAAACAGTTTTTCCGTGCGCATTGGTCCCCAAATTATTTTAGGCAAAAATGCTTCAAATACATGTTGTAGAGCATAAAATTCTGCATCTAAATCAATAAACAGAATTGCTTTTACTTGCTTTGTAACGACAGAAATTAAATATGAAAACATGCAAAATTACGATGAAAATAGCAAATAGCCATGGAATTGAAACAAAAATTAATAAATGCTTCTCGTTTTTCTGTCAATTTGATATTTTACCCGTCAAATTAATCATTCATCTGTCAAATGTCAAGCATTTATTTATTTTTGTTTCAATTCCATGGCTATTTGATATTTTCAACGTTATTTTCCATGTTTTCATATTTAATTTCTGTCCTTATAAAGCAAGTAAAAGTAATTCTGTTTATTGATTTAGATGCAGAATTTTATGCTCTACAACATGTATTTGAAGCATTTTTGCCTAAAATAATTTGGGGAGCAATGCGCACGAAAAAACTGTTTTTTCATGTTAATCGCCTATGTACACAGGTATGATGCTCCACCCGGTATATTTATTTATATTATAAGTTCTGAAACTGTAAGCTTTTTTCAATATTTAATTATATTCTAATTTGTTGAACTCTCGAATTATATTTAATTATATTGTTTTTGACTCACACTAACTATCTAACAATTATCAAGAAAAACAAAAGCTACAGAGCTTTATTCTCAGTAATAATATAACAAGAGAGTAAGATTAAATTGAAAATAATTTGAAAGATCTTTCGAAAATTTGTTGCCAGGCAATAGCCACGAAAGCCTGAATGGCTTGACTGGCTATTGCCAAATGGCAACAAGTTTGGGAAAGATACTGGAGAATTATTTTTTAATTTATCGAACTCTTGGGTAATATTTAATTAGATTAGTTTTTAATTTCATCATCAGATGCGCCATTAAATGTACCTTTTTTGCCCATATTTTACTTGTGTTGATGATAACTATCTGACATTTGTCAATAAAAGCAAAAAAACTACAGAGATTATTCCCAGGAATAATCACTAGAGCTTTAATCTCAGTCAGAGGATTGGTCAAAACGCAGACACGTGATATACAATGAAGAATTTCGTTGGTCTTAAGAAACGTCAAAAAATAATCACTATAATAATGATAAGATTGGTTAAAACGAAGACACGTGACAAACAAGGACACATTTCATTGGTTTTAAGAAATAAAAATTAACAAGGAAACAATAACTATAAATAATATATAAATAAAATAAATAAAATAAATATATCATCACGCCTTTTACCCATTGCGGGTGTGGCACTCTGCTTACGCAGATCTCGGTAGGTGATATATTTTTTCGTATGAAGTGCGGTTACCAGCCGTCAAATCATAGCCCCCAAGGATGTTAGTGGAGGGGGAACCACAGGGATAAATTTAAATTTGTAACTGTCGGCAGTGGGATTCGAACTGAGGATCTCACGATCCACAGTCCGACACGTTACCACGGAGCTATTTACCCAGTTTACCATGTTTACTTCCCAATGATTTTTCCTGTACTCCCCCACTCGTTTCTGTTAGTGTTCCCCACTATCTGTAGTTGTCCCCCACCTACATCTCCCACCAAGGATCTCTATTATCATCCCTTCTTCTCAGCACTCATGTTTATTTTTTACATAATCGGTTATCATTGTTGATTTTAGTAAAATATATACATGATCACGCCATTTACCAATTTTGAGTTTCGCTCTCTTCTTTCCGCAAATTTCTTTCAGGCATGAAGTGCGGTTACCTGCCGTCAAATCAGGCCCTCCAAAGATATTAGTAGAGTGTAAGCTACAGAGGTAAATTTAAAAGAGACTACATTATCGAATGTGTGATTTGAACTGACGATTTCATCATTCGAAGTAGGTATTGTTAAATGAATAGCTAGTTTCCAACTTCAATCATGGCTGAATATTTCTTTTAAAAAGTTCAAATAAAAGTTGCAAAAACCCAATATTAATCTGAAATACTACGTAGGTACCGCTCGAGGCATTTCCAATAACATGCCGCAAAAACAGTAGCAATAATCACACTCCAAGTACAAACAAACATCATCGCATCATCCAATCCAATAAAACTTTATCCTCGATGTTTCCAACAAACAAAACATTTCTTTGAAGTCATCTCATCGCGTCTTCACCACCAGAAGCTGCATCAACAGAAGCGAAAAACGTTTTATTGCCATTATCCAATCACCTGTTGCACCCATTAGACGGTGATTGAAGGTTAAAAGTAGAAATAAGCAAGACAAGTGCACATCGAACCAGAGAGCCGGTCAATTATTTTGATTGCGGTAGCCACGGCAACGGCTGCGGCCGCGTAAACTGTGATTTCACACGCGTTACGATATTGTACGAACACTGGCGGCTGCTGCCGAAGAACAAGATGCGCGTGCAGGATCATCGAGAGGAAGAGGAGATTATAGATAATAGAAGGTTGTACAACCAACGTACACCTATTGCCATCAAATTTGAAAACCCAAACTTCAGCACAAACAAATAAAAGAAATATTAGATTCCTATCATTCTAAATTCTATAAATCTAAATTATAGTTCAGCACATTTAAAACAATATCCTCCATGTTGATTCTCTAGGGAGAAAGGATAATCCAGTTCACAATTTCGCATCCGCTCTCCGGAACGCAAGGGAGCGAATAACGACCAAATTCGACATTACCACTTACCACAACCACCTGTTGCACAGGCGATATTTTACCGCTTTACCAGTTTGTGAAATCACGAAAACCGGAAAGCTTCAGATTGCAATACTTTGGCCACACCAGCGGTAGCAAGAGGGTCGTAATATAAAACTTATTTTTTTATGGAAACGTTTGTAAAATGTATTAAAATGTATATTACGAGATGTTAGGATTCTTTCAGCAAAAAATGAATCATATTCTACACTGCGTGCAATAAAGATTTTATTGCACGCTGTTAATAGCGAAGCGTCTTCGTGAAATATAACTAGAAGAGTAATTTTATTTAATTATTGATAATAAACACAGGGAAGACAAGCGGAAATGATATCTTTGATATGATTGCTTATCATTTACTCGAAAAATATGTGCAAAATGAACAAATATTTCGTACTCGCTGAAAATAAATAATAACAAGAAAGATGTTTTATTTATCAAGCTATTTGTTCCTTGTTGCATGGTTTCAGTTGTAAACAGGAAAGCGACTCAATGGCTGGTACCACAAGCTCTGTTTTTGGGTGTTTTAAGAGAAGTGTTTTAGCCTCTGTTTCAGCGCTCTGCAATGGGATCTCTTAATAAATCTCGGGATGTAATTTGTCCATAGTTTCCCTTATGATGCGAGATACTAATAGGCCTCCTCTAACATCTTTGGGGATTGTGACTTACCGACTGGTAGCCCCACTCCACGTCTAAAATATATATTTCTTAACCGAGATCTGCGAATGTAGAGTGCTACTTCTAAACTGGGTAAATGGCGTGAATATATTTATACATATTTTTTATACATGTTCTACTATGCTTTTTATATTTTGTAAATGATATAACAAAGTTTTTAGTTTATATATTTTCCAGCTAGCACATTACCTTGGCCGCGCTGTAGATATCTCTAGTATTGTTTTGAAATCATTATAGAACAAATAGCGGAACCTCCCATGCATTTGTTTATTACAACCATGTATCGCAACCAGTGTCATTTGTTAGAAAATTCCGTTTGAAAGTATGGCAAAATTTATGTAGCTGCTTATCGCAAAAAGATATAAGTACCCAAACAACAACAAAAAATCTACAAGAACCTAACAAATTACAGCAAAGAAGATAATATATAAATACAGCTCGCGGTCGTGGCTAATGTATGCACAGTTCACACGACAACGTCAACGCAATCCAATTTCATTTTTCTCTTTTACTTTTAATCCACTGTGCAGCATTTCTCCGTGTTTTTTTCTGGGCTCGCGAAAGAGATAAATCTCTCGCATCAAAACAGAAAAATATCCTCTTGCAGCAATATTTTCACGAGAGAAAAATCATTCCGGTGCAATAATTTGTGCTAATTAAAACTTCCCCGAGTTTGCACCGAATCACGCCACACAAAACACCTACTGCGATCCGCTTTGCGCGCGGTAAATATAAATAATAACCGGGGCATTTGTTATGCATGCACTTTACGGCGTCACCTACATAAAAATGCCGGCCGCCATTAATAAACACGCGTGCAAATACTAACTAAATCACCCGGCGACGACGCTGTGCCAGCGACCGTAGATTTACTCCCAATACGAGTAAAATACGGGTGCGGATGGGGAGCCAGGAGAGCAGAGGGATGTCTGGTGTGAGACGATTGCTCTTGGCATTTGTATGTTGAGTTTATGCGTTTCCGACACCTCGTTAATTGTACCAATGAGCTCTGTGCTGAGAAATATTGTGGGAAGGGATATTATACTAATTAGACATTAATAACTAGAAAAAAGAAAATAATTGAAATGTTTGATTTACTGTGAGTAAGAACAGGATGTCCGAATCAATTAGGTCATTATTGCTTTAAGTCTTTTATTCAAATGAAGGTAGCAACATCAGAATTCCATTGAATTAACAAGTATTACACGCAAAACAATCATATCACTTCGGGTATTAGAAATTGTTTCATATTTTTCATTAGTTGTTTCTTTTCGAGACAGCCCTCTTTACGCCCATTTTTACAACAACAATAGTCAATGAACACACATGAAAATCAAGTCAATAAGTTTTAAACAAAAGCCTTTGTATATGAAATATATAATTTCATTAGTTATTATGGTAAGCCAGAATATTATCTACACAACCACTCTATCAAAGTAAAGATTAAAAATTTGTAGATTCATTTATTCCTTTCGTAATTGTTATGATTTTTTAGATTTGGTAATTTTTATTTGTTTCTTAAAAATATGTATTAGTGTCGACGGAAATAAAGTGATATTAATATTCTTTTCAGCGGAACATTAGCATTCTACCATTTTTTGTTAAATAAATAATGTAGTTATTTGCTTAACTAGGCACCAATATAGCAGATTTATATCAGAAGGCTGCCGTTTCATTGATAAGGGGAAGTTTGTGCAACAATAATCTGGAAAATGATACAAGAACGGTAACAGTTATTTACGCAATTGGTGGGATATACACAAGATTATCGCACTCATATAAAAGTTGTACAGCTAGGCCCAAAATGTTTATAATATCAATTAAAGTAAAAAAATTACATGTTAAGAAAGTACTGCACAATTTCAGATTTCACTAAAAATTGGCATATACTTTTATTGTATTTCTGTATAATATAAACCATAAGAATCTCAATGCTATAGAGCGCATCGTCATATTTCTTAAATTTATAGAGATATGTCAATTTTCGATGTTTTTCCAAATGCTAGTTTGAGTGGCTACAACTCAAAATCTATTAAAGATATTGAAAAATAGGCTCAGTTCTGTTCGTTTCATGCATTTTATTACAAATTAGCAAATTTTGAAAATTTTGAAATTTTTCGATTTTTTTCCCCAAATTTCGATAGGCGATAACATGATAAATATAAAAGATACAAACTCGCAGACTAGACCACTCGATTCAGCTCGTCAAAATACATAAGTATGTAAAATTTCATTAAAATTACTTTACGGGTTATAGAGTTAGAGCAAAAAGTGTGAAAATGACGTTTTTGGCGAAAAACGTCAAAGGGTACCCATTGACGTTTGGCCTGAAAAAGGCTATTTTAAGACATTTTGCTCTAAAATTTCAACCCACCATCCGAATGTTCTGAAATTTTTAGAGTTTATGTATTTCGCTGAGCTGAATCCAATGGTTTAGTCTGCAAGTTCGTATCTCGTTTATTATTTGAGATATTGTTGATCGAAATCTTGGAAAAAAAATTCCAAAATTTACAATTTTAAAATTTTTTGTTATTTTGCTATAATATGCACGAATAACACAAAACTGAAGAGTATTTTTCGATATCTTGCGTAATTTTTGAGTTGAAGTTCCTCAAAGTTGCACTTCGAAAAACATCAAAAACCGCCATATCTCGAAAAATTTAAGAGATATGATGATGCGCTCTGCACCAGTGAGTTTTTTTGGGCTTATATTATATAGAAATACAATAAAAGTATATGCCAATTTTTAGTGATATTTCGTGAAGTACATCATATGAAGTGTGTTTAAATGAGTAAGAAGAATGTTTTACGGAAATAAGAAATATAATAAATTTACAAGTAAATACGGTAAATATTATAAATATTTTAATTGTTTTCTAATATATTAGACAAATTAATTTGTGTGTTTATATTTATAGTGCAACTTTGACAAATATCAAAAGAACTCCTTGAATAACTTCATTTCTTTGCATGGATTGTTATTAGTTCTATACTTTTCGTACAAAATATATTGTACAAACCTCTTGTGTGAACTCGGTTCCCGCATTTGGTATGTAAATAACTATTGCCGATTGGCATTACCTAAACCTAACACTTTACAGACTGCTAACAACTGTCAAGTGTCATTTTTCCATATTTTACATAGCAACCGCTTAACAAACACATAGCAACCGTACAACAAACGCATGGCAACGTAATTCATTGTTTGGCTACGGCCTCTGCTGTAAATCTTTTATTTTGGTGCCTAAATAGTTATTTATGATATAACTGGTATTTTATGAGTGGGGAAATTTGTGAAACGAGGCGAAGTCGAGTGAAACAACCCCACGAACGAAATAAATCACTTTTATCGCTAATATCATAAAATTTTATCTACGATCTTCCTAGTGTATAAGTAAATACTAAAAAATGTAGAATTTGACAGATAGGGTTATATTTGTTGATTTATTGAAACAAATAGTTAGCAACGTGTTAAAAGTAACAAAATAACTTTTAATACGTTTCTATGTTACTTTAACACTAAGGCAACCGTTAAAAGGGCCACTTTTAACAACGGTCGAAGATAATAAGTATTTCTTGATTGATATTGATAATATCGCAATAATATTAGAATACTAATGATTTATAATTATATTAATTGACAGAGAACCATGACTTATATATAAATATGTAGACAAATGTAAATTAGTATTTGTCTAATAGTAACAGACTAAAACAAAAATCCTAAAAGGTTTTAATGTCCTGAAGCGGAAATATAAATTGGTGTATAATAGGTGAACATGACGTAGACGAGCATGTTAAAAATTTGTAGTCATCGTATTTAATTTTTAGACATATTTTAAAACAAGTTCTCTATATTTCCGCAATAATAAACACATGCTTTATATATAACAAATATATACCAATCGCAAATAAGTACCCACACCAAATTTTCAACTTCTAGAATAGGTGAGGTATAATATTTATCTTCTAGTGAGTGCATACACGTAATTACAGTGAAAATACATGGAACTGTAGGTGTAGATGAAACCGGCAAAACGTTAACGCACTCCCTGTTTAATATTCATAAGAGATAACATCTTTAAAGAATTTTAAACTCGAACAAAATCAACATTATAAATATCACAGTTAGTTTATTAGAATCGTAGTAGCTATAGGAATCACAAACTGAATTCATTATAGATAAGTTATGCCGTGATATTCATTCAAATAACTAAACTATTTTTACATAAATTTATTCTGCGTTTTGACAGTTGAAGTTGAAAATATAAATCTGTGAGTTAATTGTTTTATTTAAATTATTTGTATCAAATTCCGAAACATTATGAATATTAAAATAAGGACTAATAGCTTTTGCATAAAGTCCCACAAAAGAGAAATTTTATTTTGGGGGGGCATGATTTTATGCACTTCAAGCACAAATCTATTACATATCAATATTTACCGAGATCTGATGTATGCAGAGTGCTTCACCCAGAAATGGGTAGACGGCGTGGTGACATATTTATGTATTACGAGTATTAAGTTTCTAACAAAATTACCGTTAGCAGAAACTCCTACTGCTATCAATTTTTCATTAGAATTTTTTCTGTAAAATGTTTTAACTACATATTTATATTTGATTATCTTCGATCATGGGATTTACCATATTTATTCCACTCATTTCATCGTCGGTTAAAAAAAATCTTTCTCATTATTTGAAAGTTGATACCTCACGGACTGCTAACAGTCTGTAAAGTATCACTTTTATGCCTAGGCTGTAAAAAATATTTTACATAACAACAGCTCAACAAACGCATAGCAACCATCAATAAATACATAGCAACCGTTCAACATATGCATGGCAACGTAATTTGACAGCAATAACCTTCAAAATATCTACATAAAATAATCACTAAATTAACAATTCCAAATCGGCAAAAAAAATTATGTGTTCAACTCGGCATCAAACAAAGATTTATAGCTTCGGCAGCATTTATTGCCTCGGCTTAGCCTCGTCAATAAAACGGCAGCCTCTGCTGTAAATTTGATATTTTGATGCCTAGTTAAACAAATAACTATTTTAAATATACGAATTATAATCGATTTTGTTACATTGTGTTATATAGGAATGACGAGGGACAACGGGATAAGTCCATTATTTCGAGTGATTAACATTTAAATAACTAAAGATTTTATAATGTTTTTAGTCGGATTATATTGAATAATTCTCTCCTGCGTTTCATGATTATACCCACTAAAGTCAATTATAAGCCTCAAACAAACACGCAAAGATTTATAGCTTCCATATAGTCGTAAAACAATTACCCAGAAAAGCGGGTGGCTATTTAATTACCAAAAAACCTATACATCACGTTAATCAACTCCAACGTACGTGCTATGCTCACGTGCGAACTACAACAACACGTAACGTTAGCATAACGTAAAGTCATCATGCGGCACGCTGGTGGCCCAGCCGAAATATCTCAGCGCTCGTAAATCACCCGTGTGGCCCCCTTGCGTGACTGCTCCGCTTGCGACGCCACTGGGTTGTCCACGAGACCAGTTTGTTTTACGAGTCGCACTGTTTTTAATTATCACCTCTTTTATATTTGTGGGTTTGTGGGCTCATAAGCTCTGGATGGAATTACCGCAGTTTCTTAAAAAAACATATTCAAAAACCTTGAAAAGTGCTATACTACGAATTAAGTTAAAGAATGGGAACGGAATATTTCGTATTGATTACTATTCCCTTAATTTTTTTAAGTAAAACTTTATAAGTTTTTAAACTAGAATATAGTAAATGATGTGATAATATTTGTATGATGTACAAATAAAATTATGACCACAAGCATAATTTCCGTTTAATGTTTTATAAAAGTTCAAATAATTCCTAATCGAAACTTTATAGCACTGCAGACAAAAAAATTTAAAATGACCCCGCAGGGGCAATCGAAGAACTGCTAGACAGACTGCAGGAAGTTTGGGATTTTTTCTTCAAATAAGGCTGTCAAAGGTTTGTACATATTAGGCAGTTTTAAAATGTAAAGATGGGTTAAGCAGATAATCGGCCCAATTCTCAGTTATTAATTTTTAACCACTTTAATCCAAAAAAAATTCTTAACACGCATGAAAAAATCAAATTGTCACTTCCAACATTAAATTTATTTGTCAAAAATATTAGCAAGTGGTTAAAAGTTAAAAGTTAGCAAATTTACGTTAACAACAACAAAAAATTGACTGCTGTACAGTTTATTATCCAAGTTTTATTTAATATTAAATATACGTTGAAGTATTATAAATTAATTGTACAAATTAGTACATATAAAGTACTTTGTATTAGGCTTGTGTTTCCACTTTTATAAAACATTAAAATGAAATATATGGAATGGGTGAACTAATGTGAATTTTGGCACGTAATATAAAATTGGAGTTTAATGAAATCATTAATTCTTTCAGACTGCAGATGAGTTAAATAGTGGTGTAAAATATTGTGTACTTATTCATAAATTATACTTGAGAAATAAATGTTTACTTTTGTACTTTTATTAATATTTTTATGGAAATTAAATTATTAGAAAATGGGAGTGATATTTTATGTGCAGATGCGACAACAGCAGGAGGTAAAGTATACGAAACTTTCTCTTCAATTAATTACGGTTTCTGAATTGTAGGGACTTTTGAGCTTCTCTGATACATTTTTTTATCTCAATTTAGTTAGTTTTGCTGACTTAATTTATTGTCACCGGCTAATCAAAGTCACAGAAAGATTAGTCAAGTTTATAGTAACTTTTTAATACTTAATAATCTCGTAAATTTTATACAACAGGCAGTATTTAAAATTATAGTATTTGTGCTTTAGGTTAGTAGTCATAAGTAACATTATGTCATTCTATCAACAGTACTATAGATACAAGAAATTATATTGACAAAGTGATATGAGTGCCAAAGGGATGTTACTTCCGAGTCCGTTTGTAGCCTTTAAATTCTAGGTTCCACATTATTCAATCACAGTAGAATTCACACAGTAGCTATATTTCAAATATTTAATGATCCCTATATTTAAGTGGTGCACTACTGACAAGATGGTCGCTCAGTGTCCGCTGATAGGCTGAAATCTTATTAAACAGAAAAGAGAGTATGGTATGCCAGTGTCAAGGTCAGTTGTATCTGTCAAATATCAATTATTCTTGTTAAGTTAATAAAATGTTAAATTTTTTATAATGCAGGTGAAATAATATTTTTGTTATCTCATTTGCAACTGACAGCCATTCAAATTTTCCGCCGTATACTGCTACTGTCAATATGTCCGCTCGGCTCAAGGTCATCGGTCAATGTAACATAAAGATCAAAAGTGCTGACGAGTGTCGCAACTGTGTGAATTCTTGTACTGTGAAACAACTTAGAACAAGAGGAAAAATAAACAGCTAAATAATGCAAACAAAAATATTTGTAAAATAAATTATACCGTGGAAATATTTCATATTCTGTATTCAATAAGTACAATACTTCTACAAATAAACATAACACAACTAATTTAGATGTTTAGATGATATGATTCAAAAGCGATTTTAAAACAAATGTTGCTTTAAAATATGAATCAACTTTCAATCGGTTTTACGAATTAGTTTTAGTAGTTCACAAAAGAAGTGTGCTACAGCCCACTAGTGAGACAGTTTGGGTACCACTGTCTGGCACCTACAAGAAAGTTGTTCAGTTAACATTCTTGTATTACAAGTAAATTTACTGGATTATAAAATAAACTTCCTTAATCCAATGAATCTTCCGATCCTAGAAATTTTAAACATAATACACCTCTCTATGAAGATGTAGTCATAGACATACCTATATCTACATTGTAAACACGAAACGAATGATCCATAATAAACAAAGATGATATTCCAGCTTATAGGAGAAAATACTGCTAAATTATTCCAGTATAAGATAGGTTATATTCGCATGAATTTAATCTCAGCTACATTGTGGGAGGAACAAAGATTATCATCGATAAATTCCAATAAAAGTCATTTCGGATTAAGGCATTATCTTGATTTTATAGTCACATAAATATCTCACACTTTGTACGAACGCATATGAACCAACACTTATGAGAATTCTGTCCCAATATCTGTTATATATGAAAATGACTTGTCTCGTAGATTCGATATTTTCTTTAACATTTACGCCGTTTTACTCTGGCGTGGGTTAGATGTTTATATACGAATTTGAAAGCATCGAAATGAGAATATGATGATAACCTAACACAGCATTCCATCACCAATTTATATAAACACAATAAGAAAACGTACCTTCTTACTTTATCTAAGTTTTTCAGCCAAACTTGCAATGAAACTTCAAAAATGTTAATGTTAACAAGTAGAGCACTAACTACTAACTAACAAAACTATTTTTATATAGCAATATGGTTTTACTATAAATAGCACAATTATTACACAGCAAAATTTATGACTTGTCAAACTCGTCATTCCTTGTGACAGCTCGGCGATAGATGTCACTGTAAGCAGTGATCAGAGATAAATTTTGAATATCAGTAGTTCTGTATAACGAAAATATTAAGTAAATTAAATAACTCATTTCTGCCGGAATTTTTGTGTCATTATTTTAATATATACCTACAATTATTTAACTTGATAAACGAGTTTACCAGTTATTGTATTGGGCATATCAGTTAATATATTATATTTTACCTATTTAATTCTTGTTAAAAATACTATTTAATTCTTGTTAAAAATACTATTTTTGAAATGGACTGTATACAATTTTTATTGTTAATTTTAATTTTAAAAAAAATTAAATTAAATGCAATTTTGCTTAGTGAAATTTAGCTATATATTTCTGCCTGAAATGTATGATTACCAGCCGTGAAGTTAAGATTCACCCTTTATATTAATGGTGAGAGAGTCAAAGTCAAAATACTTGTAAGAAACAACACTTTCTGTATATCTAATGATGGTTTAGTACTCCAGTAGTCTAGTATATCGAAATATATAAATAATAATATTGTTTGAAACTTACCAAGTGTTGTTTCTTTTAAAACACAACAGTAAAGTTGAAAGCAGATAAACAATGGGATAATTATCTTATGTATTTATTTTTAAACCCACTAAGTTTATGGTTTTGCAAGTCTTTTACAGGCGAGGAATTATCTCATTTGTACTATACTTCTGTTTCGTATCTCAGTAATAATGATGATCAACCTACGTATAGTCTTAATTTAGTCACTGATAGAGATCGTTGGTGCATGGTGTTTACTTATCAGATGAGGTGAGAGAAAATATGTCGAGTTGGTGTTTCTATTTGGCAACCGGGATAGAAATGTGCATCTGGGCGTCTGCGTTTGAGGCTGGTATGAGTATTTGTAGCCTCTCGTGTAGGAAGACAAGAAACTTTCAATTTGTTATACGATGAAAAGAAACATTTTGTGATAAATAATCTCAACTTACACTATATTTAGATATCTTAAAATAATTTAAAAAGCATTCCAAAGATTCCCCAATGCTTTCCATCACACAGAGACATATTAAAATCGAATTATAGGGACCCTAAAACGTGCTCATCCACTGAAAACTCACTACCGAATTTTTAGCAATTGAAAGCAAACAACAATGACATTTCATAAAGAAATTCAAAAATTTCGTGTACCTAATTCTAATCGCACATTTACAAGTTTGATGTCTCTGTGTGGCTTTACGAATAGCTGTATAAATTTTTTGCATTATTAATATCGGACTCAGACTAATCAAAGAATCGTTTTACTTGAAGCTTATCACTATTTTTCGGAACATTCTGTATAGCACATCTACTATCAACGCTGTATTTTAATTTTAGAAAGAGATGTAATAATTTGATATTTGTATGGGTATTAAATTATAAAAAGGTGAAAGTCATCTTCGATGACATAAATGTCATAAAATAATATATCATGATAAGTAAAGGAATGTAGGTGGTTATCATATATTATAAATTTCGCTGTAGAAAATGATAAAGTATTATTTACTTTTGTAACAATTTGAATTATTTGTATTGCATCAGATTTAGAAAATATTTTACAAATAAATCAAAATACAGTCAATAAAAAGTGAAAAATGTAAAATAATAAAAATGTGACGTGTATATAAGAAGCAACAGGTTTTAGAAATATTTATTTAAATCAAGTAATTTAATGATTTGGTTGCCGAGAGCCGACTTAATAATAATTTTACTATAAGCACAAGACGCACGCAACGAAATCATAGGTGTACTTTCAGACACGTAAAGGTAAGTGTATCTTATTATGTTTATGAATGAATAACGATAAAACAATAAAGAAATTATAGAAGTACAGCAGAATACCTAGAAGGCAATTTGAAATAAGTCCGTGTACTCGTCAGTGAAGAAAATCCCGATAAAACCGCGTTAAATTCCCCCAAAATTTATCTGTTACTGTTCTGTTGAAAACTACCAGGTGCTGCTGGGAGCGGAACCCAGTGGCACCGCCCTAGGTTCCCTCAACCGCCGTCGAGTAACAAGTGTACAATTTACGATTTGCAAATTTTACGCGAAATGAAATACAATTTTCGTGCGATAGCCGGATAAGCGAGCGTGCAGGGTGTAAGCGGAGGGAGGCGCGACGGTAGCCGCAGGCGTGCCAACAGCGCCAGCCCGTGTCGCGGATACGCGCAGGGCCGGGAGATTATAATTTAGAAACTGTGGAGAACTCATACAATTTAAATTTATCAAGTTTCAATAATTAATTAGAAACACACTTAGATTATAAATAGTTGAAGAAAACGAAACTAGACACACTAATTATTAAGCAATAGTGCAGTACATCTTAAATAAGGAAAACAATACATAAAATTATAACACTTTTGGATTAAGTTCCGTAAAAATATTTTATCCAACACCTTTCTCAATAAATGCTCTATACTATAACTAAGGCGATTTTAAACAAGGAAAGTAACAGATTACCCACTAGGGTGGGTATAATTTTGAGAAAGTAATATTTATTTATAACAATAATAATAACACTCAAAACTGGTAACTACTTCGATAGACATTTTAATTTAGAAAATTTAAAGCACATGCCACTGTCAAATTATATTTCTTTAATAAATTTTGCATTTATTAAGAGGTGTTGGATAAAACGTTATACTTCACACGTGGGCAAATTGGAATTACCGACAAGATAAAATTATGACACTCAGCCTTCGGCTTCGTGTGCTAAAATTTCTCTCGTGGATTATTCCTTACTTTGCCCACTTGTAAAGTAAATAACTATTATTTGTGTACATTGTTCATATGATTTTTGTGACTAAAATAAACTAGTGACTAAAATGCTTCATTATAATACAGAACTGTCAGTTAAATAACATATTCATTATTGCACATAATTCTTCATCAAGAAAATAATTCAATTCAACCGTTTCATTTGTTTTCTTGATGAAGAATTATATACAATAATTCGAAACGTTGTATTTAAATAAAATATTTTTACAGTAATCCAAAAATCTTTTATAATCTTACTATGCGTTCTGAAATGAAGAAAATCACAATAAATATTGGTTAATTAGGGATGAGAACGAGTAGATTATGTGGAAAAATACAGAAACAACACATTTTCTGTTACATAGGAGAAATAATCTGTTGTAGTTAAGTTACCATATAACATCTCACTTCAACAACTTTTAAATATTGAAAAAAGTTTCACATGAAAATTGTAGTCAATATTTTTCTACATCTTTTATGTTTTTGAATATAACAAAATTTTGGATGTAGCACTCTACTTTCACAGATCTTGGTTGATATATTTTCTATGAGAGAAGTGCAATTACCACACGCCCAGTTTCAGCTCCCAGAGGTAAAATGAAAAATGGAAACTGTCTGCTAGAGTTTTGAAATGAGGATTTCATGATTCACATTAAAAATTACGCAATAAAATCTAAATAAATTCAATTCAACTATCAACTGAACTATCATTTTCTGTTACGAGTTGACTTTGAACTTGAACATCCTAATTCTTAAATATGTGATTTCAAAACAGTATTTTCATTAGATTTGGGTTATCGTGGACGAAAATAGTACGTGCTAAAAATTTTACCCGTCACAATACCTCCCTAGCATAATATATGCGGGAGGTTTAAAGTTCTGCTTTATGAGCCACTGGCAAGAATAATGTATGCCTGGTGACCAGTTTTTGGTCATTAAAAAGTTTGACTCAAAATGTATGATTTCTTACATTGTTCAAAACTTGAATATAGTAAGTAAAAGATTTATAAATAAAGTGAATGCGTCCCTGCGCTGCACGTAGTGCAAATGGAACCCAAGCAGCCGCCGCCCGCAAGCCAGCACCGTAACCGCCATCACAACTCTCGCCGCCTGCGATCTTCAACACTCAAATTAGACCAGACCACCAAACAAAACCTTCGTCTACCTCACTAGTCCACATTCACCTTCGTCGCCGTTCGCCGATGTATAATTTTCCAGATGCTTTTATGCAAGAATCGTTTTACATCGTATAATTTTCCGAGTACCTGCCTACCCGTTTGGATTTTATGTCCAGATTAAAGGAAAGTTAAAAGTTAAAACACTGGACGAGTGGACGCATCCGTGCATTCGTGGACCGCGAGGGGCACTTGTTTTTATGATGGCGGCTACTTCATTTTTTTAATGGTGTTTTGTAAGTGTGGACGATAAATGCACTGTTATCAACCGTAAAAACGGATGTCTTGATATCCTGATTTTGCGGCTAACTTTATAGTCATGCGGTTGCTTATCGGAGAATGGAACGAAATTATCAGCTTTGTTATTTATGATCAGCGCATAATATTTTGCATTCATATTTGAACACAATTTTTCAACTAACTCTGATTTTATTTATTCTGTTAGGATATAAAAGCCGACGATATAACAAATATATTGTAATGTGAAATACAATATGTGTAATAAACCTTTTAAATTTAAATAATAATAGTAAATAGTTCCTTATTTCGGTATATAGTTGAAATTTTAATATTACGCCTATGGCTATTTACCATTGCACTAACACTTTAAAGGCTCGTGAGTTGACGGTTGGTTATCGTTAACAGATTTGTCCACGTCGTCTTAAAATCTAATGACAGTTAAAAGATATTACTCAACACTATAGTCAAGATGTAATCAAATAGCCGACGTTTCGACTACACTTTTGGCTTCTTCGTTCTTCAGGAAAAAAGACTAAATTAGTTATTAAAGTATTTTAACAAAATAAATGTAAATCAAGATAACGCGAATTGTTAGATTCGTTAGTGAATAGTAAAAAATCTGGTGTGGGCACCACACTACTTTCTTATACATATAAAATCAACTGTATGACTTGTTCCTTGGACTTGACATTATTTTGACAATTATTTGACATACAGATGTTAAACCTGTTTAATTTTTTGTTCTCATTGTAACTATGATTTAATTTTAAAGTAGGTATTAATTATCGAGTCTAAAACTTTCTAACTAATAATACAAATATTGTTTTTATAATATTTCAAACGACACATATTTTTGACACTTCACAATTATTTGACGTATAGATGTTAAAAATGTTTTAGTTTTTGTTCCTATTTTAACTAATATTACTGAAAAATATTATGAAATATATAATTTAGTTTTGCACAAAATTAGAATCATGTACATGGAAAGTGTAAATAACATTTTAGATTCCAAATATTTTTGCTAACATTTTTCATTTGAAATTATTTTTCTCAGCTGATTCTATTTTTGGAAAAATGGGATTTATTGTTTTGTGTTCCCAGTAAACCTCCTCTTCCGGTTTTTAAATTTCATTCAAAATCAACTCAGTTCTTCATATTTTCATGAAACTTCCAAGTTTCGTTTACATATCTTGTCTTGTTCATGAGATATTGCGCACACGAACATCCATCCTCACACACAGACAAAATTGAGAAATTGGTCTTAACGCATTAAGTGGACGTCAAAATTTGTAATTCCGCAAAAATCTCGTCAGCGATTTTTTTCATAATTGCAATACTTCCTTATACTTTGTAACAAAGTAAAAATGTTATATATGTATGTATATCATAGTACAATCACACAAGTTAACTTTATAAAAGTTAATAATAAATAATTTAGGTCAGATCAGCTAGCTCTAAAAGTAGCAGTTATTTCAAATTATATATTACTAACGAAAAATAGAATTTGAAGAATGTTTCTACTAATATATCAACCTATGTTAAAACTGGAGCAAAATATAAGTAATTAACTAAAATTTAAAAGAAATATGTAGGGAAATATTTACAAAATATTTATATTTCTTCTGCAAGCAATAGAGCTAGAAAATTTACTATAATTACTTCACATAAAAATAAAACAAAATGCATCATTAGCTATCGCAGAATCAAACACAAATTTATAACTCATTTTTAATTAATAGGTCTTAAACAGTTTCGAAAACATTTACAAATAGTTTATAGTCGTCAATCCGTGCAGCACTTAATTAAATTTAATGAAACTACATAAAATCAGAGCTTACGTTTCACGCCAATAAGAAATTTATAATAAAGCGCAATGTTAAATCAGTTCAAATCGTTTTATGGATTTCCATGAACATTAAATCAACAGTTTATGGACTCGGACGCAATCTCTCTTGCACCAAGTAACAAAACAGACAGATACCACGTGTTACCTCTGTTTTTATTTAATTTACGCAAG
Organism: Poecilus cupreus; assembly: GCA_963942605.1. Classification (NCBI taxonomy): domain Eukaryota; kingdom Metazoa; phylum Arthropoda; class Insecta; order Coleoptera; family Carabidae; genus Poecilus; species Poecilus cupreus. The sequence goes on from OZ012718.1 coordinate 9,618,809, forward strand.
GATTTTACAATTTTCTTTATTCGTATTTGCATGTTAAAATTTCGTTAGAAGATAAATCTAAAAATTAATCTTGACCCTCCCCCAAACATATGTCCAAATCCTGGCATTGAATTCGGGGGCTCAAAACGATAAACCCGAATAAGTGAAATAGAGGCTTTTGACAGAAGCAAATGGTTTACTGACCACACATAATAGCTGCAATGTTCGTAAACATTTGTAGTAAATGGCAAATCTGCGTCAGCAAACAAGGGTGCTAAATACCTCCTTTGACCGCTGGTCAGCTCGGGGGCGTTCCATAATCGCTGCCCGTTTACGCAAGACGAACTCACATGGTCTTTCTTCGCTTTCGATCGCGCCAAGATCCCCTTCAAGAAGTTACGCCAGAAGGCGATCAACCGTACCCTACCCTCTCTTAGAACTTAACTCTTGAAAGTTGTGCTCATCCTATTTTATTAGTATAGTTCAAACTAAAGAATGAAAGTTGACGTTTTTTTATTTTAATTTCTAGTTTCTTTTCGTAGATTTTCCTTTGAACAAAGTTTTATGTAATATGACCTTTATGTATTTTGTACAATTGTAATGACTGTTTTATACGGTACAATTCATTAAACACTTAATTGTTCAAGTTTTCTTGTCAATAAATTGTCAAGAAAAAAAAAATATTGTCGTTTGTTTTACACATAAAGTTTTCAACAATTTCACTAGCTTCTTTAACGACAATGAATGCATTAATGGATGTGAAACATGTGAAAGACGAATAAATAGAATATATAAAAGACTTAGAAACTTAAATAGAGGTTAAATAGAGAAGACAAAAGTAATTTGCATCTTATTCATGAAGAGATTAAAGAAGATCGGGATCAATTTAAAAAATTTCTTCGTATTGACAAAAATATTTTTTTCTACGACCACTGAGAAATCTGTTCATTGCATGTTTGTTGTTGCTAGAGATATGAGGTACATTGCAAGCATCGTGCGAAATGAATTTGTTTTGTGAGTATTTCAATACCGATCAGTTCATTTAAGTACAGGTGCCATTGCTAGGAAACTTATTTAGAATTGTCAAATATTGGAATGGTGAAACCGGGACAAATTTATTATTAAAGCCTTCGGCTCATGCTACAAACTTTCATACTCGTAGGAAATGAGTACCATTCCATGCTCGTTGTACAATATACTATTAATGCATTCTTAAAAATAATAGAACCAGAACATATACAAGATGACTGGTTGGCAGTGAGTAAAATCCCCTACAATTCCCTAAAAAATTGTCGAAAACCAAAACATGTTCTAATTCCTGAATAAATTGACTAATTTATTGGCATGAAAAAATTGACGCAAAGTGTTGTATGACAAAAAATAAGAAATTGGCAAGATTAATTGAGCATTTTATTGGTCAATAAAATGTATCGTGTAGAACAAGCATAAGAAATCCAAAATAATGTCTGTTCTCTCCTTGGTATAATATATATACCCAGTCAAGTGTGGGATTTTAAAATTCCACAAACATATTAGCATGTTTGGATCAAAATTGATAGGTAATTGTATACCCCTGTGTTGTTATTCGGAACGTTTTATTAATTTTTACACAACTTAATCCAAAAGTCTTTGATATTTATTATTTATTGTTACCGCCCAATCGACAATCATTTTCTTCTACTGATGTAACTAGAAAAGAAGACTTCCACCGTAAATTGCAGCAACAACTAATGTCAATGTCTAAACTTGGTTAGACATTCAAATATCACGTCCCGGCTTTTCCAAATACGCAAACCTTCAGGCACGTGCTAGGCGCGTATCGCGCGTGCTGAATCCACTCACCCAATCAAACATTCTTCACAATTCCATACAACAACCATTCATTCCTCTGTTGGTCCGCTGGCTTTCTTGGGACCATCTTGCACTGCTCTTTCTCCGTCTCCAACACGGGCCGCATCTCGGCATCTCAGATCAGGGACCGGGGGTTTCTTCGGTTCCTCGCCCTTTGTCACGATTTCTAAAGGCCGTGGGCACGCGACGTTATCCCAAATAAAAAATAATTTATGGCTGAGCGGAACATATGTTTTATGTTTGCGTTGGAGTTACCTACAAACCGACGCAGAAAAGAACCTGTCATTGAATTAAACACTGACGTTACCTTTTCATTCCTGACAACGCAGTTGTCCAAAGTAATTGTAGGTACTTTTGGAGCATGTAGCATATATGTAGTCAAAACCCTTCTACAGTAAGATGGAGGGTGTAAAAAATATCTTAATCGTGCACAAATTTCAACCATTGTTTGTTATTATTCGCCATCTTTCATGTATCCTGCAGTGTAGCGTTTCTCTTCTTAAGCGGTTTGTATCCCAGGAGTCTTTTGGTCTTCCACGGTATCTCACGTTTGTCAACCAAATTTGTCGCACTGGTCTGACTTCATTCATTCTTATCATATGGTCCCACCATGCTAGTTGTCTTGTTTCTAGGAAGTATAGTATTGGATTGCATTGCAATTGTGCGCATATTTTTTCATTACTTATTGTATTCAACATTATTACTTCTTGTATTTCATTTCCAACGCTTGAATTTTACTTTTCATTCTTTGAGAGTATACCCATGTCTCGAAACCATAAGTCAATATAGATCTGTAAATATTATATACAGTTACTTTTGTTTTCGTACTGATTTCTTATTTCCGTCCGCCCACCTTTTAGTAAGGGAGCTATTGTTTTTGGTTTAAAAAATTGGGTAGTGGGTTTTCAATGAATAAGCATGTTTTAGGATCCCTACAATATGATTTTACTATTTTCGTCATGATGTCTGTATTTATGTGTGTGTGTGTCTGTGTAGTCTGCCGATTTTTTCGTCTCGCATAACTCAAATACTATAACACCAAAAAATACAATTCTGTGTACTTTTGTTGCTTATATTTATATAAAGAGCTGATTAGATTTTGGATTAAATTGGTTTACCGGAAGTAGCAGTTTACAAGAATTCGACGTTTCGATCATACTATGATCATCCTCAAAAGGATCATCCTTTCTATTAAAAAATGTTAATGTCATATTTCTAACTCGCTTTATTTCATATATTAAAATTCTCTAGCTTTTTTTCTTCAGCCCCTGAAATAATTACTACATCGTCAGCAAATACACCTACTGACATTTGTATTGATCTTAGCATCTTAGCTTTCTGTATTCTACCTGTTACTAGCTAAGCTTTGGATAGCAGTTTTGCATAATTTCATCTATAAATATTATGAAGAAGACTTGACAAACTTCCTTGTTCGTTATTTGTTTCAAATATTTTTGATTTTCTATTTTGATTTATTACATAATTTATAATCTTTTTAAATATCTCATCGATAGCATTAACTTATTTAGGATATTGCTAGTAAGTATAAATGAATATCAGACAATCAACATACCGTTCTTAACAAGAAATAGAATACCTACTGATAATGAACTTAATTTTCAATTAAAATTTTTCTTTCATTTAACAAGCACATACAAATTGTCGTACTCCTCGTCTTCTATTCAAAATAATCCGCTCTGCCGCCATCAACATTATTCAAACAAGCAAAAAACCAACAACAATCGTGGAAGAGTAGAAGAATCTTCACAAAAACACCAAGTTTCAAAGTTGTAGAACATCGTTGTTCCATGTTCTAATTGACAAGACTGCAATCTCCCATTTCAGAGCAGAGATGGTACCGACTGAGGCTGACTAAATGGATTCTGCGACTTGTAGAATTGCGAGATGCAAGGAAGAAGAAACATGAAGAAGAGTAAGAAGCCGGAGCTGTAGCGTCGTTCCGGAACGTGAGCATCGCATTTAATCGCGAGTTCCAGGAAAGGCTGATTCGGTTCAATGCGGAGATGTGCTATATGTTTTGATGCTACAAACTAAATTTAATATCGAAGCAGCAATTTTGAAGTTGTTTTATATTTCAATTTTTAATTTGATATATAAGAAATCTTTATGTAATCCTGATGTAATGCGAAGGTTTAAATATTGACATCTTTCAACGTTTTATACTTGTACATACGTAGTATAAGGAACTTTAGCAATCATGAAAAAAAAAAATAGAGTGCGAGATTTTTAAGGAAATACATGTTTTGAGGTCCCCTGATTCCGTTTTGACCCTTTTCTCAATGACGTGTGTATGGATGGATGGATAAATACATGGATGGATTTGTGCCCTTATGTTCATTTTGGAAAAAAAAAAATATAAATTCAATTTACTTTCATAATGAAAATTATTTTATCCAACACCTCTTAATAAATGCTCTATAACTATGGCGATTTTAAACAAGGAAAGTAACAGATTACCCACTAGTGGGTATAATTTTGAGAAAAAGCACTAGTGAGTAAGTTTTTATTTACAACAAAACTAATCCGATTGACGTTTAATTTAGAAAATTTAAAGGATTTGTCACTGTCAAATAATATTAGTTTAAATTAAATTTTGCATTTATTAGAGAGATAAAATTATCACACTCAGCCTTCGGCTTCGTGTGCTAAAATTTCTCTCGTGAATAATTCCTTACTTTGCCCACATATAAAAAATAACTATTATTTTTTTCAATAACGCATAATCTGGTTATAATATAATATAATAAATATTGATTAAACTTTATCGTGTTTATTTATCAAATTAAAGGTTTCAGGAATAAAATTTGATTTCAAATGTCAAAATTATAACGATCGTCAATTGTTGTTTCAAATAGTTAAATGAATCTTGTCTAGTTTTAAAAGCATATCGCTAAGGAGAGAGCAACCTTTAAATATAAAAATTTACTGTTTCTTGAAGGGAAATTTATATTATCAGATCATTTACTCATTTTGCCAAATTACCCATTTTTTACATATACGTATGTAAATAAATAATACATATTTCTATGTGTAAGAAAGTTGTGTGGTGACCATACTATTTTTTTTTTGATACTATTCAGAATATTTGTCAATACGAAATAATTTTGTTTTCTAATCTACTATTATTTGTATGAAAAATCATTAGTTTCTAAGAATCTAATATTGATAAATATATGAATTTTAATGGTATTTTCAAAATTTTAAATAAAAGAAGATTAATTATGTATTTTTAGTAGTAACACATTTCAGATGCAGTTTCTACGACCAAATATACAAATTTTATGTTCTACTCGCAATTAATATTATCCCTATGAAGTTTTAATTGTTCGTAGCATCAAAGGAATCTCATTAAAAACTTTTATCAAATGTAATAACAACTACTGATGTAAAATAGTTTGCCGCAATTAAAAATATGTCTATAGGAAGATGCGAAACTATAGTTGAGTTGAAGTTAAAAGAGAAATTAAAACTCAAATTAGTTGAGAAATATTAATAGATAATTTTTTCGAGACAAAATAAATTTTTTAAATTAACAAAACACTAACGGACATAACTGATCTGCCTGCCTACTTGAAACCATGATTTATCTCTGCTGAAATAGTTTAAAACAAATAATAATTAATTTACGAACATAATGACCGCGTTAATAAATCCCGCCCACTTTCAAATTTTTCAATTTCCGTTGACACAATTTTGTACAGTTGTGAAAATGAATGTCATATGAAAATTAATTATACACTTACACAAGAATTACTCGCACAAATGGACCACCAAATCATAGTTAATACGAACATGATGGGAGGTTCACCATTCCTCTCACGGTTCCAACTCTTCGTTGATCTGAAAATTAAATGACAGCTTTGTTTATTTATTTCCGCTTTGAAGCTGTAATTAGCGCCAGTGTGGCGTTAATAACAACTAAAATTTGATATGTCCATAGGCGATTTATAGTTTTTTTAGGCTATACTCACATGCTACACAATTCATAAAAAAATCTGAGTTGTTTTATTCTTATTTGTACAATAAGTGCAATTATTAAATATGCCTATAATAGACAGTGCGCATAATTTATTTCAACTTAGTTTTTAATTAAATAAAATAGGGTTGGTAAGTTATCAAACTTAAAAGTTTGTATTTTTTTTAACTAGTGCTGATACAGAATGTTTTAAATAATTGGAGTAAAATAATTTTTTTAATTACTTCTGAGATATGAAAAACAGTCGCATGATTTACCGAACAATTTGATAAACTAGGAATATAAGATGAGTTTACTGCAAATTTATCAAACTTTTTTGTGAATACTCCCAATTGTTTAGTAAATAATCATTAATGGTTAAGACAGTCACTCGAAAACTTTATCATTACTTGCTTTATCAGTTAAATTAAGAGCGATATTTTTATTTTATCTTTCTTTTGGAATTCATGATAAAATTAAAATATTTTAATAGTATAATGGTTTAATTTGAAATTGATTAAATGGTTAAATGGGTCTTATTTAATTTTATAATGCATTAAAGTACATTCAGAAACCCCCAATTATGAATTATGGTTAATTACGCTTTAATTTACAAGAATCAATGATTTCTTTAGGTGTTCATTTATATGTACTGATTGAGAAGCTTGGAAACTGCAAACTTCTCAACTTATCATGCACTTTTTTTATTTCTGTTAGGAACGCCAAATACTTATCACCTAACCGTAATATTATCAAAGCAGAAAATAGCATGACATGTATTTTTAAAAACAAATTTACACACAAATTGTAATGTTTATACAACAAATACTACTTAATTTGTCAATGTATAATTAAATAATTACAGATGTCAATTCCACTAAGTGATAATTTTAAGTAATATTTCATTCGGTAGTTTTAAGACGCTTCAACCGATTACTACTTACAACTAAATTAAATACGAGGTCAAAAACGGTTTTTGTGGTTCAATCAAAACATATTGAAATGACAATTTCATAATATAGTTTCAAAGATTTACCTATGAGCATAATGAACGAAAACGTTAAAAATTATATTACGATGAAATTAAATAACTACATTTTATCTTACAAACTGATCCCGCTATTACAAATGAATATAGGTTAGAAATTAACCACCATATGTTAGAAATATATTGGCCTACAATAATAGTAGTATTGCTTTTCTAAATTTTCATAGAATACACTTCATATTGATCTGCTTTGCTTAATACTGTCACAATCCCTCAGGTAAAATTCAAATTTTTCGGATTTCCTAAACCACTCAACGTCTCTTCAAGAAAGAATATCATTATTCGGGATCTTTGTAGAGCAAAATAAGGTAAAATCTTTAAAGGTTTTCCGTTAAAAAATCCCACCCTACGGCTGAGGTAACACGACAAGGCGGTAAGGGTGCCAGAACACGGGACGAGGCAGAACACACATAGGCACACACGCGTGCTCCCCGCGCAAACAATCTTTGTTGCGGGGTCGCACCGCCTAGGAATCTTAGATCTTGGTAGGTACGGGCTGTCACGATTGCAGCTGGATTCTGCAAGGCGATGGTGCTACGTCATGATGACGATGAATTAAATTTACAAATATTATTATGGAATATTTTCATAATTAAAACTTATTTATATTATAATAAAAAAGTATAGAAAGTTACCTACATTTATAAAAATAACTTTTAATTTCAAGAAAATTTTCAGTTTTCCTCTTGTACACTGAGAAAAAAGACCTACTAATAGTAAACTAATTCCTTATTAACGTAGGATTTATTGACATGAAACTACAGAATATTAAATCAAATATATATGTGTTCTTTTATAACAGACACATAAATACCAATGTTTCCTCTGAAACAAATAATTTATTGACGTTATATTTATTGACATTAAATATTCTTTGTTTAATGTAAATAAGAATACTTTATAATTAATTCAAATATGTTGATATAATGGATAATAAATATACGATTTTCATTAAATCTGACTCACGGAATATATTTACTTAAAATTGTAATATTTTTTTTATTACATTTCTTTATAATATAAGCGCTAAGAAACCCATTGTAGTTGAGCGCATCGTCAGATCTCTAATATTTTGCGAGATACGTCGATTTTTGGTATTTTTCGAAGTGCAACTTTAAGGGCCTGTAAGTCAAAAACTACACGAGATATCTAAAAATTCTCTTCAGTTTAGCGTTTCTGGTGCCCCATATAACAAATTAGCAAATTTTTGAAATTTTGAAATTTTTTTGTATTTTGATCAAAATTTCGATCGGCGATAACTAGATAAATATTAAAGATACAGATTTGCAGTGTTCACCAATGGATTCAGCTCGTCGAAATACATAAGTATGCAAAGTTTCATAAAAATCGCTTTACGGGATGGAAAGTTAGAGCAAAATGAAAATGGCGTTTTTTGTCCTAAAAGTCAAGGGGTACCCTTTGACGTCTGCCCTGACTTTGGCCATTTTCAGACTTTTTGCTCTAACATTTCAACCGGTTGTCCGAATTTTCTGAAATTTTCAGGGTTTATGTATTTCGTCGAGCTGAATCGATTGGTGCAAGTCTGTATCTTTCATATTTGTCGAGATATCTCCAATCGAAATTTGGAAAAAAATTCCAAAAAATTTCAAAATTTTCAAAATTTACTAATTTATTATAAATGGCACGAAAAACACAAAACTGGAGATATTTTTCGATACCTTCTATAGTTTTCGAGTTACAGCCCCTCAAAGTTGCTCTTTTTTTTTTTTTTCTCGATTATTATTTATATTAGTAGGTTCACAGTTAAGTAGGTATTTATGTAAAAAGGGTTAATTTTGTAATAATTATATTAAATAATACACAATTCTATTTATTTAAATAAATTTCATTATTTAACCAAGCTTCAATAATTGTTAATAAATATGCTATAGTACAGTTAAAATAGTAAGTTAAGTTCAATTGTAAATATTATCATATTATATTTAAATATTACATTAATTTACAACAAAATTAGTACTATATTATTTACATTATTTTTGTTTTATATTTAAAACATGTACGTGAATAATAAAGCTTTGCTTTTCCTATAAAATAAACAACTAGTTCAGGAAAAATAATGCAATATTTATGTTAATAAATGCTGTTTAAATATTTGACGTATTTGTCAAATTCGTAAAAAAATCAAGAATAAAAAAAAATTACGAATGTATTTGTTACATAATAGTTTGCTGTAAGATCTTACTCGTACTAACCCTGAAGAAGTTGATAAATAAGCGAGAAATTTGCTGGTTCCATTTAAATATAATACCTTATGCACTACATAATATGACATCTGTATCAATTTCTTTTTTGTCAAATATATTCATCTAACTCTTACCAAGACTATGTGTATCTATTTTCTAATAATAAAATCCGCGTAAATTATCAATATTTCATTGATTTTAAAAATACGGGTATTTTTTTATAGAACATAAATTTTCTTTAGCAATCTACTGTCTATTTTACGAAACCTGAAGTCAAATGTATATTCTTGATATCTGGAGGTAAAGTGAATTTTGCGGAGTCCGCTTTCGATCAAAAGGTCCCGCATAAGAATGGGGCACGTGCACGGGCTCCCCTTAACAAAATCTTATTATATGATTGTGCACCTTTTCGCTATTTGTATCGAAAAACGTTACACTCGGCCCTCTTCGGATACCTTCGGCTTAGAGCCCTTAAGATTAAAAACGTGTCTTGTGGTGTGTTTACATATTATTTATCAAATTTCCACCATACTAATTATTATGCTGGTGCGTAAAACGATGAATAATTTTGCGCAGATACTACGTGCTACAAATACGCCGACATGTGAAATGTCTTAAAAATTGTATCTACTTCCGTTAGAACATAATACCACTTCCTGTAGCGCAAGGTCAGTGGGAATATATTTTATGTAGATGTGACATGAGATATTAATGTAATTATATTATTAAATAGCTTTTTGTTCACTGTAGTATTTAAATTTGCAAGTTTTTACAACGTTGTTAAATATCTGTCACTATCCACTACATGTCCAATGCTTTATCTTCTTATAATTACATTTTAAGATAAAATACAATATTAAACAATTGTAATTAAATTGTGTTTCCAATATCAAATTTTTGTCGGGTTTTTGGAATAAAGAAAATAAAATTCATGTTCATTTGTTCTAGAAATCATTGTTTCATTTTCATTTAAGAACTTAATTTCTGCATTCTATACCTGAGTACCTATTCGAATTTCTGATAATAAGAAATTTGTTCTTATACCTACTACAATACTTCAATTATACTTACTTCTGTACAAGTTTGCTACAAACTTTTAACTTTTTAATAATTATTGTACTCTGTATTATTCTATTATTATACATCCTACCTATAGCAATTATACGAGTAATTTCTAGAGGCATGTGCAGATTATTCAATTTGATTGTATTGATTGATTTATATCTTTCTGCTAATATTAAGGAAATTGAGTAGTAATAATCTTAAGAACATTATAAATGGTTCAATTACTGATATGTGTTCTGTAAACATCAAAATGAATTGCACGTGCACCTTACAGAAAATAGGCTGAATTGCACTTCGAACAATACTGTAATATAATTAGATTTTTAGAAATCAGTTGGAGGTTTTGAACAATTACTAGTATGAAAGAAACATTTCAAGACAATAAAAAATTCTTCAGTGAACCGGAGCCAAACTTAAAATTTGCCTCCACCTACCCGCCTCCAATGCGAACAGAAAGCTAATTTCGACTTTAAAAAACAAACACACAAGTGCAATATTGAACAGAGAGTAAATAGGTATAGCATAAGATGCAGGAGGAACAATAGCAACTTTCGATAACTGCAAATCCAGAATTTTTATTTGGGTTGGGCCTTTTTACCTCCCGCCTACCTTTAGGTACGGGAGGTATTGTTTATGGTCAAAAATTGGGTAGTGAGTTTTCAATGAATAAGCACGTTTTTGTTTCCCCATAATACGTTTTTATTATTTTCGCAATGATGTCTGTATGTATGTGGTCTGTACCGATTTTTTTCGTCTCGCATACATCAGAAACCAGAAAATATAATCTTGTGTATTTTTGCTTCATATATTTGTAAAAAGAGCTGATTAGATTTTGGATAATTTGGTCGACCGGAAGTAGCAGTTCGTTAGAAGCCCTTAACAGTTTTCCATGAAAAAACACGGTTAAATATAATTTTTCAACAATTTATGTTATTTCGAAAGTTGTAGGATATTTCATTTTACATCTGTTTTGGTTACACTAATTCTATGAATTTTCATTAACTTTGGAGATAATAAAATATAAAGATATTAAATTTCATAAAAACAACATGGAAACACTTAAAAAAATATTTTTTACGAAATGTGACACATGTCATTGTGATTGTGAAGCTGTTTTCTTGGTGAAATATATGTCAAAAATTAAATAAATATACGAAATAAAATTAAATTTCTTAAATATAAATAGAAAATAAACAAATAAGAAGGTATGTTTCTGTATCATTAAATACTATTTTGTACTGTTTAAGAGTTGTATTGGGCGGGAGGTTCTGTGCTTAAAGTTTAATTTGTTCACTTTTCACGTTATTTGAGCATTTTCCCTCCTAACGAGAGAGAAAGTGTACAAATCTCACGTAAATCATGAATTGATAGTAGAAACTCAGTTTCTCTCCCGGTCGTGAAAAAAACCTTTTTTGTAACATAATTATTCCCATATTATACAGTAGAATCAATTTCTTTTATATAAAAATTTGAAAGTCCATTGCCCATTTTTCTATCTGGTGTTCACCATATGCTTCCGAATAAATCATCCACCAATAAATCACTCCCTAAATCAAAATCAATGATCACACCACTTAAAACTCCACTCACATAACCCAAAACAAACATCCTCACATAATTATATTCAGTTCCCTTTTAACATTTACATTCCCTTGAATCCTGCTCCCATATCTCTCTCGATATCCTCTGCCCCACCTGTTGAGCTGCTGCTGCGTTTCTCTTCAACGCAGTCAGACACTTTTTAATAGGAGAGCGAGAGAGTATTCCCCTCTCTGCTCTTGCTGCAATGCGCCTTGTTCTCTCTGAGTGCAGCGCTACCCGCTTACCCAATTATCATGCTAATTTCAAATAAATTAGTTGATTTATGAAGCTGGGAGTCCTGGGGTAATGAAGCTTTTGATCGCAGTGGTTGTTGGTTGGTAGTGTTAGATGGTGTTCGTGTTCTGTGGTTTAAAGAGCGTGGGAGTGGGATAAGAGCGCAATAGAGTGCTGTGCTGAGATTGAAATTGTTTTACGAGGACTAATTAATTATGAATTATGAGAAGGATACTGGGGATTTAAATATCTTGTATGTGTACTGAGACAAAATAATCAGAATTAATAAAACTTATAAACACACTTATAAATATACTGTGGAGTATCTGATCCACACATAATTCCCTCGAAGATCCCTCACTAACCAACAGTTTCGGGGGCTTAATTTGACGGCTGTTAACTACTCCTTACTTTATAAATATATCATTCACTGATGTCTTTTCCAAATAAAATAACACACAATAAAAACTATTATAAATTTTTAAAAACTAATAATTTAAGGACAAACTAAGAGTTTTCACTGATGGTATATTTTATATCATCACGCCATTTACCTATTTAGAGATCTCGGTAACTGATATATTATTTAACGTGCAAAGTAGTTACCGGTCATCAAATCACTGCCCTTAAAAATATTAGTCGACGAAGAACCATAGAGGTAAAGTTAAAATTGGTGAGAGTTTTTGCAAGTTTTAGCAATCGAACTGAGGAGCTCATGTTCCATATTCAGATGCGTTACCACAAAGCAAATTACTATAAATACAAATGTTATATTAGCATTAGCACTTACTATTATTATTTTAATATACAGCTGATTAGTAATATAAAAAAAGATGATAAGGACTGCTTTTTGGCTGGATTATAGATATAAATAAAACTCTTGGATATCGTAAAAATTCTTGCTGATATCCAAGAGTTTTATTTATATAAAAAAGATATAGTTTATCATAATGTATATGTTTTTTTTTTTTACTATACATACATCATTATAAATTCCAAGGATGTGTAAAGGAAAAACTAGGCCCTACTGTTAAAAGAATAACATGTTTAGGTTAACTATTTATATTGTAATACATTTTAACTTCCCCCAATAAGATTTTACACATGCATCAAATTAATTATTTTGAAATTAAATTTCTTTTAATATTCCAGCATTTTCTTTTATAATTATTGTGCAAAGATGTGTTTGAAAGACTATACTTTTTGTTATAAATATATAGTTTTTTAATAAATGCTTCAGAAATAGGAGTGTTTTTTTTTTCCAAAAATTTCACTCATGCTTATTTAGTGTTGACCTAGAAAAATGACATATCAGATGTTACTGGGACAACGTGAAATAACTCATAATAACGTGTTAGTACAAAATAGATATTTAAGTAGCAAGTACATTCAGGGTTTTATGAACGATTAATAAAATATATTTTATCGTATATTTTGATCATAGGCCTTTTTACTCATTAAGTACTAGTCCATAAGGAGCCACTATATGGCCGCTAAACAATATTATTAACAAGTGATTATAATACAGTAGAAATATAAAATATATTTACTGTGTTCTGAAATAATTTCAGGTCTCTTAATTTACAGAAAGAAATTATTATCTTCGGGACTGCACACTAGGGTCAGAACTATATTTTATGAATCAGTCTCAGCTTCTCATTCATCCCAGCATCACGAACAACTACAACGGCTACTTATGTACCGAAGATCGGTCAAATCAATCACGACCTCTCGCGGTCGCGATTCACGATCAGTCGAACACGAACACAGAACATGGTGATTAGAATGAGGAGCTTGTAACCTGTTCATTTGATGCGCCACCTTTACCACCTTACAACGTCCAATGAAAATATAATAATTTTTTTTTTTTAATAATGTCTGTTACCGATATTAATCGTCGTCCAACACAGTTATGTCCACGTAAATTAAGTCATAACAATTATAAATAATGAAATAGTGCATGCTTTTTCATTACCAAAACAAAAATTATAGTTCTTGTAGCTATTATCGCATATAGCGTGGGCTTTAATGATCACTTGCTATAGCTTTATATCGTAAATGTTGCAAAAAATACTTATTACAAAGACCATGGAACTAATCACATATTTGCAGCAATAAGTGTAATTATATAAAAGAGAAAATTGACTACTGCATTTCAAAAACAATAAATCAGGATTTTTATCAGCGTCACAGATACCCAATAAACGTAGGATAAAAAATAAAGTCATTGTTATTAATTTGTGCTTGATCATTGACCAAGAAAGTCAATTATAGACTGTTGACTAATTGTGCAACTTTGAAAGTTTATTGTAAAGTTTTAAATTGCAAAATAAAAATTTAATTATTATCTTTAATCGATTAGCAAGTTTACGATCATATAGTTCAGGTAATTAAGTAAGTTATACATATCTGGAGTAACGTTAGTCGTATCGGACTTTTTTTTTGTAGAGGGATTTGATAATTACGCTCTACCGGCAATTATGTAGGATGATTTAATTGCTAATGGCCTAGGGGCATCAGAAAACGGTGATCTTGAAATTATTTAAATGAGTTTTAAAAATATACTACGTCAAGTTGATTCGGGACGCTATTTTTCATAATAAATTTTTGTTATTTTTTCCTACGCAGGTATTACAAATAGTATACTGTGTTTATAGTAGTTTCAGTAGTTTGTAACACAACAAAGTATATTTATGTATAATTATGTTACTTTTAATTATCCTGACTTGTAATTCTATTATGAGGGTAGCAAAATGAATTGTACCATTTATCGTTGATTATGCGGGTGGAACAAAAAATATCCTCCATTTAGAAATAATGTTGCCATGTTTCTATTTCTAGAAATAATTATTATGAATAACAGCATGATTATTTATCATATATATCTGCATTGGGCATTTGCTATATTATTATAAATGGTTGGTAGTGGCCACAAATACATTTATGAAGTGATCAATAATAGTCAAACTAATTCGGAAATAATATTCATTGACTGTTTTACGAAATAGGAATTAAATAGTTTATTTTTCTCATTGTTTACATTTGAATAAAGTGTATAAGTACAATTTGATGCATATCGGTTTGTCTACCTGCACTTAATTTCTCCGACAAAGTCATTTGCAGCCTGGTAATATACGCTAAAGTAATGAAGAACAGGAATGTAAATAAGTACTTGTAGCTCCCGGGTATCCCATCGAACTATTGATCGTAAGATCCATAGTTCGCATCCCACAGCCGACAGTTGCCACACTTAAAAGTAAATAAATTAATAAATAATTCTAATGTTGTGCAGTGGCTATATTCATCAGAGGTCGTGGGGTCGAATCCCACTAAAAAGCATTGTGGTTTGTATGTTCATATAAATTCACACTCATCCACTCATGAGTCGCCATATAATCAAACCAGTTAGTCCATTTCCCATCTTCGCAAAAAAAATTCAAAAATAGAATTCCGATTAGTTTCAAATTATCCATCTTATTAACCCCGTGACCAAGAGCTATTAAAACACATCATACAATTAACTAAATGTTACTAATTGACCTTCTAAATTTAATTAGCGTATATTGGGAATACAACCAAAATTGGTGAGAAGCAGCATGTGTGGCATAAATATAATTTATATTAACAAGTCCAATTAAGAGATTACAAATCATAAGGAATTTTTTTCATTTCGTGGTCGTGATAATCGATTTCGTTCTGGTTTAAGTATGATAAATTATGATATTTATTATATAAGATTGAAATCCAATCGTTCTGTCTGAATGAAACTTTACTGTTAATTAGTAAAAATTGATGAAGTTCATAAAATTATATTGAGTTGTAAATTACCTATTTGCATGGTTCATAAGCAGTTATTCATGCAAATTAGCTTATCTACTTATATGACATTTTTTAATATCTATTAGTAAAATTATGCAAAGTTGGAAGGAATCTCTATACTTTGACGAGAGGTAAAAATAAATAAATTTAAAGAAAAATATTCCAATTGCAATGTTTACTTAAATTACCGATGTTAGCATTTAGACGAGGATACATTGAACTGTGAATCATGAGATCCACAGTTCAAAACCCACAGCCGACAGATGGCATCAAGATTTTTTTTAAAAAGATTTTTGTTTGTAAAACAAACGCATATTCACAAGCAGTGCATTAATGACAAATGAATCGTTGTCATTACACCGCGATTAAATTTCAGATAACTTTTACGGTAGCAATTTCTTTATGTAGTCCAGATGCTATCAGCGCTTATTTTCGCGTGCTGCATTGTTTTCCGCCGATGCCTGCTGCGATCGTTATGAGATTTTAAATTAGGAGCATAATTTATGAATTTTTGAAAGTTTCTCTGTTTTTATGTAGCGGTAGATTCGTTTCTGCAAGTGTTTTTAATAGCTAAACAAACGTTGTTTGTTGTTTTGTAGGTTTATATTTTTTGTATGCGGTCTCCAGTTCTCAGAGATGGAAATTATTTTGAGATGTGGGTGAACAATTAAGATCTACTAACATGTACCTCCTTTCGTAGCTTTCAAAATCTCTAATATCTGTTAAATTGTCTACAAATAATTATTAATTTATGCAAGGTGTAATTCATATTGTATTGATAAAATTTATCACAGCAATAAAGATTCAATTAAATCCCCAACATTCTCAAATAATTTTCTCAATATGCATGTTTGTGAGCAGCTGCAACATAATTAAGTTAAAAATCAGGCACTCAAAAATAAAAGTGTGTACAAATTGAGGGCTCCACATTCACTCTGGTTTGAAAGAACAGAAAGAAGAAAGAAGAGAAGGAATTCGGAGTGAGTTTGTCCAATTATGTGAACATCACACTGAGCTGCAGAGCTGAGATCGTGAAAAAGCGTTACGGTTTTATAATGAGCCCAGTTTCGGTCGTCGGACTTAGTGACATTTTGATGGGCTCTGCGTAGCTGAACTGACCGTGCGATTGTGAATCGTTGGGCTTCTTCCTTCCCAGGTGTTCTCATTGAGACCGAGATGATACCTTGGTACACATGAAAAGGCTGTTGTATTCAGATTATTTGAAGATATCTTTCAATTGTAAATATGATTGATTTGGTTTGATCTAAGTGGATACTAAAAGAAATAAAGACTTAAATTCACCATTATATCATTACAATTTTCTACGAAATTTCTACAGAAAACAATACAATACTTAAATAAATCTAAATCTGTTTTCTGAAGTATGTCAAATATTTTTCTTTAATTTTCCATGGCCATATTATAATTGTTAAATAAATATTAATTTTAATCTGATAGATATATCATGAAATACTGACATTTAGGTAACCAAATGGGATTTGTTGTTGCATATTATTATTGAATTCTGAACAACTCTTGTATTTAGACTATTGCTGTAATGTAAATTGGTAAAAATTTACAGCAATTTAAAAAATTGCCTGAAATCCATATACGCCATATTTAAATTATGCATCCTGCTTATAACTTATATGCAGATCTGCTGCAAACAAATTGCTACATTAAAAATAAATAACAGTGTGATAATATATTAATTTATTTCAATATGAGAGCAGTAGTATATATTAAAAAATTTAAACCTAATTTCAAAGTACTTTGTATAATTATGTACGCGATTCTCTTCGTTATATTATCTATCCGTTGAAGCAAAAACAAAAACTCTTTTTATATTTCAGTTAAAAGTATTAAGTTTCAAATTGTAAAGAGTAAAAAGATTTGTATACATCAAAGATATATTTCTTTAGATTTTACACTATGGAAAATGAATTCTAAATATAGGTTTATTATAAATAAAAATATATAAATATGAAATATTATTATCTTCGTTACTAATAAGTACCCGATGACACATCAATTCTGAGCGATTCTAACAAAAAGAGAAAGTGTTATTCTTTCCAATCGATCTTAGCTAAATACTAATGACAACTTTCCTTGAATTCCAAAGAATGAATCACACACGCTCATACACTTTTTTCTTAATTTACTATTCACGGTAGCAAATTATACTATGAAATGTTTCATTATACGAGATTTAAAGCATATATTTACAAATTAGTAACGCTTGATACAACATGTAATTAATTATAATTTATTCCTATTTTAGTCTAATCAGTGCGTTGTTGCTTAGTGTGTTGTCATTTTTTTCATTGTGATATGATATTTCCGTCTTGGTGATGATAAGAGAAACAATTATAGTATAAAAATATCAAATTTAACATATGACAAATGATGCAATATTTGCACAAATTACAGTTATTTTGAAGAGAAAAATCTATGGATACTGAAACTGTCAATCAATGAAATAAAATTTAGATTTATGCATATATATGAGATGCGACTTTTAAATACTTATAAGTTAAAATTTAAGAGATGCTTCGCAGTTTCTGGATTTAATTTAGAAAAATTAAGATTTAGAAATTTAATTTTTAAAATATAAATCATCAATACGGTGGATTTAAAATTTACATTTAAAATATCAAGATATTTCATTTCTAAAGCTAAATTTCTAAATACATCACAGCATAACTGGTGAAACAAAAAGAAATTGTGACAAGATTATTAATTATACTGATTTATTTGTGATCACAGAATATTGTTGTAACATGGATGCGGAGATTCATAAATATGATATTCATTTATAATCTTTGATTGAAGAACATCACATATAAAATCAAGTTGACAAATTAAAGTTATTTTTTTTTTATTATTATTAAGCGGTCTCAACTGCTCTAAATTAAATTTTTGTGCCTGATTATACTTTATATTTCTAGCCAATTTCGAATTCCGCAATTTTGAGTTCCTTTGCATTATACAATTCTAAGCGCAACAACTCACAAACGTTCTAAAAATTAGGTCCAGTGATAAACATCGCTCGTACATAATGTATCTGGGCTCGAATCACTGTTTCGGCGATCATAAAAACAGTAGGCTACGAACATAACTCCATGCGAATCGAGAGATACCAATCTAAATCGGTTTTCAATATTTCGCAATGGTAACTCGATCCAAACCGCGATCTGTGCTGTGTGCTTTGCGCGCGCAACAGGTTGAATTGTGTACACCGACTGCTGTAAATTTAAAACTGGTAGAAAAAGTTGTTTTATTTATGCACCTACTTTTTGATTGTAATACGTCAACCGCGGTTAAAATTATTTTCGTACTTTTTCTGGTCGGAATTTATTACTCGAACACGCATGAGCACTTCAAGGGTTTTCTGGAAAAAACGTGATGTGATTTTGTAACAAATGCTCGTATAAATTTTAATTTCTGAGATACGGCGAAGAGATTTTTAGCTACGGTTTTCTTAAAATGGGAAAGAGTAACATCTGTTTTGCGATACGATCATTTATTGCAGTTTTATTGAAACAGGAAACCACAGATTTAAATAAATTTTTAACAGATTTAAATTAAAATAAGAATTTTCACAGATTCGGAAATCCACAGCTATCGATAAATTTCAATAATCTAACAAACAGTGTCACATAAGTACTAAAATGTATTTCGTTTTACAACAATGGAAATATGCATTTTGATCAGGATCGAAATATTTTGTGATATGGCCATCACATTACCCGAATAATTTTTAAATGACATATAAAATAGAGGAATGGTCCCAACTAAAAATTATAGTGTTTTACATCTATTGTAGTATAACAAAGTTAAACATACATACGTTTATTATTTACTAAGATATGTTTAAAAAATTGATAAGGCCTCCATAGAGGATTTAGTCATCTGATAACTTGAACATCCAAATTCTAAATATACATTTTGAATATGATATCGTCATTAAATTTTGAGTTACGATGGATAAAAAATGGTCATGCAGAAGTCATCGTGAAAATCGTAATGATCCTAAAACGTGTTTATCTGTTGAAAACTCTCTATCGAAAATTTTGATTCGTAACACTTTCTCCCTCACATATTTAAACGAAAGGAAAAAACTTTTTTTTAAATTTAAATCAAAACATTGTTTATAATATATAATATTTATTTACGATACAAGTAAGTAAAGCTAGTCTTTGGTCACAAATGGATCAATTAAAACACGAGAAAACCAATAAACATGAAAATACTTGTATTTATGAATAAAAATCATTATATTAAATGAGAAGTTTGCCATGATAGCAATTTTTTTTTGCAAATTTGGCGTATTTAAATTTTTAATCACTCGTTGCTCGGCAACCCGTGACTAATGAAAACAACTGTTTTACAAACTTAAAACTGATGATATAGCACACTAGATACGTCACATTAGATACGTCAAATCTCGCCTACTAAGGAATAAGATAAAATTTATTCCAGAATTTGTACTCTGGCTGACAGATTCATTGAAGGGATTAGCGCTAACTCCATTTTTATTATTACGCGTAACTTCATTTTCCATTATCAGGACATAATTATTTTAACTAAGGTTGTAATCAAGATTGGTTAGCATAAAATTTGACAAATTTTGATAATATAATTAATTTAGAAACGAAGTTACAGATGATGAAAAAAATGGAGTTAAAGCTAATCCTTTTTATGGATCTGCCTGGGAGATTCGAAATACTAGTATAGAACGCAATTAGGGAAATATCCTGGCACTGATACTTCGAAAATTTCTCTTAACTAAACAACACAAGCCAACCCCAATATTGGTATTATTTTAATTTAACGTGATATACAATAATCTTATTATTTTTTAAATACAACAGTTTTCGGTGGGTTAGATTTTCATTTTGCTATAAGATATCGGTCATCTGTAAATGTAATTAATGTGATAATGTGTAAACGAATTGCATCTTAACTCAATGCAAAAACTGCACGAGGATTTTTACTAATATGTAATGCAAATCTTATCGTAAAGGAATTACTTAAAATCTTACCTTAGATGTATACAGAAATCGTATACAGTTCAATTCTTGGCAACATGTTCACCTGGCTCTGAAAAGAAATAAAACAAATGAAATGGTATCAAAATAATATCTCCCTCACGCAAATAATATCTTACAACGATCAACCCGAGTACACATTCTATTTCCAGCCCTTTCTAAAAATCCTCTCACGTCAAATTATCAAACAATAAACATCTCTTTACATCCTTGATTTATAATTCAAATCAAACACCGCCACATGTTCTCTTACCCACACATACCATCACAATTGCGTCCCCTTGCGAAACAGTTAGGGTGACTTGGCTACTTGCACCTTGAACCAGCGCGGCGGAGCTTTATCGCAAGCTAGGGATTGTAGGGAAGAGGGTCTGGGTCCGAACCCCGTGAGAACTTTCAAGGGCCGGTGACACCGCGACCCACGACTTGTACTTAGGTCATAAACAATGTGGGGAGGATGATTTTACGGGGTGGAAAGCAGCTGCGTGGTTGGGGAGTAAGTTGGTAATAAGTTATTTGAAGATTTAAGGCCAGGTGGAAAAGGACACGTGAGGATAATGTTGCGAAAATGATTATATATTTTTTCACAGAGCGACTTACATTTACATCCTATTTAATCATTTTCACAACTTCTGATTTTGTTTTTGATTAACTAAGAAAAGTCACGAATTATTATTTGAATGTGAAATTTAGTTGTATACATACTCTAGAATCTGACTTGTAAATCTTAGCGTCTGGTACATCGATTTAAAATCAAATGAATCTTTATGATTTAACATTATAATAGAACTTCGATAACTTTTTTTATTACACGAACAGAAAACGGAGCGCATATATTCGTTTATCCAACACCTCTCAATAAATACTCTATAACTATGGTGATTTTAAACAAGGAAAGTAACAGATTACTGAGTGAGTATAATTTTGAGAAAAGTCACTAGTGAGTAATTTTCTATTTGTAATAATAATAATAACACTTTGGTAAATAATTCAATTGACATTTTAATTTAGAAATTTTAAAGCATATGTCACAGTCATATAATATTTCTTTAATAAATTTTGCATTTATTAAGAGTTGTCAAACTATGTTAAAAGTTTGGGTAAATTTAAATAATTCACAGGGAACTCTTTATGATTACATGTAGGTGGAGGATGATAATATTGTTATTTCGGAGTTTCTCGCTAATCAGAATATTATCAAGTTCTATAATAGGGTCCTTTACTATCTAAAAAAAATTATGAAACTTTATCTAAAATGAAGACTATCTGCAGTTTTAAAAAGTCTTAATTCTGGAAGAGCAGATTATGCAGAAGAGAAGAATGAACTGTACTATATTTGACACAATGTCGAGACATTAGACAAGAACTAAGAGAGGAAATTGAGCTATTGACCAGGACTAAATGATGCATGCTATTGAAAGAAAACAGATCACTTAGATATGAAAATTACGTAAACAATTCTTTGCAGATTCTGAGTTTTAGGACAAAAAGAATAATAAATAAATGAAATAAAACCCCAAGTTATCTTTTAATGGTCCACGAGTATCTTTGCAAGAATGCAAGATCAAAATCTTCCTCGTAAATAGTCCGGGCATTATCCTTATAGTAGTAAACCCATTTGTGGTATTAGCTATCCTGCTATCGTATTACAACTATAAGAAGGTGTATTACACATGATTGTACAAAGAACACCGGTGTATTAAATAAACGACTACTCGACAGCTAACCAAACATGCATATAGGTGTTTGGTATCATGTTGTACGATGTTTGTTATTATTTATTAAAAAGTATGACATTTCATGGGAACCATTACATGTTCATTGTGATAGGCGTACGTTTCATTTTGCACGTAGCACAACTTGTAAACTGCACATCATATTTTATCTACTGTTGAGTATATTGTTTTGAATTCTTCAAATCAAATGTAAAATGAGTTTATATTACAAAATCTCTTCTTTTTGAAGTTATTTCTTATAATAGTAGAGTATGAATAGATCTTTATAAGTTGGAATTTTTCTAAACACATTTTGCACATGTACAAAACGAATAGCTAATTTTGACAAAGTAAACGAAATTTTATAGTTTCATTGTTATATTTAAAAAATAAAATCTGATACAAACTCCCACAGATATTCATTTCTAAACGGTACAAAAAATAAATAAATAAAAATGATAAATATTTAAATTCTAAATTTGATGAATCTGAAGCTTCTTGACTGGATGAATGTCGAGAAAATTAATCAAAGTCCTGGATTGCATTCAATCAGTATTTATTAAAATCGGCCTCTACCGGTTTCGGCAATATATTTGCCTTCTTCATGAGGTGATTTTGTTTAATAAAATGCGTTCTTATATTCTTAATATAAAATATTTCGGGGTGTGTGTTTGTATTTCTACTTTTCCTAAACGGCTTTGTCGATTTTTATGAAATTATTTTTTTGTACTTATGGGGGTTTCTTGGATGGTTCTTATTCATGAAATCTCTCTACACAACTGTTTGACCAAAAACAATACCTCCCTTACACAGAGGTAGGTGGGAGGTAAAAACAAATTTGACAACAACTAAAGCAACATTTAATAAATAGTAATGTGTACCCCTTAAGTAGCGATAATGTGCTCGAACTGCTCTATCGTAAAGCATTGGTAGAAAGCTTTATGTAACATCTATATTACTGCAAATTCATTTCCACTGATCTAAGATCAGATCCGAAACACCTATAAGTGATTGCCACCCATAAAACTGTTGACATTTCAACAATAATTACTCAACTGAGCGACTGAACCTGTAAATGAAACCGTTACTTAATCAAAAACTTCACTTTCTCAAAACACTACAAGAGTACCTATCGGCTTAATAAGTATCACACCGTACAAACAAAACAGAGGAGAAAAAAATCAACGCCACAACTTGCTTCAGTGTTGTAGTGTTGTTCCGATTCTGAGTAGTACGTTGTAATAACAACAATCTAACATCGTCAGCTGTGATACGGATACAAACACAAATGTAAGACACAAGTCGGTGTATGGGCGATTGGTGAAACCGATAAAAAAGGCGTTATTTTTTGCTACTGTAACAGTGGCAGTGGCAGCAGTCCCTAAGCACAGCACAAGCCGTGTTGTGGTGTCCAGTAGCGACGGTGGCGCACCTAGCGGCAGCCGGTGTTAATAACACGTTGTGGTCCGCGGTCAACCCGGCCCGGATCGTTCTCTCTTCATGGGCGTATGAGGTAATATACTTCGGATGGTGGGATTTGAGTAACTTGAATCATTAACTATCTACAAAATTTTTATTTCACTAATTCTGGATGTAGACCCGACAACTGAACTAATTGGCCTCGAGACCCACAAGACAGAACTTAATATTTTCATTTATTTACACTTTACATATTAAATTTAATAAATTTTATAAAGGGTAGTAAATTAGTAAAAATTTTCCTCGGAGCTTTGTTATTTTGTTCCTGTACTAATATTTTAGAAGAAAACAATAGACAATGGAAACAAATAAAGCTTTTCAAGCAAACAAAGTTTTAAGTAAAGATACAAAAATGAAAATTTACCGAACGATAACAAAACCAATAACAATGTACGCTGCTGAAATTACACGAAAGAAAAAGTTTCTTAAAATTTACCAGATTATTCGGTAAACTGAGACATAAGATATATTTTCCGAAAATTTACCAAACTTTTTTGCACATACATACATTATATCCCACTCATTGGGGTAGCACGAACTCAGAAACACAATCAACTAACATTCAATCTCCTCCAAACATTATTATCCTGACATTTCTGACACACCACTTTCGCCTCGTCCACATTCATAATGCGATTCATACATGCTCGTCTATTCTTCACACATGGAATGATTCATTCACGCAACAAACCATCAATCATACCTAACCACCTATTCGTCGGACGCTCACGCAATCGTTCACCTTCAATCTCACCCGCATATATTAGTTTCACCAACCTTTCATTCGACATTCGCTCAAGATGTCCAAACCACCTCAACTGACTTACTTCCACTTTCTTATCAACATTTTTTTCAATCTCACACTCACCAAATAAATAAAATATAAATAAATATATCATCACGCCTTTTACCCATTGCGGGTGTGGCACTCTGCTTATGCAGATCTCGGTAAGTGATATATTTTTGCGTATGAAGTGCGGTTACCAGCCGTCAAGTCATAGCCCCCAAAGATGTTAGTGGAGGGGGAACCACAGGGGTTAATTTAAATTTGTAACTGTCGGCAGTGGGATTCGAACTGAGGATCTCACGATCCACAGTCCGACTCGTTACCACGGAGCTATTTACCCCATAACACCAATGTATTCCGGATAGGAATTGTTTCTTAATTGTTATGACATTTTCAGAAAATACATCAGGTTCCTGAATAATTCGATAAATTCTACGGTACTTTTTTACGTGTATAACATTGAGAAAGAAAGATATATAATATTAAAGAATAATTGATCGAAAAGTAATAAGAATAATTCTAGAACTTATAAAGATATCAAAAAACGAATACAAAAAAATAATGTACTATGAAATATAACAAGAGTTGCAAGAAGAATACAGTGAGAAAGAACAAGTAACATAGTCAGATTCAGATGGCTTGGACACATATGGAGAGCAGAAGAAAAGGATGCAATTAAATCAGTAGTAGAATTGAAAACAGTGGAAAGAAAAGACTGATCCTCGCCAACATGTCTAAAGGATGTAGAAGAAGATTTAGAAGCATCAGGAATTTAAAACTGGTAAAGTAAAACAAAAGATAGAAAGATGTTGAGAAACCTAACTACAAGGATTCAAAGGAAAAGAAACGGAGATTGATCCACTCCAACAAAAGGATCTAAAAAGCTTCATAAAAAACGAAGTTACCCCATAGGGGTGTTGTCACTATATACGTATATATACTTTAGTAGATTCATACTTAAGATTAATTGGTTAGTTGTAACTAAAAAGCTACATTGAATGTTGAATACTGGGTACTCTTTAGTTTTTAACGTAACTGTACGGTCCAAGTTATTTAGATCGTTGGTTAATTTTGGTTAAGGAAATAATGTAGAACCATTTTCACGGATCTACTATTTATAGTGTGACAAAACTATCCATTATCACAATGCAATGTGGAAATCTTTCTTTTGTCTGGTTGAATTAAGAAATAATTGTCAGGTTTACTTCCTCACAAAAAATGTATTATTGATTACATCCAGTGTCCAATGAAATCACGTAAAGCTTTTGAAATTCAGTCACATCCACATAATCATAATAATCATAAATTAGTCGTTATACTACACCAATGAACACTTTCTCCGGTTCGCCTTGCTTTGCTGCTGTTGCCGCGCTCAACTTTGTACGGCTAATGTTAATGCCAGTGGCACAGTGGCGTACCCAGTAGTTGGGCTACCGTACCACCACACCCATTAGAGAAAACAAGGAGATTACATTTATACATAATTGCATTCTCACATACGTACATTCACTTAAATGTTTGCACAAAAGGAACCTCTCAGGAAACTAGTTGACGATGATTACAACTATAGATTAGATAAGAGATTTCCAAATAAAGTTACCATAAATATGGTTGTATATCAAATAAAGCTTGGCATATCTAATTCCGGTGGCCACATCTTCCTATCTCTTTCAGTTTTCGAGTTCCGTTAATACCAATAAAATATTGTCTCTGTTTTCGGAATTACACACCAAAACTATAACATTTCTCGTCTTTAAAGTCAACACGTGAAAGAAACGATTTCCCAAGAAGGGATAATATAATAAATATATACAGGATGTAGAATTGAAATGTGGAGTATAGGGATTCCAGTACAATTTTTTTTTTTATTGCTGTATTTTTTAACTATTCACGATACAGCAAAAGTGTACATACTAAAATTGTTCAGTTGCATGCAGTAAGGCTTGTTTGGTTATATAATATTAGTATTTCATGATATATCAATCAAATTAAAATTAATATTTAAACAGCCATGGCAAATTAAATATAGACAATATTTGGCATTTAAGAAAACAGATTTAGAATTATTTGTTTTCTGTAGAAGTTTCCTAGGAGATTATACTGATGTATTAATGAACTTGAGACTCTTGAGAGATCTTTTCTTTCTGTTATAAATAAATAAATGTAAAACTTGTCTTATGAAATGTCATTTTTCCATGGCGTGTTCCAATTTTTGTAATAAATATTAATTTCAATTTGATTGATGCATCGTGAAATACAAATATCTGGGTAACCAAAATGCTGTAAATTAAGTAGGTAAAAAAATATACCAGTATTTAAAAAAATATTCAAATCCATAAACCATATTTCAATTCTACAGCCGATATAAATATTTTTGGTTTAAATTCCGTTTTTATTAAAAATACAACCATTCAAATTACTATACATAATGCTTTGTATGGAAAACAATTGAACTTAGTAAATAAATAGAAACAGTAAGTTCCTCCTTATTTATTACTTATGAGTTCTAAAAGCTATTTCAAAATATTTGTTTTTTTGTCTTTGTTGTCAAAGTTTTGTTTTGTATTTAGAAAAATGAAGATGTCGATAGGTGATATATTTGCATGCGTGAAGTGAGATTATCGGTTGTTAGTATCAGGGCCGTATTATCCATAAGGCAGAGTAGGCAACTGCCTTGGGGCCCCGCATCGGAAAGGGTTAGAAGAGGGAAAAGGGGCCCCGAGAATTGCATTGCCTAGGGGCCCCGACATGGTTA